>CM038040.1:19348814-20031314 GCA_021397845.1 Areca catechu
CAGAATATCACGCCCCTCTTAGTTGAGGAGGAGAATTTGCCCAATACAGAGGTGCATCTACTGCAAATACACTCAAGAAACAGCATGGACAGTAGATCAGAAGGCTGCCTAAGTTTTTCATGCATCCCATCTAGAACAGAATCTGGTCCAAGGAACATTTGCTTTGACATTGCAGAGCCACCAGGCATAAACTGAAGCAATTCAAATGCCTTTGTTTAATTACTATAGCAATGGTTCTTGTCATGCAATGATTAATTACATGTACTTTTATAGCATATGCAATACAAGATTATTAAGGTCAATATTCTGCAATGCAAGAATTAATTTACTTGCAATTTTGGTATAGCCAGACCAATCCTGCTCCAGAAGTAACAGCAGAAATGAAGATAAGCTATCATAACAACTGAGGCAACAGAATAGTTAGGTTGATTAAAGTTTTAACCCATAGCAAGCCAACGATCGGAATGTTTAGTAAATGCTACGTATGAGAACCAACCTGTCATAGCTCGATCCAATCAATGGTATCGTGACCATCTCATCCTTGGATATCTTGAGCTTGGGTGCTTGCAAGATGTATCTGAGCTCCGCAGCCTGCTTTCTAATGCTGACACTAGGATGATGCTTCTCCAATTGCTGGTACAAAGCAATGCAGTCTCTGTGGCGATTGTTGGCCTCATATGCCATCGCCAGCCAAATCTGTATCTGCAATGTTAAACAAAACAAAACCAGTGCATTAGCAACAACATCAAAGGGATGTTTGGTTGAGGGGATTTGGAGCCTGAAATGGGAATGGGAATAGATGATTCTCATTCTAACCTTTTGGCTGGAGGGAGTTTCATTCCTATTCCGATTCTAGGATAAAATAGAATGTCCGATCTCCTAAAATCCAATCCCAACTCTCCATTAAGGATTCAAATCTTTAGTTGGATAAGAATTCCAATTCTTATTCCGGTCATGAACAAAATGCTTCGGAGAATATGACCATTCCGATTTCCATTTCAATTCTGATTCCTGTAGCGAACAAAACACTGCCCAAAAGACAGCCTCATAGTCCAATTTGTTTCCACGTTTTTATTGAGTAGAACTTCCAAAATCCAATGCATAAGCCACCAGCCCAAAATTGCAATGATTTACGGACTATACTTAGGGGGCGTTTGGTCCACAACTGCAATCGGAATTGATTGGAATGAAAAACGGAATGGCCATATCTCCCAACGTGTTCAGTTCACGATCAAATCCAGAATCGAAATTGGAATTAGGGGCAAGCAGGGATTGGATTTTAGGAGATTGGGGCATTCCCATTCCCCCTTGGAGTTTGCATGGGAATGAGACTTCTCCCTGCCAAATAGCTAGAATGGGAGTCACCCGTTCCCGTTCCCATTCCAAGTCCAACTCCCCCAACCAAACATGCCATTGCTATTCATGTATCATCTACTGGAGTTTGGTCACTTGATGTATTAAAAAATGGATTAAATACATTTGCTTTCAATACCTCGCCACCAAATAGTGTGGGCCTTGGAATAATGGTGAGCGCAGCTTCTAGGAACTCGATTGCCCGAGAATACATTCCTTTCCCATATGCCTTCTGTCCCAACTCAAACATCAGCTTGGCCGTCTTCCTCCGCTCTGCCTGTTCTTTGCCACCTAATCATTCCAAGACATATATAGCATGAACCAACTATAAAATACCACAATCTAATGATCATAAAATAGTTTTTTAATTTGGATGGTAAGGGAGGCGAAAGGCACCCTAATTTATTACAAGAATTAGATTATTGACGAAAGGATATTGCACAGTCGAAGAGTCCATGCTTGCTAGATAAAATTCCATGATTGGCAGATGACATAAGAACAGTTTTAGCGATAGATTCCCTCTACTTAGGGTTCTTCGGGAAAAAAAAAAATACTGCTTTTAATCTAAAAACCGAACCTTTTCGAGCTCTCGGCGGACCCTTTCCCTCTTTCCTCCTCCGTCTCCTCGTCCCCAGTCCCTTCCCCGGCCTCGGACCTCTGCAATTCCTCGGCCCTTTTTTCCAGCTCCTTCATCTCCTCCAGATCCTTCAGCCGGCTCCGGAGCTCCTCCTCCCAGTCGTCCTCTTCCTCACTCCCGCCGTCGCCGCCGCCCCAGGCCGAGCTGGAGGCGGCCACCTTGGAATTCTTCCCGCTTCTCCCCCGGAGGGCCAACCGCGCCGCCTCCCCGGCCATGTCCGGGAGGTCGTGGAAGCACTTGGCATGGATGGCGGCGGAGAGCAAGGGGCCGGGGGGCGGCTCACGCCTCACCGCGCGGCAAGCGGCCGCCTCGGGGTGCCAGGCCTTGGCGGCGCGGTCGGGCATGGTGGTCCGATGAGAGCTGGCCTCCACGAGGAGTGCGAGGTTGCCGAGGAGAACGGCGGCGGCCATGGCGCCGGATCTCGAGAGGATCGGGATGAGAGAGAAGGGGGAGTGGACGCCCAATCCGTGAGATATTTTTTTTATTTCCGGCAGTGGAAAACGAGGGGTGAGAAAGAGATGGACGCAGTGGACGTGTCACCGCTTGTGGCCGTTAGCCTCCCCTTTTGCGTCCCGGATTTCAAAGCACAGTACCTATTTTGCCTTCACAAATATTTTTTAAAAAAAAATCAATATGAACATCTATTGGTTTGTATTTTGTATAAATGACATAGATGATTTATTTTAATTTTGAAAGAAAAGATTTGGATGGATGGTAATAATCACGTAAAACTCTTCACTTAATTTTATATACTTGTATGTTCTTTATTTAGGAGTAATATGTCTTCTATGAATATATTTTAAAATAAAGAAGCAAGTAGTTCACTTCACTTTTTGCATATTAATCATGGATGAAAATTTTTAAAAAATCAAGATAAAGATGCATGGAACTACTTTTGATAAGTAGCATAGTATGCAGCAGAGATGATGCAACTTCAATTATTAAAATGAAAAAAATTTAATGATTTGCTAGTTTAATTAATAACTTGTATATTTTATTATTCTAACATGGAGATATCTCATTGTGTAACACTATCATTAAAAAAAAAAATCTATATGGTAAGATTACTGAGGTACTATATGTTCATTAATTTATTTATGAATAGTGCTTCATACAATGAGTCCAATAAATCATCTAAAAATTTAATTTTTTATGCAAATAGTGTCCATCTAATACAGGGGTGAGCAAGAAATTAATATATATTTGATGATAAATCTTCTTCATGGTATTTGTTTTAAAAAATAGATTTTTTTAAAAAAAAATATAAGTGATTTTTTAATCAAAAACCATGAATTTTTTTTGCTTTTTTTTTTTTCCTTTTTCAGTTTGAAAAATGAATGTATTTGATTTTAATTAAAAAAAACCAATTTTTCATATGGATCAATAATCAAGCAAGTTCATTGTATGATTGGTCAATATCAACTTATTTAAAAACCTTAGGTTGGCAAAAATTTTTCAGATCATTTGATTGATTTAGTTTCAACATGTACACGTTTACCAAAAAATACATGTGCATAAATTTTTTTACTATGAAGAAGAGATAAAATAGCATTAATATTCTTGGTTCTTAATTTTACTCAAAATTTCCCCACTATTTTTTTATTAGAAAAAGGAGCTAAAAAGTGGCCTAGTTTGGATTTGTAAATCTAGCCAATTTAAATTCTCCCCATAGGTCTTCCCGAGTTCATATTAGTTAAATTAAAATCATATCACATATATTTCTTTAAATTGCTGAAAAATTTGCATCTCTTAAATTAGCATCATAAAAAAGTTATATGGAAAATGATATTCGAATTGTTTGTTGTATTCATGGCACCAATATACTTGATATACTAGTAAAATCTCTTAGAAATATAATATAATAAATATAATAATAAATTTTTATTATTATGAAAAAGATAATCTACAATAAATTATAGGATGATGACAAAAATATTAAAAATTTAATATAGTATAATAAATAATAAAATTTTATAATTTAGTACGTATACTAAGTATAATCAGTCTCATAATTTTTGAAGATCGATATCGATTGATATATTAAAATTCTACATTAATATATAGTAATTATGATATCTTAGATTTTATAAAAAATGATATTTTGATAACTTTAATATACCAATGCTATGGGAAGGAAAGTCGTACCTTATATGTGCCAAGATATTGGACATCTCGGATATTATCGACGTACTCAGTTAGTGCCAATCTGAATTCCTTTTATAATATCTAGTCTCTTTGCCTGGCATCACTATCCTCGAAGAATTTTTATTGGCGTCTATTCAAATCAAAAACTTTGTTTTATAAAATACCATGTTGACGTCAAACCTTCGTAGACAGGACGGAATGGTAAGATCGTCGGTGCGCCTCCGACCCCTACAAAATAGATTTCTGATCGAAATTTTTTCGATGGGGACACTCTGATACTTAAGTCGGTGAGGATTCTAGCAACAGAATGAAGAGTTTTCAAGAAGAATATAGTGAAAGTAGCTCAAAAGTGAACAGCCTTAGCTTCGCTTATCTCAGCTTAGCTTTTTTGGCTTTACTTAACTTGACTTGACTTGACTTACCGTGAGTGTCCTCTCTTACCAGTATTTATAGTGGTAGCCATGTCTAACTGCAGTGACTCCACCTGTCCTTAGTTAAGCAGGGTTAGTTAACTTAACTACCCTAACCAAAAGTGGTTGCTGCTTGAGATGGCCACTTTGATGTTATCGGAGTTGAAGTTCGTGGCCACGTTGTTAGTTACAACAATCGTATCCACATTTGAAGATTCAAGGCCAGTTGGAGATTTGCTTCATAGCCACTCCCTCAGAAGGGACCGAAGTCGAGCTGGTTGATTATCCTGTGCCTACCCTCTTCGGAGTGGGCCGAAGACATCTTGACCACTCGCGTCGGAGCTGCCTTCTTTGGAGTGGGCTGGATTGCTTACTTCATACTTGCCTTCCTTGGAACAATTGAAGAAATAAAGTGTTCATCTCAGGGTTCCCGGAACCGTCCCGTACCGCTCGGTATGGGGCGTTACGTACCGTACCGGCCAAGAGTCGGTACGGTTCGCCATCTAAAAATGGTCCAGACACTGGACCGTTGATAAAAATTAAAAAAAAATCATACCGAAACAGTACGGTACAGTACCAGTACGGTACGAAACCGCCCGGTTCGGGTCGGTTCAGGCTCGGTTCGGCCCGGTTCGGGTCGGTTCAGGGTCGATTCAGAGAGAGGGGGGAAGAAAGATTATTTTTTTATTTAATTTGGCACGCCGATACACCATACGGTACGGTACGGTACTGACCATACCGTACCGTACCGCCCGCTGACCGGTACCGGTTCAGCAGACCTTGGTTCATCTTCTTTGGACTAACCTTCTTTGGATTAGTCTTCTTCGGATCGGTCTTCTTCGAACTGATATGAAGAACACCGACCGGTCACTCAATGATGAATAGCTAAAAGATAGGTTTCGGGGCCAATATCTTTGGCTTACACCGAAGACTGATCATGAAGTGATGCTGTAGCATCATTAGATCATCTTCGATTCTTCTGACGCGAACGACTGGTTCAAAAAAGACCCGACCTGACCTTTGAATCAGGGGTTAGCCTTAGTTGAGTCGATGTATCCCAACATACCTATTCATGTTGCAGGTATAAATTTTTTTAAAAATAATATTTTTTTAATATAAATTTACCAAACTAGGATGGCTTAAAAAAAATACCAAATAAGTTTGGTATGGATGGCACCCACATCAGAAGATGTGAGTTGAATCTGATATGGCTGTTACGCTGATGTGGCATGTTTCAAGTCCCGTCGGACGTGGTCCGAACCACGTGGATTTTTTTCGGCGAACGAGATCGGAGGGGTCCACCTCGGTCGAAGCTGGCGGCTCCTCGCTCCCTCGCCAGGTGGCGCCCGGAGACAGGTCCACCTCGACCGAGGTCGAGCCGGGTCCTCCTGCTCATTCGCCAGTTGGTGCCCGGAGACGGGTCCACCTTGGCCGAAGTCGAGCACTTCTCTGCCGCTCCGCCAGGTGTCCACCCAGGAAGGGTCCACCGCGACCGGAGTTGGCGGCCCCTCGCTCCCTCGCCGGGTGGCGCCCGGAGACGGGTCTACCTCGGCCGAGGTCGAGTCGGCCCTCCTGCTCCTTCACCAGTTGGCGCCTGGAGACGGGTCCACCTCGGTCGAAGTCGAGCACTTCTCTGCCGCTCCGCCAGGTGTCCGCCCAGGAGGGGTCCACTTCGGTCGAAGCTAGCAGCCCCTCGCTCCCTCGTCGGGTGGCGCCCGGAGACTGGTCCACCTCGGCCGAAGTCGAGCACCTCTCTGCCACTCCGCTAGGTGTCCGCCCAGGAGGGGTCTACCTCGGCCAAAGCTGAAGGCCCCTCGCTCCCTCGCCGGGTGGCACTCGGAGACGGGTCCACCTCGGCCGAGGTCGAGCCGGGACCTCTTGCTCCTTTGCCAGTTGGCACCCGGAGACGGGTCCATCTCAGCCGAAGTCGAGCACCTCTCTGCCGCTCCACCAGGTGTCTGTCCAGGAGGGGTCCACCTCGGCCGGAGTTGGCGGCCCCTCGCTCCCTCGCCGGGTGGCGCCCGGAGACGGGTCCACCTCGACCGAGGTCGAGCCGGGTCCTCCTGCTCCTTCGCCAGTTGGCGCCCGGAGACGGGTCCACCTCGGTCGAAGTCGAGCACTTCTCTGCCGCTCCGCCAGGTGTCCGCCCAGGAGGGGTCCACCTCGGCCAAAGCTGGCGGCCCCTCGCTCCCTCGCCGGGTGGTGCCCGGAGACGGGTCCACCTCGGCCAAGGTTGAGCCGAGCCCTCCTGCTCCTTCGCCAGTTGGCGCTAGGAGACGGGTCCATCTCGGCCGAAGTCGAGCATCTCTCTGCCGCTCCGCCAGGTGTCCGCCCAGGAGGGGTCCACCTCGGCCGGAGTTGGAGACCCCTCGCTCCCTCGCCGGGTGGCGGCCGGAGACGGGTCCACCTCGGCCGAGGTCGAGCCGGGTCCTCCTACTCCTTTGCTAGTTGGCACCCGGAGACGGGTCCACCTCGGTCGAAGTCGAGCACTCCTTTGCCGCTCCACCAGGTGTCCGCCTAGGAGGGGTCCACCTCGGCCGGAGTTGGCGGCCCATCGCTCCCTCGCCGGGTGGCGCCCAGAGACGGGTCCACCTCGGCCGAGGTCAAGCCTGGCCCTCCTGCTCCTTCGCCAGTTGGCGCCCGGAGACGGGTCCACCTCGGCCGAAGCCGAGCACCTTCTCTGCCGCTCCGCCAGGTGTCCGCCCAGGAGGGGTCCACCTCGGCCGAAGCTGGCGGCCCCTCGCTCCCTCGCCGGGTGGCGCCCGGAGACGGGTCCACCTCGGCCGAGGTCGAGCCGGGCCCTCCTGCTCCTTCGCTAGTTGGCACCCGGAGACGGGTCCACCTCGGCCGAAGCCGAGCACCTCTCTACCGCTCCGCCAGGTGTCCGCCCAGGGGGAGCCCACCTCGGCTGGCGCTGGCTCTGCGTAGTGAGGCCTCCGGGAAGTAGGGGCGCGAGTTTCAAATTTGCCACTCGGGTAGCGCGCCTCGCGCCTCGCAAGGAGTGCTGGTACGGTCCGCAGTGATGCACGAAATCTCGTTTACATCGGCCCGATGGGCACCGCAACCGAGAAGCGGAGTCCTGGCAGGCAGGAGCCAGCAACGGACATCGTCAATGCCTGGGAAGGAGAGCGCCCGCGCTCGGCCCAAGGCCTCGCCAGTATCTTCCCTCTCCCCTTTTTTCTCGCTAGGCTCGGCAAGCAAGACGAGGGGGGCCACCGGGTTCCCGGACCCGAAGGGAAAAGGAAAAAGGAGGGAGGGAGAGAAAAGTGAAGGCAGAGAGGGAGCCTCCCGGGGGGAGGAGCCGGAGGTAATGTGATGGCATAAAAGGATAGGGAGAGCGGAGAGCAAGGTAAGTGGAAAAAAGGCGGGGAAAAAGAAGGCACCGAGAGAAGGATTCAGGGATCCGAGAGGGGTCCTTCAGCGTGAGCTCGGTGAAGGAGCTGGGCCCAATTTCCACTCTTCCTAAGACCTCTTTTATTAATATCTCCTCTAAGTATGGGGCTCCTTCGGGAACCCACCTTAGGGAGTCTATTCCATCTCGCCGTTCTCTAACTTGACCGTCGAAGCTCCCTCGCCGGGACCCCCGGCCAGGATGTTTGACCTCGTTTTGCAGGACCGGAAGCTCAGAGATCTCAAGGTGAGATGGTCTGAGACCGGTACCAGCTTTGAAGCAACAGGCCACCGCGGTGAGATCGGCAACAGAATCCACGACTTTAAATTTTAACATAATAAAATTAAAATAATATAATAAAATATTTAAACTAATATAATAAAATTTAAAATTTTAAAATAATATAATAAAATTATAATATATAAAATATTTAAAATAATATAAAAATTAAAATAAAAAAATAAAAAAGTTGTAGGTCAAGTGAAACCACAGGTCACACCAGCAACTTCATCTTATTCCTATGCCTTCATTTTTAAAATAAAAAAAATTAAAAAAAATTAAAACATATATAAATAAAATCATAAATTAATAACTTAATAATAATATAAAATATTAATATTATAAAATAAAAAAATATTATCATATATTAAATTATAAATTTTGTATAATATTATAAAATATAACAAATATAATATATATTTTATAATATAATATAAAATTTATAATTTAGTCTGTGCTAGTTTAGTCGCTGGTCCGGTCGCCAGGTTGGTCGTCAATTTGCTTATCAAGTTTGGTGCCAATTCGACTGTCAATCCGGTGCTAATTTAGTCGCCAATTCGATTGCTAGTCCCGTCGTCAGCCTGGTGCTAGTGGCGATCCGATGCAAGTCCGATTCCTTGCCCAATACCAGTTCGGTCGCCGGTCTGAGTCGGACTGGCACCGACCTAGCGGCCAGACAGGTAATTAAACCGATGACCGGATTAGCTATCGGATCGGTGATCGGACTGGTAATCAAATCAGTTGCCGAATTGGCGACCGGACCGATGGTCAGATTGGCACCGACTTAAGATCGAATTGGCTATCAGACTGGAGGCTAAATTGATGGCTAAACCGATGATCGAACTAGCACAATCCTGGCAGCCATACTGGCTATCAAATCAGGAGTCAGACTGACGATCGGATCGGTGGCCAATTTGGTGACCGAACTAGCGATCGGACGGACACCGACATAGCTGTTGGGCCGGTGGTCGAAGCTGGAATAACTATCAAACCAGTGGCCGAATCAATGACCGGATCGGTGACCAGATTGGCACCTACCTGGTGGTCGAACTGGCAACCGGACCGATAATCATACTAGCATAGACCTAACAGCCAAACTAGCTATCGGATCGATGGCCAAACTGGCTGTCGAATCAGTGGCTGAACTGGTGACCGGATTGGCATCGACCTGATGACCGGACTGGCTATCAGGTCAATGGTCGGACAGGTAGCCCGACTGGTGGTCAAATTGGCACCAACCTGATAGCCATACCGGCTATCGGACTAGGGGCCATAATGGCGATTGGACCAGTTGCTGGACTAACTGTCAGACCGGTGGCTAGATTAATGGTTGAACTAGCACCGACTTGGCAGCCGGACTCATTGTCAGATAGGTGGTCAGATTGGAAGTCGGACCAACGGTCGAATTGGTACCGACATGGTGGTTGGACCTGCTATTGGACTGGTGGCCACAGGTCTGATCATCAGTCCAACTCCTGATTCGATAGCCAGTCTGGTGGGGGCACTAGGATCAGATACAGATTACCGGGTCCTATATGGTTTACTTAGCCATGTGTCAAAGTTTTGTAGTCAAGTAAGACTGAGTCATGTAATAAGTTGAGGCTAGTTGATTTGTCTCAACCCCAATCAAGTCATTGAGTCATGTACTTCAGTATTAGTCCAGTACCAGTTCAATTTTTGTACAAGAAAAGAGGATTCCCTGTTTTGGAGTTCCACCATGCCTCATCCATGAGCCAGAGGCCTTCACATCAGCCAATTGGACATTGTTTGCCATCCCAAGATCAAGATTCCTTCCAGATGCCCCCCAGATGCCAGAGAATATTCCCAGATCAGGGCACCTCATGATTCCAAGAATATGCCAGCATCCAGGCCAAGAGATTCCAAGCCCAGGAGTCAAGCCCATGAGCCCCACAACCAAGATTCCAAGGAATATGCTGATACCAGGGCATCCCAATTTCTAGGGCCCAAAGCCCATGCATCAAGGCCCAAAGGAGGACGCCCCTTGTTGCCCATGAAGCCCACACGCCCAAGCCCAATGCATGTAGGCGTCCAAGCCCTTTGACCAAGTCCAAGCCTTTGACCAATTCAAAGGAGGAAGGAAATCTAAGTAAAATAAGGAGAATTAGTTTTATTCAAAGTGTATTCTCCCAATCTTAATCAAACTTGTAATCCTTTTCCCTCTCAACTTTGTAATCCTATCATATCTAGGAGAGGACTTGGGGAACCTCTATATAAACCCCACCCCTTCCCCTCTTGTAAGTAATCTTTATTCACGATATCAAAACTCTGATGAATTTTATTTGAGATTGTTCTTGTGTTCTTGTGTTACTTTATTCTTGTGTTGAGGTGTGAATGTCCTTGAGTGCCCTAGTCTTCCAAGCCCTAGCCGACCAAGCTTGCTACCTTCAAGCCCTAAGACGCCAAGGAAAAGGAAGCCCTAGGCCGCCCAAGCTTAGCATCTTTCTTCCACCTTCACGCCACCCATATCCAAAACCCTAATATCTTCCTTTCTAACCATAGTTCCATAATTCCACTTTTTATTTGTTCTCTAACTAATCCTCTGATACTTGCAGGATCCCCGTGGTATTCACCTCCAAGGAGGAGGCCCTCTTTGCCTCCAAGACTGATCCCAGATAATTGACTGATTCGAGATCTAAAGGCTTGTCTTCCAGGCGTCGATTCAGAGTGCTGTGCGATCTCTTCATCGATCGGATCTTCAAATCCCTGCCTAGTACAATCCTTCCCCCTCCTAACTTCTGATTTGCTGAAGGTACACTATCCCAAACCGGGGGTTTCTCAATCTCCGGGATCCTATCTTTTATTATTTTGTATGAGTCCTTATGCGGGTATAATGATTCTTGGCATTACTAGTTTCCTGCTATGCTTTAATTGATTTTCGGGTTATTAGCCTACAAATTAAATACTAACAAAATATAAAAAAATTAGTTTATGTTTTTCTTGCCCTCGTGGTAGCCTTAGGATTGTCCCGCATCAGTTTGGTATCAGAGCTAGTTTATGATAGCTTGCATCTTCACCAAAAATATAAAAATATGCATTTCTATTTTTTCTGCATCATGTCAACTGCAGTAGGTGTCTAAGATTCGGTTTTGTTCATCATCTCAGGAGCCTTATTTTTTGTTGAAATTTACATGACATGTTCTCTGTCCGATCGCCAGTCTAGCCACCAATCAGGTCACTGATTCAATAGCTAGTTCGGTCACCAAGTTGGTGCCAATTCGGTCATCGATTCGGTCACCAATTTAGCCACCGATCCGATTGCTAGTTCGGCCACCGATCCGACAGCCAATCTGATCATCGATTTGATTGCCTGTTTGTCTACCAGGCCGGTACCAGTCCGATTGCTAGGTTGGTGCAAGTCCGACTCGGACTAGCAACCGAACTAGTATTAAACAGGGGACCAGATTGGCATCGAGCCGTCGATCAAACTAGCACCAGGCTGGCGATCAGACTAGCGACCAGACTGGTATCGACCTAATGATCGGACTGACGATCGAATTAGTACCGGACTGACAGTCGGATTGGCACCAACCCGATAGGTGAATTGGCAACTGGACTAGCGACTAGACTGGCACCGACTAAATTATAAATATTATATTATATTTTATAATATATAATATACAATTTAATATATTATAATATATTTATTATAATATTTATAATATATTTTATTTTATAATATTAATATTTTATATTTTTATTCAGATAACAATTTATGATTTTACTCATATATTTTTTATTTTTTAATTTTTTATTTTAAAAATTAAGATACAGAAATAAGATAAAATTATGGGTGCATCTTGCAACTTCACTTTATCTTTAACTTTTTTATTTTATTTTATTTTATTTTATTATTTTAATTTTATTATGTTAAAATTTAAAGTTAGGTTGAACCAGTGGTTTCATTAAACGAAGATGCGGATTTAACCTATGTCTTTTTGACGCGGCTGTTACATATATCATTAGTTTGATATATTTATTTTAACCCATTCTAATTTGATAAATTTATATTTAAAAAATTATTTAAAAAAAAAATCCGCGCGTGTAATGTTCGGCTCGGACCAAGTCATCCCTGGTCTTGGCACGGACTTTCTCTCTCCCTCTAGCGGACTTGTTTAGATAGCTTGCAGATCTATCATGTTCTTTAGACTTCTCAAAATGCGATTCCTTACATACCGTCCAGGATAAGGGGAGCCCAACGGTCGTGATCCATACTTCAGCGGCAGTGAAATAGAGGGGACGAAGAACGCTAAAAAGGTCAAAAAAAAAAAAAAAAAAAAGAAAAAAAGAAAAGAAAAGAAAGCGAGATCGGGAATTCGCCGCGGCGCGGATCGATCGGGATCTGGGCTTCCGGTCGGCGATCCGATCGGGATTCTCGTGCCTCCCTGTCGGGAGAATCGCCGCCGCAGCGGAGACTACGTGTCCGTGGATGAAATCTTTTTCCCATTTCTTTCTGAAAACAGACAGGACAAAGATCAAGGCCTCTGTTTCGGAAAGGAAAAAAATTCGACCTTTTTCCGATGATGTCCGAGGGTAGCTATTCCTATAATTACAAGAAGACGGATGATATCTGCGACGATGTTTGCGGCCAGGCAACTTTTTTCCCCTCCTTCCGTTCAGTATCAATACTGATCTTCAATTTTTTGTTCCAAAATTATTTGATTTTTTTCACAAATATCTGATAATTCCCTTTTTAAGTTTTCTTATATATTGTGAAATTTTCTTGAGTTTGATTTTAAGATAATCTGATCTATGCTGTTATCTCGGCAATATCATTATCCGAAATGTTGGTTTTTTTTTTTTTTTTTTTTTTGTGATTTTGTTAATATTTTTATCCTCTTTTATTTATTTTAATCTAATATTCTTGTTTTTGTTTTGTTTTTTTTGTTTCTTTGAAAATTAGCGAAAAATCATGTGGATATTGATGTCATATTTAGCATTTACACAGAACTGCCATTCCTTGCTTTTATATCATTATTTTTAAAAAAAAAAAAAAAAAGTTGTTTCCAAAAGCTCTAAAGATCTACAAACAATTTAGCAAACAAAAAGGGTTTCGTTATACATGTCGTTCACTCTAGTTATTTTTTCTTATAGGGTTTTTGAAAACAAGGCCAGAAAACAAAATCAACACCAAGCAGGCTCTTAACGGCATTCTCAAAACCTACCATAGAAAATCTCTGGCATTCTCAAAATCTACCATAGAAAATCTCTTCCAAACAATAGAATTGCGTCTCATTTCAGTGCACTGATTCACAAGTTATAGCCTAATTTATTGTTCCCATGAGATGTTTGTTTAGTTGCTTATGGAAGACATCAACTACCCATCTGAGTTGTTTTTGATGGGAATTTGTATTGGATTATCTTTTCGTATACTGATTCTTTTGTCTATTTTTCTCTGACAGGTGGCGAGGGCTGCACGGGCCATATCGAGGCTCCGATGTGCCCTGCGAGACTTGAACTTCAAGATTCTAATCCTACTCTTCATGGTGCTCCCAACTGTTATATACACCGTCTACTTACATGGCCAGAAGATCACCTACTTTCTTCGGCCGCTGTGGGAGTCTCCTCGGAAACCATTCAATGAGATTCCCCACTATTACCATGAGAATATCTCCATGGAGACCCTCTGCAAGCTTCATGGCTGGAGAATCCGTGAGACCCCACGCCGAGTCTTTGATGCTGTGTTGTTCAGCAGTGAGCTTGACATGCTCACCATTAGGTGGAATGAGTTGAACCCTTATGTATCAGAATTCATTCTTCTGGAGTCCAATTCCACATTCACTGGCATTAAGAAGTCCCTCTTCTTTGCGGAGAATCGGGAACATTTCAAGTTTGTTGAGTCCCGGCTCACTTACGGCACTATTGGTGGGAGATTTGTGAAGGGGGAGAACCCTTTCGTGGAGGAGTCATATCAGAGAGTTGCATTGGATCAGCTTATTCGGATAGCAGGCATTGCTGATGATGATTTGTTGATCATGTCTGATGTTGATGAGATCCCAAGTGGTCACACCATTGACCTCCTGAGATGGTGTGATGACATTCCCGAGAAGCTCCATCTCCGGCTACGGAACTACCTCTACTCCTTTGAGTTCTACCTGGATAACAAGTGCTGGAGGGCTTCAGTGCACAGGTATCGAGTTGGGAAGACGAGATATGCCCATTACCGCCAGACTGATGACATACTTACAGATTCAGGGTGGCACTGTAGCTTCTGTTTCCGCAATATCAGTGAATTTGTGTTTAAGATGAAGGCCTACAGCCATGTGGATCGTGTGAGATTTGCTTATTATTTGGACCCATCAAGGATTCAGGATGTGATATGCCGGGGAGCAGACCTTTTTGATATGCTTCCAGAGGAGTATACTTTCAGGGGGATTATCACAAAGTTGGGGCCAATACCCCATTCATATTCAGCAGTTCATCTACCTGGGTATCTACTTCAGAATATTGACAAGTACAAATATCTTCTTCCTGGGAACTGCAAAAGAGAACCAGGGTGATAGGCATCAAAAACCATTCTTGAATATTACAAGAAAGATTTCTTCAAAGTTGATGATAGTGACATTGCTCATGTTCTCAACATGAGCATCTGACTTGGAATGATCTTATCAAGGGAGCTTGGCAGGCAGGGATGAGTTCTTTCATCTACATGGGAAAGTATATATGAATATTCGTAGTATTTAGTTATGTTTCTAGAGGCAAATTCATTTGCCAAAGGAGTCCATGATGGGCCTATGGCCACAATGGGAAGTTTTCCATCTCTTCTTCCCTTATTGGTATGTAATCACACCC
The DNA here is from genome assembly GCA_021397845.1 of Areca catechu. Taxonomy (NCBI): domain Eukaryota; kingdom Viridiplantae; phylum Streptophyta; class Magnoliopsida; order Arecales; family Arecaceae; genus Areca; species Areca catechu. The sequence goes on from CM038040.1 coordinate 19,363,840, forward strand.
TGATGGTTATGGAACGCATATCAAGTGATGTTTGAAATGCTTTCTGTGCTGGAAATTTTTTGTACTAATTTAATTATGTATTATTTCTTCAATTTACCGACATGCTTCCTTTGACTACTCTCAATTGTACCATCTGATTGGTTATGGAACTGCTTTTGATGATAGTGCTGGTGGGTTGGTTAAAGAAATATCTTCTGACAACTTCTACTTTATTGTCATAGTTTTTTTAGTTCCCAATATTCTAGCTAATGACTCATTTTGTTGGACATATAGGGGAGTCCTTGTTACTGAAGTACCACAACATTTTCAAGCAATTGTTCTGGGGTTTTTACTGGTTAAACAGTGTGGGATACTAGTTTTTTTGTGAATAGCATTCTCGGGTGCAAGTATATTGATGATTACATGTGTACAAGTTCAAAATACAGCCTAGGATATGCCACAAGAAAGTTGAGCTCTTTTTGAAAATTAATTCTTTTTCCTGTGAATTTTATTTTGATGCAATAGGAGTATGAGTCATGCTTCTGCATGCATAATAGATTAATTAAATAACTAGAAGACATGGCACTTATTCCAATAGACAGTTAAGGTACTTCCACAAATAGAAGATCTGAATGCATCTTATTGCTTGGAGCAGAACTGCAAACGGTATTACATGCATGTATCTCTTTTTGATTTTTTTTAAGTTTCTTAAAATTATGAAACATTGATGTGATATTCATATCCTTGAGATACAAATACATAGGCCCTATCGTCTTGAGATATGGTTGACTACAATAATATAGTTCCATCTGTCTAATTTTCTCGTGTAGGTTGGTCATCTTAACCAGTATGTAATTTCTTTTTGGGGATAAGGAAGAAAGTATCTTTTGATGGAGGCTCCCCATCCTTGAAGTGATGGTTGGGGGTGTTTGGATGGCCGAACAACTTATGCTCAGGATAAGGCTTATATAGAATTGCATATGAGGAGCTAAATGATCAAAAGGGGAAAATACTGAGATAGGAGGCCCTCCCTTGCACACAACCCTGAAAAAAAGGGATTACCCAATCAGTCTAAAAAGGTGATTTATCCTTTTCTCCTCTTTCATCAATTTTATGACCCTATTACTTCTGTAATTAGAAAAGTTTCTTTCTAGCCAATGCTAGCATATTCCAAGCACCAGCCATATGAGGAATATCCATCAAACAACTTGTGCGGGCATCCAGACATGCCTGTAAGGAAGTTGCAATCGCCCTCCAAGTGAACATTTTCTTTTCCTTTTTTATCTATTATCAGGTCTTCATCCTTTTTATATTGGTGGTTGGATGAATCTGGGCAATTGCGGGGAGGGAGCTCAAAATCTTGTAAAAGAGGACTGCTTGCCATGTTCTAATGATATCATAGCTTTCAGAGCAGGTGGAAGATACAAACAGGACATGGGTGAAACTTCTTTATCACATGGTTAGCCTATATCAATATAACAAATTCTGCGAGCCAATTATATTTGGATGCATCATCACTAGATCCTTCTAGTTTTTAAGACCAAAATGCAATGAGAGGAAGTTTTGGTCGAACCAGGATTGAAGCTTACACGGTTAATATGATGTTCTGTAAATTTGAGGTGAGGATATGGTGGAATGGGTTCTTTAAGCAGAACAAATCAATAAAAACAAGAAATTGCAGGGGAACAAACGGTTTTGCTAGTCTAGTGCATCCTCTTGGGATGATATCCATGGTTCCCATGGATGGAGAGAATTCTGAAGGAGTATCATTGTACACTTTGTACCAATGATTGCAAATAATGATAGATACTGTAGCACAAGTTGCTGATCTCAGAAACCTTGTTGCACACATATGCTGTAGCACAAGATTGGTTTGTAACTCAGGAAATGATGGATAAACAAGTTGCACTCTAATGGACTCCATATGTGAAGCTGGATAGGACTATGTGTTGAGATTCCTAGGCACTGATCCCATTTTTTGGGAGGATCCGGACCAGCGCCTATACGCAGCGGAAACAGCTAGGAAAAGATCAAGAACCAACCTTCTTGATCAAGAACCAGCAATAACCTGTTCTTAGACTCAATATTATGCAACAAAGGAGATATAGAGAAGAGATGTAGGAGAAAAAGAGAGATTGTATTTCTTTGAAGAAGAACCTTGTTACAATACACAAGAATAGGACACCGGCCTCCTCTCACAAACCCGAGTAGAAGCCTCCACCTGCGGACAATACCTCACGTAGGCTTGCCCTTCTCCAAAGCCTCGTGGAACACCCCACGGTCCATGCCCTTCACCTGATATCTTTCTCACGTGCGTCTCTCTGAAGCCCAAGCCATGACCGTGCCTCCTCTCACTGGATAGAGCTCCACCTGCGGACTCCCTTATGCAGGATCTCCACACGGCCAAGTCTCCCAAGCGGAAAGTCCCTCTACATGGTATCGTCCCAAAGGGGGGCACTTCAAGATCAGCCCCTCACGGTCTTCTCATGACCGTGAGGTGTCTTCATGCTCGGTCCTCTCTAAGATTTAAATCGGACCGGACCCCAAAGGGTCGGCCTCCTTGGATGCTCCTCCAAGTTCACGCACGCCCCTCTATCTTATAAAAGCACATGGGGCGGTCTTCTTGGAATTCTTGGGCGCCAACCACTTCTTGGATAGTTACAATCCTCACATGGTTGGGCTAGGACTTCTTGATCTTCTTGGTTTTCTTGGTCCAAACCTGATTAGGACTCTTCAGGTGGTTGGGCTTCCTAATTGGTTACAACCAACCAATTAACCAACCAACCTCCTAACCTCCTAACCAATTAACAAACCTAGACCCAACCCCATAACCCAATTGGGTTATGTTATAATTTCTCAAAAAACTTTCCCCAACAAATCAATGTGAGAAAACCCTCAACCTTGGGTCAAACCCCTTGACCCAACTTGACTCTGGGGCCCTGCCTTGCAATACCTCCAGGATCTCTGGAACACCTCCAGAAACTGCTTGGGACATGCCTATAAGCTCCAGGGATCGCCTCCAGCATCCCTGCCATGGCCTCTCAAGTCTTGGACCTGGGAGCACCATGCAAAACCCTACACTATGCTAGTAAAGTGACTGTAGCTTTAGTGCTCGTATGCTGCACCAATGTAAATGTTAAAATTTTTTAGTGATTGTAGTTTCCGTCGTCAGCAAGTGGTGGCCGACAAGGCCCTTTTCCCTAACTATTTTGGGAAGCGAAGAGGACATAAATTCGTTTGGTAATCTTCTCCCGAAGGTAGGCATTTACCCAAGACACTGATGTTCTAAGTCTCTCGATTATACTTTTTTAAATAGGGAGTTGAAGGTAGCACTCGTATGCTGCACCAATGTAAATGTTAAAATTCTTCATTTCTATGTAAACGTTTCACCTATTCAACCATTTGATGGTGATTACCAACATTACAGACTTTCTTTTGCGGTGTAGAAAAGGTTTGCATAGATTGAGGTCTGGGATCATAAAGTACCATGATTATTGGACTGGGACAATTTGCCTATCAGCTGGTCTAGGATATGATCCTTCTCCAATGGTTGGAATGATATGACCTGGTAATAAATTTACAAAATGGAGGAAAAAGAAATTGCTGATGCAGTAGATTGATTAACTTAGTATTAAATCTACTACAATTTCTTTGCAATGCTTTGTCCTTTTCTTCATATCAAGTTGCTTGCTTATCTTCATCTTGTATATTGGAGAGCCTCCTTAACTCAAGGGCCCAAATTTCTGTACTGATGTTTTAAAATGAATGACTTCTAGTATCTTATAACCCCAGCTTGTAACCCACAGACTAAGATCTTTGGGTTCTGAAGAAACACTGAAGACCGGTGCACCTGGGGAAGCCCCATTCTAAACCTCTTATGATTCATAAAAGAGGTTACCATCCACGTGTTTCCACAAAGGTGCAAAATTTTTCAGTTAAACTGCAGATTTGGAACAGAGATTGGAACATACTCTGTAGAATATGTAGACCCTCTCTTTCTACAGGGTGCACCAGCTACCAAGCTGTTCCTCTATCAGCTCCAGTCCTGGCATGTCTCATGCGACTAATGGAGCTGGCTTCCAATCTCTATCTTGAATTATAGGCAATATATGTTGCTAGTCAGGGTTAGTACTGGGATAACTGGCTGCGATTATTCCAGTATCTAATTTACTTTCTGCTAGTTGTCCCTGGATCACATACATGGCATCTACCATGGCATCAGTAGGTGCTTTCCTTCAAAGCTTGGTGGTCTGGCGAATATGAAAAAGATGCTTATAATTGAGGATGAAGATGATATACTTGGAATTCCATATGCAATGATACCAGCTGCTTGACATAGACTAAAGTTAGAGAATAAGATGCAATTCTTATCTTCAAGGAATAAATTCCATATACTTGGTCTATAAAAAGAGGAAGCTGGGAGCTAAGAAACCAAACTGGCCTCAACTCTTCTAAAACTAGCTCCAAGTAGAAGGTTGCAAGGTGTGGACAATGTCTCTCAGGAGCCACCACCAGCCACATCAGTTCCTGGAGAACGAGCCTTCCTCAAAGGATGATTACTGCACCTATGTGGCCAAAATAGAGAGGAAGACAAGCATGATTGATGGGCCCCACTTCCCCCATCTTCATACTGTGTTCAAGCACAAGGAAGTCCAGGAGGAGAAGTCCTGCCCTGGGTCTGGACTGTTCGGCCGGCCCAGGCAGAAGGAGTGGTTTGAAGAGAAGGAGACATATGAAGTCTCTGAGAGAACCTACTAGGACATGGCCTTATAAGGAGGAGAGTGCGAATGAAGGCTCTGAGATAGCTTAAGCAGTATCTGTAGCTATGGCTTTGCACCTTTATAAAATAAATCTCTCACTCTTCTGTGCTGTATCATCCTATGTATCCATTTGAATACTACTATACTTCTCTAGTATTCAATAAAGGTATAGTTCCATATTTTAGCCTAAGACTTTCACTCTTATATATCTTTATTCTAGTTTTTCAGATAGATTTTTGAGAAGTCTATGACAACTCTGCAGAATCAACCATGAGCATTCCAAAATATTGATTCAAGCCATTGAAGTTGTTCTATAACATCTAAAATATTTATGAGTTAAAAATCATTAGTGCAAGTTATTTATCCATGCATCAGGTGGATGCAGAATGGATAGTGTAAATAATACTACATGTTAAACGGCATGAATCTGGTCCATTGATTATAATGACTTCTTGAAATATATATGAACTAAAAGAACATGTAAATCATAAAACCTTTTAGGCTTTTGGTGCATGAATAAATAACCATCAAAGTATACAATGTCTGGTTATAGGTACTCTAAATGTTGTAGATCATTGCCGGTGGTGCAGATTGTTATTTTAGAATGTCCACAGGATTTTGCACCCTGTATTGAGGCCTGAGTATGTTGAAATTGTACACTAGCCTTCATCATCTGAAAGTTTTTATAACTTCATTCAGATTAGATAAGTTGTTTAATACCAAAATAAGCAATTTATACAATTTCTGGTTGTAGGTAAATGTTGTCGACCATTATCAGTGGTGCAGATTATCATTTAGAACATCTTAACTGATTTTGTACCTTGTGTATTGAGGCTTGAATGCATCTTAAATGTTATCAACCAATATCGTGTAGTCCAGTCTACCTTATCTGAAAATTCTTAAAACTTCATTCAAATTAGATAAGCTGTTTAACAACAAAGCAAGCATTTTAATCTACATGGATATTGCTAATGGAACTTCATAGCAAGTTTCACAGTTTTTAGATGTTAATGGTCAAGAAAATTATCTTTTCTGCAATGAGAAAAATGCTTGAGAGCTTATCAAGCCTTCTATAAATGCATGTAGGTTATATGGATCCTATATGTTATAAGAAAGAAAGTTGGACCCTAGAACCCTGCCTGAAAAATGCACCTGGTGCAAGAGATGGTGAACTTGGAGATTAATAATTAAAGCATCATGCCAATAATTTAGTTGAAGGTGTTTTCTCAAGTATTCATGGTTCAAACATGGATACCAAAGCATTGCACAGATAAAGTTTCAGTGCTCGGTGCACTTCTTTTAGATACCTTTTGGTCTGTTTGCATAACATTTACTGATTTACAGCTTTTCAAGTCCATTTATCATGTAATTTTTATCCCTTTGATTGCTTTTGGTTTGCATAATCTCGAGAATAAAAATTGTACTAAACTGAACAACATGTATGGTGAAACATTTTTGTTTTTTGAAATTGGTTTATGACATCTTTAGAGGTTTTTGCAGCAAAGATATATAGCTTTGATGAAAGAGTGAAAAATGAAAAACGAAGAGCTAGCAAAAATTTTATGCAAATAATATCTTCAACATCAATATCCATGTTCAGTAATTTACTAATTTATAGAAAAATAAAAATACAAAAAACTACAATGTTGCTTCCAACCAAAATGAGATTTTGGCATTTGAGAATGGTTCACTTTCAAGTGAAATAGAAGCATCATACTGTTTCCAGTCATTGACACCACCCATATGGACATTCTTGCCAAGGTCATTGCCACATATCCCCATAAGTGTTGGCTAAATTTTCTCCTTAACTAAAGCAGACACACGTCAGTGATAAAAGCCGACATATCCTCACATGTATGCAATGCACTGAGACCTACACCTAAGAAGTGTAGTAGCAAAGAAGCAACCAACCCAAGGAACCTTTGGGAAAAAAAAAAAAAAAAGGCTTAACCCACAAAAGACGCACAACTTTGTTGGGTGCCATGCCTTTTTCTAAAGGTCACCCACCCTCCCCTTGCCCCATCCCTTTCGCGTGTCCCTTGGTTCCCACCACCTTCTCTCTCTCTCTCTCTCTCTCTCTCTCTCTCTCTCTCTCTTTGCTCCATCGATCCTTTTTATAAGGGGTCCCTTGGTGCCCACAACCTTGGCACCCTCTCTCTCTCTCTCTCTCTCTCTCTCTCTCTCTCTCTTTTTGGCAGACGTGCCGGTGCTGTACCGCAAAGAGAGACCCTGCATGGCATGCGGGGGATAAAAAGAGCATGAATCCATCTACAGTATGCGTGCAAAGCAAACTAACAAACTACACGCCAAAAGTGGATATGTGTCAGTCTCCAGCTTCCTTCGTTGCCTCTATATATAGATCAGGGTGCTGTGCCACTCTTTCTTTCATCTCAGCTCTTCCATGGTTTCTTCCAGAGTTCAAATCAAAGCCATGGATGCCTTTCTTCGAGCTTTGCATCTCTTCTATTTGTTTGAAGAGGTCTTCTTTCGACATGCATGCATATTGGTTTTCTTTCATGATCACTTGAAGATGTTGGTGATCGTGGCGCCCTGAAGTCACGCCAATGGCAACCGTTGACGTGTGGGGAATTAAGCTCACCGGTCCGATGAATCTTATATGTTGTTACCATATATGTGTGCTATCTTAGTATCTTTGTTTTCTTTTCTGCTTTCTAACATGTAGGAATTGATATGTGTGAGGTTGAAGGGGGTGTTAATTTATAGTGATGATATTTGTTTAGCAATAATGGGTGATGCTGATACAATAGCAACTAGAGATACCCGTTTTTTGCTAATTTAGCATGAGTTCTTCTTCTATCTACATTGGTTGTTGCTTAAGATAGTTTAAAAGTTCCCCTTTTTTTAAATAAAAAAATCTAAAATGTCAAGATTACATCATTCAAATACCACAAAAAAGATACTAAACTTTATATTACAGAACTTTATATACCACAAAAAAGATACTAAACTTTATAGCAACTAGAGATACCAGTTTTTTGCTAATTTAGCATGAGTTCTTCTATCTACATTGGTTGTTGCTTAAGATAGTTTAAAAGTTCCCCTTTTTTTAAATAAAAAAATCTAAAATGTCAAGCTTACATCATTCAAATACCACAAAAAAGATACTAAACTTTATATTACAGAACCACAAAAACAGCAACTTGACACTGGTCCAAAGATAACCAACATTAAATTGGCAGGAGTTGAATCTGTAACACCTATCGATAATATAGCCAAAAATAATCATCATTCGGTATCTGTGTCCAAGATAACAAAGATTACCATGGCATGCATCATGACCAATGTTGATTGGTGTATGGTATTTCTGTGATGTATTGTTTCAGCTTAAAACACTGGCATGCATGGTGTTGCAGCCTCCACTGAATTCAATTCAGTCTGAGTCAAAAGGCATGGATCAATTAGCTAATTAGCTTTCCTTCAAACATGGAGGATAAAAGAAGTCCAAAATATGTGAAATGTGATTTATATATACTATCCCTGCCAAAGCACACTTGATAAAGGTTCGTCAGAGGTGGGGGTCCATCTTCTATGCAATGTAAAGAAGCTCCCAGGACCTGACTACAGTACAAACAAAATATTTTCTGTTCAGTATGATCTAATAGCAACAGACTGATGATGCTATCATAACACTTTGGTTCACTGCAGTAGGGACAGCCCACTCCCTCAGTACGACAGAACTAAACTGCCTTTAGGAAAAAAGCGTTGGTTGTTGTGCCACCCTAGCTAGATTCTTTCCAAGTTTAAGCAGTTGGAGCTAGCTAATTTCCAGGCAAAGTTTAACTTTGCCTTCAGCAATTCATGGCTGGACCACCCATTGTTTAACTTTTAGGGCAATCTATGGATGGCAACAGCATATCTTTATTATTTGGAAAAATGTTCAGTAATTCATTAATGGCACACTAGAGAAAGTAGGAAAACTTGTTGAAAACTCTGAGAAGGAAAGGTATTTTAAATGGGATTCCCATGCATGTTTTTCTGAATTATGTCCTCATGTTTTCTATGTATCATCATCCATGTCGAGGGATTAACATATGCAGAGATCAAATATGACTAGAAATACAAATATGAATCAGAATTTCCAGTTAATCAGAGCAATAGCATACATCTTGTTTGCCATGAATGAATTACTTTTAGAGCACAAAAACAAAAAGTTGCAGAGTATTACTCCCTTAATCTGAATCCGATAATGTTCAGTATCTTGATATAATGTTCAGTATCTCGAAAATCTTAGTATCTCGATAATGTGCAGTAACTTGTGCATTCGCATGCCTCATCTTTTTACACCTCTCTGTTCACATAAAGAGGCATCAAATGATCAAGTTAGTCTTTGCTATGAGGGATAGACATCACCAAACAAATAATGGAGGTACAAAACAATGTGGCATGGATGTAACACAATGGTTAACAACTTTGAAAAAAACCTGTGATGAGATAGCTGAACTGCACCCATAAAATCAAACCTAATTAACCCACCTAACAATGCTTGAGACATACACTTTCTTGATGAGACCATCTCAGATGCTGTGTGCTTTTTTATATTGTTGGTTGGTGGGGGGCTACATCTGTCCAATGTCAGGCTGAAGCCCAGTGAAGCAACTTCCACAGCATAAAGAGAAAAAGAGGGTCAGCAGGAGATCAGGCTAAGAGGAGCTGTCCATGCTATCAATTTGACTACATTAGTTACACTTTTTCCATGCAAGAGCTTTTTCTCTTTTAACCAATCTATGGTAGGTTTGCTTGCACTTTACGAATTTGAAATAACCGGGACAGTTGCATGCACTTGTGATGCAGAAAAAGTACAAGTATTTTACACGCTTATCATCCATATCATCTACAAGTGTTTTCTAGCGAACTCCCTCCTCTTGCTTGTTAGATTTGTTGGTTGGTGTAAAATTCTCTTGTTCACACTCTCAAGTAATTATGTTCTAAATTCAAAAAAATAGTACATAACCAAAAGAACACAGAATAAAACAGAGATTATACTTCCAATTCTAGCCCAAGTTATTATGATTGATGGGATTTCCGCCATCTATCAGATGATGCTCTGTTCTCCAAAATCTGAATTTTGGTTTAAATTATGGGAAGATCGGAGGTAACATCCTCCATTGCTACATGATAAAAAGAAACGAGTTTGATATGGTATATATATATATATATATATATATATATATATATTCTTAGAATTAGATTTGGTTTATTATCTAAAAGCATCCGAATCTACTTTGACCTCCATTTCCTGTTGGTACTTTGGTGGGACAAGTAGAATATTTTCTGTTTCACAGAATCTTTCCTATCGATTTTGACAAAACTACACTGTCAAGGCTCTGTCTTCTATATTCTTGCTTCCAATGGAAGGAATGGCGTCCAAAAAGCACCACAGCGATTCGCCGTTCCCTGTTTGGCCTGTTGAAAACAATGAAACAAAGATGTGACAAGTCCAATCATTACTAATTGCATTAATTCTTGACAACAAATTTTTAATACTTCACCAAAAAAAAAACTTTCTGTGACATGATATTTTTATTTCACAATATCAAATATCTGAATTTTCCTTTAGGTATAGCAAACTTTGATGATCAAAATTCAATCATATTAAAAAAAAACAACCTTAGTTTTTTAATTAATTTTTTATTTTTTTAGATGGTGGCAAAGCCAAATAGTACATTGACTAACCACCCCAGGTCTTATAGTTGGTTTAGAATATTTTTCTTCTTATCAAAAACTCTTCTATCTGATTCAAATTAATATAAATCTAATGAATTTAGCAGAAAATGGTGGTAGTCAGTCCTCTCTTGGTTTTGAACCCATAAACCCTCAAATCTTCTTAACATTGCCTCCAATGAATGGTGGCTTGATTCTGAAGCAAATATATATGCATGCCTTGCAAATGTATATGTATGCTTTAATCACTCTGGGTTCACTACATTTCAATTATCTAATATCCTTCCCCATGTATTGTATGTGCTAGTCCTTAAAAAACCCTTATTAGTGGATTTTTTTTGAGGTAAATTTATTAGTGAATCTTTGTTAGTCGAAATATAATAACTTAGGTCTTGTTTTCACCGTCTCTAGTTAATTATAAAAAGAAGTTTGTGGCAAACTAGCGCACGCAATTTTACTAGATGATGGCAAGATGGATGGCGACTTGGCACCTTTGAACAAGCTGGCCTATTCAAAGGCAGTTACAAGGCCTTTTCCAGCCCACTAATAGCCTAACTTATTCTTTATTTTACCTATAAAAAAAGATAGAGAATAAGCTGGGCTCTTGGTGGTCTGGGAAAAGCTAGCTGCTTTTAGTGGACTTTGTTCGCATGTATTTGGAGTAGCGGGTTGGGCTTAGAGCTTAAGTTTGGGCTGGGGTGTTAGTCATCCTTGGCTGGAGGCATGCATATTGCCATCCTTAAATGTAGGAAGAAGGGTCCAAACTTTCTTATGGGGTGTCCTCTTAAATGCCTGCAACATCTACAAGTTAGCTATATGTGAAAACAATGATGCACCCTAAACTTGGGCTTCACCATACAATGTGGAAGATTTGAAATCACAAACTGTAATTATGAACCTACCTCCACGTTTTGTAGGATTGTGGCTTCATTCTTAACTTTTATTGTGAAGTTTCTTTTTCTTCTTTCTCGTATACAAAATAAGTACACTCCCAAATTATTTATAATTTATTAGGATACCAACTACATTGATACTATTAGTTAAAAAATTTTATGTAGAACACGGATCCCCGTATCCAGGATCACGATATCATTATTAATGTTGCAAGAGAATAAAGAAAAGAAAATATAATAAAATATATAATCAATGGGACATGCAAGGTTTTACTATAAAAAAAATACAAGGAAGATCGTATATTCTCATCCTGTCCAAAAAAAACTCAACAATAAATTAAAAAAGCTCTCTCACAAACTCCTAACTTTTAAGAAAGACCCTCTAATCCCTATAGGCTTTCTTTGCCACTGTTATTGAAGACTTCTCTGACTCCTTGGATCCTTTATCTGTTGCTGCTCTCGTTCTCTATTCAAAGAAAAGCTATAGTGGGTTCAATCTGCATCAAAAATTGACTTCAATTCTTTATACAAGTCTTGTTGAACTCCTGAAATCTCGTAACCATCCACTTGCATCAAGATCACTGCAAATCACTCTCATCGGTGCCCATATTTGATCAGCATCAACCATAGCCATTCGATCATGCTTGAATCGCGCTCCTTGGCCATTTTGATTGCCTAAAATCATGTTAGATCAAGTCTCAAATGAAATCGGAATGCCCCATTGTCATTGGATCTTATCCAGGATCGCATGGAGACATTCGATCGTGCAAAACTCCCTGTGGATTGCGCGAAATGCAATCCATAGGACCGTGAGCGTATACGGCATGTGCCTGGGCATCCATGCCCTAGGCCGTGCGCTTGCCCGTTTGCTTGCTAGGTTGCACTTGCGCACATGCATAGACATGGGCCAAGCCAAGGTTTGCTGCCGGCATGGTTTGGATTTTTTTCGAGCTGAATCGAGGTACCAAACCCATCAACTTCCATCTTGACTTGATGTTCGGCCTTCATCTTACTTTGAAAACTTATAATTGCCACCCCCATACCCTGGGATAAATACCTAACTAACTATGAATGGAAAAATATGGGGGTTGAGCTAGGTTGTTTGATTCCATCTTCGTCGTGTGCTATATTTACCTTAACTTGAGACTTGCTTGGAATAGCTTCCTACAGTAATAGGAACTTCACCATGTGATGTCGCCTCTCATTCTCCCGAATCTCTCATCTTATACCTGATTCATATATATCTAGAACTCCACCTCGAACTAAGGACTTTACCTCATGTTGAACTCTCTGTCAAGAAAATGTCCTCTACAATTCTTTTCCTTCATAATAACCCTATTACCATGATAATCTTCAAGATTCTATCACCAACTCGTCATGTATAGCTATTTGCATTTAGTTTATTCAATAAGATTAGATTCTTGCTGAAGCTGGGTATGTATTGACTTTGCCCGATTTTTTTAATGTTCCATCATGAAACTTTAAGCTGATCGTCCTTTCATCCTTAATCACATTGCTTGATTCGTCTGGTAGGTGGACGAAACCCTCTCTATTCTTTAAAAAGTCAAACAACTTTTCTCTATAACATACATGATGGGGATATGCAGAATCTTGAATCCATTACTGGAAAGAAAACATTACCTTTTTGGATATTATGAGCATCTTATCATATCTGTCACTATCGCTATGCTCGACTACTACCGTAATAGCTTTCATCCGATTCTTGAGGTAATCTCTAACATAATGTTCTAACTCATCATGCTGGTAGTACTTGATCCTTGCTAGTATTCTTCAACTTCGACTTGGGTCGTCGATCCTCTAGTACACCAATTTTTATCACTAGCTCCTCCAAATACTACCAATGCTGAGTTCTAATCTAAATTTGATGTTTGGTTCTCTTGTCTGAAGACTTCATTATGAAGAAGTACTGAAGTAACCTTCTCCATCTTGATGGTGCTCTTCTTCACTAAAAGAGCAGTCACTAGAGATTCGAAAGAGTGCAAAAGTAATGATGGTCAGATCAATGCCCTAGTCATCTTTTCAACCTTTTTACCTATATTGAGAAGATCGGTGAGGATTCTTTGAAAATTGCATGAATACTCCTACATATTTTGTCCTTTGCTTATCTGCAGTTGATAAAATTACTTCTAAAGAAAAAATATAATGGTGAGAAACTTTGCCATGTTTAATTTCTCAAGCTTCGTCCATATCATCATCAAGAAAGTCTTGCTCAGCACATGAATCACCACATTATCCACCAAATATAAGTAAATCATACTCACTACCTGTATCTAGAGCCACTTTCAAATATTGCCTCTATGGTAGCCAACCTTTCCATACATATTAGAGCATCAATCAGCCCCTGCTGGATGAGCACATCTTTCACATTTGCTTGCTAGAGGAAGAAATTGCTCTTTCCATCAAACTAGTTGATGTATTTTTTATTGTGATTACCTTTTTCTATCTTCTCCAGTCTCGATCAACATGAATAATCCGAACAACCTAGAGCTCTGATGCTAGTTAGTGTTGTAGCAACTACACTAATATCACTTGTTAGAAATCTCTCATACAAAATATTGATCTCGTGCCCAAGATCATGATATCATTATTGATACCACAAGAGAAAGAAGAAAAGAAAATATAATTAATAGAGCATGTAAGGTTTCATTTTGAGAAAAATTATAAAGAAAATCTTACATTCTTATCCTATACAAAAAAACTTAACAAGAAATCTAAAAATTTCTTTTACAAGTTCTCAACTCTCAAGAAGACCCTCTAATCTCTATAAACTTTCAAACCATTGCCACTAAAGACCTCTATGACCTCCTGAATCCTAAGTCTGTTGCTGCTCTTAGCCTCCATTCAAATAGACGCTAGAGTAGGTTCAATCCGTATTAAAATTTGACTTCAATTCCTTATACCTATTTGACTTTCTGAAGCCTTTTAACCATCTAATTACATCAAAATCATTATAAATCATGCTCATTAACACCCATATATGATCGGCATCAACCATAGCTATCCGATCATGCTCTGGGCCATTGGATCGTGTAAAATCATATCGGATTAAGTCTCAAATGAAGTTGGAACATCCTATAACTACCGAATCTTGCCCAGAATCGTGCAAAGCTGTTCGATCATGCAAAACTTCTTGTGGACTGTGAGAAACATTCATGTGAAAGGCGGTCCACAGGACTACGGGCGTACACCATGTGCACCTGAGCATTTGTGCGTTGGGCTATGTCAACTTGGGTTGCATGCCTAGGCTTGGGCTGGGTCTAAGTCTGCTGCGAGCATGGCCTGGATTTTTTTCCAAGCCAAATCGAGATGCCAAACCCAACATAATTATCATATAAAAAAAATATTAATCACTATTAGCTATTAAGCTTAAAGTTACACTACCTAAATATCTTGTAAATAACATATGATATCAATTTTGATTATGGGATGGCCTATGCCAAGAAGGCAAAATGTTGTTGTTCTCAATATCATGCTTTGTAGTTTTAAACAGAGTTCAAGGCTTGATATTAACTATCGGTAGAGTTTGATAGTTAAATGGCTGAATTGCTGATGTACTGCTCTATCTATCTCCTACCTTGGGTTGCTAAACCTTCAAAACAAGATTAGCTAGCATTAGTACAAAAGCTTGAATGAAGATCGGCTACCTAGAAGAGCAAATTCCTTCATTTTGGAGATAGACTTATTTTGCTCAGATTTGTCTTCACTATTTTGTATCGATATTTCATGTCAATTTTCAAGCTCCTAAACTAGTTAAGAAGATTGACAAATTCATAAGCACTTTCATTAGGAAAGGTTCGACACTTTCAACTAGCAAACAAAGCTAATTAGAAGATGGTTTCTATAGCTACCTTCATCGAGAAGACAATCTCAATGGTTGCGTAGAATGCTCTTGATCTCCTCAATGAGTGGTCAATTATATGGCATCACAAGGATCTATTACTTGCTTTTCCAAAGGTTCAACATAGAATCAAAGGGACCTCTAGCTACCTATTGCATCGTGCTTGTTACTCATATAGAGGCTATTAGACTTTTTTTTTTTTAAAAAAAAAGGTCATATAGAGATCTCCTTTTCTTCACCTAAAAAAAAAGGGTCATATAGAGGTCTCCTTTTCTTCACCTAGCCAAGCAAGGATGGACGCTATGAATGTCCCTTGCTTTCCAACTTGTCATTGTCATTTGAAATCGATCAAGTGATGTTTTTCTTTGCCTTGCTGGTTCTTATGATTGCTAGGATTATCACAAAACAATGCAGGTTTCCCTCAGGTCTAGGTCGACCTTGCTAGGCTAGCTCTATTTGGTTTCTAAAGCTGCTAAGTTCAACCTATTTCTTTTTCAGTTTTTTTGTTTTAGTGATCAAGGCTACGAGACTTCTTTAGTTTAAAGAAGATCGGTTGTTCTAGATCATATCTGCCACCTTGCCATACTTCTATTAGCTAAATGGAGGCTATGACTACTCAAAAAATATCACTCTATGTAGATGGAGTATGCCATTATAGTCTCTTAACACCCATAATCCTTCTGACTCCTCTTCACCTTCTTTCTTTCAGTGTACAATCTCATGATCTCTGCACCTTCTTTCTGACTCTGTAAATAATTTCTTACCCGTAAAATGTATAGCTAAGCATCATCTTCAATAATAAATAAATAAATAAATAAATAAAATACATGATGCAGACAAATAAATGTCTTGGAAGTAATATAGCTAGGAATCTTTAAAAATTGGTTGGTTCTCGCCGATCAAACATGTTTGACATTTAGGGGTTGATCAACTCGTGACCTGTTATCATTTAAAAATTTAAACTTGATCAAGTTCTCTGCTTTTAAATCAGCTTAAAATTTTCAGTCAATCCAACCTGAAAATTTTGCCCATATATGACTGAAACCGGCTGATCTTCTCAACTAACTTGAAAACTATATGGTTTTGTAAAGGTTTAGGTATCACAGCAAATTATATATGTTTCTTGTCATGACGGCATCATTGGATTATGGTATTTGATTTTATTTTTGTAGATCAATGCTAAAATCCTAATTTGAATACAGGCAACTTATTTCATGCATATGAAGTCAGGCCTTGCTGAAAGTCAGGATATCATATATATGATATATGTTTTTATTTCATTGAGTAATATATATAAAAAAAAAAGGCAATTAACAATTTTATAGTGTAGATTATGTTATAACCCAACTTGGTTAGAATCTGTTTCGACAATTCTCTGCAATCTAGTAGGGCTTATAGAAACATATACAGGGCTAGACCTTTATTTACAAAATTGAAACATATACAGGGCTAAACCTTTATTTACAAAATTTATAAAAACTTTTTCAAAGTTAACCGATCTAAATCCTGTAACGGGAAAAAAAAATTCACTAAATTTTTTTTTGCTTAAAATAATGGATTTAGAGATATCTAGGGGGTGTTTGGATCCTAACCATAATCGGAATAGAAATTAGAATAGGAATAGAATGGAATTACAATCGAAATGACTATATCCCCAAAGTACTTGATTCATGATTGAAATTAAAATGGAAGTGAATGATTCCCCTTGTTATTATTTGGCTTATTTCAAGATAGGAATCGGAAATCAACTTAATTTACATTTTTATTTTAAACTAAAAATCTTCAAAATTTAATTATTTTCACATATTTTTATTTTTTATTTTATTTAATTTTTTTGGAATCATTCCATTTTATGAAGACTCTACCGCTAGCAACCTTTCTACTTATAAATCCTAATCCCATAAAATTATATTTTAATATTTTAAACTTATTTATCAATTTTTAATATTAATTATTAATATTTTTAAAAATAATATTTTTATCTTGTATTTTACCACTCATTTTTATTATTTTTATCATATCTAATATTAATTTTTATTAAACTCCACTTATTTTTATCTTATTTTATTTTTATCCTATAATTTATTTAATATATTTATTAATATTTATTTATTTATTTAAAATATTCTAAACTCTCTCATCCTTCTCTTTCCTTCTGCCAAACCCTAACCAAAACCCATGCCCTACCCTCATCCTTCCCTTTTGAGACCCCCATCGAAGTTCACGGAGGAGGCTAAGCAAACCTTTAGCGATCTCCATCCTTGTTGCTAAGAAATTTTATATTCGTTACACCACCATCCTTATCATCGCGTCTACTTCATTTCCTTCACTATTCTTGAGGAGGCCACAGTATCACCATTACTATCACTATCCCCTTTCCCCTCTTCTTCTATTTTATCACCATCGAAGAGAATGCAATGTCATCCCCTTTCGCCTCCTCTTTTACTTCACCATCCTCGAGGAGGCTACAACATCGTCCCCTTCAACTTCTACTTCTTTCCCTTCACTACCCCAAGGAGGTCACAATGTCGTCATCCCCACGACCACCCCCATCTACTCCACTTCCTCTCTTTTGCCATCCCGGAGTAGGTCGTAGAGTCATCGCCTCCTGATCTCCGATGCTAATAAGAGGGGATGCTCAAAACCACCACCCCTCTATAGTGAAGGAGAGATTCTTCTCGCAACATTGAAAGTATCGTCAAGGGTGTGCAATGAGAGATAATAAGAAATTTTTTTCCTTATTCTACCATATTGAGTTTTGAATCTGGGATGAGAGGCTGGATTGGATTTGAAAGAATTGAGGCATTTCCATTTCTTCCTTGAATCAGAATCAAAATAGAACTCCCTAATCAAATAATTGGAACGAAAGTAAACCATTTTCATTTCTATACCTATTTTAGGCCCGAATTTCTCCCCACTAAATACCCCTTAGTTAGCATGGGCTGACCTAGGTCACAAATTCTATAATAGTAGGAATCCTACTTTCATTGCTACGGTAGGATTATCCAAACGATTTTTTTTTTTTTTTTCCCGCAGAATCCAACTGACCTTTGGTTAATTAATATTAATGTAGGAAATCTACGGTTTTAAAGCCATGACTATAAATCGGGAATATATTAAGGTTGACAAAGGAACCCAAAGAAACAGGGTCAAGTAGTTGGCCCAAAGACCTCTCTCCTGTTTGTTTCCTCTTCTAACCCTGCTTCTTAATTGATCCTCCGGTCAAGGGTTCGCGTTGTATCTTTCGCGTGAAATAATGATTCACCTTCTTTCAAGACGTCAACCGTTGGATTGCGCCTTGCGCACATTTCGAAGCATTCCAACTCTTCCATCCATCGCCTACACAGATCTTGAAGCGGATGTTACGCAATCCGACAGCGGATGTCGCAAAAGAAGGTAAAGCAATCCTTTCATGCGAAAGATACAACCCGAACCCCTCCGTCCAACCCTAGCTCTCAAATCGGTCCCTTAACCCCTCCGAAAGCCAATGCAATCGCAGCTCAAATTCAGTCTACGATGGCGAGACGAGGCCTCCCCCTTCTCCGGCAACTCCTCCGCGACTCCGCCGCCGCCTCGTCCTCCTCCCCTTCGCCCTTAAAAACCCTCGCCTCTGCCGAGACCCGGCGGTCCGTGACCTACATGCCCCGTCCTGGCGACGGCGCCCCGCGGGCGGTGACCCTGATCCCCGGCGACGGGATCGGGCCCCTCGTCACCGGCGCCATCCGGCAGGTCATGGAGGCGATGCACGCTCCCGTCTACTTCGAGACCTACGAGGTCCATGGCGATATGGCCACCGTCCCGGCGGAGGTCATCGACTCCATCCGGAAGAACAAGGTCTGCCTCAAGGGCGGCCTCGCCACTCCACTCGGCGGAGGTGTCAGTTCCCTCAACGTCCAGCTCCGAAAGGAGCTCGATCTCTATGCGTCTCTTGTCAATTGCTTCAACCTCGCCGGCCTTCCCACAAGGCACCAGAACGTCGATATTGTGGTCATCAGGGAGAACACGGAGGGGGAGTACTCGGGGTTGGAGCATGAGGTGGTTCCCGGTGTTGTCGAAAGCCTCAAGGTATAATCTTTAGTCATTACTGCCGCCTCTTCAATATTTCTGATGAAGACTATATGCATTAGCCATATGATGTCTTTACTCTTGATTACGATTCTGGTTAACATATCTTTTAGGTTTTGGACTGGTTTTAACTATGTTTATGTGTAATTGATGAGAGCTAGAGACAACTAGGAATATAGGAAGAAATGTAATTGAAGATTTTTTGATTTATGTAACGTGAGGATCGATAATTTTGTATTTACATTAAGGCATTCTGTAAAGCAGATGATCATGAAAGTCAAAAGGGAATGTTAGGAAGATGTCCAAGTTGAACCATATGGTTAGATAAAAATTTCAGCTTGAATAATTATATGCATACATACATGCATGTATCTTAATCCTTTTTTCCTTTTATCTGTTTTTCCTTCATGCTTGTTTCTTTCATATTTTGTATTCTTTCTTTCTTGAATCTGTTTCATATGTTTTCTCTAGTTGACGCAAAGTGTCGTCCCCCTCTTTGCGTTCCTATTGATTTTTCTTTTAGGATTCCCCTTTCCATTTCCTCTTTCCTTTTCTTCTCCTTTTTTATTCTCTTTGCTGTCCTTTCTTTCCTCTTGTTTTATCTCTACTTCCTCTTGTTTCTTTTCCATTTGTTTTCAAAATCAGGATCATGTCTTAAGTGGAAACTAAAAAGCGTATTTAGTTTTACTCTCAATGTTAGTTACAGGAAGTAACTAAGTTAAAATTGCCAATTTAATGTGATTGTTAAGTGGCTAAATTCTTAATTGAACACCTTTGATATATTGTGCTTTTTATTCCATTATCATGATATAATTGCAAAATAGGAAGTATACTAGAAGATGTTTCATTTCTGATTCCAAGATGTGAATGTTAATATATTTTCTAGATTTCATGGTAAATGTCTTTTGTATCCAAGGTATCCTATTTTCGTAAACAAGGCATAAAATAATACAATCTAATTTTATTCGTTAGATACATATTATTTCATTTTAAGGTGTTGTGAATTTTAATTTAATTATGAAGTTATGTTAGTATTTGCACATCTGCTCAACAAAAACAAATGGCCTGCTTTATCACTAGGTGATTCACCTAAGGCTGCTGAGGCATTTAATAGTTTATCTCATAGGTATCTTGCCTGCTCCCATAAACTTGTCTTTCTTTGGTTTCCTTTATATTTTGTTTGAGAGGCTGGGAATTGAAGACTTTGTTTCTTTCAATCTGGATGGTACGGTTTGGAATTGATGATTTAGAGATGGTATTGTTCGTTTCCTTCAATCTGGATGGTACGGTTTGGAATTGATGATTTAGAGATGGTATCGTTTGTTTCCTTTAATCTGAATGGTACGGTTTTGGAATTGAAGACTTAGGTTGTGTTTGGTGCATTGCTAAGCAATCCTGAAAGGTAACGTGGATTACCAGTAACGTGGATTGCTAGTAATGATGATTACAGGTAATGTGGATTATTGTGTTTGGTACATGCAGGTAATGTTGTATAAAAAAAATCAAAATATTAAAATATTTTTAAATTAAATTTATGTTTTATTTATAAAAATATAATTTTTTTAAAATATTTTATATTACAAAAATGTTAAATATTAAATATTTTTATATTTTTATATTAAAATTTATTTTTTTATACTAAATTAATTTAATATAAAAATTTATATATTAAATAGATAGTATATTTAATATATTATTTAAATATATTAAATAATATATTAAATTCATACATTACATTATTAAATTTAATATAATATATAAATATTATATACAAATATATTTAATATAAATATACTACATTATATTTATTATTTAATATATTATGTTATATTAAATATAATATAATATAGTATAATATTATATTATATATTATGATATTATGATATTATATTATATTATAAATATATTATTTAAATATATTAAATAATATATTAAATTTATAATACTATTATATTATAATATATCATATTATTATAATAATATGATATGATATGATATAATATAATATAATATAATATCGTATTATATTATATACTATGGTAATATTATATTTATAATATTGCATTGTTTATCATAAATATTATATAATATTATTATGTAATATATAATAATATAATATAATATAATTATTATATTATATGATTATATTATATTATATTATATTATATTATATTATAATATAATATAAGGGGAATAGAGAAGATGAGGGTAATATTATCCAAAAGATTACCGGAGAGTTGGTAATCTGAATTACCATCCTTCCTATAGGTAATTGCAATCCAGATTACTAAACAGGATATATTGCTATCCATAAAAACGTACCAAACACAGTAATGTAGTAGATTCCTATTAAATTACTAGCTATCTGGATGGATTGCCTGCTACCAAACACGACCTTAATATAATGTTTGAGGAAAAGAGGTAGACCTTTAAGACACTTTGTTTGTTTCAATCATGATGGCTGAGTTTCAAGACAATGATTACTTTATTTCTTAGATTTTTCTTTGTTTCATCTTGTTTTATTTTGGGGCTAGGGTAGGGGCACTTCTATTAGGTCTTAGCATTTGGCTCGATGCTGAAGTTGAGCCAAATATTGGTCGAGCAGTATAGCACATGCTGTTTAGCTTAGTTCAATCCTCAACCCAGTTCAAGTTATTAATTAGATTCTTTTGCTTGATGACTGTTCCCAAGTTTACAGCCTATAGAAGGGCTATCATTTCTTTGATAAGTGTAAATGAAGCTTATTTGACCAATTGTTGATTATTGAAGTTTATTTCTTGTTGAGGCATGATCTGGTTTGAGATTAGCCTGTGGGTATCATAGGCCCATGAATCAGCTCTATGATCTTGCTCCTCTTTACTTTCAGTATTTTGTTCTTGTTTCTCTCCTTGCACCTGGTTTTTTTTTTTTTTTTTTTTCCTAGTTTATAACCCTTAAGCATGGTTTTACCTTGTCAAACTTGCTACTCTTGATCCTTGACCTGACCTATATGAAGCTAAGATTCCCACTGTTTGAATTGGTTGTTAAAGAGCTGAGTGGACACCCTACTTCTGTAATAATAGGAACTAGCCCCCCAAAAGGTTCTAATGCTTAAGCATGGTTTTTACGTGTCAAACTTGCCACTCCTGATTTCCAACCAGTCCTTACGAAGCCAAAATCCCAACTACATGAATTAGTTGTCCAAAAGCTCTTTTAACACCCTGCTTCTCTGATAATAGACATTTGGATCCCCAAAGAGCCCTAAATTCCAGAATCTTAGCTAGATTCTTCTAGACCTATTTTCACTTTGTATAGGAGTTTCAGTTTGTTAGTTCACTTCCCTTTGTTGGACCTGAATCTAAATGGACAAGGTATTACCTATTCCTCTATTCTTTTAAACTATTTGTTTCCCTAGTCAAGTAATACTTCCATATTGTTGCTTTTCCATTGTTGTTATCCTACAGATACTTTTCAAACTTTAATAGCTTGACTTTAAGGGAGCTTTTTTTTTTTTTTTTGGGTGGGGGGGGCGGGGGTGTGTTGCGTAAAAAGAAAACAAGCCATCAGATTAACCCTAGTTTGTTCAACTCAATTTTGACCCTAGAAGTGCCCCTAATCTATCCATCATCAAATGCTTTCTAAAGCTACTTGTAATCCTATGAAGGAGAAAATTAAGTGATGAAAACCTCAAATACTGGATACGTTTGCCAGCATCACAACAAATATGCACACTCTTGCTAAGTCAACTATTAATTGTTTGACAATTACATATTGTTCATTATCTTTCATTCTTAATCTCAACCTTTAAACTATTTGAATAACTAAATAAATATGTAGGCAAAGAAGAAAATTTGTTAACAGAAACAATGTCAAGTCCTCTGTAAAAGATCTTTGGAAAATCATCAATTGGTTCTAATAGTGTCCGGACAGGGGCAGTGGCATCCTGCAGGGGACAATGTTGGTGGCCGGCGGAGCTCGGATCCAAGGAAGATAGCTACGGCCTACAAAGGGTCGATGTTGGGCTACGGGGGGTTGACGTCGGGGTAGCACGGCTGGCGGGGCTCGGATCCGACGAAGGTTGGAAGATGTTGTCGTAGTAACGGCGGCCGGCGGGGCTCATATATGAGGAAGGGAGAGCTGGAGGGGTGGGTCGATGTCGGAGTAGCAGCGGCTAGCGAGGGACGATGTCGGAGTAGTGGCGGCCGGCGGGGATGATGTCGGAGCAATGACGACCGGTGGGGAGGAGATGGTCAGTGATGGGGAGGAGATGGTCGGCGATGGACACCGATCTGGACTGGAGAGGTCGAGAGGGGGAAGGCGATGGACGTCGATCTCGATATGGACTGGAGAGGCCGAGAGGGGGGAGGCGATGGACGCCGATCTCGATTTAGACTGGACAGGCCGAGAGGGGGGGAGGCGTTGGCTGTCCGCCATCGAGGGCAGGGAGGATTTGGGGCTGTTGTCGAATAGGGGGAGCGTCGACCGTCCGCCGTCGAGGACAGGGAGGATTTGGGGCTATTATCGAATGGGGGGAGGCGTCGACCGTCCACCGTCGAGGGCAGGGAGGATTTGGGACTGTTGTCGAATGAAAAAACCTAGGGCAACCGATGAACCGAGAGGGCCTTTTATATTAAAAACAACGGTTGATTTTGAACCCTTAGATCAAGATCTAACGGTTCATAATAATATAAATATATATAAATATATAAATATATTTATATTATTTTATATAATTGGGTTCCGGGTCTGTCGGGTCTGGATATTAAATATCCAGACCCGGATCCATTTAATTATAGCTAAACGGGTCCGAGTAAACAGGTCCAAATTTAGTACCAGAGCCGGACCCGTTGGGTAAATACCTGGGGTCTTGGATCCGGACCCGATCCATTGACAACTCTATTAAGGAAGATCCTTTTACTTGCAGGCATGTAAGCAACTTTTCGTCATCTTGTTTCTCTAAAACTCGAATCAAATTGAAATAAACTCCATCCTACCTGTCCTCTCTTTTGCCTTTACTTCTGCCTCGCTACCACCACATTTCTCTGCAT
The DNA here is from genome assembly GCA_021397845.1 of Areca catechu. Lineage (NCBI taxonomy): Eukaryota > Viridiplantae > Streptophyta > Magnoliopsida > Arecales > Arecaceae > Areca > Areca catechu. The sequence goes on from CM038040.1 coordinate 19,388,105, forward strand.
CCTCCTTGTCTGTGCCTTATCGTGGACCTATTGTCACACTTGTGAGTTCCTAGACATGTTCTCCTTTGTCCTCCAGAATTGCTTCACATTCCGCTTTCCTGCCAATGCTAGCTCCAGCCTCTGCTTTGAAAGGTGCCTAGATTTGCTTCAAGGAGTTGATGGTTCCAATCCAGTATTTCTGTGGTAAGCGCTTCCCACAGATTGTATTCTTCTTTTCTAGACATTGGATTTGCTTAAATTCTTTTCTAATTGAGCTCCGAGGCATTGGGTGTTGTCTCATGAAAAATGATAATTGATGGCTATGTGCAGTCTGGGGTGAGAGAAATGATGTATCTTGACATGTTAAGACATTTGGTATGCTATAATAAGGCTTGGTCAGATGTTGTGCACTTGTAGAGAGGACAGGGCAAACGAATGTTTCTAGCTCAAATTCTGTGATCATATGATTGGCAATCAATGGGCAAGCTTGCAATGTTAAATTGATACCTTTGAGCATATAGATCAGGGGAGGAGCACAATGACATAACCTCGTTGGGTATATTAATAGCCTGTGCTCATGTTGCATTGGTGGATGGGTGGCGTTGATATTTTGACCGGCTTTATGCCATGATGAAGCATTATAGAAGCATGATCGATCTGTTAGGCCAAGCTGGGTTGTTCGATGAAGCAGAAGTGATCATTAGAAGCATGCCAATGAAACCAATGTGATGGTGTTGGGTGCTTTTCACTTGATGCCTAGGATTCATGGAGACCTCGTAGTTGCAGATAGAGTAAGAAGCGAAGTTCTTGAATTGAAGGCTCATCAATCTGGTTGCCATGTTTCACTGTTTAATATCAATGCCTTGATGTTGATGAGTCCAGTATTTTTTGTGAATTTTAAGTGCTTACTTGGAGAGTTTTGGTATTAAAAAGCTACATCTAATGCCATGCAACTGTTGAAGACTTGAAGTAGTTTTTGTAGTGGTAGGTCTGCAAAAAACAGCTTTCTGCAGTTTCAACTGAATGCTGGAGAATTTGGAGGGTTGTTGATACAGAAGAGTATTCAAGTCATTTACATTGTGACCATTTGATGTTGGCACAACACAAGGCACAAATTTAATCGCAGGGGTAGTGCTAGGATAACAGGATAGTATGAGGGGTATATATGCAAAAAAATCCTCATGGATATTTGTAGTATTCTATGTATCAAACATCAGGCAAAATACTGTACACTACCATCATTGCAAGATGGTACATCAAATAATGCTTGATCACATGTAATTTATGCCAAATATTTGTGTACATCATAACAGCTTAATATATGCTACTTAAATCAACATGCATGTATGTTAATAAACCATGAGACATGGTATATAAGCCATGTATTTAAGTGTCACTCATGTTGCTAAATTGGATTATTTTAATGCTGATCGATTTCGGTTGATAGAAGAAAATTTCTTATGACCTGATAAACATGACAGCAACATCTGGCCACTTTTTCTAAGTATTTGACAACCTGTAACATTTTGTTCTTTGCCACTTTTGCCTTGTCTTGGAATTTGTTTCTTGTTTTCTCCCTGACCCATAAACCTTTGCTAGGTGATAACAAAGTTCTGTTCAGAGCGCGTTGCAAAATATGCTTTTGAGTATGCATACTTGAACAATCGGAAGAAGGTCACTGCTGTGCATAAGGCCAACATCATGAAGCTTGCAGATGGTCTATTCTTAGAATCTTGCCGTGAGGTTGCAACAAAATACCCAGGGATAAAGTACAATGAGATTATTGTGGACAACTGTTGTATGCAGCTTGTGTCGAAGCCTGAGCAGTTTGATGTCATGGTACTTTGCTTTCTCTTGAACCTTTACAGTTCTGATCATCTTTTTAGTTAGCCTGAATTTTATATCTGTGATTTAAGTGTTTGTTTCCATGGTTTCTTATAGTTCTGCATGGATAGATTTAGAGATGTGCAGGATATACTGTTTGAATTGTACTGTGTCATATAATGCTGTCTCATTAGGTAATCGATGATAGAAAGTTTGAAAATGTATCTGAGTGATTTATTAAATATATTTACCTGCATGTATAAATGGATCCATCTTTTGTTCAATAATGGATAAGTGTTGTATGGGATGATGATAGATCTTGGACCATAGTGTTGTTAACTTTTGAAGAAGCAAATGAACAATGCCAAAATGGATAACAGCAAGAGACCTGAATTTTATATCTGTGATTTAAGTGTTTATTTCCATGGTTTCTTATAGTTCTGCATGGATAGATTTAAAGATGTGCAGGATATACTGTTTGAATTGTACTGTATCATATAATGCTGTCTCATTAGGTAATCATGATTGAAAGTTCGAAAATGTATCTGAGTGATTTATTAAATATATTTACCTGCATGTATAAATGGATCCATCTTTTGTTCAATAATGGATAAGCGTTGTATTGCTTGAGTTATTAGCAAGGTTTTAAATCTTGGACCATTGCGTTGTTAACATTTGAAGAAGCGAATGAACAATGCCGAAATGGATAACAGCAAGACACCTGCAAAATTTTAAACTCACTCCTGAATATAAAAGTAGGAAGAAGTATTGCTTGAGTTATTAGCAAGGTTTTAAATCCCTTGAGATAAGGCTGTCCCAGGTTGCTCATGGAGTAAGCTGCATCACCATCCCGTCCTGTTTTAACACTTGGAACAGAAGATGCCCTCAAGATGCTGGGACAATTGTAGGATGGTCCTGTCCCGACAGTTTGGGTATACACTTTGGATAGTACCCTGTTCTGGTCTCCCATAGGGCGTCCTACTAGGATTTGAGACTATGATTATTAGTTTTAGAGGCTGTATGCAGGTTAGAAGGCTAAATTTTATTTCAGAATGGGCATTGCTTGGCCCTGACCAAAAAGCCTTTCTGTGGCTCTCGTACTTGAATGGTCTTCCTGGGGTCTTGGACAGGTTCTGTTAACCATCACTTTTGCAAAATTGTTTTATGAAAGCAACTAAAGAATATTTTTCTACAATGTTATTCTAGATGTTTTGTTTGTCCATTTTCATAAAACTTTGCACTGAACATTATACTGAGTATCAAAACAGAATCAGGCAACTCAATGCTGGAAAGCTATGTAATTTATGGAAAGTTAACAATGTTAGCAAACAATCCCGTTGGAATTACAATGATAGGAACTGCTTAATAGTGGTCCCTTCTGTGTCCACTCCATACAAAGGTAAGAACCCTCCAATACATGACTGTGTCAATCAATGGAATAGTATGAACAAGCTAAAGTTGCTTGGAATGCTATGAAATCAATAGAGATGATCCATTTGATGTAAAGAAAACTCCAAAACATCTCACTGTTGGGTTTTAGACATTTTAAATGCAATAGATCATGCTTAGCTCATTATTCTCTCAACTTCTACTGGTATGCTCCCAACTTTTACTGGTAGTATTCTCTCTCTCTCTCTCGTTCATGCACATGTGTGCATGCATGCTTGCATGCACTTCCAGATTTTTTCTGATCAATGTTTCACTTGTTTTGTTTGTCTTCATGTGTATTTATTTTCATTTGCAGGTCACACCAAATCTGTATGGCAATCTGGTGGCAAACGTAGCTGCTGGTATTGCTGGAGGCACCGGAGTAATGCCAGGAGGTAACTAATTCTCGGCGGACACATCGATGTGCAATTTTGTATTGGTCTCTTGGATTTGCATTTATTTTTGCAGTATGCTTATGCCCTCTTGCTTATACAAGGACTATTTTTGTAGTTGTGCATGAACATAGGTCTTTGGTGTATGCACGAATCAAAAATTCATGAAACCTCATTCCTTGCAATTTTTAGACTGCCATGCTGGTTGCATGCAAATCAATTTATTTAAACATTAAAATAATCATTTGCCCTTTCATGTGCCCTAGCAGAAGGTTTGAATGGGGCGTTAATACAATCACATAACAGACATTATCAATTACTAGAGTCTTGCACGTGCTCTATGTGCACAGATTTTTTTTCTTTTTATTGTTTGTGACGGGGGGTCCGTCTTGCAGGATTTTTTTTAAATTTTTAAAGAGAGAGAGAGTGGGAGGGGGGTGCATAAGAAGCGGAGATGAAATGGAGGTATAAGTGTTTGATTTTTTTTGGAATTCTAATGCTGCGGGGCATCACATCTTGAGGTGAGCCTCAAAGCTTTCCCATGGTATACTGTTAACATTAGAATTAGTATATAGATGTCAGTTTTGAGATTGGACTATCTCATGGAAAGTAGTCATTGATATTATCTTTTGACTGTGGCTGTCAGTCAGCATGTTTGTTTGACATTCTATTTTATTGCCTTGTGTTATGGCTCTAAATATTGGAATATGTTCCTTGCACTTTAGTGGTTCAGGCAGGGGATTGAAACGCTTTCAAGCAGCTGGTGACAATGTATTCCCTAAGTGACATCATATTTTGTTACAGCCAATAAATTTGCATTTTTCGTTTTCTCAGGCAATGTTGGTCAAGATCATGCAGTTTTTGAGCAAGGTGCTTCAGCGGGCAATGTGGGAAACCAGAAGGTAGTGGAACAAAAGAAGGCAAATCCTGTAGCCCTTTTTCTTTCTTCAGCAATGATGCTGAGGCATCTCCAGTTTCCTTCATTTGCTGACCGGTTAGAGACTGCTGTCAAGCGAGTAATTGCAGAAGGCAAATACAGGACTAAAGACCTAGGAGGGGTTAGCACAACCCAGGAAGTTGTTGATGCAGTCATAGCAGCACTGGATTGATGATCCTGATCTTTTTGCAGAGTATCGGTATTGCAACAGATCAATCGCTTGTCCTAAGATACTGATTTTGTTTTCTTATATTACCTTGTTGTTTACAGCTTACACTACGGCGGCCAGATTTGAGTAACATGATTCTTTTTCTTTAAATAATTTAATGCTTGTCCAATGAAGGTGTATGTGGATTTTTAATTGTTCACATAAAGTCATAAATTGTATAAAAATAGGCAGAGGCATTCTAAATTTTCCTGCCTTTTCTAGTAAAATTTTGATCCAAGAATAACAAATGGAATGCAGTGGGTTATCATCCTTCTGGCAGTTTGGGGTTCTCTCCTAATTGGACCATGAATCCTATTTTAGCCTGCAATTCAGTCTGCATACCCTAAGATTCCTTCTTTATCAGAAGATGGCATGCAATTGGTTGGTTCTGTTTTAGCTGAGAATCCCATCCTTATGGCATGATGATGGGTAGAATAATTTATGCTTGAAAAGTGAATTGGAAAAAGAGCAGCACATGCTGGGTGAAGGAGAGAACATGACTCCCATGAGTACTGCCTGATGATGATGATGATGATGATGACACCAGTGGATGATATACAACACTCTTGGATCAGTTGGTCTTCAGTCGAGTCGCAAGTGAGAAAAGAATATGAATATCCCTACCGTATCCTAGACATGGAATTTCTCGCTTCTTTAAGGCAAGTAAATTTAAATAGAAAACTTTAAACATTTTAGAAGCGAATGGTAAATTACTCAACAAGACCTTTTCTGCTTCAAATGTGCACATTTGAGCTTTCTGTGCCTCGGTAACCACCTCTTCCCATGCCCTCTCTTTCCCCTTCTACCTTTTTAGGATTTTTGTTTTTCTTTTTCATTCTCTCTCTCTCTCTTTTTAATTTTTAATTTTTTTATTTTAATTTAAAAATTTCATGTGTATCATGCTTGCCTTTTGCTTGTCATCCTCAATTTGGCTTAATATTTGGATGTCATCCTCAATCGACACTTGTCATTGTTCATATGAAGCTTTTCTATGTTTCATTATTAGTTCTGTTCGTTGCCTTCTTTTGCTAATGCATTTTCTCTTTCTTTGAATATTTTTGAGATTCCTTGTACCTTAAAACCTATACTCGTCAGTGATTCTAGGTTAGCTGGTCACTGTCATAGGTAAATAGCAGTCCATAAATAACAAAACCGCTCTTGGTTCTACTATATTGTGTCTCTTAATAATTGAAAACAATTGAAGGTGGTTCATCAATTATGAACCCTCCATGTGCATCTTGTATCAATCATTGAACACTTTCTATCTGTCCAAAGACTCTGCGACAAAGATCTCTGAATGATACCAAAGAGGATGACAGGTTAGATTCACATTGATGGTTATAGATGGCAACAACAAGGATGTTAGCATTTAATAGAAAATTTTATAAGAAAAGTGTGTTATTTCTCGTCACCACTCATTTACCCCCTTTCCGCTCACCATTCCTCGCAAGGTCAATTATATCCTGCACCATATGCATCATGCCGATCAAAAATTATATGATGTATAGAATCTATAAAAATAAGACGATCTGATTGGCATGGTACATGACTATATGGTGCATGCGATGCAGGATATGGTTTCTCCTATAATGATCGGTGACCGTGCAAATCCGAATGGATGAGGTTTGTTTCTAATGACCAACACCTCCTCGACATTGCTGCCATCTCATCAATTGCTGACATGTCTAAACTTCTAACCATCTGCTTTCCATGTAGCAAGGCTGAAACCTTCTGTCAGTTGGTCATCGTTCCCTTTGAGCTTAGAAATCCATGCCACACTGTAGCAAAGCTTTTCAGGCACCACGGGAACAATTTTGTCGACTGGTCCTTCTAGATAGCAAAGGAGTTGTTTGCCTGTTAACTTGAGCTTCATTATAACTTTATAACAATAAATTATATTCTTTAAGTTTAAACTTTTACTTGATTTATACCAACATATTTATGACAAATCTATTCACAATTAACATTTTATAAGTCAAATTTATCTTTTTGCTGTTTAATTGGAGCCAATATGTGCTACACTTTTAATGATTTGGAAGGAAATGTTAAGACATATTTGGTTAGGGGCAGTTTGGATTCTGGAATGAGATTGCCAATGAGCGACTCCCATTCTTGCCCGAAGGGAGTCCCATTTTCATTTCAATTCAAAGGGAGAACGAAAATGTTTTAATTTTTCAAAACCTAATTCTTACTCTTTTCTAATATTCAAATCTCATTCCAATTCTAGTCATAAATACCTAGAGGATATGGCCATTCCGATTTTGATCCGATCCCATGCCAAATATACTTTTATTCATTTTTATAGAAAAAAATATTGATAATATTTTTTATCCAACTCATCAAAATACTTGAATAAAGAAACAATATTGCAAGAATGTACATGTCAATAGAAATAAAGATTAATGTTTTATTGATTAAAAAAAAAAGATTATAAACACTTCTAACACAAATGGATGATGATAAACATTCGATTCCTCTTTACCACCTTCTCCATAAGCTCTCCTAGTCATCGGAACTCCCTCATCAGGAAATTATAAATGAACAAGAAATATCATCATTTAAAAAAAAAAAAAATTTGGAGGACGTCCATGTTCATATAAAGCTGCATCAATATTGCCTTTTTAGAAAGATTTAAAAACTATTGAGTTTTCTTAGTATGTGATCTTTGAAACCCATGCAGAGGAATATGAATCCATTTTCCTACCTGATCTTAATTCATGATATCTCTTTCGCTAACCATAACTAATTTTGTATTACATCACACCCTTCTTTCACCCCGTCTGTATATCAAATAACAAAAGAAAGCTAATCTGACATTTGTACAATCTTTCCTTCATAGAAAAACACTAGTGGAAAATGGTAATGCAGTGGATAATAACTCATCCCTTAATTTTTTTCTCTCTCTCAGCCAGCAACTGCCAACTTTGATCCCTCCTACTCTCCTACAGCTCTAACAAAGGATTATTAAAACCCAATCATAGAGTAAAAAAATATTATCAGAAACCTCAGAACAACCCCACCTCCAAAGTCCAATGCCTTTCATTCACATGCTCTCCTCTCTGAACTCTCTTTTACCTGCCTCCCACATGCAACTCATTGCGTACGTTAAAATCTCAGGCCCTGAAATCTAGAGCTTAACAGGAAAAAAAAAAAAAAAAAAAATCGAGAGCTCCTCGACTTTTCACCATCCATTAATATAAGCTAGTCGTTATATATTCTTTAATGTGGAATCATTGAGCACTAGATAAGCCTAAAACCGTATTGGTTGTGGGGGAAGTACTTTTCAATGTAGTTGGAAAAGGCACTTCCAATCTCAAAGGCCCCATTGGAAGAGAGGCTCCTTCACTCACTTTCATGGGCATTGATAGTTCACTGTCTTTGCCTCTCGCCTTTCCAGCTTGAAAAAATTATTGGAGCTTGTGGAATCTTCTATTCTATCATTCATTTGAGTTGATGATATCTATTGAAAGGGATAATGGGCTTATCGATTGGATGCATTCCAGTCTAAGTGGATCATTAGTAGTGCTACTCTATTCTCAGGAGGAAATTTTTTTTTTTTTTTAAAAAAATGCAGGATCTCTTTCCCATTCCTTCATGCTTTTTTTCTTCCGGCGAAAAGCTCCATGATGATCCAACCACAGCAGTTGCAACCAGGTCGGGCCAAGGTGCAGTGATGTTAATCTACCGCACTCGGATCGCAGGAGGCCACCGCCGCCTGATCACTGTCACATGGTGCAAGAATCTACTCGCTCATGGCTTCTCGGTCTTGGTAGAAGGATCAGACCGCGACGATGAGCATAAAAGCAATGGCAACAGCATCAATGTTGATAATAACAGCAGCAGCAGCAGCAGCAAACACCAGAACTGCTGCAAGGTTGAGATGCGGCCATGGAACTTTTGGCGAAAGCACGGCTCCAAACGATTCCATGTGGAGGGGAAGCCTGTTGATGTGTACTGGGATCTCAGGAATGCTAAATTCTCCGAAGAGCCCGAGCCTCAGTCGGACTACTATGTTGCAGTCGTCTCTAATGATGAGGTGGTTCTTTTACTCGGTGACTTGAAGGAGGAGGCCTTCCGGAGGACAGGTTCCCGGCCTTCGCTCATCGAAGCCATCTTAGTATCCAAGAAGGAGCATGTCTTTGGTAAGAAGAGATTCTCGACGAGAGTTAAATTCCATGAGAAGGGAAAATTCCATGACATTTCAATAGAATGCAACAGTAGTAGTAGCAGCACCACCACCACCAGCAATGGCGGCATGGATTCAGAGATGGTGATGAAGATCGATAAGCATGTCGCCATTCATGTGAGACATCTCCAATGGAAGTTCAGAGGAAATGAATCAATTTCCATTAACAAACAGAGAGTTCAAGTGTATTGGGATGTTCATGACTGGCTCTTCACCCCTGGGTTAAGGCATGCACTGTTTATATTTAAGCCGGAGTCGTTGCCATCATCATCAACATCATCGAGTTCATATAATAGTTTTGCAGGAAGTAATGCTAATGGAGGTGAGTCTTCTGGTTTTTGCTTGTTTCTATATGCTTGGAAGCTTGAGTAAAAATCCAGCTTCTAATGCTCATATGTCTTGTTTTCATTTACATTGTGAAGGAAATGAGAGGGTGTTTTTGTTTGGATATTTGATGCAATTTAGGTGAAACTAAGAATGTTTTTTCCATTCAACTCTCTCTCCTTCCATTATGGAGCTGATTTTGGGTGGGGGGAATAGATTTGGTGTCAAGCACATGATGGGGAGGATGAGATGGGTCCAATTGCTGTGAATTAGTTACATCTGGTCCCCCTTGGATAAAGGACTTGATTAGAGGTGACAGAGGGAATTCACATTGACATTTCCTTCTATTATCTTGCTATATATATATATATATATATAACCTAGTTGAAATGGTTGCAATCATATGACCAAGAATCCAAGTCTCCCAACCCCACTTCACAAGAATTCAGGCTGGCAGAAGCTATCTTATAAAGGATGCTTTACTAGCTGCTTCTAAGGTAGGACTTAAACTAGTTAAAGTTGATACATTATCCCACCAAGATAATGCTGAACCCAGCCTGTTCCAGCTTGGTAGCATCCTGAAGAGGTTAACTTTCCAAGGATTGGATTAGCTAATTGCTCTTTTGGAAGATGCCAGTGGCAAAGCTGGTTGAACATGGTCTTCATGGTAGAAATCTGGGTTTCTTTGCTGCACTTATCTGGAAAAGAGAAAAGGTCTCTGCATCTGCCCCTCATAGTTACCAAAAAAAAAAAAAAAAAGCTCTTATACTTTTTGAGTTATGATCTTTTATCTATCATGCTTTATGAATGGTCAAATGTACTTCAAGTAAAGGGCATAATGCACTGCACTGTTGTACATAGGATTCACAATTTTTCTTATTAAATTCCATGAAAAGATTAAAGAGAACTGTATCAACAAAAAAAAAGGGTCTATATATTGACTTGCATAACAAAAATTGAAAATATCCTTCGCAACAGGGGAAAAAAGATGACTCCGAAAGCTAGTTCATGGATCAAAACTATCAATCAAATACATCCTTTCCGATCTTCCATGATACAACAACATAAGGCAGTGCATATCATCCATAATTTTTTTTTTTAAAAAAAAAAAACTTATGCTGGTATCATCAGATGATGGAAACGTTGTCATCCCCTGTATACTCCTTTCTCTTGAATCATTTATATGAGTTGAACTCAAACTTCTGCCCCTTTTTTTCCAACTGCCACTAATATGTCAACCACTTTCACCACAGTTGTCATCTCGCATTCCATATTTTTGGAAGAGAAGCACAACAATAAGATGATCAAGTGTTAAAAAATCGAGTTTCTGAGTTATAAAGCTTGAAATGCCAAACATTTCATCATAGCCATCCACTGAATGCACCTCTGCCTTGGATCAGCCACATACATGCAATGCACACAACTAGTGCCAGTGCTCTGATATACATACACCTAAACTTAAACATATAAAAAATTAATTTTATATAATTAATTGTGGCTGCTGGTGCTGATTGAGCCAGAACTGTTATTACTAATGCTATTAGTACTTGATGAAAGCTGCTGCCTTTATATGATATGCGCATGGATGCATTGCTGGATTCAATCAATGCTTGCTGTCTATATAAGGAGTCATATGGGCATCTTGTTTAGTCCCATATGGATTATGCGCCGGTGAGATTTTAAATACTTATACAAGATCAAGAAACCTAGACAGTACTTTTTGGCTAGTTTTTATATAGATAAGATCCAAGATTATTACAAATGGTATTAGAGCATACCCTATCCATGATCTTTATATAATATGAGACATTGCATAATGACCTTTTTGAGGGCTCTTAGTTTGGCAAAGATACCAGAGCTTAAACGAGAAGAGTACGTGAGAGTCCATGGTGGCATGCGTTTAGTTTCGCATTGGTTAGATACTTGTACATGGCCAAAGAATATAAATATCTTTTGGATAGCCATTTTTGATAAGATCCTTAGTTATTATGGTCAGTTTGTAATTAACCTTCATGGACTTAAAGACTGCTGGTCTTGGTCATGGTAGGACAGTTTCAGCAAGTGGGGTATGTGAAGCTTATTGGAGGGCCCCATTGCAAACTTCCACCTGGGTCCTGGTTATGGTTGTGATTTCAATCTTTGACCCTTATTTTGTTCAATATTCATCAGCATAAAATAATGTTCTAAAAAAAAAAAAAAAAAAAAAAAGGAGTGATCAGTGCCTTAAACAAATAATAATATAAAATATTCCCTGCTATAAAGTTTAATAACAGCTCTTATAACAATCAATGTTTATTCCAACCTCAAACCAACTCATGGATGAGTGGCTAAAATGAACAAAGAATGGTCATTATTTTCACTTTAATAATTTTTCCTCTACATTGTTATTGCACAAGGGTCATAACAAGCAGTGTTGGAATCATAGAAGTCAGTCTCAATCTACCACCACACTATTATTTGCAAAGAAAAGCAAGAAAAATTACAGGACTGAAGCAGGTATGATTGTGAAAGCCAAGCTACAAGAGTTGTCAAGTAGATTTGCCCAACAAACAACATTGAATGAAATATCACATAAATTACCTCTGTCATGGACTATGAAAATTTAGATGTCAAAAGCTCAACTTTTTGTATCTCTCCGCTCTATATATTTCAATGGTCAGCATGTGGTGTAAAGAATGCAATGAACCAAAACCAAAGCACTTTGCCAAACAGAATTTATTCTTCCAAAGAGAATCAATCTCCTGTGCTTTACTGGAGGAGGAGCAGGTGCTGATGCTGGAGCTGGTGTTGGCTTTTTGCTTTTTATTGTGCAAAAATCCTGTCATGCTCAAATCATCTGAACCCATGAACTGATGATGGAAATTTTGAGATATGATTCATCGATTCGCATCGCAATTTGGCATAGGCCATCAATTCTCTCTTTCCAAAAATAGATTAATACATTAGCAACTTCAAATGTTATTAATTTTCCCTTACCATGGTTTTTGAGCGGTAAACTTGTTGCCATAAAAAAAAACAATGCAAATTGGTGTCTAGGGAACAAGTCTTAGCTCAACTGGTTGGCATCTCTCTCCATTTGGGAGAGGTTCAGGATTTAAATCTTGGCGATGAGTACTGATTATTCTTATGATAACTCGGTAAACAACTTGACCAGAGCAACATAAATTTAAACAAGATGGGAATTGGAGTTATAGACATACTATATGATTTCAATTCTTTTTGTTTAGGATATTCTTATAGATAGGAATGTTGTATTGGAATCGAGCTTGTTGGCCCTCCTAGCTTACAATCCTTTAAGGGCTCGCCCAAGTCCTAGTCTATTAGTCCAAGAAAGAAAAAAAATATAAATGAATGTCTCTTTTTTCCCTTCAATATAATCATGGCAACAGGAGTGCTGGATTAATATAGGAGAAATCATTAGCTAGAACTATTCTACCATGTGTACTTTAGATTATCTAATAAGAAGCCAATACATCATCTGTTATTGGAAAAAGATGACTGCTATCCAAACTTGATTGAAAATTTTAAATTAAAAAAAAAAAATCACTTTTAACAATGATTGTCTAGTTGACAACTTTTGCTATTTTGAATGAAACAAAAATTTTTTTTTTAGATGATGTAATGGCTTTTTATTGAATGGTCCAAGATGTATGTGATAGAATTGTTCAAACCAATACTTCCTGTTAATATAGACCATACCCAAATAAATTGCCCAATGGACAAACCCAACAGGAAATCCAGCCCAATATTGTTGGATTTCATAAATAGGCCCTACATAGATTTTTTTTCCCCTTTTGTATATGCAAGTGCATGAATGTTTGGTATATCAATTTGGGTTTCACCTCTTCTTACTATTGTTAATTTATTCCAAGATAATCTTTTAGAAAGACAATTTAACATCTTTTCCCCAAGTCCCACTATTAAGTAGAGTTCTTACCATTGGATGTATTTTGGTTCTTTTTTGAACCCATTGAATTAATTCATTCCTTGACCGTTAAATAAATAGCTCATTGCTCAACGTTAGGCACAACACATACACAAGCAGGTGGCATCATTGGTTTATAAAGGCAAACATGTAAGGCATTTTCATGATTAGTATCTTGAACCAAAGCCTTTTCCACTTGGTTAAGTATAACTGCATGTAGATTAAGTGTGGCTAAGATTCCACGTAGCATAAATCAGCCAAGCTGCACTTGGGTCAAAGATTTAGAGATAGATCTGCACAGTTCATTTCATGGATTTGATCAAGTCCATCTCTTGATCGTCTTGCATTGGTTTGAGTTTTATAAAACAAAATCAATCATTTTACTTCTAATTTTTTTAATTACATATAGCAAAATTATACGAGTTTTGTTAATGTTAAAATGAGATCAAGCTAGCAATTTGGTTCATATTTGTGACATATGCTAACTCGCATCACGAATTTTTGATATTTCACAATCATGAGACCAGACCATGTTTTTTGTAGGATTTTTAGTGGACTGGAGTGGGGGAATGGTTTATGCAAATATATTTGCAATGCAAAAAGGTGTAAACTTTGCACTTGTCATATTTTTTTTCTTTTTCTTTTCTTGTTTGGAGCACAATTTTTTTTTTAAAAAAATTTACTCATAGGGTTCCAAACAAATTGCTCATAAATAGCTCCAACTCATATCAATTTTAGGCTTCTTGGAGCTTAGTTTGGCAAAAAAAAAAAAAAGCCAAACTTTATTATTATTATTATTATTATTTAAAAAGAATCTTGTCTCAAGAGTGGAGCGCGAATATTTTTGACTAACAAAAATAAGCAAGAACTTCTTAATTCAGAGAGAAAGAGAGAGAGGTGGGCTTGATAATAAATCCATTGAAGCTCAATTTACATGAAAAGCAAGTCTAATTTAAATCTACCGCTCTCAAGTTTAGCTCGAGCTTGACTAAAGCTCAATTATCTCTTTATGTACCGAGCTCTAAGTTGAACAACCTACTACTAGGCTCATTTGCAGTCTCTCTCACTAAATTTCAGGGCCTCAATAATCCAAAGCAAATGGAACATCGCAATTCATGAAGAATTCATGAAGTCCACAAATGGAGAATATTGTTAGCAACAAGAAAGGAAAGGTGTGGAAGAAAAAACACTAACCAAAAGAACCAACCAATCCTACAATAATTTATTGAGTCTCGAGGCCTCAACGAGTAGTCCTAAAGACATCAACCTCTAACATTGCATAAATTACAAGCTCTTTTGTATACTTTTAACCAATATCTCCGGTTGGTTGCTGTCATAACAAAGCTAGATTCGAACAATCTACTTAAAAAGGCATGGACGGTTGAAGCATACCGAGACAAAACTCTTAAAAGAATGTCCCTTATTATTATTATCATCATCATTATTGTTATCCATGTTAAGAAAGTTGTTGACTTCCCTGCAGAGAGTTTTAAAAGATATGCTAATGATGATATGAGGTAGTTTAATCATATGCACAATTGTTCTATCCTACCCACTTCACTGTGAACAGAACGAACAGCATTTCTAAATGCATTATTAAACTAGCCGCCATATTAGGTGCTAATATAAACAAAAGTTGGTATTATTTAAGCCCACCAGGCACTTCAAATATGCACCCAACCATTCCTAAAATTCACCAACATAAATGCCCTATTAAACTTGGTGGAAGATTAATGATGCGACAGACCAATGCTTGAATAACAAAAAAAAAAAAAAAAAAAAAATTCTTGTAATAAATATTCCATTGGAAAACAAGTACAGTATTAGATTGCATATTAGCTTTTACCATAACAACGTTCGATCCAAATATTTTCATGCTGGTCTAGATTTAAACAAAAATAGTCATCGGGATGGCAATTAAGTTAAGTTTGACAAAATATGAATAAGATTGGATACATGATTGATAAAAAATTAATTAACTTGGACATGATCTATCATAAATACGGAAATAAAATCTGATTATTTATTAAATAGATTATCTAGCTCATAGATCTTCGATATCTTTCGCGCGCGCATTGATGAGGTGGAGGCGAAGTGCTAACTTGCAACGAATGGTAAATAACCTTACCCGGTGGTGACGTGATCCGAAATGTAAGACCGGTTCAACACCCAACACACTCGAATCAGCTGCTTGCCATCAAACAGAAACAAGGTTGCTTTCGTCCTTGCGCTCCGACACGTTTCCAACACAAAATCTCGTCAAACGGAAACGAGGTCGCTTTCATTCTAACACTCCAACACGTGTCCAAAATAAAGTCTCGATTGCTGCTCCCAGTTCCACAAGTGCCTTGCCACGTCGATGATCGTCATCGAGCGGGGCTTGCTCTCATACGGACCGGCCCAAAAGTCTCCCAACGTAAATTAAAAACAAGTATTTTTTTAAATAACTTTATGATATCTCCACCCACAAGGTTTTATCCTTGAAAAAAAAAATTTATTAAATTAAAGTAATCTCAATACGTGAGCCTTCGCTTTTCTTTATTTTTTTAAATTATTATCTCTCCGGTAATATCTCGAGGAGGAGAGGGACCGAGGGAAGGGAGGAAGGATCTGCCGTTTAATGCGATTCGTTTCCTTTGAAAGAAAAGAGAGCAGGAGCACACCGCTCTTTTCCCCAGCGCACGATAGCTGCGCTTCGGCTCCCCTAAGGAGCCCTAGGTCTCTCTCTTCGTCTGGTGACCGAAACCCGAACCCTAACCCTAATCTCATCGTCTTCTCTCAGATCCAATCCCGAGGGAAGGAGAAATGTCCAGGGCCTGGGGCGGAGTCGGCGCCTGGGCGCTCGATGCCGAGCGCGAGGAGGCGGAGGAACGGGAGCAGGCGGCGGCCGAGGCGGCCTCCTCCTCCACCACCATGGCGGCGGCAACTGTAGTCGCCGGCGAGCCCGACCAGAGCTTCCCCAGTCTCAAGGAGGCCGCAGCCACCAAGCCCAAGAAGAAGAAGTCCGTCCCCGTCCCCCTCGCTCAGTTCGCCAACACTTACGGCAGCGGCGGCCGCGGCGAATCTGTCGTCGAGTCCCGGGGACTCACCACGGACGAGATGCTCCGTCTCCCCACCGGCCCCCGGGAGCGCTCCCAGGAGGAGCTCGAGCACGGCCGCCTCGGCGGTGGGTTCCGGAACTACGGCGGGGGCCTCGGCGGCGGCACCCGGGGGGGTTCCCCGGCCGCAGGTCCGACGATGGTGACGGTTCTTGGGGCGGCGCTGGCGGCGGCAGGAGGTCTTATGGTGGTTTTGAGGATGAGCCGCGACGGGGACCCTCGTCTAGGGTTTCCGATTTGGAGCAGCCGTCAAGGGCGGATGAGGTCGATAACTGGGCTGCTGCGAAGAAATCCTTTGCCCCTTCGCCGATGGATTCTGGGCGGAGCGATCGATATAGCTCGCTTGGTAGCGGAGGTCAATATAGGGCTGACGAGGTGGATAACTGGGCTGCTGGCAAGAAGCCTCTCCCTTCCAGGTACCCCAGCTTCGGATCGGGGTTCAGGGATTCCCGTTCCCCATCAGATTCCGATCGGTGGGGGAAGGCAGATGGAGGACCCCCCTCAAACAATGGGGAGAGGCCGAAACTCATCTTGAATCCGAAGAGAAATGTGGGAGCACCGAGCGAGCCCGTGAGAACTCGTCCCAACCCGTTTGGTGATGCTCGGCCAAGGGAGGATATTTTGACAGAAAAAGGGGTGGATTGGAGGAAGATAGATTCTGAGATGGAGTCCAAGAAGACAAGCAGACCGACAAGTTCACACTCTAGCAGGCCTTCTAGTGCCCAATCAAGCAGGCCTGGGAGCCCAGGTTCTCAGGCAGCAGTAGATGGAGCCCCCAGACCTCGGCCAAAGGTGAACCCTTTTGGTGATGCCAAGCCCCGAGAGGTTCTGTTGCAGGAACGGGGCAAAGATTGGAGGAAGATCGAAATGGAGCTGGAGCATCGCAGTGTTGACAGGTTTAGACTCTCTATCTCTATCAACAATCCCAACTCTCTTTTCACTATGGATCTTTATCTTTTCCTTTTAATTGAGCCAGCAGTTGCTAGATTTTCTTTTCTGGCTTCTTGTTTCTAAATGCAGTAAGCTCAGGTCATAATGCATCTCCGTAGTTCAAATCATCATGTAGGTCTCTAGCTGATACTTATTGCTTGCGTTATAAAGTCATCATCTTGAAAATGTTGAATTGATCGTTTTCATCATTATTTGTCTTTCACATATGGTGCCACTGATGTTCAATAAAGAGCTTACTATGGAACTTTTTAGTTTCTTATAACTTTGGTGGTTTTAGAATGACACCTAAGCTGCCCACTTATGCATTACCAACCCAAGGGTTCAGTGGAGGGGAAGCTATTCATAACCATTTCCTTGGCCCATCCTTTGGAATGGTATACTTCCTTAGCATTCTCTCCCTTTACAACAGCAACCTTGACAGCCCTTGTTATCCATGTTCTTTGAAGCCTCCACCCTCTCTATCCCCTCCTCTGCCCTAAAGATCCCATCACCAGCCCTACTGGGGCCAATATGATTCTCCTCCCTGTTACTTGGACACTAGCACATATTTGAGCTCCTCCAGCACCAGTCACTGCAGAACCAAGAATGATCGAGATGGGCCCCTATATGGGGTGCTTGCCAACGATCAGGGAGAGAGCACAAAGGATACATGCTCGAAAGAAAAGAGTTTGGTGCTTAGGGTTGCGAGGACTTTGTTTTAAGTGGGTTTTGTTAGTAATGCACCATGTGACCCACATCAGGCTTGAGAAATGCTTAGAGTTGGTAGGGACTACAAACTGATTTTCCTCATTTGTTGTTGTTGGAATTTTACAACCTATAACCAGTTCGTGTGGTCTTGATTAAAATGGCCCTAAATAATTAGATCAAATGGAATTGCAAGTTCTAGATCTGTCTTATGCATCATACAATCTCTTGAATCACTTGATCATGTTATGTATATTACTAAATTATGCAGAATTTTATTTCATATAATCTACTGGAACATATGCTTTTAAAATTACTTATTTGTCTCTAATAAGCTTGAGTACAAAAAATGAACAAGATTATTTTAGTTTTTGATTTCTAGACTGTAAAGTAACAGTTTTTTGGAGTTAAATAGAATCGAAGCTCAGGAGATATATTTTTTATATTTGAATGACCATTTACTAAAGCCTAATTCTTTCATTTGGTAAAATATTCTACATTAAAGGATGATTGAATTTATAAGTTGTCCAAAAGTATCTCAGATAACTTGATGTGATGATTGTTTCATTTGACATGCTGTCTGTGGAATTATGATGCTGGAAACTGGACTACTTATATGGGATTAGGATGCTGGAAACTGGACTACTTATATGATTCTTCATTCATTTTCTTCATAATTTACACATTTTTCTTTCAATTTTCATATTTGTTCTATACTTTTTTTTTTTTGAACAAATCAGAAAATTCTTGGGTTTGTGACTCAGTCCACATTCTGACTCGATGTAACACTTTATATGATTTGTGCCTCAATCGGGATTTTGACAGCATATTTGGTGTGGGTTAGGATTTTGATCCGGATTGGATATTCATAAAGGGGTTGAGCTGATTTCTTGTTGTGTTAAAACATGGGTTAACATGACCAGAACAAGTGCCTTTTGAAATTATATTCTTGCAAGCGATTTTCATGAAGTTAAGGGCTTCCCATGAGTCCATTTGGCTTGAGGGACACATATTGCTCCATAAGCTTGGGATACAATTTTAAACTTCGATGTTCTTAAGAATGAATGATCGTACGTCCAGCTTTTTATACTATATGGGTTTGCCTTTCTACTTTAGGAATGTTCTTGATATCAATTGATGGAAGAAAACTATTTACTTCATAAATGCTAAAGGTGGTTTTAAGTTTGGCTGAGACTTAGCTAATGCCAACTCTCGATTGTGGATATTGGTTTAGTTTCAAAGGATTGCTTAGTTTCAGCCAATATTGACTGAAACTAGTCATGGTTGCTTTGTTTAGAGATTTTTTTTCTGTTACTATCATATTTTGGTCATTTCTTTGTTTGTTTAAGTCCTTGGGTTATAGGTGTGCAAATCTTCATGGCAATTTCTTTTTTTATCTTTACTTAAAAAAGAGAGACATACTAATATATTCCCTGACAGAAACAAGCCTAAAAAATACTCGTTATTGTAGTACTTTACCTAGATTATTCTAAATAACTCATACAATGTGATTTACACAAAATAATTTTTACAGAAATAAATATAATGTTTCATAACCATGTTGGTTGGTGGCAATCTATCTCATTCAAGGTTAGCCGAACTGATATTGGTACTTATATCGGTTGGCAATCAATTTGGTATGGTACATGTTTAGTACTATACTGACACTTGGTATGGTTGGGCATGCTGGTTAAATTGGACACCATTTTTTTTTGTTTTGTTTTTAAAGATATCTAGTCAATTTTTTATGATTTGTTCAATGATTTTAAGTCCAAATTGATATTTTTTTGATGTTATTTGATGTTTGCATCACTTTGGTATACCTTTAATTGGTACACCTTTATTTGAATATGACTTAATGTTATGTTAGAGGGGGACAATATTATATGGACTATATATTATTGAATCTTAAAATGTTCAAATCAATTAAAAATATAAAAAATAATTAATATATATCGAGATTTAGAATCTCATCGAGCATCAATGTTGTTTGTAAATATTAGGATTGTTTATATAATCAGGTGGAACATTAGCTCGTCCCTCTAACAAAAAAGTACCGTAATCCTCCACGCTCATTTCATAAGGTATGCATGCTAGATTGTAACTTGTCATGGATCTCTTGCTGAAGTCTTGATTCTAAGAGGTGTCCTCGGGCTGATAGTACGACTGTAGAGGGGCCATTCGAATATACTAGTAACAAAATCTGATCCAAGATGCTTCGGGCTATATAGGGTAGTTGCAATTGAAAGGCGATACGTCGGACGCACCATATCCATATTTGTATGGATCATAAGTTGTATGTGGTTGCGGGTAAGAGGATCTAAAATACGAGGACAAATCTGATATGTCTATAGATTTTACTTTATACGCGAGATCATTTGTAGTTGCATCGTATTCGGAACGATCTTATGAAGCCTGTTGCTTGAATGTAATCATATCCTCGTGGGCTCTACTAGCTTGTGCATTGTGGTCTATATTCTATGTAGCATGCTTAAACTGGGACTCATCAGCGAATCAAAGAATACTTTGCAGCTGCATCTTGTAAATGATGGTCTCTTATCCTTCTCTCCCTCCTGATCACTGGGTCCATGACTTTCAGAAAAATTACTAGCACTGCTTTGCTTGGTTTTTGAATTCGAGTGAATTTACTGTTCAACTCTTTCCATCAAGGCTGCAATTACCTTTTCTTTTTCTGTCTTTATATTTTGCGGTTGCCTGTTGTCTCATGGTGCCTTGCTCTGGTTGCTTAGACTATGAGGATGGATGTTGTGGCAGATCTGGAATCCTGCATGGAATGTTGCTGTTTGTCTATTGCTTAGTATCCATTCCAGCCTCTCTAACTACAAAATTGTCTGGTCGTAGAGGCAATCTTGGCTCATCACGCTTTGTCTCTTGCTATTGGCCCGCAAGCCATCCAAACATCGGATCTTTATCATTATCAACAAAGTAATTCATAGTTGGATTCGAGTACTTTAGTTTAACTTTCTGTTGAATGCGTTTTTTGAGCATCAACTTCAAATTGTAGTGACCATGTAGAAGGTCGTTGAGGTGATTTTGTGTTAGATGGTTCCTTTGCTTGTTGGATAAGGACAAAGGTTGACTAATTGCGATCTAGAAGAGGATCCTGATGGCAAGTTCCTTCAGATTTCTTATTATGAGACTTAAATAAACCCGATATTCAGCTGCAAAAGCATTGAGATTCAGTAAAATTATTAAAAAAAGATTGTATTATATTAGATTTATTAGTAGCTACTTAAAGTTATCTTTTTTTTTTTTTTTGCAATCGCTTCACTAGATCCAAATGTTTTGGTGCCCTTTCTAAACATTTTCGTCTATAAAAAAAATATTTGTTATAATATGTTACTGGTTAAAGGTACAACCAAGTTAACAAAAATTACTCAACATAACTTATTTCTTTTAGACTCATAGCTGTGACTTGTGGATTGGGTTCCATCTTGTATATTATATTTTATAGGGCTGTTAGAAGCTCCTTCTCTATGGCTATCCTAGGTATGGAGTATTTGAACCTCAAGTTCAGATAGTAAATTGCAGATGAATTTCAGAATTGGTTAAGGTTATTTGTACAAATGCAAAAGCAGTCAAAATTTTGGAGCGTGCTTGATTTGTTGCTTACCTACTAGATGCAAGTCCCTATCTATCTGATAATCCCATCGTCGCTCAATAAGACAGATGTAGTCATGGGCATGTTTTGGATTTGCCATCTTGATTTGATCCATTGCCCTCTTCATTATGTGATACAAGAAACCGATTTAGGGGTATCTTCTAGCAACCATGGCCTTTGTAAAGGCTTGATAACCTACGCTATCTTTTCGACTTGTTGGTAGAATATCTGTCTTGACATTAAATTGTTCACCTCGTTTCTCTTAGTGGCTGTCCTGGCATATCTACTCTCTTGCCACTTGCGATTGGCAAATGTCTAACATAGCTATATTTTTTTATCAACAAGGTTATCAAATGCTATATAATTCGTATCAAAATGTGTGACATTTGGTTTCAATATTTCTTTTCTTATATACCTTTTCATCAATGATAGGATTCATGTATGGTTATAGATGAATATGGTAATACTCCGTGTTGAGTCTATTATCTTATGCACTCTATAAAGCTTTTTAATATTCATCAATATAAGATAAGATCAATAGTGTGCAGCACATGGGATCTAGAAAATATGCGGCCACTATTCTATTAGGATCTCTTCCGTGGCCTTATACCGTAGCCCATTGTTTGTGATGACTTGCATAATATCTTGCTCTTCTACCTGATTGATTATCTCCTCCATCAATTTAAGGTACTGTTTGGTAAGGGGTGATGTTTCATGTCGCTCTAGTGAAATGAGTTAGGTGATGTGATCATCTTATTTGGCATTGCAAAATTCCATCCGGTGATTGCAAAATCCCATCAAGTGATAAGGGATTTGATAACAAATTTGGTGATGGCCTCACTGTATTGTACAGCGATGTTATCACCTCACATATGCTAGGTGATAGCATATTATTAGGTATTGGTGATGTGTTGAAGTTATTTTGTTACAAAAATATTCCTAGTCAGTAAAATTTTAAATAAATTTATCCTTGATAATTGAAAAGAAAAAAAATCTCATCATTATTTTAATAACATAATCAAAGTAGACATATATAAGAATAATAATTATTATTACTACATGCTTTTGTGAGGAGTTGTGAAGGAAGAATGTTTAATCAAATTGTAGAGTAATTATTACACAGTAATATGTAAGGCTATTTATGGTATTTTTTGCATTATCACTATTATTACTTGGTAATATACCAAACACAGTAAGCTTCTATTCTTGGTGATATTTTAGTGTACCAAATGCTGTGATCACATATCATCCCGGTATTTGCATATTAATCCAGTGATCACATCACCTCAATGATCACATCACTTGGTGATATACCACACAGCACCAAAAGTTGTACATGATGGTTATGTATTTAATTTGAAGCATCAATGCACTTCTAAAAAAACATTTTTCTATCTAATATGTTAGGAAGTTGATTATGCTTAGTCTGGTAGGACCAATCCAATCATCATATATAACTGTCAGTCCATACATAGTTTCCTTGTTCTGATATGATGCAATTCATATATGTAGCTCCTTATTGTTGTCAAGAAACTCATTGTAGGTATCCTTCGATCTTAAAGAATCTAATTGGACTGGCAATTTATATAGATGTAGTGATCGAGCAATAATATGTGTTGCTATATATGCTGGGATGTGGTTGAAGTGAAATCAGGATCCAATAGCTCTCCATATATCATTCTTTTTGTCATTTTTTTAGTATACTCTTAAACTTCTATTGCTTGGAATTTTTGCTAAGGAAAGCACGTGGTTCCAAATCATGGATAGTGGCACATAGTGGAATCTCTCTAGGGGATTTCTTTTTTTGCCAAAAGCTTCCAATATAGATGCAATACAGCTCGTGTGTCTATCGATGGACTCTCTAATTGAGGTCTTCTTAAACATTGACTTTACTGTAGTGCTTGCAAAGTCTAATCCCGACTCCTATGCTCACAGTCCAAATTGAGCTCTATGCTTGACCATTTCCTTAAGTTGTCACTAATCATCTAAGCTCATTCAAATGGCTGCCTAGATCTATGCCTCATCATCCAGAGTAGATGCTTTCTTTGACTCCGTAGAGTGATAGGAGGGTGGCTCTATGGCTCGATAGTCTACCTTTGCCTTCTTCAAAGTCCTCTCCTTCACTACTTTGGAATCTATGAAGTACTTCATTAATTGATAGACTTTTTGTCAACACTTTCGACACATAGCTACATCGAAGTAACCGCTTGTCAAAGCTACTTCAATCAATTATTCTTTCTTGAATTGTGTTGCACTAGTTGCATTTTCAATCGTGTTGATCCGAGTGCATTTGTCTATGATCATAATCAATATCACGTTCTGGATTTTTCTTCCTCGATGGATTCATTCATGAAGATTAAACAAGTATATCAATTCAGTAATTATGTAAAAAAAGTAAAATTTCATTTGCCAATTCTTTATATTTTTTGAATTAATTATATTTTTTATTATTTTTTAAATTTAAAAATATTATAATATTTAAAATTTTTGAAAAATTAATTTGATCTTAGATTTATGTAGGATTTTATCATGAACTACATATCATGGTTCTCTGAACCGTGTCGAACCGGCCAGTTCGGGGTGCAGTGAACCGGACTGGCTGGTGACTGGCATGGTTTGGCCGTGCAAAATGGTATAGCCGGTTGGTCCGACCAAACCTTTCCTAAACTGCCCGAAATGACATCGTTCGGCACCCGAACCGTGCATTTCATGTGGTTTGGCTCGGTTCGTATTCGATTCGGATCTAAACCAATTTTTTACTGTAGCGGGTTGTGTTTGTTTTTAAATTAATAGAGAGCGAGGGTTTGTTATTAAGCTAACTAAGAGCTTGAGAAGCTCTCATGCTCTCCGAAAATGCTCGGGAAGGTCTTTGGAAGGCTCGTTTGATGATTCTACTCAATCCAAATACCGGAAAACAAGGAAAACATGCCGATTGGAGATACGTAGATCAATCCTTTTTTCTCTTTCTCCTTCCCTTTCTTTTTTTTTAAATTCATTGAAAATGAAAAAATAAGAGAAAATTCTATCAAATTTTTTTATTTTGGCATGATTTTAGAATATGATGTAGATCTATAAAAGATCTAAATCTACACAATGATGCTAAGATCATGATTTTTTATTAAATATATAATTTTTAAAATTCAAAAAATATTTTAAATTAAAAAAATTAAATATATATATATTTATAAAATAAGATTATGATTTTGGGGCTTGTAAGTTATTTTTACCATAAATTCTTCATAAAGATCTTAGAAAGAGGTGCTTGAATTGTATCACATCTTGAGTAAGGGGATCATAGTTTAATTCCTGCTTGAAATGTGAGATAGGTATAATATAGAAAAGAAGAAAGAATCCACTTGCTCTTAAAATAAAATCAAATAAAAATAATTTTTTAAAAGAGTTTTTTTGGGATAGAAATCTAAGAAAAATGTTGCTCGAGATGCTTGCCCATATGCACAAGGAAGCAAGCGAACTAGGGAAATGGAGAGACAAAGCAATGAACTTCTACCTTGTGAGAAGGAAATTAAGGGTAAAGCAAGTTCAGATATGAATGCCTTGCCCTTTACAAAACCCTTCCGTTTATCCTAGGAGCAAACCCTCCCCCTTTCACCAAAACAAGATGTCCAGTCCTAGTTGGGGGAGATGGGAAAGGAAAATTTATAGAGCAAGTTTAGCATTCGTCCTAATTCCTCCAACATATTTATCAGCATACCCTACCCTCGCATGGTCATTTTTGGTGAATTAGTCTTGAGAATACATCTATTTAAATCTCAAAAAATTTAATAAATCAAAAAAGATATTATTTGATTCTCGCAAGATGACACAGTCACTAAGAAATCACCATCCATAATAAAGGACAATATTGCTAAACCATATATTAATAATTTAGAAGATGCTGATGTTAAAAGGATATGCCATTAATTGGATCTTCAGGAGTATAAGCAATCCGAAGCTCAGTATTGAGAAATTAGGAGAAGCTGATGTTAAAAAGGATATGCCAATCGTTGGATTATCAAAGAGTTTAAATTCAAGCTTGAGGAAGATATGTATATATCAATGAATATCCTGGTTCCCTGATCACTTCCATCATTGGTTGAACTAATGCAAATATCTAAACGAGTGAAGATCTGCTCCAATTTCAGTAATAAGAAAGTGAATTATTGCTAGAATTTACTTGACTTCTTGTCTTTGAGAAAAAAATATGAGGAAGAAGTCAGTCCTGGAAAGATATTCTTGAACATGTTAGTATTCATGATCCTATTTTTGTCATTTTTTTTTTAAAATTCAATTCAATCTTTACTTGACTTTTTTTCTAGGAAATTAAATTCATGTTTCATATAAGTAAGAGTGTTTTGAAGTGATGCAAATATCAATTAGCATCAATAAACATTTACTTGGAAATAAAAATAGTTAATAAATCTTAAAAATCCATTTGAGATTAAAAAACAAAAAAATAAAAAAATTGGTGTGCCGATTTGAACTGGCACATCCACCTATATCACATATCAGTATGGTACCGTACTATACCATACTGGTTGGTGACCAGTATCGGGAACCTTGCTATATATATTTTTCTAAAGCAGTGGGCATATATGAAATGCTATTTGTTTTTCAATTTCATTCAAATTTAGGCTTGGACTGCCATGTGCATGATGTATCAAAATTTTGGTAAATGAATATCAAATTTACATCGAAAATAGCTTACATGTCCGTAAATAATAATTTAATTTTACAATTAATTTTTGAATTTTATTTTTAAAATAATTTTTTATTTTAAAGTAATTACCAGCTAAATGCTACTTCATCCTAATTATCCTTTCTTGAATTTAATGTTGCACTAGTTGCATTTTCAATGGTATTGATTCGAGAGCATCTGCCGATGATCCTCACCAATATCATGCTCCGGATTCTTCTTTCTTAATGAATCCATTCTTGAAGATTAAACGAGTATATCATTTTAGTAATTATGTAAAAAAAACAAAATTTTCTTTATATTTTTTGAATCGATTATATATTTTTTGTTATTTTTTAAAATTAAAAAATGTTATAATATTTAAATTTGTTGAAAAATTAATTTGATATGTAGTATCCTATCGCGGATACTATATATGATTTTTCTAAGGTAGCGGGCATGCATGAAATAATATTTATTTTTTAATTTCATTCAAATTTAGGCTTAGGTTACTATGGGTATGATGTATTAAAATTTTAGTAAATGAATATCAAATTTATATCGAATCCCCTAAACAATAATTTAATTTTATTATTAATCATTAATTTTTTAAAATAATTTTATTTAAAAACTATATTTTAATCTTAAAATTATATAGTTAATGAAAATTAATGATTTTAGTATCATTATGTAAATCATTCATAGATTTATAACATATGATAAAATCATGCCAAAATTTTAAAATCATGCCAAAATCAAAAATTTTGGCATGATCTTTCTTTGTTTTTTCATTTTCTATGCATTTTAAAGTTTTCAGAAAAAAAGAGGGGCAGGGAAGAAAGAGAGCTGGGAGAGAAGCAAGCATACCTCTAATTGGTGATTATCCTTGTTTCATAATTTTTTTCACCGTGCAGAAGGGGGTTCTCCATTGAATTTTGAGGAAGAGAAGAGAAGCCTCGGGAGACTTCTCCTCCCTTCTCATTCTTTTAAGTCATCGAACCTGTTGGTTTGGCCCAGTACTGTGCTGAACTGCCTAGTTTGGATCCTAAACTGAAAAACTAGGCTGAACCGACCCGATTCAGCCTGGTACAGGCCAAATTGTATGGTTCGGTCCAGTTTGGCTAACCATAATGTCATTATTATTCCTCATCTCCATCTGTTGCTCACCTTGCAGTGGTATTTCATAACTACATGGGATGATGATGGTGATTGTTATTTGCATGACCCAATAGTATGTGGTATTAAAAACTAGGCTGAACTGACCCGATTCAGCCCGGTACAGGCCAAATTGTATGGTTCGGTCCAGTTTGGCTAACCATGATGTCATTATTATTTTTCATCTCCATCTGTTGCTCACCTTGCAGTGGTATTTCATAACTACATGAGATGATGATGGTGATTGTTATTTGCATGACCCAATAGTATGTGGTATTAAATAGGTAAGTCTAATTTATTTTATACTATGACATACTCGTGTGGTTGGTTTGTGCTTGATTGATGGTATTAGCATTTAACTTAAGGGACTAGCACATTCATGTAAAAAATGGAAACTTTTAATCTTCAAACTAATTTAATTTCAGCTCGAAACTATCTGAACTACATAAAATATTATCCCCGATAACTTAAAACACAATTAAATGATGTGAACTAACTTGTCCTCAATTCTTTTATTTTTTCTGATTTTTCTTTATTTTTGGATTTTTCTGACCTTTTTGACAAAAAACTCTACAACTCAGACCTAAACTATCAAAACCACTGAAATTGTTGAAATAGAAACTCTAGCCTAAGGGCTGAACCTGAAACCAAGTTCTAAGACCTCCTTGCATTGCATTCAATAAGCAAATGAGCAGTTGAGAAGACTGTCAAAAATGAGCAATATTAATTGGAAGAATTGTTGAAAAAGATGACTGCATGTTTCAAGACAATGAATAATAGATACATGGATGTTTTGGGAACTAGCCAAGTACAAGCATTGTTGTGATGTGAAACAAAGTATTGAGCTAGCCTAGTACAATCATTGTTGTGATGTGAAGTGAAGTAATGAGCCGCTGTAAGGACTTCCATTTAGGATGTTATAATTGGGCTTCATTCTTGGGCTGTTTAGGAAAATAATTCGGCATCTTAAAGAAATCAACTGGAATGTGAGTGCAGTTGCACACCAAAAGCGCCCATCTTTGCAATTATGAAAGTAAGACAGTGATCTAAGGCTTTGTAAGATGCAATTAACGCAACATGACCCACTTATCCTTTGTTTTGATAATTCAGAACTTCTTGCCATTGTTTGAGCTTCATCATATGTGACTATAATGTTGGAGAAGCAAGAAGAGGGTAATGAAAAGAACTAAGATGTAAAACATGATCATCTGAATAGATGGTCGGTTGGAGAGATTTTATTTGGCTGTTGACCTAGTCTGGAATGTAAAAAATATCTCTGGATGCAAGTGAGCATAATTTTTTCCCAAGAACTTTATATTGTTATGCAATTTCACTTACTGTTGATAGTGAAAGTTTTGTAAATATGGTCTCTTGACTTTGTGGAAGATGGTGGGCCTGAAGGAAATTATGATTGTTAGTCTGTGGATAATAGGACACTAGATAGGAAGCTGCACTGTGATGCAATTATGATGGCTTTTGTGATTCTTTATTGTTTTTTTTTCTTGATTGGGAACTAGTCTACTTTCTAGTGGTTCCAGTAATTTCCTCACCCTCGTGCTTAATCTAAGCTTATAATCTTTGTATGAGGCAAAACCATGTAATTATATACCTATACCTTCAATCACAAGGACCAACATATCTAGTACATCTAAGGAAGAAAAAATCAATTACAAGCCTTGTTACAGATGAAGCCAAGATATTGTAACAAAGCCAAGTTATAGGAGACTAAATCTTATTGGAAACTTGACTGTTACCTCTAGGATGATCACACATTGAAAGAATGAAGAGGGAATGATTAGACACTAATGAAGAAATTATGGTGATCATTATTCAATTTCTGTCCTTTGAATTTGTTGAAAAAGATCTTATTTTTAAGTTATCACCCTCTTAAAACAACCCATGTAGCTTAGTCTATATTATTGGGGTCCCTAGTTTCTCAGGTGCACGAGCTTCACGAATGAGAGAGATGATATTCAATGAGCTATGCTCTGTTTTCAGTCAAAAGGGTGATGCATCTATTGGTTGAACTCCTGATTCACAATCTCCTTTTATTCTCTCCTTATTTTTATCTCTGGTTTGGCTATGGGCCCTCAGATATCATATCCTTCCCTCTTAAAAATTTTATTTTGTGTGAAATAGAGAGGTTTGTCTTGAGGGATCTCCTACTGCATTTGCTGAAGCATGGTCTAGTTAGTCCTCGAAACAACTTAGCTGTGCTAACTGCATAGAACAGAGATCTTTTTCAGGTTCAAGGCACATATCATTTAAAACATGATTAACTAGATTTTGGTTATCTCAAATTGGATAGGATGAAAGGATCAGATGATCTATCTGTTTTTGTCTGTTGCCTGGTGGTTGGGGTGTTTTGGAGCGGCAGGATAAATAATTTTAGCACTTGATGGGGAACTACTTAGGAGGTCCTCTAAGAAGATAGTGGAAGCAACTTATAAGAGGTTTGATTTGGTCAAGGATGTTGTGAGCTTGGAAAAACATGAATTGATGAAGCAACCTGGCAATATACTGATCTCATTGGAATCATTACCATCCAGGCCTGTGTCAAGTATTTGGAGTTAGAATATATTGATTGCTTTGGTGCTAATTTAAAAACAGATTGGTGGTTTGCTTTTGTTAACTGACATCATGTGCTTTGTGAACTAACTGATACTGAGAGGGATTGGTAGGGAGACCTGTATTACCTTGAAGAAAAAAGGCTAATAAGATTCTATTTCATTCATGGAGAACTTATTAAAGGGGTGGTGTTCATTATTGTGCATGAATCGTGATGAAGCCTGAGTTGATATGGTGACATTGATCTGGATCATTTCGTGGATATGAGGGCCTTGTGATCTAGAGATGAATGGGATTTAAGGTGAGTTTCATATGATGCACCAAAGAAGAAAAAAGAAGAGTTGTATACAAGGTTCATCTGAAGAACAGGTTCTGTTAGAGAGACTGAATTGGAGTATGAGAACAAACTGGTGTAGGGATGTGAAACTGGTTTCCTTGTTCTTTCCCTGTCTGAATTTTAGATTGGCCAATTGGTTTAGACATCTTGTGAAAAGAATGAGGTTGATGCAGTTTATAAAAATTTCTCAAACTAAAGTTCTTTGAAGACTCTGATTTTCTGTGTTTATGGTGAGTTCTAAGTTGGTTTTAAGGGATCTAACTACTTTCTGATAATCTTGATCTTAATTATTAGTTGATTGCTTTATGGGGATTTTTAATTGCTGGGTAGATATTTTGATGTGATCTACATAAGAGAGAGAGAAATTAAGTGAGCAGAATAGTGAAATGGTGAACTGCTTGTATTTTGTAAGGGTGATCTGATGGGCCTACTTCCAAACACCTGAACTAACTTATGCTCTTATTGATGGATAGTGAACTGCTTAAGTGGCAGTGCCTACCTCCCTATGTTATATGATTGAGTTGCTAAATTAAGAAGGAGCTGTGCGGAAATACTTTTCAGCATGAAAAATATCTTCTACCTTTTATTCTTTATTTTTTGCAATGAAAAGCTTCTTTCTCAGTAATTATGAATGAACCATGATTAATATCATTAACTGCGATGAGATTTATTGTTTCAAAAAAACTTTTCATGTTTGATTTAATCAGAACTTCCAAAGATAAAGTGAAGATGTTAGGAAAGTAACCTTCATCTTGATATGACAATCATGTTAGAAGATGTTCTGCCTATGACCTTTCTAATCAGATTTATGTGATCAGCTCATTTCATGGGGCCTTTCTAATCAGAATATATGATCAGCTCATTTAGTGGGGCATTTGTACTTGTACCCTCTGTTAGTTGCTGAGCCTTTGTTTTGTAGGAGCTGGAAAAAATTCACGGTTCCCTATGGCTTATAGTTGGATTGTCCATATAAAGTTTTGTTCCTGCTGTTTTGTCTTCCACTTTTTGCCTTCCCTCTGCCTTCACTATATGGATTGTTTGGTTTCCCAGTTTATTGTTAATTATTTCTTTTCTGTCCCGAATTGTTCTTATTATTTGACTGCATAATAGATTTTATGCATGGAGTGCTAATGCTTTTATATAAGTGGCACTGCTTTTGCATTAGGTGAATTGAGATATATGACCCTAGGGCAAATAATGGGAACTGTAACAGTTCTAGATCACCTTGGGAGCTTGGATCATTTTTTCTCCACCTTGTAATATTTATACTTTCACCTGGCATGATGCTACCAACAAGGGTATCATATTGTTGTTTTACTAGCTGTTTGTTTTTCTAGTTACCTTTTACATGTGAAGCAATCCAGTTTCTTATTAATGATTTCTGGCCACAAATTTAGATGTATTGAACAACAATCCTTTATTCAGGTCAGTCTTTTGCATATTCCACATAATTGGATTTCAGATGAATTTAATGCAAGAAACTAGTGAGAGTTTTTGTACACAAAATGATTTTGCCATACTGATTTTGTCAATACTTTACCAAATAATATTATTGCCTTGTCGTCCTTATTGTGTTCTTCTTCTATGTCTAAATCAAAGTGACATTGGAGCTGGGCTGTTGAAAGATGATTTTAGGCTGGACCAGGGCCTGGTCCAATTCGAGGTATGCTATGAACCAATGAGTCCAGGTCTTGAGAAAGGGACACTATCCATGTCCAAGTTGCTGCCACAAAAATCTTTTATTTTTAATGCGGTCCTGGTTAATTGGTAACCTTCTTTTGTTTAAATTGCAGAAGTTTCTTATAAAAGGTAGATTGTGGATGTTATTCCATTTGTTTAAGAAGTGGAGGTGTTGCAACAGAGTTTTAATGTTTGTGTACCATTGTAAATATTTGGTCTTTATGGTGGAACAAAGCTTCAAAGTGTTTTACAACATTTTTTTAATTTTAAATTTTTGTTATCTTTTCTTCCTTTTTTCCCCCCGAAATCTTATGGAAGCTCCATACTATCTTCTTTGACCAATTAAAATTGTAATATTAAATTTTAAATTTTCATAACTTGTAATATCCAGAATGTGCACTTGTGCTTCTGTCATACGACTGAAATTAGATTTTAGATACGGAATGGATACTAGTATATCCATATCCATAT
This sequence comes from Areca catechu, assembly GCA_021397845.1. NCBI lineage: Eukaryota > Viridiplantae > Streptophyta > Magnoliopsida > Arecales > Arecaceae > Areca > Areca catechu. The sequence goes on from CM038040.1 coordinate 19,420,546, forward strand.
TTGTTTTGTATGATGAATAAGGATATGGAAATGGATGTTAGTTGATTCAAAAATTCATATCTATATTTGTGTGGATATGGATACAAATCGGATACCAAAAGCATGGATATAAATAAAAATATAAGTCGGACAATTAAACTTTATGACAACATAATCAAAGATATTGCTAAGTGGTGATAAATCAAGTTAATAATATGTTAATGTGCTAATATATTTTTCTTAAAAATTTATGAGTGTATAAAATTAAATAGAGTTACAAATAGAATTAGATATTTGGGTATGGTTTGGATAGTTGTCTTTCCATATCCATTTTTCTTTGATGGATATGGATACGGATATTGATACTAGTCAGATGCTCAAATTTTTACCCATATTCAAATGGATTCAGCTATGAAAATGTATCCGAATGGATATTATATGATCCACTGTCACCCCTATTCTGTCACATATTGGATCCATTTCACCATTTGGGCCAATATTGTGATTAAGCTCTTCAGTGTTTGTATACCTAAGTCTGATTGCACCAAGTGAGCTTGTTGGTGGATCAACATATCTTTAAGTTGATTTGAGCTATTCTGAGGCATGAAGTATTTAGATAAGCATCTTTGGATGAGTAATAAATCATGAAATGCTTACTTGAATGTATGTTATTTTAGGTTTAGAGCCTATGTTGGCTTCCTTTTTTCTTGTCTTCTCCTCTAAGATTTTTGGTACAAGCTACCTTACTCCAAAATCCAAATACTACCCATATTTACAATTTATTTCAATTTATATTGATCTTGGACAAATTGTTGACAATGCAAAAGTCAAAGAGAAAAGCCATTAGGTCAAGTGGAAATTTCTTTATATTTGTATATTGCAACTTGATGATTGCTCTTGAAACCTACTTATTGTCCTCCGCACATACTTCCTACTTGTGGTATTTTAATCTCGCTTATAATATTGGACAAGTATTTTATGCTCAAGTTAATTTTTTACAGTATCTTCCGTCATGGATGTGCTATAATTTGTTTCAACAATTAATCTAGAATTATGTAAGTCATGACCTTTCTTGAAATGTCCTTAGTCATTGATATTTGTCTTGGTCATTTTAATTTCTGACAGTCCTGACACCTGCTTGTTATTATCCCATTCCACATGTACTTCCTAGTTTGGGTTATTTTAATCTTGCTTTAATATTTGACAAGTAATTTTTAGTCAAGTTAATTTTGTTCAGTATCTTCCATAGTGGATGGAAATTCTTTCAACAATTAATCTAGAAACTTATGTAAGTTGTGAGCTTTATTGAAATGACCGTAGTTTTGCCTTGATCAATTTTTCTTGCTGTCCTTGATTAGCTTCATTATGAAATGGAATTTAGTGTTTCATGGCAATCTCTTTCCAGTGGTCTGCATGGTACCTTATTATTGGTTCGTGCACTAGCTGTATAATGCTTCTTCTTGCCTGGCCATGGCACCTGTGGGCTAGCATTGCCCCTTAATATGCTATATTGGTTTGCAAATGTGTTGGGTCAAGATGGGTTCAATATGAGCTAAATCTATCTTGTTTTAGATATTGGGAGCCTTATCTGTCCAACTCAAGTTCTTTGAAAAAAATCAGCTTCAAGTCAGGCAAAAAGCAGGATGAGTAAAAATAATGACCCAGACCCAGTGCCATGTTCTAGAATTAAGCTTTATTGACCTGCATGTGACCTACCAATCTTAAGAAAATTGGAGTGGCTGCATCTTGGCTGATCTGGTTTACTTGATCTATGTGCATGCTTAGACTTGTTTGATTGCTTCCTAGAACCAGTTGATTCAAATTCATACCCGGAGCTTGTTTTTGAATTATTAAGAGATCTGATTCTTCATGATCTTCAGTAGCCAAATGATTCTTGGTCTTATTCCTGAAAACTTGAACTCATCAACTATTCAATGTTTGTGAAATTTAACAAAATTTCATGTCTTCTAAATGAATAACACTCATATATTCTTTTATTGTTTCTTTTTGATCTTATCATTGCTTCTTTTTTTTTGTTGCCTCTTGCATGCATGTTATTTTTTGCACACATTATACATAATATTGGTTGCTTGATGTTGTTGCCAGTTTTTTTTTTTTAAAAAAAATCAGTTTTTTGTCTTCTTTTAAAAGTTCTTGGATGATAAACTTACATGACTACTGCTTGGCTCATAATTTCTTATGGTTGTTGCATTTGCTTGGTAAGGCTTCCTTTAACATTCCATGCTGCCATTCTTTGTATATAATCTTGTAAAGCAAATCTCAATCATGTGTTTGAAAATTGGAATCAATTGTGATTAACTTTGTCTTGGTTGGCCAAGTTGGCTTTATATAAGGGCTACTACCAAGCCCTAACCTATTCAAATAACTAAAATCATGAATATGCTTTCCTGAGTTTAAGAACTCTTGGTAATGCTGCTTACAAGTAGGAAAATATCCACCTGACTGTCCGTGAGTCAAGATTCAGTAATACAGCTGTATGTTGTCCACTCTCTCCTAGATCAGCAAAATAGTTTTCATGGTTCAGAAAATTAACATATCATTGTCCTAACATGCATGGATTGGGATAGCGTGGTCATATAACCTTAAAGGTCACTTTGAGGCTTCCTGTTAGATTTTGGAGTAGTCAAATTGTAAATTGTAAATTGAAACTTGGTGTTAGGTGAAGCCCCCACTTACCTATGTGTTTTGACTGAGCATCATATAATTGATTCCTGTCATTCTGATTGGCATTTATCATCATGCAGATTTTGCTGACCTTCTACTAATAGTGCTGAACCTTAGGGCCTTGGTGTCAGCTTGATGCAGATCTAGCTCAGTCGCCCACCGAATTCTAAACTAGATTTCAAATTTTGTCTTTGATATGTGAACCTTATTTTCTTTCAGATTCTCTACTGGAAATTGGTAAGGGAAAGCATATCTCATATTCATGTGGCAAAGATCAAAGCCCTTGGTTGAATATAATCACTGCCAAAATTGAAGATAAATTTGCTAGTGGAACTGATGAAAATGAAACCAAGTTTTTATTCAGCATTTAAGATGATCCATAATTTTTCATTACATCCTTATTTCTCTCTCCTATTAAATGTTTAGAGGACCAAAGCTATCTCAACTCGTGCAAATTTTTCACCTTCAAGATATGAATATGATTAAAAGAGGGACGACAGCCGTCTTTTTAATTTTTCTCCTTTTTCCCTTTTGCTTATGTTTTTTTTTCTTGTTTGTCTTGTTTCCTTCTTTCTTTTCTCTTTTATCCTTTTCCTTGCTTCTCTCCCGTTTGTTCTTTTTCCTGCTCAATGCAGGATGTTGGGTTGCCTCTTTTTTGCAGCTCAAAACTGAAAGTCTGAACAGCCATATTCGGATATTCCTCTCACTTAAGAACAGAGGATAGGCCATTCGGCTAGTCCTGTATAATGATGACTAGTATTATTTCTTAATTCACCACTAGGGTATTTTTAAGATTTTACATAATACTTTTGATATGCAATTCTTGTTGGGATCATGGTTTATATGTTTAGTTCTGATATACAAAAGATTTGACTCATTGATGGGATATTCTTTTTTATACAGTCCCTAAAGCTGTAAAGAGATTTCCTATATATTCAGTTGTTTAAATTTCTTTGAAATTATTCAGCATCACCAGATACATGACTGAACATTGTGCCTGTGTATCTGGATAATGCTGCTTTATTGGCACATGCCTAATATTTTTTTTTGATATTGAATTGTTCAGACCCGAGACAGATGAAGAGAAGATGCTGAAAGAAGAGATCACTCATCTGAAGACACTGGCTAAAGAAAATGAGAATCAGACTGGGAAGTCTATAAAGTTATCTGTTGAGGAGTTAGGTGGTCTACATGAGCAGATATCTAGCAAAGAGAAGGACCTGGAGGTGCTCATACATCAGTTGGATGACAAGGTTAGGTTTGGTCAAAGAGCTACCGGCATCATTAGGCCTAGCTCAGGAGCAGGTAGGAGTGATTCATCCTCTACCAGGCCACCATCTCAGTCTGGTTTATCTGAGGATTCAAGAAGCAGCGACTTCATGGATAGACCTCGATCCCATGGTGGTATGGGAGATATCTGGCCCAGGCCTGTTGATGATAGAAGAGGATTTCATGGAAGCAGGGAAAGAGGCTTTTTTGACAACAGAAATATGGACAGGTATCTTTTTTGCAACTATATCATAGACTTGTGTTGCTACCATATTTTCACGCTCTCTCAGACATGGGTTGGTTTTGCTGTCAATTAACCACAAGTATGGTCTGCAAGTGCCCTTGCACAATTTTATTTTTTAACCGAAGGAAAATACCATTCAAGTTTGTAACATCGCTTGGCATGACCAGGGAAAATGAAAAACTGGTTTGGAGATTTTGCTTAAAAGCTTTTTGGTGATATTATAGCTAAATTGCTTATTTTCGGGGGGTTTTTTTATTGGTCCCTGAGAGGAATGTTATCTTGGTCTGCTGACATTTCAGAATTCATGCATAAAAAAAAAAATTGTTCATAGGGTTCAGCAGTTCCATTCGCAATTTAGAGAGAATTTTTGAGATTGCAATTAGACGTATGGCAGGGTGTTCTTTAAATTCTGGTCTGTAGACATACGGAAATGCCATTTTGGGTGCAGAATTTTCCCCTTCTAAAAAATGGTAGGAGGTAGCCTATTGATTAAATAGTCTGGTACATGTGATTAAAAGTGTGCAGGACTCCTCGCTCATAATTTGCTCTGCTTGGATAATCGAAACTTGAAATGAATATTTGGTTTATTGGTAAATTGTAATGACAATGATGCTATTATTTCAGAAGTTGATGATGTTTTTTTTGCAAATCTTTAGTTATGCACTCTATCTTGTTTTCATTTATTTCTCATGTTTGCAGGTCGAAGTCTAGGGAGAGATGGTGAATGCTGCTGGTGTGAATTCATTGAGTTTGTTCTTTTAACACCAAAAAAACATATTAATAACTCGTTCCTTTTTCCCTTAAAATGTTTGTTCATTTTTGTTGCATCAGAAAAAAAAGTGGCGATACATCAAGGATAATGATGATAACATTTTCGTCACATTATTTATTGCTGCCTTGATGCGGTGTAAGATTTGATTTTTCCATGTCAAGGCAAGTAGGCAGGTTATGCTTTCGACTGTAACCTAAATTTACTCTGATATTCTAAAACTATGCTTTAATTTACTAGAATGTTTTCAGTTGACTTTCTGCTTGTCCTGTTTCATCATGGCCTTTTGAAGTACTACTTTTGAGCTTATATGTGCACTGGTTCTACATTTTTATCCACTCAGCCTCCAGTGATTTGCATCCATCCGAGTTGGTCATGTGCAGAAATATATTCGGTCAGCGAAAATGACAAACATGACATAAATGAGGAAACATTTTTTTTCTTTTTTTTTTTTTGGGGGGGGGGGGGGTTTCTTCTCTCTCTTTTTTCTTTTTTTTTTTTTTAAAAAAAAAAAAATTTTAGAAAAAAATGTTTTCAAGGATTTTTTTTTTTTTAAATATATTTTTTTTTGAGTAAAGTTGATCGTGCTTTGTTCAGAATCTGAATGCGAGTATGGAAATAGAGGAATTAATGTCAACAACCGGCTGGTGGATTTTTTTTGAAAAGTCGAAGTAGCACATGGTATAAGCCTGAACTGCATGGAAGGGTAGTAGATATGACAAAAGAGATGCGTCGGTGCTTTTGTCAATTTTTAACAGCCGACCAGGGAAGTTATTTCAAATGTTTTGCATCTGAACACGAAGGTAGGGACTGAAGTTGCTCCTCCCTTCCTCTGCTTGTATCCTTCTTTGCCATACCACCACCATTCAGGGATTGTATAAAGGCTGGAAATATGAGATTTGCACCTTCCGTTATACTCTGAACCCAGTTCTCCAAAGTAGCAGCAGGAATATTTGCTTGACCGTTTTGGATGCGGACATTGCTGCCTGTGAAACAGGAAATTTTAAAGAATCTATCTCTGTTTCTACCCGCTGTAGTTGCAATGAATGAGCAAATGGTCGGCAGTCCTCGACGTCGAGACATGGTGGGCATGCTCGGACCATTCGACGGTGATGCACTAGCGTGTAACCGGTGATGCGGCGGGATTTACGTAAATAATAATAATAATAATAATAAATTGAAGGATCTATAATTTGCAGTATGCGGCCACGTTCACCTTGAATTAAAAAATATTTTAAAATTTTGCGGACCTTTTTTTTTTTTTTTTGGTATGCTGGATATAATAGTTTGATATATCAATCAATTTACTCATCCTTCTCATTTAGATTGGCAATTTAAAAAAAGTAATTAATCATTTTTATCATTAATATTTTTTGCAAGGCTTAAAACGGATTTTAAAGAAGTTGGGGATTTATAATCAAATTTATCATCGTTCTTTTTTTGAGGGGCTAAAATGCATTTTTAAGAAGCAGAAATTTTTAATTAATTTTATAATTACTTTTTTAGGGGTAAAACATATTTTTTTAAAAAAAAATTCAGAGATTTTGGCAACCTCTATTCCCAATTTGGTATATCAAATTCATGGTAAGATGAAATGTTTTTATTTGAATTTTTAAGACTTCTATTCGAAGTATCTTTTATTTATTATTATTTCTCCCTTTCTTTCTTGACTTTCATTGAAAGCTGCCCCTTGCCACCCAGTCATCGGCATCTCGGCTCCGCTTGGTTCGACATGCTGCATGACACGTAGGTTCGCCAAAGTTCAACATTTGGCATTTCGAGATCACACCGGCCTCTCCTTTAATGTATTACATACCTAGATGGCAATATTTTAAGCTTCTTACTGACCTAAAATATTCTCGGGTGTCCTCTCCTCAGCGTTCGTGTGCTCTCGAGTACAATGCGATACGGTGACGAACGTGGTGATGGCTTCCCTGCCAAGTAACAAGCTATCTGTCTGGCAATGTGCTCGACGACGGTTCCCAATGAAATCGAGGGCTTTCGATGGTGTTGGGAGGGCTGTACATGGTTGTGCGTGTGCTTGCATGGCATTCCTAGCAAAAGAATACAACCTGTGCATTAATTAAGTAGCCAGGTTGATACATAATGGCTTCGAAGGCCGACCCAAAAATATAGAAAGTAGATATCTACATCCAGAGGTATGCATATATTACCGTATCCAACTCGCATGGTCAATTTCGATATCACAAACAGGGGGCCATTCCAGCCGAAACATTGGGAGGAATACTATTTTGTTTAAGAGAATCACAGACGTTCGATGGAAGAACATTCTACATAAAACGATCGATCGTAATCACACACAAGAAAATGTAGCGTAGACTTCCAGTTCTCAAATTTAATCCCAGTTATTCACAAGCCAGTGATAAAAAGCTGAATGCGTTAAACCGTTTAATCGTAAAAGACTCTTTATGTTCGAGGGGTACCATTTTTCACTTTTAAGATAAAACACAACCTGATCAAAATCTTCTCTAGAAAGATTATATATAGTAAGACAGGGCCTTGTTTTCCAAACTGATGGGAGTGAAGAAACAAAAACCATGGACAAAGATCAATTAAAAAAGTGAGCTGAAGTGATCATGAAAAAAGGAAACCATAGCTGCACTTTGAATAGTAAAAATCTATTGGGTCTCTAGATCGCAAATTGTACATCGTCTTTTCCGGTTCATGAAAACCAGTGCAGTTTTATAATTGGATTCTGCCCATCACTTAAAGAAGGATATAAGAAGTATGGTATTCAATATCATACCGATTCCTTCATAAAAAAAAAAAAAAAAAAAAAAAAACTCGCTGATTCCTTAAGAACTGAAAAACATCTCAGTGCTCATCATTCGATCAGTACCTATAAGTGCTATCCTGTCATGATAGACATCTATGTAGCCAAATGCATTTGTACCAGGAGGACACTCCAGAGCAGCCTCGAGGACACGGTGATGAATGCCATGAGAATCAACCGAGTACCCACCATTATGGTCATGACCAGCAAAGCAAGCTTTCACACATTTATACTGGTGCATCACATCCATTACTTCTTCATAGTTCCATAGAAGTGCCTCCGACGATGCTGAGTTAGGATCTAGAGGAACGTGGCAACATACAATTACCTTCTGTTTGCGCTGGGTGCAATCCTGGAGGATGCTATCAAGCCAATCCAATTGTTCCTTCCCAACAGCCCCATTGAACATCAAAAATCTTCTATCAAGGCCAACCATGCCATTTGGGCTGTTTTTATCAGCATTTGGGTTCTTCTCCTCCAAAAACTTCTTTGCTGCAATTGAGATTGGATGGTCCTGTGGCCAACCAAGGGCACTAAAGTCATAGGCATCTAGAACAACAAATCTGTACTCAGGAGTAGGGGAGAAATCATAGTATGCATGGCCACTGACAGAAGGCATCTTTAGCAATGACACTAATTTTTTACGAGGGAGGTTGTAAAGGCAATGGTTGCCAATCATGTGATAGATGGGACCATCAAATTTCTCAAATTCTGCGATGACTTTCTCTACCATTGTTAGTGACTTATCTTTGGGACAGAACCCATCAACAATGTCCCCAAAGTTGACCGAAAATCTGAGCTTCCTGAGATCATTCCAGTTGTTGACTGCCCTTTGCAGAACCTGAAAGCTGTGCCGGTAGTATCTGGGGATACCACTGAATGAGCGCCCATCAGGAATATCAGCATGCTGGACATCAGATATAACCCCAAAAGAGAAAATTGGCTCTTTGCATGGCCATTTACTAATCCATTTGCAGTAGTCATTATATGCAGCTGGTTTGCTAGCAGATTACACACTTCTATCAATGTTCCTGCATGTTTGTTAATCTTTAGAAAATTAATCACATATCAGAGCTGAATTACAAGGCTTATAACTACTAAAGAGATTTCTGAAAATGACTGATAACTTATGTACTACAACACAGAGACATAAAGTGAAGACCTCTTTCATAAATTTATAACTGTATTAAGTTATATTTTTCTTTGAACAAAAAGTATTGGCAAGAGTTTACTTGAAAGAAAACACGTATTAGTTATACGGTCTGCTACTCGCTTCAGAAACATGGTAAAAGATGAACAAACAGATGTACAGGGGATCCTTAGTTGAGGTAAGTTCTGTTAAAAGTAGACAAAGCAAGTTGTATTCACATTCAAAATGTTGAGAGAGAGAGATTACCTCGAGCCTAGCCACAAATTTCTCCAAAACTATTCCAACACCTCCAAACCTTTATCTTTATATTCCAACTTGATGAAATTAACATAGAGATTTTTTAAAATTTTAAAAGGGTAGCCCAGTGCATAAGGCTCTTGCCATTGCAAAGTCTAGGGAGGGTGAAATGTATATAGCCTTACCCTCACATGCAGAAAGGTTGTTTCCATGTTTCAACACGGAACTTCAAGGTCACAATGGCTATCATTGAACCAACGCTCACCCTCATTTCAGGTTCCTTTTATTTAGCATTTGTTTAATTCTTAATTATTTGAGATTTTCTAGATATGTTTGGATTTTTGTATTTCCTAAGATGTCCCAAATAGAATCTAAGACATGTATGCCTTCTTCTATCTCTAGCATTTGTCTAAATTACAGACTAAAACTTAAGTTTTAAAAATGTTCTCTGCTTGGCAGAGTAATCCTGAAACCTTACGTTGTGGCTATGATCTTGGGTGTGGTCTTTATGCCTCAATCAATGTATTTCAAGTGAAAGATGAGCTTGACAATACTAAAAGATAATGATTAAGAAATAGGATTTAGCCAAATCATAATCATTTGTTTGTCAGAATCGAAAGACACAATCACTATAAACACAAACCAGCCAGAACTGGCAGATTACTGGCCTAAGTTTTGGAAACCAAACAGCTGATTACCCTAATGCTCCTCATTCATTTTAGGATGTTAAAATATGACACAAGTAGCATGTCATCTGATTTAAAACTAAAAACTGGTCACAAAGGTTGGGTCGCATGCAGAAAAGAATGTCTAGAAATTTACACTTGCTCTCTTTACATCACTCTACATTTATGAATAGAAAAAATGAAAAAGAAATGGAGAAGTATAGTATGATTACAAATACAAAGTTCATTTCTGACCTCAAAATATGATGCCAATCATCTGATTAGCAAATATTTAACCAACCAACATTTGCAAAATCCTTATCAAGAATTAAGAATAAAGCTTCCTCCAAAATGTGACCAGCATTACAAGCATCAAACACAGAACAATCCATCTAAGAGATATACATAATGATTCTATAATTAGAGACAAGTATTACGTGACTTCATCATAGAAAAGGAATGAAATCTTCCTTCGAAAAAAAAAGAAAATCTTTCTGTGGTAGAGCACCCCACCCTGGAGAGGAAACCATCCCTATAACTTTCAAAATTAGTTGTCTGACCAAGTACTAGACTAACAAATGGGATTATGAGTTACGTATGAGTTTTACTATTATTTATTTAGAGTATTTGCACTCATAGCTCAATGATCGATACTTGCAACCCAAATAATTCAAAGAGAATCCCCATAGTGACAGATGTTGAAATTATTAATTAATCATTAAACGATTGTCTAAAGTCCTTCTCGCTGTCTTAGATATACTTAGAAATCCCATGCATCTACAAAAGAGTCCCAACTCATGAAACAAATATGCATATTAATCAGATCATGGTCAAATCATTAAATCTCTAACTCTCCCCTTCAAGTTGGATGGCGCATATAGTGAACTAGTCCTTTAGATGATTCGGAAAGAAAGTTGAGAGAAACCTCTCTTAGTTCTGCAGTTACTACATTTAAAATTCTTTCATTCTCACTTCCTGAGCCTTCTCCAATGACCATAAGAACTTCCATGAACTTGGAAAGCAGAATAATCTCTAGTACAAAATGAAACCAAGAATAAGAGGAAATATTCTTTTTTTCCCTATTTTTGGTAAGGAAAGGGGCCCAATATCCCAGGCGACAAAAGTGGAACAACGAGGTTAGTTCACCCATTATAATATGTGAATGTTTTTTTATTATTTTTTTAAAAAAAGCTTATAACAACAATTAGGATCCACAGAATATCTTGCAACTGAAATGAACCCATATGACACCAGTTTTATCTAACACTTCAGATGATTAAATTTTTGCTTTTCCTTTTTATTTTTAAACCTTAAATCATGCCAATCAGTTAGCAATTCCAGTAAAGTACCCAGTTCCTTTTGTTTGATGCTTGGCAGTTTCTGTGTTGTAACAACCAAATGGAATTGGCAAAAAAGAGTATGATTCCTGTCGGACCTAGTGGACTACAAGCTAGGCCCAGTACAGATTATTAAAGAAATATTCAATCCAATTCATGATTCACGTCAAGATAAAAACACCTGGAGGTTCACAGTCAACATGAATCTGAGGTAGTCATAGTAAGAAGGTAGACCCAAAGAAAATAGGTTGGCGATCAAAAGCTCTCAATCACTCAAATTATTCTAATTCAACATGGATCTGAGTTTCTGAATCTAATATGTTAAGAAATCTGAAACCAGATACAGATCCAGCTCCAATATCCAAGATTTACTATTTTCATGTACCGCTAAAGATACAGCATAGAAAAATGCAGATGTTAGTGAGGATGAATGAAAGTTCAAAGCCCCTAGAAATGTTGGCAAAGAGAGAGCCGAGACTAATCATTTCTCCCCTGGACCATGGAATCAATGATTTAAAAGATCATTAAAGATGTCCATAAAATAATTAAAAATCATGATGGATAAACTGAATTGATGCCTTTGAAACTTGAGAATTGACAGAAAAAATAATAAAAATGTAGCAAGGGTTAGAAATGCTCTGTTAATCAAAATGTCGAGCAACAAGAAGGTCCAAACCAAAGTTTTTGACATGTAAATCCTTTGAAAACAAAGAAGAAAAGAAGACGAAAAACTGTTGCATTGTGTTGAAGAAATTTATAGAGGTGCACCAATAATAGAGTTTGTCCATTGAAATCCTTACTGTAAGAAAGAGCCTTTCTTTGTGGATCAGTAGGAAAAGGAATGAAGGGAACTTCCTTTATCCATGAAAGGTGAAGAAGCACTAACATCATGAATTGGTGCAAGAGTAATGCTATGCGACTCAACCATGGTACAGAAAAAAACTCCATGAACGAATGACACCGGGGAATTGGTGCAATTCGTAGGATTGTCACGATACACAGTGGGGTTGCGGTACGAGCAACGATCCCCACATGACACATGGCAATGGAACCTTAACCTTGGGACCAAGGTTGGGCCCCACAGCATTTTTCCTATTATAAGAACTAAATTATAGATAAACATTATATATAATTTAAACCGAGCAATTCCATACCACCAACACCCTCAAATAACGGATTAAATCCCTAACAGTCAACCATAAATCAAATACTTTGAACTTTTCTTCAAAAAAAAAAACAGCGACGAATTTTTTAAACTGTTCTTATTCTGGCAATCGCTAAATTGATAATCCGTTGCCGATAATAACTACAGTCCAATGCATTAAAAAAAAAAAAATCTTCAGAGATTATAGAATTTCAGCAATAGCCAGTTCCATGAAACAATAACAACAATTATACTCGTGCAATGTTAACAGATCAAAAGAGGAAATGATTATACAAATCTTTACAAAGGAACTCGAATCAATTAAAAGGAAAGGAAAGGAAAGGAAAGGAAAGGAGGGGAAAAAAAAAGGCGAGATGGATGGATGGATCTACTCACAGTCGAAGGCTCGAGGTCTTGCGGGGTAGAGGAGGAGGAGGAGGTGGTGGGAGGGAGATGGCCTTCCAATTCTCCTCCCCTCTCGCTGCCGCTCGTTGCCGTTTCGAACCGTCGCAAAACGGCCAACGCGTTTGATTAATATGCCCGTCCCTCCAATGTCTCAAATTTCCGACACCGGATCGACAGATTCGTGATCACGGCCGTCCATATATTTCCGACAAGTCGTGAAACGCACGGCAAAAATAAAAGCCGGAAAAATCGCCGATGGTTGGGATACATACGAAAAAAAAAAAAGTAGGCGCGAGAGTTTTTTTTTTTTTTTTTTTAACCAGAAGGCTTATATTAATTTCCTTGAAAACGTACAGTCCAAACTATCTGCATATAAAATATTTTTAAACTGGACAGGTAAATCAAGCAAAGAAAAATACATAAATTCTCCTAAATGCTGTGCAACAAAGGAGGCCATCCAGTCGGCTGCAGCATTGGCTTCGTGATAGACATGACGGACCAAAAGCCCAGAGCACTGACTGAGCATCATGCCAATATCTCGAATGATAGGGATAGCAGGCGTATCCCTGATTGCCTTCCGGATCCAGAAATGATCGTAGCAGAATAACCTTTAATGACGAGGCGATGCAATTTAAGGATTCTCATGGCATACTTGATATCCATCCAAGCACCATAAAGCTCTGCCTGGGGTACAGTTTGTTCCACTAACTTGGAACCCCCCATAGCTATAAAGGTTGCCGCCGAAGATTTGCTGACAAATGTCGCTCCCGCCATCCGTCCTCTAACACTCCCATCAAAGTTGATAGTAATATATTCCTGATGAGGGGGCTCCCAAGAAACCAGAATCCGGTTAGGCGCTTGAGGAGCTGAACCGGAGCCCCAGAAGTCAGACAAGGTCACCATCGACTGATGATACTCCTCAGCCTGAGCCTTAGCTCTTTCAATTAAGAAAGTAGGAGAGCTAGTCTCAGACCTGAAGATAGTAGCATTCTGGGAGATCCATAAGTGATAAGCCAGATAAGCAAGCAGGGTCCTGGACGGTGTAGTATTGGGGGATCTCAGATAATAAGCGAAGGTAGGGAGGACATCATCTTTAGCATCTAGAAGGGACCCAAAGCCTGCGAGAGTCCAAACCCGCCAGCCCTTGAACAAAGAAATAACACATGGTCCAGAGATTCCTCTGGATCCTCACAAATCGGACATGAGGGGGGTATACGGACAACCCTAGAACTGAGAAGAGACCTTGTAGGCAGGCATCGCCTCATGACCTTCCACAAAAAGATGCAGACCCTCGGATGAACCGGTAAAGCCCAGATCCAGCCTCCCTGCCCATCAACTTGCTGAGCCGGATGATAGATATTGTAGAGGTCCGACATAGGGGCAGTGGTGGAAGAGGAAGGGCCCCAGATTGTAATATCCTGGCAAGGACACAGAGGAAGAGGAATGGATAGAATCCTTTCCTTCAAAGGCTCTACAAAATAGCAAGAGATAAGTGGAGAATTTCAGATCTACAACCCTGAAATAATAAGGTCACTGACCATCCAGGCTTCGGGCAAATCCGGTGAGACAAAGGTAGGCCATCTACAAAGAGAAATATCGGAAATCCAAACATGTGCCCATACTCTGATAGATTCACCATCCCCCACCGTCCATCTGACATGGGGAAAAACTTGTGGAACACGTCTACTGATCTCCTTCCAGATTGGCGATCCACGACCAGAGGGCACAACCTGACCCCCCTGAAGGAAAGTGGTATCATATCTGGCTCGCATAACAGAGGCCCACATGCCAGTCGGATTAAGGACCAAATTCGTAGCATGACGAGCCAGCAGAGCCTCCCTCCGACTGAGAAGTGAAAAAATGCCAAGACCACCCTCCCATATTGGTTGGCACACAGAATGCCAGCCAACCAAGTTAATGCCCCTGGTCGCAGCATTGGATCTCCATAAAAAGGCTCGAAGAATCTGCTCTACCTTCTCCACCGTTGCCTTAGGAATAATGGCATTGGCCAACAGATAAATGGGAAGAGAAGAGAGAACAGATCTAATCAAGGTGAGTTTGCCCATTGCCGACAATGCCCTGCCCTGCCAACTCTCTACCCGATCCTGAACCGCCTGCACCATGATCCGAGATTCATCTCTACGGAGGCGACCGCCCGAAATGGGAACACCAAGATAGTGAATAGGCCCCTCCTTGTTCCGAATCCCGAGAATAGAGACGATGGCCGACCGAGTACAGGTAGGAATTTTAGGGGAGAAATGGATCTCAGACTTTTCGAGGTTAACAGATTGCCCTGAAGCTAAACAATAGTCGAACATAACCCTACGGTACCCCTAAGCGGTTTCTTCTGTCGCCTTGCCCAGAAGTAAACAATCAACAGCAAAAAGAAGATGGGAGATACAACGTATCGCCGGGGATGCAACATAAGGGTGGATAGAAGAGTCCCTGACCGCCTCCCGCAGGCCCCTGGAAAGAGCATTAGTCGCTATAATAAAAAGGTAGGGCGACAGCGGACAGCCCTGACGAAGGCCAACAGTCGACTGAAAGAAATCCGAGGGCGAACCATTCAGAAGAATAGAGAAAGACGGCCGCATGATACAACTCATGATCCTGGACGTCCACAGCGGGTGGAACCCAAAATCATATAAAGATTGCTGAAGAAAGGTCCATCGCACCCGATCATAAGCTCTCTCCATGTCCAGCTTGATTGCCATCAGAGAAGCTCGAGGGGGCGCCCTCCGCAGATCATGCATAAATTCATGGGCAATCAAGATATTATCTGATAATCCCCGACCCCCAATAAAAGCTCCCTGCTGAGGAGAGATAATCCCTCGGAGGATAGATTTCATTCTCAGAGCCATCAGCTTTGCACATATCTTATAAAGAGTTGTACATAAGCTAATAGGTCGAAAATGGGACGGATGACAAGCCTGGGGACGCTTGGGAACCAGAGTGACAAAGGTTTGCTTCCACCTGTCCGGCATCCGGTCCGTAAGGAAAAAGAGTTGAACTTCCCTCACCACTTCCCCTCTGATAATATCCTAGTATCTTCTAAAAAGCAGCATAGAGAAACCATCCGGACCAGGAGCTTTATCCTCTGCCATTGAGCTTAACACCATGCGAATTTCATCCTCCAACACCGAAACAAGGAGCCTGGCATTTTGAGCCTGTGAAACAATCCTATCCGGTATCGGAGTCTGGAAATAAGGCAGATTAGCCACCTCCGACGTCCATCTGGACCTGAAAAAAGCCACCACCTCCTGAAGAATATCCTATTCATTATCAATCCAACCCCCATCAGTCCTGAGAGCTCGAATCCGGTTTTGATGCCTCCTGACAATAGTGGCCTGATGGAAGAAGTGAGAATTCCTATCACCCTGAGCCAATCATTGTACCCTGGATTTCTGTCTCCATAGGATTTCCTATTGAGCCAAAAGAGAATTGTAGGAAGCCAGCCTAGACCGCAACATGGAGAGATCCTCCTCATTGAGACCCCCCTGAGAATCTTCCTTACATTGCAGATCATGAATCTTCTTTTCCATCGCAGCCAGACGGTCAAAGATATTTCCTACTTCCACCTTGTTCCATTTCCTCAGCCGTCGCTTGAGAAGCTCCAATCTACGAGTAATTCGATACTGAGCATCACCTCTAATTAGAATTCTCCAGACCTCCCTAACCACTTCCCAGGAATTTGGGTAGAGAGCCAAATTCTTTCAAATCTAAAAGGCACCTGAGTAGAGAAAAAGTGGGTGGTGGTCATCAGAATCGGACAATGATCCGAGGCGATCCTGTCCAAATGACGAACCGAGAAGTTGGGATGCATCTGAAGCCATGATGAAGTAGCTACCGCTCTGTTCAGCCTTTCCCAGACCCGAGCTCTCCCTGATCTGTTGTTGCACCAGGTATATCTATTACCCACAAATCCCAAATCAATAAGGCCATTAGAGTCCAAGAAATACGTAAATTCCCTGGTGGCCACATTTTGGGAAAAGGTGGTCCCTCCTCGCTTATCCTCCACTTTGGTGATACAGTTGAAATCCCCAATAACAACCGTAGGGAATCCCTGATCAATGACCTGAGACACCTCATTCCAGAGATATCTCCGCTCCTTATAACAGGTGCTAGCATAAACCACCGGCAGGATCCAAGATGGCCCATTATCTACCGATATGACCATAATTGCATTTTGCTCCGACTTATGGAACACATCAATCCGGGTAGCAGTTGTATCCCACGCTACTACTATAACCCCTGATAATCTCCTGGAATCGATAGCATAATGATTCCAGGCTTTAGGAAAACACCGAAGGATCCTTTGTAAGGACTGAACAAAAGACGTGTTTCTAAAATAATACAAATATCCGGACGATGAAGAAGAAATAGTCTTCGAAAAGTAGAGACAAAGGAAGGTTTCCCTGCCCCTCTAGCATTCCACGATAATATCTTCATACAAGAACAGCTAACCTCTGAATACCCCCTCCCCAGAGGGTTTTCCCGAGCTACCTTCTCCAGCACCAGACTCAGGGTCGACCACATCTACCTTCGGGACCTCCGTCTCTTGAAATAAGGCCACCTTCAATTGTCCGACAATATCAGCATGATCCGGGATTTTCGGTCCACTCCAATGCTGATCGGAATAGAAGCCAAATCAGGCAGCCCACCTTCCTGGATTACTCGATCAGAAGCAATCATGGTAGACAACCCTCCCTTCTTAAGTTTTTTCTCACCCAACCTCCCCTCCTGCCCCCCCAGGGCCAACACCTCTTGAGAAGATACACCAACAGCTCCCTTCTTCAGCACTAATACCTCCGAAGAGGGCCCTTTTACCTCCACCCCTGAGACACCCTGAGCACCGACCCCTGAGACCTCCTGAAGGATAACCTTCCCTCTTGCTCCTCCATCCCCCGTAACATCCCCCCCCTCCTGTACACCCTCCCCTTCCCCTGAAACCATCATACCCTTCCCCTTCAGAGTCTCCCGTCCTGACCCACCTCCTTTCAGCTCAGACACCGCTGAACTCAGCACACCCCCACTCGAACCCTGAACTCCCGTGCTCCTTTTGTCCACCTTCGCCCAACCCAGAACAACCTTCTTACCCCTAGACACCCCCCTAGAGCGCCCCCCCACAAGCACTGTAGAAACCCCACCCCCTCTTCCAACAGTAAGACCCACTTTAGCCAGCAAAGAAGTAGAAGAAGCCCCCTGATTCCCCTTATGCCCCTCCATACAAGGATTAAGAGTACCAACCTTAACTGCCGGGGGCGATGCCGAGACCGCATTTCTCCCCTTCAGGCCCGCAGGAGGAGAGAGGTCAGCGGAGCAGGTTCCGGAGTTAGCAGCCACCTTCAGTGGTCCAGCCGAAGAAGAAGGGCTAGGTGCTGGAGGGCTCCGGCCCCGTTTCAGGATCCCCGACCCATAGTCCATTATCACCGCATCCATAGGACCCGAGTCCCCCAGGCCCACCTCCATGCTTTCTCCCAATCCAGCCAGCGGTCCAAAGATGGACTCCCATGGAACGGTCCACGGGTATCATCATCCGAGTGAAGTACCGGCGATCGGCGGTGCGACACCTTGCACGGCTTCTGCCACCCGTCAGAATCCGGGGGGGAGTTTGGCGAAGAAGTACCCACCGTCGGAGATGTCTTTGAGGGGGAAGAGGAGGGCAAATCCGAGGAGGATCTACCAGCAGCACCTCCCCCCTCAGCCGATCTTCTTTCCTTCACAGGGGACCGAACCACCCTCGGCATCCTTGACCTCGAGGTAAGCATCCATGGTCCAAACTGAGGGCGACCGCTTCCTTGCGCCTCCCTGTTCAAGATAGAGGCCAAACCCTTCTCACCAGACAGCCCTTCCTCCCCCTTCCCTCTCTCTTTCCTCTCACCCACCACCTCCGGTCTAGTAGCAGAGCACTCATCTTCATCATGGCCGATGACCCCACAGTTGAAACAAGGAGAGGGCAGGTTCTCATACACAAAATGCTGCCAGAAAATTTTTGATTTATCTTGTATGAGTACTCCCGATTTCACCGGTTGGGCAACATCAACCTCCACCCTAACTCTCGCATAGCCCGCTTTCTTCAAATGATTAGTAAACCCATCCACTGAAATGGGTTTCCTGCTTCCCTCGCCACCGCCATCATCGAGGAAGGCTTCCAAAACTCCAGCGGTAGCCCAGGTAACCTGAGCCAAAGCACAACCTTCTGGATGCTCCTCTGCTTCGGAACAAAGTCCGGCTCCCAGTCCTCCATGGCTAGAAGTTGGCCTGCCGCAAACCATGGACCACCTGAGCGAACAGAGGAACAGTCCCTCACTGACTGTAACCGGACCACCAAATGATCCTCCGCAAGGGGGATAACCTCCGGGTCATAGGACAACCCCGCTTTAGACTTGATCTCCCTCGCCACCGCCTCAGAGGATACCCTGCGGCCCAAGCTTTGCACCACCACCGCCAACCCTTCCCACTCCTTATGAGCTTCCTCGAGCTCCGGCTCCGGCAACTCCAAGACCTTAGTGAAGTAGGCCTGGAGCAGCTCCAGATCCTCCGATGGTAGCCTCGGTGAGGACTAGATGGAACCCCGACCAGAGCCCTACACCACTTTCGCCCAAGACCGATCTTCCTCCCCAGAGATTCTCCCCACAGTCCCCTCCTTCCTACTCGACTCCCCTGGCTCCGCCATGGCACCGAAGAAGCACAAACCAACACCAAGGAACCCTAAACTCAGATGGAAACCCCCCACAACCAGATCTTCGGAAGAACCCTAAACCCCGATGGAACCCCAAAACCCCCTGCACGCTTCCCAAGTCACTCTGAAACTATCGCAGAGCGAACTATTCCATGCCCATTATTTAGTGCCACCTTTTAATTCTGCACGCGTAATTTTTTTTTCAGGCACGTCAAATCGGGCTCGGCAACTTAGCATTTAATCCAAGACCTTCATCTCGGCTAAAATTTCTTTATATGATATACTTTTTTTTTTTTTGATAGAACAGATAGGGGGGAGGAGTTAGATCCCATGCGTGGCCACCCCCAGACGGTTCCCCAACCCCAGCCAGGGAATGATCGATACACGGTGCATAACCCCTGCCAGCTGGTTGTGAGAAAAGTCTCACAACCAACTGCACCACTCACCAGTGATTATATGATATACTTAAAAATATAAATCCTATTGTCTCCAACCAAGATAAGCTGATCATAATATTAACGTGCTTTTGGCCTATTAACGATGTAGAAGCTATATATATATATATATATATATATATATATATATATATATATATATATATATATATATATATATATATATATATATATATATATATAGTACAGAATTATTCAACAAAATTTAGCTTCGATATACTACTTTTTTAAAACACTCAATTGCACCTTTTAGACAAGAAATACATATAATAGAATAAATTAATTTAGGCTTGTATTCCCGTAATACAATAAATAACTAGTGTGAACTTGACTTTATCATGTAAAACCAACATATACACAATGCAGATAAATTTTGAAATATTAATTATCCGATGGTTTCTTATATATATACTCTTCTAAATATTGAGATTTACGTTTATATGTATATTCTTATAAAACTTCATTTTTACATGTATATCTTTTTTTTATATATATATATCAATGTTATATAACATCATTAAATAATTAATTATTTAAAATTAAAATGATTTAAATTTCCTTATAGATAGATATGTACATATAAATATTTATAAGGATATATATATAAATATCAATTTTATAAAGATATTAATGTAAATTTAAATGTATAAAAAGATATATACATAAACAAATTCTAATTTTTAATTTTTATCTATTTCATATTATTTTAACTAGATTAAAAAAATAAAATATATTAATAATATTAAGTTCTTTAAATTTTATATTTATTAATTAATATCATAATTTTCAAAATTTGATATTTATGCTTTTACATAAATAGAATGAATTAATGCATCATGATTATAAAAAAAAGAATGCAACTAGGAGGGTTTCATTGAATTGATTATATATATATATATATTTGTTAGATTATACATGTAAAGAATCAAGTATTCTATTAGAACTTAGAACCATTATAGCACTAGAGAATTCAAATATGCCCCTTGAATTGAATGCTTATGGTAAATACAAGCACTTCATCAAGGCAATTATGTCACTGATTGTAGAAACCAAGATATTTTTTTGATTAAAAAAAAAAAAAGAAAAAAAAAAAGGAGTGAATGGCAGCAGCAATGACCATAAAGATTGCTACTAGAGAATGTTTGATTTATAATAGACGTGTCTTTTAATCAACCCAGCCATGACATCATGTTGGAACTTGTGTCATTTAAGACCAGTACCATCTAAACTACCACCTTGGTAATAATTAAGATTGTTCACCGATATTTCGAGCAGTAGTCTTGGCCAAATGCATAGGATCCCTAGTGTAAGACCATTTTAAAATGTGCAGACGCAGACAAGCACCCAAATCCAAGGTCAAGCCATTAATCTCACTAAAGGAATCAATTTAACTCACAATCATACTATAAAACATCTTTTACAAAGCATAAATAACTCATTAATGTACACAAGATCAGGGATAAGGCTGATTAGAGACTGGTTAACCTCCATGAATTCCATTCTGTGAAAGTTTGGAATTGTGAAAAAAATAAGAGGAAAAGATAACACCTTAAATAATTTTCACCAGTAAACCTGCTCTGATTCATTACTTAAAACTGATCTCCATACATAGATGGCTCATCATGGAACGTATTTCCAAGCTAGGCGCATGACGTTGTCATTTATATATGGCCGAAGATCCCACATGAGACAGTAGCTTTCTAATTGTGATGATGGCGTACTAAGATTTATGGACTGAATGATATTTTCCTGCAATACATATGATTGTTAAATACATGAAGACTTTGTTCATAGGTAAAATGGAAGTGCAGAAAATAACAATGTGAATCCATGTTTACCTGCATGGCATAGTCAAGGTTCAGCATGCCATAGATGGCCGCCATCAAAGTGACATATGACATCGATTTCTCTTGAAGATGTACAGGTTCTATTTCCTCCTAGTAAAATGCAATTTAAGGGCAATATATAAGAAGAGGAGAAAGGAAATTTCAAAGCAATATAGTTTTGGTATAGTGTCATCGTTTTAATTATTGCTAACATGGACTAAAAGCACATTTCATTACAGTCCATGAGTTACTAGTATCTTCATAATCTATATGCTCGGAAACTTTCGTGTAACCATTTAAAAAGCAAAATAGCTGAGATTAGACAGTAAAGACATTGCAGTATGCTTGTTATACCTCAAGGGAAGTTACTTGATCTCTCATGCTCTCAGAATACTTGTCCAAGAAAACTGATGCACTTTGATTGGTAATCCGTGCAAGATTGATTGATTCCTCCTTGAGGCATTCAAGTTCATCAAGCAAAACTTTAACTGAAGTAACATACATTCAACACAAATTGAGCCCATGCATATAGATCACAAGTACACAATCTATACATTATGAAATTATTGAATTCAGATTTCAGAGCAATATAGACATGGTTCTCAAGCTTTTCAAGAAGAGGAGAAAGGACCACTAGAAAGAGAGCAATAGCATGATATAATTTGTGTAATTCAACTATGTATGTGTATGCGTATCCATACTATATGTGATGCATATATTGCATACATGCATTCATATATGCATACTTACATACACACACATACATACTTCCTGTCTTCCTGTGAATTTGAGTTTTGTCAGTCAACCTACAACTTTTAAGCTTAAAATTCTCCTTTTCTTGTTTGTTTTGTTTAGGATACTCATGGAAGCTGCAAGGTTAGGATTAAAGTAATGGCAGTTCTATCAGTCAAAGAATGTACATGACTACCTGTCCTCATCCTTATTCCTGATTTATTGTAACTGAGTTGAAATTGTTTTCCATCCAGTTGAACAAAAGCTTTTATATTAGTTCATTCTAAAATTTAGCATTCTTTTGCCTTCTAGAGGTGGTGGTTCTTATTATGTAAATTTCATCAATGATTCTCAGATATATGTTAGATATTTATGCATCCCATTTTTAATTTTACTGCACCAATATAGTATTTATAACTATAGTTTGATGATCATGTTGTTGATCGACCAGTAAAGACCTCTAATTTTGACAGAATTCATCAATACCATCATATGCAGCTCTTATGAGTCACGACACCCTTTAAGCTTGAACTTTACAAAGGGAATAATTAAGAGGATATATTATGTCATTTTCGAGGCTGCTAGCATATTATTTATCTCCTTTGCTTAGCAGTTCTTGGTTGAAACCATCCTCATCTACACTTAACCTAAGGTCTGAAACTACAAGCAAAATCAAATATTTTGACTGGACTCAATCTGAAACGGACCTTGGTTTTGGGGTTTTGGTCAATGTCAGCCGAAATCTGAAAGCTAAAAGATTATTAGCATAGCAATCTCTCTGTTACAGAACTTGACATCATGTTGTACTTCCCTTGGGCTTCTAAAACATAGGTCTAGCACCATGTCACTAGATATTGACCTCCTTGCTGCATCAGCCATTTTTCAAATATAGTCCTATAAACCAATGTGACAAGGAAAACAAATCTGAATGGACAAAGGGCACTTTTACAAAGCTATTCAATATGTTTTATAAGTTAAAGAATATTAATATCTATCTGGCATTTATTTATTTTATGCTATATTTAAGTTGCAGTAGATTTCTCTTAGGTTCCAATTATTGTAAAGTGTAAACTCTATAACCAACTTATAAAGATCAAAAGCATAAACATCAGAAAGCAGACATGAAACAGTACTGTAACATATGCAGTATTCAACAGTTCAAAGGTATTGATCGCATGTGATAATGGGAGATGGAAGTCACCTTTTTCTAAATGGCCTTGAAGTCCTTGTTCACAAGAATGCACTTCTATAAGAGTATTCATAAGAACAAAAATAAAATAAATAAGCCCATCGATATAATTGAAAAAACAAAAACAATATTCTTACCGAAATCAAAAATATTATAAGTATTTTACATTATAATAATCAAAGATATGGCAAGCATGCTGCCTATAGCATCTTCATGAAATAGTCCTATCCTTCGTTAAATTTGACAAAAGAAATCCAATTTTATGCCCCAGGGCTGTCATGATTGTTGTCTAACGGTCTTTGCTGAAGGCTCTTTAAGTTCAAAGGAAAAGTTCATATTTATTGAAGAGAGCAACCCTTCACTCCTTTGCTTTGCGGGTTCACAAATTAAAAATAGAAACGACAAGCTACAAAGAAAATTAAATCAATTCTGGCGGTAATTCCTAATCCCTACAGGATGCTTTCCTTCATAATAAATGGAAAGAGTTTTTGCCTTTGCAACTTCATAAGTCATAACCACAGAATAAGCAAAAAGATGAGCCTGGAACTTTGGATATAATTGCTATAGAGATAATGATGAAATTATAATCATGTTAACTTTTTCATTTTGAAACAACATTTGTAGTTAATTGTTGAAAAAAAACATATATATAGAGCATTTTTCATGGATTTTTTAAAGGAGACATCTATTGTAATCCAAACAGGCATAAAGGACGGATCCAAGACAATCAATCTTTCTTTTAGTCGTTAAATCTCTGATCGATCGATCAATGTGTGATATTTCGAATCTTCATTTCTAATGGAATTGACAGAGGTGATTGTCTAAGATTTTATGAGTTTGGTAAAACAATCAAGTCCACAGCTAACTATTAGGATGCACGTCCACAACCAAGTAGTTGAGTTATACCAAAAGACCAATTGAAGATATTCATGAGATTATTATTTCCTAAACACATAATCAGCAATGCATCACATCTCTCTTTGGATGTTGTAAGAAACTTCAAATTGGAGTTTATTTAAGGCACCATGCTATTCCTTAACCAAGTCATGATTTGTGCATGGTCTAGCCTGTCATCAGCAACTTTCATCTGACCTCTAATGGGTGGAGAAGTATAAACTTTCTTCTTGCAGTTTGCCTAACACGTATAAATTAATTGACTATCAGAAGTATTTTTTTCCACTCAACATGATGGTGGTAATAGATTTCTTTAGGTATAGCATTGAAGCAAGATACCAAAAGATCGATACTCTTTCCTAAAGATTCTTACAATTGATCTTCTCAACTAAGGGCCACAATGACAGGGAAACATAAACATTATGAGTAAGGATTGCAAACAAAACCTGAGATATAAGGGAATAAAGGCTTTCTTACAGATTATTCCATCAAGCACCTCAAGAATTTTTATTAATAATTTTAAAAGATTTTTTACTAAGTTCTGGTCCATTTTTTCTAGATGAACAATCACCTAAACCTTGAAAATGAGAAAATACAAGATTAATAGCCGAGACTGACAATCAAAATCAGGTTCAGTAAAACATTTGTGCATTCATGTTTCCCAAATTTAATATGCAAGAAGACATTTTTTAGGTAGTTCAAAGTTTCTCAATACTAAAGTAAGATCACTCCTTGCCCTTACACTAAACAGCCTTAAAATTAATAATCAATGGATCAAATAATTCTCAGAATAGTAACTTTCAGACAATCAGTGAATCCATCATAATTTAACAAGAACACCAAATTAAATTTCGGCAAGGCATTCAAACTGTTTCACCAATAATTAAAACATGAAATTTCTTCTTCTCAAGATCTACTAAGACATCTCTTCTAAGCAAATTTTCTGTTGCATATTAAGGAACTCATGCAGAGAATAGAAAAAAAATAATTCAGTAAAGGAAATAAAACCCATGACCACAATCGCAAGGCCCCCAAGTGAAAAGAACTAGAACTCATGCATTAGAAGACACCACTCATTAAGTCAATAATTACTAATACAACATTCTTGGGTGGATGTTTCTGTTCCAAAAATAAATTTGGAAAGTGAGTATGGGAAAGACCATATTTAAAGGTTTTTTGATGGAAAAAAGGATTTATAACATTAAAAGCAATAAGGACATGAATAAACTATAATGCAAATGTGATCAGCTTTGCAGATGGATTGTAACATAATTGATGTATCTGCATGATATGGCAAATTGATCAAAGTTGCTTATTTTAGCAAAAAATGACAAAACATTATTTAATTGTTTCTAGAATGATTGATCAGGAACACAAGTTTTGCAAGTTAAATTTATTAGACCAGCTGTCTCTAGGCAGATAATCAATTTTCATCATTTAATCTACATCATAACATTTATGCTTACAAACATACAATAAGTAAATACCTGCATAGAAAATCTCCAAACCTTATATCCTTTTCCAGGCATCTTCTAGAAACCCAAAATGCATATTAGCAATTTAATCCCTACACCTGATTAGAAACCTAAAGCTATAAAAACTTACACTTGATTATGTTTTGTATGCTTTGGTTGGGATGTTTGCAACCAGCTTCAACATATGACTTCATTCTGTTTGTGCAGTTAGCTTTAATTATGTCATCGACCATCTCAGATGTCTTATGAAGTTGAGGTCTTCTAAACATCTCTGTGAAGGAGATATATATCAGATTATAAGCACCATCTTCAAAATAAAAAAACCTACCAGAGAACAGTAAAACTCATGGAATTCACTTGTTGTGTGCTAAGGATTTTTCTGCTAAAAGATATAGAGGCTTGTCATGGGTAAAGAGATGTGCAAAGAAAAAAATAAATTCAACATGAAACAGTTATAAAAATTCAACATGGAATGAAAGCATGCAACCACACACAATCCAGAAGCCTAATAAAAAGAAAGCAATGTATCTCGACACCATGATAAATCGATGCTCATCAGAACTGAACCTAAAACATATTGTTGCACCTTTTTTTGGGAGCTGTCCCAGCCTGTCCTCTATTAGTTAAGTACATGTCATACTAGCCAGTGATCTGCATGGGTACAGGCACTGTTTTTTGAATTCTTGGCACACAAAACTATCCAAATTTCAGTTAGGGCATTTTCCATTGCTATTCAAAGCTGAAGTCTTCAAACTAGCTTCAAATGCAGAAGGGTTTAAAGACTACTTATATTAAGTTGGTCATAAATATAAAATTTATGGTAAAAACAGCAGTTTACTTTTTGTTGATACTTTGACATTCTTTAGTTAGGCTGGAATAAGGACATAATTTGTTCCATGGCTAGTTGTGACTTGTCCATGTCAGTTCTTGAGGAGAGTTTCATTGATATTTTAGGTGCATTATTTTTCCAGTGCTCAAAACTTAACCTAAAATCCAAACACTGCCCACACAACCAACCTTTAGCAAGGGATGGTGGGGTGTCCTGTCCCAGCCTCAACAAGTCGGCCAAGTGCTGAAACGCCAACAACTTGTCGGTGTGATGACATATTGAATATGGTCTCTGTGATACAGCAAGGACCTAGTTTTTGGTAAAAGCAAACAGATTTGAACTAAAAGGTGCAGTGAAATGAAGTTAGCCTTAAAATTACAAATATTGGAGAAGATATAGTGATTCGGACTTGTCTCTCATATCCTAGGCATATAAATCATAGTGAAGTGCCGCAGCAAAATTATATTACAAATTTTGACCCTGAAAAATGTTTTTTAAAAAAACCTGCATGTGCTCTTGCTCATTCATGTGTCTCACTGTCGCCAACAATCATATATTGCATCATCTCTACTATGAGACGCAAATAACTACCCTCAAGTTGATCTAATGCATGAATCCTCTATCCAGTTCTTGCTAAAACTACTCAGAAATCACGACAACAATCTGCATCCCAATATGCTGCCTTCATTATTTTGTGGCCAATTTTCCTAGTGCTGCATCCCTTGCTGTCACAGAGTAGGTGAATCCTAGAGTTAGCAATGTTGAGTGCACACCATTTCATACCATGGTTGAGAATCCTTTTTACCGACTATTTAACAAGCATGCAATCTCCTAATTTCATCATTCGAGCCTGGAAATAATGGTAGTGTTAATGAAATGCACTTGACAGCTCCTTTTTTCTTAAAAAGAAAAGGCATATGTATAGTGATAGTGCTGATTCAGACTTGCAATTCCTTGAATGGAAATTTTCTTGATTATTGATTACTAAGACAAAACTTACCTACTTCTTGGTGGAATCCAATAAGAAACTGCTTTCCCACTTCAACCAGCTCATCAACCTTTGCAATTCTACAAAACATTGTCATCCATGATTTCAGAGTTCAAGAAGAATTTACCATAATCACTTAAATATGAAATGAAAAACAAAGGAAAGGCAATGAAGGCAGTTTAATTACCTGCTTAAGGTCAAAAGAGACAGTGCCCCTTAAGTGAACTAAACAATTAGGCCACAAGAAGAACTGACTTCTTAGATAGGTTTTGTTAAACTTGTTTTATAATTTTATACACTGTTTCTTAGACTAGTTTTAGATGATTTTGAAATATATTTTAATTTTATTTTGTTGACTTATCTTAACTCGGTCTTTTATCCAAGTGAAAGTTTTACCTTTAGCCTAAATGCATGTATCAACCTCCTAATCAGATGGGAAGTGGGCACTGGAGTGTTACAGTTGGACTTCTATATTTTTGAACTCTACCTATCGCAAAGGCATCAGAGAAGGCTTTCTAAACAATATACTATCAGCTGTGTTTCTGAGGTGACTGTCACATGCACTGTCTGAACCCTCATTGGACTGCACCATTCAATGGAGAATGGATCATCATATCTTGAAGGAAAACTGCTAGCAGCCATGCACCTTGTAGGGGCATGATCATTTATAAGGAAAGCATTTGTGGATGTGTCATGACCTGTCAGATCTTCCTCAAGCCCTTTACCATTACTATTGATACATTACTAGCTTAATTTAATTTAATTTTCTCCCTAGTATTTTAAAACAGGTTTTCATCCAAAATGGTTTATAAAAGGAGCTTGCTAAACAGATCACATGTGGCAGAATTACGATAGTTGTGAACTCAATAGACAATACAATGACCATTTACTTCAATAGTGGCATTCAATGACCATTATAAACTTTCTTGTAAAAAGTATTATCTACACAAGGCTACTTTGCTAGGAGAAACAAATAGTCTGATAATAATTGGATCGAGATTCATATATCAATAAGGAATGTACAAACATTGTCCTCCAATAAGGATTGATGGACATGAGTTTAACCTGCTTCATATTCAACGGTTCGAACTCAACTTTCCTCCACTCATCCCTTAAAAAGACCAGCACAGAAGACAACCATCTACAGATCCATCAGCCTACAGAATAGGTTATTCTTTTTTTTTTTTCTCCTGGCAAGCAATAAGGATATCTGCAATAACCAAGGTGATAACTTTCCACACATTTTTGTCAGAATTAGTTTCAAGAAAAGATTTCCAGTAAACGCAAGTAGAGATGAGCTAATGCATTTTCTGAACATTGGATATTTGGATTTAATCCACGGGACTTAAGGTTCTCTCTGCAAGGATTAAAAACGAATGGACCAACAAAGAAAAATTTCCCCTTATACAAATGCAATATGATTCCAAATTCTGAGTATAAAAGGCAATATTTTGCACGATACCGACCCTCAAATAATAGAAGTATAGAATCAGAATTTACCTCGTCATGAAATCTAAGAAAAGACCACAAGACTTCTCCTCCAATTCTGACAGAGTTCTCTGCACCTCGCTATCCATAATAGAACCTGAAAAACAAGAGCGGTGAGTCGAAATTTTGTGTAGGAGGGATGACGAGGAGGAGGAGGCCGGACGGCCGGCCGGCCGCCGAGGGTGTGGGTGTGGCTGTGCGTGAGAGAGAGAAGGGAAGGGGGAGGGCGGGTACCCGCGGTGGGAACAGTGGTCGGCGCGGTGGTCGCAAGTGGGCCAAGTCGAAGCAGGGGTTGGTGCCTGCGGATCGGCGTCGGCTTGGTGAAGGAAAAGCGGAAATTTTAGTAGGTTTTTATTTCTGCCCATCCCCCAGCTTTTTTTCCCCTTACATTCTGGGCCTAAAATTCTCGGCTCAATAAGGAGCCGAAAAGCATCGGTCCGGGGTCTGCGAGCGAGACTTTTCTTATCCACTGGTCCCACGAGCTTATTATGAGAAAAATACAAGTGTAGTGTATTTTTAATATCTATAATTTTCCTTTTATGCTCTGGTAATATATATATATATATATATATATAATATCTATAATTAATTTTTAATTAAAAATTTTAAATAATAAAAATATTTTTTTTTATAAAAAATTGGTATTCATTGGCTTGGATTATGAGATTATCATAATTAAAATATTATAATCCTATTCACATGATATTATTAAAAATATTTTAAATTTTTTTAATAACATAATATATTCATGTATAATGATACGTGAATACTAACGATGATGGTTATAAGATCCCATGACACATGGAGATGAACGTGGATGTACTAGGAGGTCTACAAAATTTGCGGATGGTTCAAATGCTTGGAAGCCCTTGAATCAGCAAGAAGATGCTGGGATCTTACTAGGCAGTGATGTGCACCAGCAAGAACATTACACAATCTCATGGACAACACCTCGGAGACTGGGACAATAGAAATGAGAACCTCGGGTGGACATGAAATTTAGCCTGAGGACAAGTGGGCCTCTCTTAGCTTATACAACTATTGGTGCAATAACAAGCCACTGCTAAAATCGATATGATAAGGATAATGGAGGCGCAATTACAGCAACAACAACTTATGCAGCAACAACAACAGTTTATGCAGTAACTATTACAGCAGCAACAATAGCAAAGAACTTATCGGTGACAGTCGGGAGTTGGGGCTCAACAAGAACGTTAAATAATCTTGATAGATTTCAAGAAGTATGCCCCACCGGCATTCAAGGAAATTTTTGACCCTATGGAAGCCGAGGATTGGTTGAAGGCAATAGAGAAAGTGTTCCAAGCCTTGCGATGTCCAATGAAAGAGAGAGTAAATCTTGCTATCTTTATGCTAGAAGATGAGGCAGCCAATTGATGGGATATGGAGCTTGGGAAGCTAGGATCAAATGATGCACCTTTCACTTGGGAAGGTTTCAGGAGGATCTTTTATGAGAGGTTCTTCCCTCAGAGTGTTCAAATTCA
This sequence comes from Areca catechu, assembly GCA_021397845.1. Lineage (NCBI taxonomy): Eukaryota > Viridiplantae > Streptophyta > Magnoliopsida > Arecales > Arecaceae > Areca > Areca catechu. The sequence goes on from CM038040.1 coordinate 19,451,284, forward strand.
GAAATTTTGAGAATTCGATCGCTTGGAGCAGGGTAGTATGACAGTTATCCAGTATGCTGCAAAGTTCGAAGAGCTGTCTAGGTATGCTTCAACACTGCTAGCGGAGGAAGGGGTCTAGGCTAGAAAATTTGAAAATGAACTTAGAGATCGAATCCAATAACATGTAACTAACTGCTTTCAAGCTGCCCACTTATAAAGAGGTCGTCAGCAAAGCATTAATAATAGAGAGGTGTTTGGACATTGCTCAAGTAGAAAGAGAAAAAGCCTTGAAGAAGAGGTTCAGATTAGGAGGACACCAAGGTCAACATAATAAGAATACCGGTACAAAGACTAGGAAGTTTGACAATGTTACTCCAAATGACAAGACTTAACAAAAGGATGATGTCAAATATTACAAGTATGGTGGGCCTCACCATTAGCGAGATTGTATATGCCAGGAGGAAAATATTATAACTGTGGAAAAAAAGGTTACAAGGCTATTATGTATCACAGTGGAAAGGAGTCATAGCATTAAGCACCTCAAGGTGGACATCAACAAGGAGGGGGGCAGCAGAAGTCAAGCAACCAAGGACGAGTATATGCACTCACATAGAGGATGCCAATGCTTTTAATTTGGTGGTGACATGTACGATTAGATTACCATCCAGTAGTATTTATGTTTTGCTTGATGCTGATGCTATACATTCTTTTATATTAGCTAGTATGGTTAGAAAAAATAAAAAGTTATCTCCGGTACCTCTAGAAACCGACCTCTATATTTCCACACCAAGTGGGGATATCATTCTAGTTAACCTAATTGCAAGGATTGCAAATTGGACATCGATGGTAGGGGGATGAAGGCGGATTTAATAATCCCAGAGATGAAAGACTTTGATATAATCATTGGAATAGATTGGTTAGCGGCATATCATGCTTCCATCGACTGCTTTGAGAAGATAGTAAGATTTCGGGTCCCTGGCCAGCTGGAGTTCGACTTTATGAATAACAAATTAACCTCTCAGCAGGGAGTGGTCTTAGCTTTTAATGCCAACCAACTCTCAGGAAAGGTTGTGAAGGATTCCTAGAGGCAGTGATAGATATACAACAAAAAGAGCTCAAATTAGAAGACATTCTTATTATAAAAGAGTTTTCAGGGATCTTTCCAGATGACCTGCCAGGATTACCTCTTGACAGAGAAATTGAGTTTCCCATTGATCTCATATCTGGTACTGGGGCTATCTCCAAAGCTCCATATAGGATGGCTTCGGCTAAATTGAAAGAGCTTAAGAAGCAATTGCAAGAGTTGCTAGATAAAGAATTTATCAGACCGAGCATGTCTCCCTGGGGTGCTCTAGTATTATCTGTGAAGAAGAAGGATGGTAGTTTTCGGCTTTGTATAGATTATTAGGAGTTAAATAAGGTGACGGTATGGAATAAATACCCTTTACCGAGGATTGATGATCTCTTCGATCAATTACAGGGGGCACAAGTATTTTCAAAAAAGATCTTCGTTCTGGCTACCATTAATTAAAGATAAGGGTTGAGGATGTATCTAAGATAAACTATAGAACCAGATATGGATATTATGAATTCCTGATTATGCCCTTTGATCTGACGAATGCACTTACAGCTTTCATGGGCCTTATGAATCGGATGTTCAAACCCTATTTAAATCAGTTTGTTGTGGCATTCATTGATGACATACTAATTTATGCAAGAAGCCTACAAGCACATGAAGAATACCTAAGAATAGTTATTGCAAATACTTAGAGAGAAAAGGTTGTATGCCAAGTTACAAAAGTGTAGATTTTGGTTGGACAAAGTCTCCTTTCTTAGACATGTTGTCTCTAAGGAAGGTATTTCCATGAATGCCAAGAAAGTTGAGACTATAGTAAATTGGGAAAGATCAACTAATATATCTGAAGTTCATAGTTTTCTGGGAATGGCAGGATATTATCGAAGACTTGTAGAAGGATTTTCTCTTAACCTGCCTGATCCAAAAATGAATAAAATTTGAATGGACAGATGAATGCGAACAAAGTTTCTAAGAGTTGAAACGATGATTGGTAACAGCTCCAGTGCTAACTATTCCTACTGAAACAGGAGATTTCACCATATACAGTGATGCATCTCACAAGGATCTTGGCTGTATACTAATGCCAAATGGGAAGGTAATAGCTTACACGTCTAGACAATTGAAACCATATGAGTTTAACTATCCTACACATTGTTTAGAACTAGCAGCTATGTTTTTTGCTCTAAAAATATGGAGGCATTATTTGTATGGTAGCCGTTATGAGATTTTCACAAATTATAAAAGCTTAAAATATATCTTCACTTAAAAGGAGTTGAATTTAAAACAAAGAAGATTGTTGGAGTTGCTAAAGGATTATGACTGACCATCAATTATCATCCAGGAAAGGCAAATGTTGTAACAAATACTTTAAACAGGAAATTTTCAAGTAAGTTGGTAGCTTTACTTACTAATCAGAAATATATCATGTTCAGTTTGGAGAGATCTAAGATTGAAGTACGGTTACATGATCCTAAATCCAACTAGCTAATCTTATGGTACGGCCTACCTTGATTGAAAGAATTAAATAAGCTCAAAAAGAGGATCTAGAGCTACAAAGAATTAGGAAAGCAATGGAGTCTGGTGCATAGTCTGAATTTTGTATATATACGAATGATACCTTGAGGTTTGGTAGCAGATTGTGTGTTCCCAAGATTCCAGAATTAAAGAATGAGTTTTGGAAGAGGCACATAGTTCATTTATACGATGCACCAAAGAGGTACAAGATGTATCGAGATTTAAAAAAAAAATTTGGTGGTCTAGTATGAAGAATGATATAGTACAGTATGTGGCTCAATGCCTAATGTGTCAATAGGTAAAAGCCGATCATCAAAGACCGGCTGGACCGCTGTAATCCTTCATGATCCCTCAGTGGAAATGGGAACATATTATCATGGACTTTGTAACGGGCTTGCCCAAAACCCCCAAGGATAATAATGCAATGTGGGTGATTGTGGATCGATTGACAAAATCAGTCATCTCTTATCTTTTTGGATCAGTCACTCTTTAGAAAGATTAGCAGGCTTGTACTTAGAACATATCATGAGATTACATGGAATTCCGACTACTATAGTATTAGATCGAGATAGCAGATTTGTTTCATAATTTTAGAAGAGCCTTCATAAAGTCCTTGGAACTAAATTAAATTTCAGTATAGCATTTCATCCCAAACCAATGGACAATCAGAATGAACCATCCAAATTTTGGAAGATATGCTAAGGACTTGTGTCATGGACTAGGATGGTGCTTGGGACTAGAGCTGTCAATGGTCGGGTCCGGACCCGAGACTCGTGGGTATTTATCCAACAGGTCCAGGTCTGGTATTAAATCTGGACTCGTTTATCCGGACTCGGATCCGTTTAATTATAATTAAATAAATCTGGATCTAGATATTATCCGAGACTCGATTATATAAAATAATATATATATATATATATTTGTATTAATATAGATCGTTAGACTGCGATCCAAGGTTCAAAATAAAATATTATTTTTAATATATAAACCCATTCGATGCCCAGTATCTTGGTTTTTTCCATTCATTTGGCCGAATCCCAATTCCAAATCCTCCCCATCCTCCCCCGTCCCCCTCGATGGCCGATGCCTCCCTGGCTCCCCCCATCGACGGTTGATGCCTCCTCCATCGACGACCGATGCCTTCCCGCCCTCGACGGCTGATCACGGACTGCCTCACCCTCGATGGCTCAATCTTGGACCTTGTCACACCTCGAATCCAGCACCGAATCGGCTATGTGACCGGCCGCACAAATCCTAGGTTTTATCCTATAGATCATACAAGGCCTAGGTACACAAGAGTCAAATATATCAAAATTAAAACTAATATTATATAAACAATTGATTAACAATTAAACAATCCATTTATTAAATCAATATCACTAATTGGTCTACTGATTCACAACAAGCATCAGTAACTGAAACTAACTCTAGCTAACTAACTAACTCAACATTAATGAAGCTCCGTCTCATGCCCAGCCCAATCCTCGCTATGTATCCTGAGTCTCTGAAAAAACAGAAAGTAGGGAGTGAGCTTTATAGCCCAGTAAGGTCTCCAACCAGTCACCATTAATAATAATAATACTTTGCAAATATCAAGAATATAAGAGTATATCATGCCATGCAATCAAACAACTCAAGTGTCACATATGACAAAACCTTTTTCAAAATCATGTTTCCTTTTCAAGTTTTCAATTAAATCATCCTTCTTTAGGGTTCTGGGCTAGCCACGGTAACACTCTAGCCTATGACTGGCACACTGTTGTCACACTCCTGCCTGTGACTGGCACACTATTATCACAATCCCGCCTGTGACTGGCACACAATTTGTCATACTCCAGCCTGTGACTGGCACATAATTTGTCACACTCCAGCCTGTGACTGGCACACAATTTGTCACACTCCAGCTTGTGACTGGCACACTAAGAAACCATGGTACTACCGTGGCATGGCTAGTCCAAACACCATTTTCACTTAACACTTTATCATTTCATCTCATCTTATGAAATGATATCATGATGTCAAATCATGAAATTTCAACTCTTTCACTGACCGGCATCACGGTCCAAGCCATACAAATATCACTTTATTTGATAAAACATGTTGTTGCCGATCTCACCGCGGTGGCCTATAGCTCTTGAGCTGGCACCGGCCTCGACTCTCTCACCTCGAGATCTCCAAGCTCCCGGACCTACAAAACAAAGTCAGAGACCCTGGCCGGGCGTTCTGGCAGGGGCACTCCGACGATCAAGTTAGAGAGCGGCGAGATGGAACAGATCCCCTAAGGTGGGTTCCCGAAGGATTCCCGTGCTCAGAGGAGATGTAAACAAAAAAAGTGTGGGGAAGAGGGGAGTTGAAGCCCGACTTCCTGTGCTGGGTTCACCGAGCTCACGCCTGAGGACTCCTTGAGGCCTCCCAGGATCGTTCTCTTGGTATTTTCTCCCTTTTTGTACTTACCTGTCCGCCCGTTTTTACCATCCCTTTTATACCATCGAACTGCCTCAAGCTTGCCTTCCTTTCAGGGGGCTCCCTCCGACCTCTAGTCCTTCTCCTCCCCCTCCTTCTTCGGATCCGGGAGCTAAGTGGCCGAACCGCCTCGTCCGTCGTGTGTCACGAAGGGGGGAAGACTGGCGAGGCTTTAGGTCGAGTGCGGGAGCTCTCCTTTCGAGGCGTTGATGGTGGGCTTCTAGCCATTTCAGGCTCCTGTCTGCAAGGATTCCGTTCCTCAGTTGCGGAGCCCCATCTGACTGGTGTAAACGAGATTTTGTGTATCATTGCAGGCCGTACTGGCACCCCCTACGGGGAGCGGCACGCGCCGGCTCTAGTGGCGACCTTGCAACCTGTGTCTCTGCTTCCCCGAGGCTTCGTAGAGTAGGGCTGACCTCGACCGAGGTGGACCCATCAGGGGGCGCCACCTAGTGGAGGGGCGGAGAGAGGCTCGACTTCGATCGAGGTGGACCCATCTTCGGGTGCCACCTGGCGAGGGAGTGAGGGGCCGACAGCTTCGGCCGAGGTGGACCCCTCCTAGGTGGACACCTGGTGGAGCGGCAGAGAGGTGCGCTCGACTTCGACCGAGGTGGACCCGTCTTCGGGTGCCAGCTGGCGAAGGAGCAAGAGGGCTCGGCTCGACCTCGGCCGAGGTGGACCCGTCTCGGGGTGCCACCTGGCGAGGGAGAGAGGGGCCGACAGCTTCGGCCGAGGTGGACCCCTCCTGGGTGGACACCTGGCGGAGCGGCAGAGAGGTGCTCAACTTCGACCGAGGTAGACCTGTCTTCGGGTGCCAGCTGGCGAAGGAGCAGGAGGGCCCGGCTCGATCTCGGCCGAGGTGGACCCGTCTCGGGGTGCCACCTGGCGAGGGAGCGAGGGGCCGACAGCTTTGGCCAAGGTGGACCCCTTCTGGGTGGACACCTGGCGGAGCAGCAGAGAGGGGCTCGACTTCAGCCGAGGTGGACCCGTCTTCGGGTGCCACCTGGCGAAGGAGCAGGAGGGCCTGGCTCGACCTCGACCGAGGTGGACCCGTCTTAGGGTGCCACCTAGCAAGGGAGAAAGGGGCCGCCAGCTTTGACCGAGGTGGACCCCTCTTGGGTGGACACCTGGCGGAGCGGCAGAGAGGTGCTCGACTTCGGCCGAGGTGGGCCCGTCTTCGGGTGCCAGCTGATGAAGGAGCAGGGGGGCCCGGCTCGACCTCGGCCAAGGTGGACCCGTCTTGGGGTGCCACCTGGCGAGGGAGTGAGGGGCCGCCAGCTTCACCGAGGTGGACCGCTCCTGGATGGACACCTAGCGGAGCGGCAGAGAGGGGGCTCGACTTTGGCCGAGGTGGACCCATCTTCGGGTGCCACCTGGCGAAGGAGCAGAAATACTTCTTCTTGAACGGGAGATCTTTTAAAAGAAAAAATCCATGTGGTACTAACCGTGTCCAGCTGGACCTGACACGCGCCCCACGTCAGCGATGTAGCCATATCACATGTAATACAGGAATATAGCTCATAACAATAATAATCGTACCGACCAATATAAAAGTCAAACTATTCCATGCAAAACAAATCATGCATACCATGCATATGCGCACGGATCAAACCATGCCGAAATAAATACATATATATAATGGTGAACAAGTCCAGAAATCCTTACCTTACTAGAAATAACTGATACTGATCCATACTCGAAACCTGCATAAAGTCCTTCTGCTCGAAAGGCTACCTCCCTACAGGTACAATAATAGTTTTTTAATAAAAAATTCTAGGATAATTGTAAACCAAACTTTTATCCAAATTCCTTCTACGATTCATCCATAAATCATAATCTCACGAATTTCTAGAATAAAACTTTTCAATCACCCTTCCAATATTTATATGAATTTTTTTCCTCTTTCTTCTCTTCATCTTCTCTCTCCACTTTCTCTCTCCTCATCTTCTTTCTTCATCTTCTCTCTCTTCTTTCTTTTTTTTTTTTTTTTTTTAAATTTTTTTTTTTTTTTTTTTTTTTTTTTCCTTCTTCTCCAAACCGAACATAACTCTTTTTTTTTCTCTTCTTCCCGAACCCCCTGCTGCTCTTCCCTTAGTTCAATCGAGCCAGCCTCTCCATGGTTGCCAGTGATGGCCATGGGAGGTGGCTACCGGAGAGAGCCCAGCGGATCGGAGTGGATGGTGGTGCGGCCTCCAGTGATCCATGGCCCAAACCGAACGGGAATCCAAAAAGAAAAAATCTGATTAAACATCCTTAAAAGTTGAAATAAAAACAACCGGACTCACCGGTGCTTGAAGAGACTCTCCGTCGCTCACCGGAGAGGAACGATGCTTAGAAGGGGATTTGAAGACTCGATTGGGCGATAATGAAGGGAGATTTAAAGGAGACTCCCGATAGCTTTTCCTCGCCGTTTGGGGAGTAACCACCGCCGGATCGAAGTTCCACTCCATCCCGGACTTGTCATCGACTTCTCCCCTCCCCTCCATGACTCTTCCCCCCGAGTCCTCCGGCGGCTTTTCCGGTCGATAAGGGAGAAGAGCGGCTTTGTGTTCGACTCTGCCTTCCCTTACTCTATTTTTTTTCTGCATGGTGGGTCGAAGCCGACTGGGCCTGCCGACTTCGGCCCAAAAGCCTAGATATCACATACCTCCCCCTTGACGGCCAATGCCTCCCCTCCCTCGACGGCCGATCACGGATCGCCTCACTCTCGATGGCTCAATCTTGGACTGCCTCACCCTCGATGGCTCAATCTTGGACCACCTCACCGCCACCACCTCGATCTCGTCCCTCCCCCTCGATGGTCGACCATGGATCGCCTCTCCCTCGGTCCCGTCCCTCCCCTCGATGGCCGATCGTGGACCGCCAACGTCTCCCCCTCATTCCCGTCCCTCTCCTTCGACGGCAGCGGCTACCATGGTGGTGGTTTTTGGGTAGGGCTTCTTAGGTCTACAGTCTCCGACCACGACTTCTTCAAGTAAGCTCCATTTTTTTTTGTTTTTTTAATGCTTTTTGTTATTGAGATTTGGCTCTATGAGAGATTTCGAGGGATTGGGGTGGTCGAGATCTTTCTATTTATTTTGAGATTTTTTTTGCTTGTGCTTCTCTTGCATTTCAATGGGTCTGGGTTCGGATACCTAGGATTCACTCGGATCCGGATATGGTATTTTAAAATTAGATCCATCGGGTATTCGGATTCGGGTATGGGTCTAATAGTTAGGACCGGGTCCGGATCTAGATATCTGGTTCTCACTCGGTCCCGACCCATTGACAGCTCTACTTAGGACAGTCGTTTATCATTGATAGAATTTGTTTATAAAATAGTTATCAAGCCAGCATCCAGATGGTATCATTTGAAGCATTGTATGGCATGAAGTGTAGATCTCTCATTTGCTCGGACAATATAGGAGAAAAAATTATTGGATCTAGAAATAGTACAGCAAACAGTAAATAATGTACAAGTGATTAGAAACGGCTACATACAATGTAGAACAAGCAGAAAAACTACACTGACAAGAAAATGAGGGAGCTAGAATTTCAAGTAAGTGATCATGTTTTTCCAAGAATTTCTCTTACTAAAGGCGTGATAACGTTCAGAATGTGAGGCAAGTTGAGTCCAAGATATGTGGATCAATTTAAAAGTTTGGATAAGATTGGGGAGGTAACCTATCGACCAGCACTACCATCAGCCTTATCAGGTGTGCATAATGAATTTCACATATCAATTCTATGAATATATATTCCAGACCCCATCCATACAGTAGAGTACGGGCCATTGCAACTTCATGAGGATCTGACTTATGAGGAGTTCCCACATGAATCATTGACAAGAAAGACAAAGTATTACGATACCCGACCATACCATACGCGAAGGTATAATGGAGCAACCATTGTGAGAGAGAGACCGCCTAGAAGCTTGAGGTAGAAATAAGAGACAAATATCCGTAACTCTTCAAACTTTAGGTACGTGAATTTTAAGGACGAAATTATTTTAAGGGAGAAGAATGTAATATCCAAAAAGAAAAAAAGAATGAGTAGTGGGAGTCTTCCTCTTCTCCGATTCCTTTGAGAAAAAGGAGGGACCGGTCCAAAACCCTCTCTCCTAAAACTATAAAAAGGACTTCCCTCCCTCTCTTCGTCACACTCCTAACCACCTACCACTGGCGAGGAGAAGCTTTGGTCGTCACTAGGTTTGGCGATGGATTTTTGGAGGATTTCGATGGTCGACTAGGGGGGAACTCACCGGGACTAAGGTGAGTAAGGCTTTCTTGTTTCCCTCTCCTTCCTCTTTGATTTCGGTGATGTAGATTGCCACCGATGGATGTCAGACCGGGATGGAGGCCGAGCTGCCATAGATCGCCGCTGGCTAACACTTGTCCGCTAGAACATGGAAGTTTTGGGGAGAATGGGGGAGCGCAGGAGTTTCCCTGTTTGATCAAGTAAAGGAAGAGGAGAGGGGGAGGAAAGAGAAGAAGAAGAGAGAAAAAGAAGAGGAGAGGAAGAAAAAAAAAAGAAAAAGAAGCTAGGGAGACCCCTGTTCGCAGAGAAGGAGAAAAGAAGGAAAGAAAAAGAAGAAGAGGAGAGAAGAAAAAAAGAAAAAGGAAAAAAGAAAAGGAAAGAGAAAGAAAAAAAGGAAAAAAGGAAAAGAAAAAAAAAAGAAAAGAAAAAAAAAAAGGAGAAGAGAGAGAAGAGGAGGAAGAGGAGAGAGAAGAAGAGAGAGGAAAGAGAAAGAATAGAGAGAGGGAAAAGAAAAAAATAAATAAATATTGAAAAAAGGGAGATCGAAAAGCTCCTCTCTCAGAATTTATGAAGTAAGGATATCAACGGGTGGACTACTGATAAAATTCGGATAAAAAATTTTAGATTTATAATTTCTATATAATTATTTATTTATATTTAAAATTATTATTGTATGAGAGCAGCCTTCTGAGCATAAGGGCATTGAGCGAGCTCCGGGTACAGACTAATATCGGGTATATTTGGATTATCTCTGGAAGGTAAGGATTTATGGATGTGATCATCAATTTTATAAATATATCTTACATGGCATGATTTGATCCCTGAATATGAGCATTGGTATGCATGATTATCTACGCATGGCATATTTTGACTTCTCATGATGGACAGTGTGATAGCTATTATTATTATTTATGTTCCTGTATACTATGTTTCATCGAGCAAAATTATTTTTGGATAATTTGGATTTGCGATGCCGGTCATTGAAAAACTTAAAATGATATGACTTGACGTTATGACATGAATTGATAAAATGTTAATCAAGAGAATGAGGTATTTGAACTAGCCATGCTACAGGCAGGATCATGGTTATTAAGATTGCCAGTCACAAGATAGAGTATGATAATAAAATTGCCAGTCATAGGCTGGAGTGTGACAATGAGATTGTCCGTCACAGGCTGAAATATGACAACGAGCTTACCGGCATAGGCTGAATTGTAATATTGAGATTTCCAGTCACGGGCTGGAGCATGATCGTGATTCGTCCGGAATCCTAAAGAAAAAGAAAATTAAATGAAAACATAAAAAGAAAACATGATTTTATCAAAGATTGTGTTATACATGGTATTGAGTTGTTTTGGTTACATGACATGATACTTTATTATGTTCTTGTTACTTTCAAATTATATTATTATTAGTGCCACTGTATGGAATTCTTACTAGGCTGTAAAGTACATTCCTTATCTCTTTATTTTTCTTCCAGAGATGCAAAATGCATAGCAACACTACAGTGAACAGGATCTATCCCGATGCTTAAATTGATCTTTATCGATGCTATAAAGCATCGGTAAAAACATCTTCGACGCTTGCAAAAGCATTGCAAAGCGAAGAGTAGAGACGATTTTTCCCGATGCTTTGCAAAAGCGTTGCAATAGCGTCGGGCATTTTTCCGACGCTTTAAAGCATCGGTAATTACCGTTATTGCCCACGCTTTAAAAAGTCGGTAATAAAAGTATTTCCGATGCTTTTAAAAAGCGTCGGCAATATATTTTTTCTGACATTTTAAAGCGCCGTTAAAAACGTAATTACCGACGCTTTAAAACGTCGGTAATAACGATAATTACCGATGCCTTTTAAAAGCATCGGGAATAAATTATTCCCGATGCTTTAAAGCGTCGATAATAAATGATAGAATAAAGATATCCCCGACGGTTTAAAGCGTCGGGAATTTCATTTTTCAAAAAAAAGAATAAATAATTATTTCAAAATTTGAAATCTATACAATTTTTTTAACCTGTACATAAATAAGACATATTTCAATTTCATTCTAGACATTCATCATACATCCAAACATAAATCGAAATATAAATCAAAAAATATAATACATTACAATTTAATATTAGTTTGTTACACATGTCTGTTTAACAAAATTAAAAAATACATGAAAATACATAGAGTGAAATAATAAAAAAGTCGAGGTCAATAATCTGCAGGAGGTAGATCGTCATCCGATCCATGTGGATCTGATGCTCCAGAAGCCTATAAAAAATATTTAAAATATTTAATTTATGAAACTATTAATGATAATATATTATATAAATTATTGATTTAATATAAAAATATATATTTAAAATCATATATATGTACCTGATGTGGAACAAACATCTGTATGATTGATGTAAGCCGCTCAATGTGCTGTCTTATGCTATCCATCGCTGCTCTATCGGCATCAGCTCTCTGTCGTATCTCCTCTACCTCGGCACGGCTCTGTCGAATCTTCTCAGCACGGCTCTGTCGTATATCCTCTATCTCCTCCTCGAGTTTGTGAACACGTGCATCATGAGCACTATCTATAGCCTGACGTGTATGTGTACTGATCGTAGATAATTGAGTGGGAGTGACTCCAACTCCATATCCCCTCACTCGACCGTAGCGCTCCGGGTCCATCAACTCTATAAATACCTTGGCCTCGATGCGACTACTCTGCGTAGATGCTGTAGAATCATCAACACGCTCAGCAATAAGAGCTGTAGCTCTTTCCTGTATTAATTTAGACAAATTAGTAGGGTCTTAAAGATTAATAAATTATAATTTAAATCGTTAGATGAATTAAATGTTAATAACTTACATATATATCCCTCGACTCATCTCTGACAAAAGTGTCATCACGATGAGTATGAGTCATCCGATAAAACTCCACCTAATCGGGTTCCCTCCCATGCTCATCGGCCTATAAGAAATATTATAATTTTAAGTAAATAACTCAAACTATTTTAAAAATTACTTAAGTATCAAGATATATATGCATCACGATACATCATCCGCGATACATGTATGTATCGCGATACATGTATGTATCGCAATACATCGTCCGTGATACATTGTCCGTGACACATATATGTATCGCAATACATCATCTGCGATACATATATATGTCCCGTGACACATACATGTACCGCGATACATATACATGTACCGTGATACATAAATGTACCGTTATAAGAAATAACTTATCCTAACACCTCTAAATCCTAGTATTTAGGTAACTTGATGTTGTCATCAAGTGATCTGTTGCAAAACTAGGATACAATTTTGAAATATCCTGTAAGAACTTAACAAGAACTACTTAATCTATATCACAAAAATTAAGGGAATAGTTTAAGAAACTTACAAACTCCTGCCTGACTCGCGCGTAACTCTTCGATCCTGATACGTGGGGAACAGACTGAGATGCTCGGGCAGCTCTACTAATATTAGAATATGTCTGCAAAATCAAAAAGAGAACTCATATCAAGAAAGTAATGTATATATATATATAATATACCATATTCTTTAATAAACTTGCTTCAAATAAATTAGAAGATACCTGTCCCCTGTCAGAAAACCAATAATGAACCAACTCCACCCACTGATGAGGGGGTACATCAGGAGGACAGGTACCAACTACTTGCTCCTCTTTCATACCCGGCAACTTGTACTTCGTCTTCAATTGGGCTTTATATTCTTTCCATTTCCGGTTGAGAGATTTCAGTACAAAGTCATGAGAGGATGGAGGAAGTACAAACTTACCCTACAAAACAAAATAATTAATAATAATATAAAATATACAGTAATATTTGAACTATACAAGATAATAAATAATTTAATACAAATTTTTTACCTGTATAACTCGAAGAATCTCTATTTTATACATCGGAAGCATATCATTCCACTTAGCATAGCTAAATGGACAATGCTGATGCCTCTATGCAACCGTCCCCAGAAAAGAGCTCAATAAGCTGGCGGCTTTCTTGATTGGCTGCCCCAGCTCATTGCACTCAACCAATATCCTCTCACCCTCGGGCATCTACCAAACATCACGTACTACTGTAGGCCCACACCTACGTCTGACACTCCCCGATCTATCTGCACAGAAATAGATAAAAGTAAGCTATAATAAAAAGTGTAATCAAATTTAAAGTTACCAAGGATATTGGAATAAATTATCCTAAATATGTATCTCATCATCTGCTGGATCGACGGGAGGGTCACGATGCCCCGAGGATGATGGAGCTGTAGTAGCATACTGTGTGGAAGGAGAGGAAGGACCGGCATGAACATCCTCCGAAGTACTAGCCTCAGCATGCTGTCCAGAAGAACTGTCGGCCTCTATCCGGGAGTGCTGGAACTGCACCCCAAGAAAGCGTCGCCCGCGAGGCATCGTATCACCTATCATTTATATCAGAGACAGAATTAGTGAAGATAAATAGTAATTTAACATAATAATTACTACAAATTGTAAACATTATAAAATTTAATACCAATAAGAATCAATCATTAGCGTTTTCTTCGACTTCTGTCCTAACTAAGGGTATTGTAGCATGTACGTCATCAACTGGTACAAAATTGAAAGGCATGGAATGCGTATAAGTAGCATCATCTTCATCATCTTCCAGTTATCTTTCCATATCATATAAGTCCCGAGGTTTTGTCTTAATAACAATAGCCCAATCTTTGTCCTTTGCTTCTTGTACGAAAAATACTTGACGAGCTTGAGAAGAAAAGATAAATGGATCATCCTTCAATAAGACACCAGTATGTATCAACCTTGTAAAGTTTACAAGTGTAAATCCATTTGTATCAACCAGTATGCATCATCATAGCCTCCATATACAAACCTTAAACCAATTTCAAAATAGGGTAAAAACCCTCTTTACCCTCGAAGCAATCAAGCACCTGATAACAAAAAGACAACAAAACATGTAAAGCATATTTGGGTTATGGATAGGGATAAACCTTACATATTGTCTGACAAACTAATACATGAAGGCAATTTAATTCTCATGCCCCACTTCTTCTTGTTCATTCTTCTTGTTCTCCTCCTCCTCCTCCTCCTCTCTCTCTCTAGCTTTTCATTTTGGTACCGTGGTTGGGCCCGGTAGCATTACACTTTCTATTATTCTTTGTATCGGAGGCAGGGCAACTTGGAGCTTAGAACCCTAGTTTTCTTTTCCTTTCCTTTTTTTTAAATTTTTATTTTTTATGGTAGGTGGGATCTCCCTCTATGATGGACTAATGGCGACTCCGAACATGTCTCTCCCTTATCTCCTTACCTGAGATAAGTTCTTGTTCATTTTTTTATCAATTTTCTTCCATTTATTACAATTCATTTTTGTTGTTCTTTACTTTTATATTCATCTGTTATGCCTATATTCTTTTATATTTTTCAGGTGATTGTTTAAATTGAGGAGAGAAATGGTAAGGAAGGAAAGGGATGATGTGGTGCTTGGAGGGGGGATTGAAAATTTGATTATTGATAGAGAAAGCCCTGGGTGAAGCAAATCTATTGGGCTTACTACATGAGGATGGGCTAAAATACTAAACACTACCTCCAAAATCCTAATCTACACCCTAAACCGCAAACCCTAAAACACAAAACCCTAAACCCTAAAATCAAAAATCTGAAATACCCTAAAACCTAAACCTCGACACCATAAATCCTAAACAATAATTTCATAAACCCTAAACCCTAACATGCTAAATCCTGAAAACTAAATCCATCAACCATAAACCCTAAAATCTAAACCCTAATTCCTAAATCCCAACATCCTAAACCCTAAACCATTTACACTATCCTAAACCCTAAACCATTTACACTAACCTAAACCCCTATATCATAATCCTAAACCACTAAACCCTAAAACCTAAACCCTACAACACCAAAACTCTAAACCTTAAACCCTAAACCCTAAATCAAAAATCCCTAAATGCTAAATCCAAAACACAAAACCCAAAACCCACAAACCCTCAACTCTAAACCTTAAAATCAAAACCCTAAACCCAAAACCTACCGTATAAGCTTTTTCATGTAATAAATTTAAAACTACCGTATTTATCCTCGTCATTTATTTGAATATGCAAGGCTTCTTATGCCTCTAAAACCTAAAAGCTTAGTTATTCCCGTACAATCAACATTAAAATCTGTTGGATACCAGGTACCTAGATTCCGGTCCTGTCATCAATCGAATTTTAGTAGAGACTCCTCACATTATTTAAAAGTAACTTCTATACAATTTAAATTGTACTTGGCACATGAAATCAAGGTATCCATCAAAATACCCCATTGCTAATGTTATCATAAAAATAAACTTGCAATACCACCATAAATAATTATTAAATATTAACAGGAAAAGGAGGAGTTGAAGCACTTCGCACCACACCACCCCGCCCCTGCTCCGCCCGCGACCCAAAAAAAAAAAAAAACAGAAAAAAAGAAGATGAATAGGAATCGAGAGATCTTAAACTCACCTTCGGGCAAGTCTTGATCTCCGGTGACACCACCAGAGCCGGCGAACGGCTGACGATTGGTGGAGATCGATAAAAAACAGAGCAACAAATTGGGAAAAACATATATCAACTTCCTACCACCCGATTGAGACTATGAAGATGGAAAAAATAATGAAAATATAATGGAAATCAAAGGAAATAATTATTGATATAGAGTTTTGAGAGAAGGAGCCTACCTGATGGAGATCGAAGGGGATTTCTTCTTCGCCGGAATCCATCGGTCAATGGAAACAAACGAGATGTATGGAATTCGTGCACCGACAATGAATGGAAGGAGGGAGAGGGAGATGACGGAAGGAGGGGGAGATCGGCTAGAGGTCTGGAGAAGGCCGTCTGAGAGAGCGGTGGTGGGAAAGCGGCGATGGAACGAGAGGAAATGAGATTAGGGCTCGGGCTCGGGAAGAAATGGGAGAAAATCCCGACGCTTTAAAGCGTCGTTAATACCATTTTTTTGCTAACGATTTTGACAAGCGTCGAGAGATGGCGTGGGAGAAAATTCTGACGCTTTAAAGCGTCGTTAATACTGTTTTTTTGCCGGCGGTTTTGAAAAGCATCGAGAGATGGCGCAGGAGAAACTTCTAACGCTTTTAAAAAGCGTCGGGAGGTGGCGCAATTTTAACGACGCTACACACTAGCGTCGAGAAAACTCCGTTGCCAAAACCGCGTTCCGTTGTAGTGCAAGAGTCAGGTCGGACATGAGATCAAGTATCAGAATTTTAGATTGTTTAGTTAGTTATGTTTCTGATATCCATGTAATAAACAAGTTAACCATTTAGTGACCATGATTTGAATAAGTTGATTATTCGGTTATTATTAACTTATTTAATGGTATTTAGTTAATTAATATGATATTTGTAAATGATGAAATCTTGTATACTTAAACCTAGCATGATGTCTAGGATGTACCTATGATTATGCGGCCGATCGCGTAGCCAATCTCAGTGCTGGATTCATGATGTGACATATATGGATTTATGCATATAATCGTTCCCGCATTGTGGTTTCCTTTCAATATAGATACAACCATTTAAGGTTTTAGAAGCAACGCCAATCAGCTTATACTTGAATGGTCTCTCGTAATATACCCAACACCTGCAGTCGAATTCCTTACAAACCATTGAAGTTGATGCTTAGGAGACAAGTGGAGTGGGTCACATTGACCAGGCCATCCTAATGCATCTCAATTCTTTTAGCAGCAGAAAATTCACCTGCAAACAGTTTCGCTTTAATGCTCACCCATTCGAATAGTGACATTTTTTTTTTGTTGCTCGAAAAACTCTCATTGCGAGTAGACAAAATCATTTATCCTCTGAACATTAGCCATACCCTTTTGTTTTTGATAAATAGGATAAATTAAACCAAAAGAGTATAAATACATCCTTAGAAAATAAGCAAATAAAATATTTAACAAAGAATCCGAAAGATGTGTTGTATAATCTTATAAAGTCGAACCCATGTGGATGATCTCATAAGTTGCTATCCAAACATATATATATATATCTCCCCACAAACAAATATTGGTCGCCTTCAATATTTGACTAGAGCCATGCCTTTATATTAACTTTTATACTGCTATAGGTACAGCTTGAATTATTTCCCTAACTTAGCTGAACTTCACAGAAACATTGCTGATATTGATCACTTCGTTCCAAACATTATCAGCAAACTTATATTTAGCCATCACATGTTTTACATCATCTAATTCCTCCCCACAAAATCTCTACATCTGGTTTAACAATCCTTTAATTTATTAGCAAGGATGGATTTACAGAGAATGTTTATCTCTACATCAATTGCCACCGGAAGAAGAAAACTCTAAGAGAGATAGGAGCTTTCCTATCACTTCATTCCAAATATATTAGATGCCACTTTTTTTTGGGAAAAATAAGATCCCATGTTCCATTTCTTATACAATGTAATCATATTTAAAACCTTTTGATCATCATAAGCTGTTGTCCATATTTAAAGGCAGACATGTTGGATGTGGAAGGATATTACACTAAATCAATACCTTCACCCTTGCCTGGTGGCTTTCCATAGGAGTTATGCTTTCTCTGAAAGAAATTCCAACAAAATCTACCAACCAGAAAAGCAATTTCTTTTTACTCAAAGAAAAGGTAAACTTTTAGAATTTTAAACACAAAATGAAATGGAATCAGAAAATAATACATGGCCAGGTAGAGAACAGGTGAAAATGATGATGGACAAAAGGATTCAGGGAGGTAGCTAGATATAGGATTAGGATTCATGGGAGGTAGAGAATCAGAAAAAATGATGAAGTCAACCCTGCTATGCTTCGAGTTTGGAATTTGTTAAGAAACGTATGGAAGGTCCGTAAAACCAATGCCTGGTGAAGTGTTCATATATATAGAAGCTTAGAACGGTTAAAAAAAAAAAATGGCAAAAAGAAAGCTATAAACAATTATTAGTATTTAATTCGTTAAGAATTATTTATAGATAGATACAGGGATGAACTATTATTTCTAGTACCTAAATTACAAGTTCCAAATAAAATCCACCATTCCTAGACGTACCTAAATATGTTGACAAAAAAATTCTCTGTAATCCTCTGAACAGATGAATTGGTTTTTGTCATATCACAAGTATGATACGAAGGGAGCGATGCTATTGCTATGTTTTGAGTTTGGCATTTGTTGAGAAACATATCTAAGGAACCTAAAGCAATTGTTTACTATTCACCAATTCCTGATGAGGTGTTTATGCGGAAGCCTAGAGCAGTAGAAAAAGCAAGAAGAAAGCTCCAAACAAATATCATATGTTAGAACTTGACTATTGGAGCACCCTCTGACTATTGGAGCAAGGGGGCGATAGCCGCAACTTTGACAAATCCAAGGCCGGTCAAAATCTAGAAATTAACTACTCTTATTGAAGGTACGTACATGGCAGTGGCTATGAGTCTAGTCAGTCATAGTCTTATCAAAAGAGCAACCACTGGTTTTAAAGTCCGGAGGCTTCTTTTTTTTTCCCCATGAGATCACTGCACAACCATCTAGTCATACAAAAGGCCGGTATGTATATATATATATATATATATATATATAGGGTGATAGCTTAAGCAAGAGACCACATTTTAAAGTTCTCCCTGGGTTCCATGGATGGAGGTATCTCCGACACCTTTTTTCCAAGGTAACTTCACCTTTGTCCCGGGACAGCAGCACCACGATCACAGAAATCATTCCAACACAATTCTCTTTTTTTTTTTTTTTTTTTTTTTTTTTTTGAGAATAAAAAGGAAGTTTGGCACACCCAACGACAGCGCAAGTTACTCATCGATCCATTCTCATAGAATATGGAATGTTCGAGCTCATCACACCGAGTGCTTCATGACCTTTCTTAAAGCTCTGCCCTCAAAAGGCATCAAAGCTAAAGCCTATC
Organism: Areca catechu; assembly: GCA_021397845.1. NCBI lineage: Eukaryota > Viridiplantae > Streptophyta > Magnoliopsida > Arecales > Arecaceae > Areca > Areca catechu. The sequence continues at coordinate 19,470,491 of CM038040.1, forward strand.
CTAGAACCGGGTTCAGCCAGCGTACCCACACCCAGCCCCACGCACTCAAACCGAGCAAACTAATTGAAACCGGCGCCCCAAATCCAGCATGGTCGAGCCAAGGTGCGCTCCTCAGCCCCACCGCTAGCTTCTTCCGGTCCCTCCTCTCCACACTCTTCGTTGTAAAGTAGCCGAATGGCATCACCCGCTTACTTGCATCCGAAACATATCCACAGTTCCAACTTTGAGCTTATCTGATTCCTTGCCTCCTTCATTTGTTTCCTCCTCCTAGCTTTCCACCTCCCTCATTCTTCTCTTCTCTTCTCCCACCTATAGAGCTAGCCTTCCATCTATCCATCCACCACCACCTTCTTTCCCTCTTCCTCCTCCTCCTCCCTTCTTCTGTACGTCATGTCACTCAACACCAGGACACAAAGAGGAAGCCAAGAACACCATTTGAAACCAATGCAAAGAGACCGCCAGCGACCCCACGGCCCATCCTTGCAAACAGATTACCAGCAAAACAATCTCCAAGGCACGCCGCATCCACCATACTCCGTACCAGGACAGAGCGACGGCACAAGTAATCAACAGGCTCAGCAGACGCGCAAGCGCCGCGCCTTCTGGAGAAAGATGGTCGGGTTGTTCGTCATGGCCTGCTGCTTCCTCCTGTGGACCTTCGTCATCCTCGGCGGCCTCGTCGTCCTCATAGTTTACCTCGTCTTCCGCCCCAAGAGCCCCCTCCTAGACATCCAGAGCGCCACCCTCAACGCCGCCTACCTCGACACCGGCACCCTCCTCAACGCCGACGTCACGATCCTCGCCAACTTCTCGAATCCGAATCGCAAGGTGCACGTGGCCTTCAGCTACGTGCAGGTCGACCTCTACTTCATGGGGACGCCGGTCGCGACGCAGGCGGTGGAGCCGTTCGCCGAGCGGCCGGGAGAGTCGGCGCTGAAGACCTTGCACATGATAGCGAGCGAGGTGCCGCTGCCGCGGAATGCGGCGGAGGAGTGGCAGCGGGGGACGTCGGAGGAGGGGGTGGCGCTCGAGCTTGGGGGGAGGTTCAGGACGCGGTCGGACTTCGGCAGGTGGTTGCACTTCACCTACTGGCTCTATGGCCGATGTACCATCATCGTCGGCGCGCCCCCAAGTGGAGTGCTGCTATCCAGCCGGTGTAGGACCAAACGCTGAAAACAATTAATTTGATGGCTTTACATAAATTACATAAATTGCAACTTTATTTATTCTTTTTTTTTTTTAATCTTTGTTTTGCTCGCTAGTGAGTACAGCTCGATAGATGTAGTTCTTTACATCCAATTGGAATGATGGATTTTTTTGGACTTAAATTTGTTGAGACGTACATGATCTGGTATTCAAGATGCAATGGGATCGATGTGTGCATATGATGAAGATACCTGGCATTCACCTTAAGCAACTTCAATGGCATACGCAGCAGGCAAAACGTGTACGTACTCCTGCTAGAGCTGATCCGACTCCATGGGCCCCTGGACCCTCTCTTGCTCCGGAATGAATAAAAATTATAATAAAAAATAAAAAACTTCTTTATTGTATCTTGATTTATAAATACTTTTTTATATCTATAATGTATCCCATCAATCTCTCAATTCAAGGCATGAGGTCTGTGTGATAAATTATTTAGAATTGAATGGTTGATATAATTTTTATTAAATTATTTTAAAACAGCATGGAGCATAATATGGATTTTAAAAAATAAAATTTTAAAAATAACCTTAACCATCTTTTTTTCCGACCATTCTTTCTAAAATGTTATACAATTTCGATCTTGGAATTCCTAAGAGCCCTCGCCTTTATGATCTTCAATGCCCTGAAGGCATCCCGGTGGTGCACAATATAAACCATAGAGCCATGCTTGGTGAGAAAGTTGGCCTTCTCCATGGTGGAGTCGCCATTGCCAACAACCACGATGGGGCGATTCTGAAAGATAGGAACGGTGCTGTCAAAGACAATGCAAGCAAAGATGCCACGGTTCCAAAAGTCGTCGACCTCAGGGAATTGGAAGTGGTGGGTGACAATGCCGATGGAGATGATGAGGGCTTCCGCCCCGATGGTGTTGGAGAAGGAGATGACACAAAAAGGGTGGACAGCGAGGTCGACAATGATGATGGTCTCGAAGAGGATGTGTGTGCCAAAGCGAAGCAACTGGGTGCGGTAGCAGTCCATGAGGTCGAAGCCGAGGATGCCTTTCGAGAATCCGAGAAAGTTCTCGGCGTCGGTGGTGGTGGTGAGCTGGCCGTTGGTAGCAATGTCATTGGCCATCCATCTGATGCGGGACGCAACCTCGAATCAAGATTTATCCCAAGAAAAATGGACAGTTGGTCATTAAAAAAAGATCCTAGATTCAAATTGATCCAAATTATTTTTATTATTATTATTTAAATAATTTTTTATTTTTATTTCTTTTTTATATTCTAAAAAATCATTTTTTTTCTCTCTGTATTTTCTTTTTTTTCCACTTTTATTTTTATTTTATTTTTTTTTCTCTCTTTTTTTTTTTTTTTTTTTTTTTTTTACTTTTTTTTCATGATCTAACTGAAGTCGGCATTAGGTAGCCGGCTTGGCTACGAGAAAAAGAAGTCATCCCTGAACGTAGCATTTGTATTCACGTTCGTACGGGACCTTGCTTCTTCTTCCCCACGGATGGAATCCAGGACTAAGGGAGGCTCATGGAGGGGCTCGCCGGCATCGGCACCCGGTGGAGGACGATGGCGGCACGGACCTGCGGCACGACAGTAGCTGGATGTGATGCGGGCGGCTCGGGTGCCGGCTAGGAAGCGACACGGGCGGCTCGGGTGCCGGCTGGGAAGCGACACGGGCGGCTTGGCGGTGCCGGCTCGGAGGGGTTTCACCGGTGGCCGGTGGTCGCGTGGATTGGGCGGAGATGGCAGCAGGGCGGCGATGGCTTCGGTGAGGCATCGGAGCGGAGGAGTTCCAGCGAACGAAGGCACCGAAGAAGGGGCTTCGGGGAGGGGAAGCAAGGAAAACAGAGGCGCTCGATTGGATTGCGATCCTGCGGTGGCCGTGGAGGAGAGACGGATGGCCGGGGCGGTGGATGGCGGTCTGGCCATGGATCTTCAGGTTCGGACGGTTGGCAGCAGTGGGGAGGCGCGATGGTGACTCTAGTCGGGCGGATCCGGGGAGATGGTCGACGGCATCACGGGCATCACAGGCGTGGGTGGAGCGGAACAAGGGCATCACGGGCATCACAGGCGTGGGTGGAGCGGAACAAGGGCATCACGGGCGTGGGCTGGGCAGCGGATGGTCTCGGCGGAGATCTTCCAGGTAGGAGGTGTTGCGTGGAGATCTTACACAGGGGGGTTCCGACGGTTGGTCAGATCCAGGGAAAGACGGATGGTCGAGCAAAATCGAGGAGGTGACGGATCTGGTGACCTTGATGGAGGCCGTAGAACACGGGAGTCGTGGTTGCTTCGGTGGGATCTAGTTGAAAACAGGGGATAGAGGAATAGAACAGAAAAGAAGTACCAGAGAGAAAAGAAAGTCCAGAAAGAAAGAAGAACCTAGAGAGAATAATCAGGAGAAGGGAAGAACCAGAAGAGAGAAGAGCAGGGGAAGAAGAAGGAGAGGAGGGAGAGGAGTCGGGACACACCCAAGCTTTTTTCTCAAATATTCATCGCTTCGCTAATTTTTTTATTCCAATCATAAAAGACCTTAAATAGAACAATCAAAGAGATCCAAACAAATCCTAAAATAATCGGAACTTCTCAACAGACTAAGAATCCCATCCCAACTAAAAATATTCGAAACAACTAAGAAGATAAAATAAATTTTAAAAAAATAAATTTATCCTAAAGATAAATCTCAAAGATATCCAAAAGTCTCATGATTCGTGCTGGCATCGGGATCATTGCTCATCGACTCCAGGATCTTGGGCCCTGGGCTTGGGCTGGGTTGGGCTTCAGGTTCTGGGCTGGGCTTCTGGGTTGGGCTGGCTTCAGATTTTGGGCTGGGCCGGGCTTCAAGTTTGATCTGGGCTGCTTCAGATTCCGGGCTGGCTTCAATGTCCCCATCACCATCCCTTGAACATAATGGGTTTAAGCTCAACCCAAGTGGCATAGATCACCGCTGTATGGGCGGCGGGGCAGCTGCTAATGATGCAGAGGTGGGTGCGAAGGGTCTTGGGGCTAGCAGCATTGGAGTCGTCCATATAGGAGGCAGAGAATGCCTTGGAAAGCTGTAGGGCGACGACTACAATGGGATAGGAGGGAAAGGTGGCACGAAGGTGGAGGCGGAGGCAGCATCGACGAGTGAGCGAGCTTTCCTGAAGAAAGCAGCGAATAGGGCTAAAAGTGGGTATCGGCTCGGCTAGAAATTGGATCGGGCTTGGAACCAAATTCTAAGTAAATCGGGTTGGGCTTTGATCCATATAATAGAACCCATTTAAATTTTGGGCCGGGTTCGGGCACCTCTTTAGCCCAGTCCAGTCTAGCTTGAAATCAGCCTAGAATAGGCTCGACTCGAACCCAGCCCAAGCCTAAGTATTTAGGTTGTCTGATTTTTTTTCTCCTGTTTAGATTCCCCTCTCTGTTCTCTCTCTCGTTTCCAAGAGCCCATCGCCCCTGCCACTTGATGCTATCCCTTGGCTTCGATCTTCCTATCCTAGCCAGCGCTCACACCCGACGCCCCTGCCCCTGTGCGACCCCGCATAGGGATGGCAATTTTTATCGACCCGATGGATATCCAATCTAACCCAATCCTAATGGGACGGGTAAAACCTGACCTATTTAATTTATAAACGGATATGGGTTATATAAAAAAACCGGACTCGGGTTCGGATCGGGTACGAATAGTAGTATGCCCTAACCCGAACCCGACCCGTTTATGTATAAAAAAAGCTATGTTTATAATATATTTAAATAAATTGGATGTGGGATGAATATACTTGACCCGACCCGTTTAGGTTTTAAGTAAACTAGGTTTTATGAGACCGAGCATACCCGACCCGATCCGATCCAAACATGATTTTTTATATACCTAATCCGAGATGGGTATGGGGCAGGTATGGGGGCCAAAAAGTTTTTTAGCGAGACGAGTATGGGTTTTGGGTGACTCGACCCAAACCCGACTCATTGCCATCCTTAACCCCGCGAACCCCCTCGGCTCTGATCTCGCTCCCCTGACTTCGATCTCCCTCCTCCAACCTCGCGAACCCACTCGACTCTGATCTCGCTCCCCTGACTTCGATCTCCCTCCTCTGGCCCCGACACCTGTACCCAATGCCCTCGCCCCTGTGCGACTCCGCAACCCTCCTCCAGCTCCGATCTCCCTCCCCTGGTTGCAATCTCTATCCCTCGGCCTTGGTGCCCACACCCAATAGCCCCACCCGCTTGTGCGACCTAGCAGCCCCCTTCGAGCTCCGATCTCCCTCCCTCAGCCCCTGCACCCAATGTAGCAACGCCCCTTGCCCCCCCCCCCCCCCCCCCGCGTGACCTCGAGCCCCCCTCCATGGGTCCGATCTCACTCCCTTGGTCCTGGCGCCCTCGCACCCTTCCGTGGCTCCGGCCATACGATTTTTTTTAGTCATTTGAGCTTTTATTCAAGTAGGCCCAATTGGGCTTAGGCCAGGCTCGGGCTTGGGTTCGGACTGGGCTCAGATCTGATGTTTTCAAAATATTTCGGACCTAAGTCTAGCTCGAAGTCTGAATTTTTTTATCAGGCCAGGCTCGGGTAAGAACATGACCTGGCCTGACCCGACCCAGATCCAGCCTTAGCATCGAACTTAGAGTGGAGGGTAATCCTTCGACCACTGTTGTTGCTCATATCTTTTTGATGGAATTATCGAGATCCTCTCCTGCCTCTACACCCTCGATGCCACCCACACCTGAGCCATCCTCTACCTTCCAAAGCCGCGTTTCCTATGATCAAGTACCTAATAGATGCTGAGCTTGCCATCTCCTTCCATCATTTCCCACCATGAAGCATCCATGAATCTATCTACACGTGTGCACCTCTATCTATGGCATCAATGACAACTCCTGGCACGAGAGGCGAAGGAGCTTCCAGTGCTATGTTAGGTGAAGACAAAAAGGCTAGTAGAGATCCAAGAAATTAAAAGATAAGAGAGGTACTAAATGAGACCAAGAGAGGGTGATGAAAAAAAGATGGCTAAAATTATTTTTGATATTTTATTTTTTTAATTCATATCATGATTCATGCTCCTTTTATTTTAAAATAATCTAATAAAAATCATATCAATTATTTAATTTTAAATAATTCATCATATAATCATCATGCTCCCAATTAGAAAATTGGTAGGATACATTATAGCAATTTAATAAATATACAATTAATATTGCTTAAATTAAAGATCCAAAAAATTATTTACCAATTGCGATAAAATTTAAAAAAATATTTATTTTTTATCAAAAACTGCTGAAAGGTAAAATTATTTGGGGTGAGCTCCCTCGCCGTTTTACGGAAGTAAATTTTATTCAAAACGTAGTACTTTTATAAATTTTCTTTTTCTACCGCTCCATTGGCCAAAGCATTGAATAAGCTTTTAAGTGAAATTTCCTAGTTCTCTGACAAACAGCACCCTGAGACTATTCAGGATGGAACAAGTACAGACACCCTTCGAACTCCAATTTTAATTTGTTCAATGCCCAAGTATAATTTTCTGTTCGAACGTCATATCCTCAAAGGACTAATAAATGGAATCCCCGCCCTTTCCTCAGAAGAAGAAAGACAACTAATCCCAAACAGAAGCAAAGGATAACTGATCCCAAAGCTCCACTCCTGATTAAGTCCCACCTGATTTAGTGTAGTCAATTCACCTGATTTGGTGTCGTCAATTACTCGTGGAACGCAACACCAAAGCTTGGACGTTTTGCAAGAACACAGGCCTAGTTAGATTCCAGAAATAACGATTCCTACCGAACAAGTTCTGAACACATTAAATATTCACTCTCAAAATCTACAAGGATTAACGCTTATGCAACATCTGTATCGTGTTTTACTTCAGGCAGGCTGACAACTCTTGAATCCCCACACCTAGTCACCAATCCTGAGCAGGCTTCCCCACCTCTGGAACGCGCAAACCATCACATTCCAAAAACTTTTCCCGCAGAACTGCAGGAGTTTCCCATCTCTCAGGCACTGGCAAACGTGGATTTAACAACAGGCGTGGATCCCCGAAAACAGATTATCATCCCAATAAACTTGTCTATGACCTCCGATGAAGATTTCTTGTGAAAAATGGATGCCTAAGGGCTTCATGAGCTGCCAACCTATCAGAAGGCTCGTACCTGAGGAGACCCTGCAAGAGGTCAATTAGATCACCTGCCGAGTGATCCACATGCTGCATCACCAAGTTCTGCACAGAAAACATGACAGCCATGACAGGTTAGGGACCAGGCCATCCTGAAGTATGTTAGGAACTATTTTCGGAAAAACAATTGAGTGAATCCAAGTAACAACAAATATCCTTCTACTGATTATATGTCAGCAACATGGAAACCGCATTGATTTAATGGGCAAATCCATGGACAATTTCTTTTTTTTTTTTTTTTGGATACATCGGGGTATTCAGGCAAATCTTGGACAATTTCAAGGAAAACCGTTGACATTCAACATAAGCCACCTCCAAAAGTCCATTTGAGATATAATTTTAAAAATTAATACCATTTTTTTTTTTTTTTTTTTTTAAAGGGGGGCGGGGGTCGTTTACTTGAAGATTATATTATAAACCAACAATGTTTATGACTCAAAACCTGAAGGCGCGGCAGCTTTTGAACAGCTCTGATGCTCTCTCTCGAAGTAGTGCCCTCTGGCCAGTTCAACCGACCTCTTCTAACATATTTCTCAGCATGTCGGCTGAAAGAATTATATTAAGTGTCACAAAATTATACAGGTAGAGTTGAAACACGCTAAAATGTCATGAACAGAGGAGACTATTTGTACTGGAAGACAGCAAAGTGAATTAATAGCATACAAATTTACAAAAACTTACTCAGCTCCCTTCAGCATATGCTGGGGCAGAGGACCTAATACTCTCTCCATCATGGCCAGGTGTTCCAAGTTCTCATGGGTCTGAAAAAGAACCTCGCCCTGAACAGAGAATTAAAGGTTAAATTATAATAAAGCATTCATGCTGAAAAAAATGGACTAAACAAGTGCTTAAAATACATACGGAGCAAAGTTCCACTAGGATACAGCCTACACTCCATATATCACATGGATAACTCCATCCAAGTCCTGTTGAAGATATTTTCAAAATTGACTTAATGACAAATTAATACAGCAAATAGGACAAATAAGAAAGGAAGGTAGTAAGATGCAAAATACATACCAAGAATGACCTCTGGAGCCCTATAATGCCTTGTGGACACTATGTAGCTATGATCATGGTGACCATAAGTAGTGCTTCCAAAATCAATTAACTTGATAGCACTTGACTTGGGCAATCTCTTGGAGTACAAACCATCAGGCACTTTAATGTACTCTGATGAAACAAGAAGAATGTTCTCTGGCTTTAAATCAGTATGAATGAGGTGTAAATTGTGCATAACTGCAAGGAGGTAGAATAAACGAGTATTAACACATGGAAACCACTTAACCACATAGGCACCTAATGAACTGAAGTATATCAGCAGTGACAACAAAACCAGTGAATTATGCATAAAATAACCATAACTAGGAAACTAAAATATCACGCATGAACAAAGCTAAATATTATTCAGTAAATGCAAAGAAAACCAACAAAAGAAACAAAAAGAGAAAGGAAAATAAACAGTATAAAACAAATATTAAATTTGCAAAAGTACTGTCTACACACATGCAACAGACTCCAACAATTGTCTGCCAAGCTCCCGAACTAGGTCAATGGGAAATGGGCGATAACCATTTTTCCGTAGAAAATCATATAAGCTTGGTCCAAGCTTCTCAAACACCTGTTAAAATCATTTAGATTCACCGACAATTTCAATCCCCAAGGTATTTGGTAAATTGGGGAAACTATCATAAATTAATCATCATGTACTTACGATACAAATATGGTTACGATAGTCAAACCAGTTCCGTATTTGCACACAACTGCAAAAATACACCACTTAAACAGATGTAACCTTGAATCTACTAAAATGCCTACAATACACAAAGTAACAGAAGGTCTTCATAAAAAGAAATAGAAGAGAGTAAGTCTCACCGGTTACCACTCCTATCATGTTTGCCAAGCTGCTGGAGCACATCAATCTCTGTCATAGCAGCATCCCGATATTTCTTGATAGCACGAACAATTTTTATTGCAACCATTTCTTTCCTCTCCCTATCCCAACATTCCAAAACCTGACCAAAGGTACCTGCAACATAACAAAAGAAAATATTTGAAATTGGAACACAGGCCACTTAGAGGAAATTAAATATAACAAAAGTTTGTCTAGGGCACCCCAGAAAAATTAGCAATGAAGCAATTAAAGAAAACATAACCACCCATGGTTTATTTTTAAAAAAATCTAGAAACCATCGATGAAAAAGAATGAGGGAGCAAATAATGAAACTTTATTACTGAATGTCCTCAGGAACAAAGGAACTAACCTTCACCCATTTTGCTGTAGATTTTATCTGCAACCAAAGCACAAGCAGCAGATTGGAGTAAGAGGTGTGTTAAAGTGTTGCAAACAAAAGGATAATATTCATAAAGAATGCACAGCATCCACCAGAAACACACAAAAATAATTACTGGAGTTTACAGTTACTACAAAGCCATGATAAAAAAAGAGAAGGGCGTAATTCTAAGGTTTTAATTATTTATAAAAAGCATTAAATTGAGGGAAATTTTTGAAAAAAATCTTAAAAGTCAATGTCAAAAATAAAAAATTGTTATAAAACTGACTGCACTGAAAACATCAAGGAAACCAGCATTAATAAATAAAAAAAAATTGCAAAACTTTACAGAAAAAGGAAAAATCAACAGATAGAAGAAAAGAAACCCTGCAGCTAAAAACAAATAAATAAGGGAATAACTATTAACACTCATAAAAAGCATCTTGCAGAAAATGAAAACAAATTAGTCAAAATCTATACTAGGATATTATATCGTGTTAGTGATATAATAGACATATGTAATAAAAACAAAAATCCACGATAAGAAGAAAAGAAAAAAGGACAAAAGGATGGCACTTTATGTTTGAAATATAGCCAAAATCATACACTATATGCTCTACTCATGCATCCATATCCATGATAAGAAGAAAAGAAAAAAAGGACAAAAGGATGGCACTTTATGTTTGAAATATAGCCAAAATCATATACTATATGCTCTACTCATGCATCCATACTATACATATTTTTATAGATAATTTGAACATAAATGCCAAAAAAAAAAGAAATGCAGCAAACCAACAACAGCACCAGAGGCAAACTGCCCATAAAACATATAAGATTTACACAATGGTAGTCAAGTGTAATTACAGCGAGAGGTCAAATTCTCTCCAAGCGCAAACATGTAATGCCCATCTTTATCATCTTCTCTCCAAGGAGGAGAAACATTTCGAGCCACTCCCTTCGAATACAGAGAAGCATGGTCTGATGGTGCCCCCGAAGATACCAAACTGGTCACATCTCCAACTTCTTGCCCACATAACATTCCTATCTGAGCCTACACACAGTCATCCATTCATTTTTCCCACTCAACAAACAAAATCATGACTTTATTCCCTCCCTTTAAATATGTGTTGCCAACGAAACCCAATTGAGCAATAAACATGTTCTCATAAAAGTACAGGCCATAAATATGGCTGATTAAAAGGTAATAAAGATCAGATATGATCAATTAGCTTGCAAAGCTGTAACCCCAAGGCAGATCAATCATATAGGCAAAAGGAATCATATCACACATTCATCCAGGCCCCGGGTTAACAAGCTAGATGATCATTCTGAAGACCAAATAAGCTGCATCAATGTTACTTACTGTAAAGTTATAACTAAATAGACAGATTTCAGAAGTTCAAGATTGGCAAAATTCATGCCCTTCTTAGAACAAACTCGTATACAGAGACAGCATAATATCGATTTCTAAGTTTCTATAACCTAATAAATTCGTCCGATGCCAAGAGAGGAGAATAGAATTCAATCATTATTACTATTATGAAGTCAACCAATTATATCAATCCATTAATAATAATTAAATTACACGATTCTCACATCAATAAAAAATAAATACCGCTGAGTAAAAAAATAAAGTCCTAGAATCCTAAAATCATAAGACAAGGGAAAAATAAATTCACAAGACAATCTCAGCAACATTAAAAGTTCATTGAAAATTTTTTTTTGGAGGAAAATCAGACTTTTTTCAGAGACTATTGTCAAGTTCCAAACTACAAATTCAAATCTATAGTAACAGACGGATGTATCACAAATCCAACGAACCCTAGAAATATACAAAGAAATTCCATTTATAAAGCCAGAATTTTTCATGTACAAATTTAAGACGACTAACCTCTTGCGATCTAGGCATTCTGCAATAGATCAAACCAAAGGCAGAACAAAATCGACTCCCGTGAGAAAATAACTACGGATCCTTACCAGATCCGAAGATCTCCACCAAAATCGCTCAGAACCAAGAACAAAATTTAACCAATCATGAAAAGCCGACACATGCACGATCAAATCCGTAGATCCGAACAAATTTCGTTGGATCTACCAGATTGGAACAAGAAAATATCAAAACGAAAAGGGAGATTTCGAAGATTGGGTAAAATGTTTATACCTTTGGAGGCTGCGCGACGTCCCAACCCAGCCTCTGACGCTTCCTGGGGCGGCGAGCCATGTCGGTATGGGGAAACTCCGTGAGGCACTCCATCTACTTGATCGCAACCGGGGAAGAAGGGAAATCGAGAACAGGACTGGGGACGCAAGGATCGGATCTCGCCGAACAGGAAAACCTAACCCTAGCCCGGGAAGAGGAAAGCGAAATAAAGAGGCGATGAAGGGCTCATCCGGACCGCTCCTTTTTTTTTTTCTTTTATAGATACGATGCCAGCGTTGTTGACTCCCACTCCCTCGACTCGTTCGGTTCACGTCAATTATATTAGGATTGGGACTGAGCACAATTCTAATGCAATCCAACCATCGGAAATCACGTTCCCATATACGAACCAGTTTTTCAAAGCCTAACCAAAATAAAAATATATATACGGCTTATACTGAAATGATTTATATGTAATTAAACATCAAAATTTATATAAAATATTTATTATATTTTTAATATAAAAATTTATTTTATTTTATAAATTATTATTATTTATAAATAAAAAATTATAATAGTAAAAAATGTTTTTGATCATGCATCATGGTGGTGGAGGATTTGAGACATTATGATGAAAAACATAATAAATTATTTTTTAAAAATATTTCATGAAAACATTATTTTTTAATTTTGACTCCGTGATGCAGATTTTGACTCCGTGATGCAGATTTTGACTGCCGCGGTGCAACAGTTGTAGCATCAACACTGATCCCTGGCCACCCACCAACAGCCAGGGACCCCTGCGGCCCAAACTACCACACCCCGCGATAGCCTGCAGTCCTTCCAAGGAAGGCCTTCGTTGCCGCAGGCCACGACAGACCCCCGGGGAAGCCACCGGATCCCGGCGAAGAGACAGTGGACTGGGTCAGTCGACCGGGAGAGCTGGTCTCCGGCCCTCGAGCAGGCTACTGGTAAGCACTGTCGAGGCCGTAGAGGCAAGGCCCCCCATCATGACCCCCCTCAGCTGTCATCTTCACATCCTCCGTTGGCCTCAGCAGAAGGCTCCACAAACGAGGCCATCAGGCACATGGTTGAAAGACGCCTGGAGGAGCAGGAGTGCAAGCTGGCGGAGCTATCCCGCCAGTTTGCAAATTTGCAGGGCTCCTCCCGTGAGCCTGCGGGCTATGATGTTTGTCCACCTTTCTTCTGAGAAATCCAAGAGGAGCCGATCCCGAGCTGGTTCCGCATGCCGCAGGAGGATCCCTACGATGGGACCACTGACCCTATGGACCACCTTCAGAGCTACAAGGCTCTCATGAGAGTCCAAGGGACGACTGATGCCCTCTTCTGCATCATCTTTCCAGCCACTCTTTGGAAGGTGGCTCGAGTTTGATTCACCCACCTCGAGCCTGAAAGTATCAACCCATTTGCATAGCTGGAAAGGAAGTTCGTGGATTATTTTGATGCTTGCCGGAAGGTGCCATGAGAGGTAGACATCCTTTTCTCCATCAAGCAGCAAGGCCATGAGACCTTGCGAGACTATGTGACCTGCTTCAAAGTTGCCACACTGGAGATATACAATTTGGACGAGCCAGTTGCCATGCTGGCACTGAAGAGAGGGCTTAGGACTTCCCGCCTGACCTACTCTTTGGATAAGAAGCCATCGAAAACGTACTCCGACCTCCTCCTCCACATTCATAAGTATATCCATGTTGAGGAGGCAGACTGTATGAGGAGGGAGCTAGATGGAAAGCCACTGAAAAAGCAATCTCCGGGGGAGAGGTTCGGGGTGCGGAAGCCCAGACCGGCCACCCCGAACTACCGTCAAGGGCTGAAGTCGAAGAGCGGCCCCATCCTAGAAGAAAGATACACACCTCTCCTAGCCTCGAGGACAAAGATCCTCATGGATATTGAGGGCGAGCGCTACTTGCACCACCCTCCCCCGCTGAGGCCATCTAACGGTCGCAACAAGATGAAATACTGCCAATTCCACCACGACCACAGCCACGACACCGAGGAGTGCCGCGATCTCAAGAGAGAAATTGAAGATCTGATAGGGAGAGGCTACCTAGAAAGGTTTATGGGGGGCAAGACTCGGCGGAACCTCAAGCGCTTGCTACTCTTCCCCCCTGTCCTTGTAGTCGACAATTGACCCATCGAGAAGCTCGTGGGAATGATATGTTGGGAAATAGAGCGCACTGCCAAGAGGCCCGGGATGGAGAGAGTTTGGAAAATGTATTCCCCTTTATGAGGGAGGGGGGATCTGGGAAAGAAAATATAAATAATGATACCGTGGTCGTCGAGATGACGATTGCCAAGCATCTTGTAAAATGGATTATGGCCGATAGTGGAAGTTCGACTGATGTCCTTTTTTATAATGTTTTCTCTATGATGAATCTATCCTCTACTCAATTGAAGCCTGTACACACTTTCCTTATCAATTTTACTGGAGATTCCATGGGAGTTGAAGGAGAAATCACTCTCCCAGTCACTGCCAGGACACCACCTCGGCAGAGCACTATCATGGTGACCTTCACGGTTGTTAGGCTTCCTTCAGCCTACAACATGATCCCTGGCCACCCCGGGCTCAACCTGCTTGACGCGATCATTTCCACCAAGTGGCTATTGGTGCAATTTCCCACTCCTTATGGCATAAGAGAAATGAAGGGGCCACCTCAGCCGATCCAGCATTGCCTTTAAGCTGTCTCAGAGGCTAGAAACTCCGAGGAGGACCCTAGCACCGACGACCTTGACCAAAGAGTGCAAGACCCTAGACGTGGCCCAGTCTAATGCTTGTTGTCATATCTGCTAGGAACCGACCCAATGAAGATTGTGCAAATTGGGGCCCATCTGCAAGAAGAGGAGTGGGCCCACTTGCTAGAATTCCTTCGGATGAATGCGGATGTGTTTGCCTGGATGGTGGCAGACATGCCCGGGATTCTCCCTGACATCATCACTTATAAGTTGAGCATCAACCCGAAGTACCGCCCCGTCCGGCAGAAGAAAAGGTGTTTCGCCCCGGAGAGGCAGCGGGTGATCAACGAGGAAGTGGATAAACTCCTCGCAGTCGGCTTTGTTTGGGAGGTACAATATCCTAGCTAGCTGGCAAATGTGGTCATGGTCAAGAAGAAAATGGGAAATGGAGGATTTGCATGGACTACACTGATCTCAACTGAGCCTGCCTGAAGGACAGCTTCCCATTATCGAAGATTGACTAGCTAGTAGATGCCATCTCGGGGCATCGCTTGCTCTCCTTCATGGATGCGTTCTCTGGATACAATCAGATCCAGATGCATCTAGAGGACGAGGAGCATACTGCCTTCATCACAGATCGAGGGACGTACTGCTACCGCATGATATCTTTTGGCCTGAAGAATGCTGGCGCCACATACCAACGGCCGGTCAATCGAGTCTTCAAGAATCAAATTGGCCAGAACATGAAGTTTATGTGGATGATACGCTCGTTATGAGCAAGCCGAAGTCATACCACGTCACCGACTTGGTGAAAGCCTTCCAAAGCCTTCGCCTGCATCAGATGAAGCTGAATCCGATGAAGTGCGCTTTCGATGTGGCAGCAGGGAAGTTCCTTGGCTTCATGATCACCCAGAAGGGAATAGAAGCAAATCCTGAGAAGGTCCAAGCAATTATCGATATAAAACATCCCATCTTGAAGAAGCAGGTCCAGTGCCTAATGGGCTGGATTGCCGCCCTAAGCCGGTTCATCTCGAGGTCGGCTGATCGCTGCTTACCTTTCTTCAAGGCACTATGCAAAGTGCACGACTTCACCTGGACAGAAGAGTGCAAGGTAACCTTTGAGGAGCTGAAAAAATTCTTGGCATCACTATCATTTCTCTCCAGGCCGGAGGATGGAGAGGAACTCTCGCTGTACCTGGCGATCACCCCAAGGGCCGTCAGTTCGGTCCTTGTCCGTATAGATAAGGATTGAGCTCAGAAGCCGGTGTACTATGCCAGCAAACTCCTCCGAGATGTGGAGATCAGGTACACCCGCTTTGAGAAGTTAATTTTTGTCCTTATAATGTTTGCTCGACGCCTCAGGCCATGCTTCCAAGCATATCCGATTATGGTCATGATAGACCAGCCATTGAGAGCCATACTTAGTCTCCCCGATACTTTTGGATGCCTGGTCAAGTAGGCTCTGATGCTCAGCGAGTTCGATATTGCATACCGACCAAGGCCATCCCAGAAGGCCCAAGTGCTAGCTAACTTTCTGGTCGAATGCACGAGCATGGGCGAGGAGCCCGAGGAGACTACCTTGGAGTGCCAGGCGGAGCCCGGGATCGAGGAGGAGGTCTGGGTCCTCCACGTGGATGGTGCATCCAACTCGGGAGGGAGCGGAGCATGCCTCATCCTCGCCAATGGCAACGGGGTTGTATCCAAGTGTGCGCTCCGCTTCCGATTTGCAGCAACCAACAATCGATAGAATACGAAGCACTTCTCGCGAGACTGAGGGTCTCCCACGAACTGGGTGTACCCAATCTAAAGGTCTTCACCGATTCCCAACTGGTGGCCGGACAGGTCTCTGGAGAATTCGAGGCAAGGGACCCCTAGATGATGAAGTACTTGGAACAGGTATGCTCGAGCACGGTAGGCTTTAAGCATTTCAACATCTCTCACATCCCTCGTGGAGAGAATGCTCGCACCGACGCCCTCTCGAGGATCCTGACCCTATCGGACTCATCATTGGGGCATGCCTATATTGAATACTTGGAAGTTTCGAGCTACGAAGCTCCCAAGGAAGTCCAACAGGTCATCCCGAAGCCCAGCTGGATAGACCGGTACATCAAGTACACCACCGACGGCATCCTACCAGAAGATCGCACGGAGGCTGGCCTCATCAAGAAGAAGGCTATGCGCTTCATCTTAATGGATGGGTAGCTCTACCGTAGGTCCTACTCTTATCCACTTTTGAAGTGCCTGAGACCCACGGAGGCAGCCTTTGTGCTCCAGGAGAAACATGAAGGCCTCTACGGTCATGTGGGGGGTAGGATGCTAGCATACAAGGCTCTTTGTCAGGGGTATTACTGGGAGACTATGAGGAGGACGCTGCCAACTTCGTAAAGAAGTGCGATCGCTGCTAGCACCATGCTTGCATACAACGTCAACCGGCGGCACCACTCTCCTAGCTCTCCATCCCCTAGCCATTCGCCTAGTGGGGATGGACATCCTTGGTCCGTTTCCTCCCGTGTCCGGGCAGCGTAAGTTCCTGATAGTGGCTACTTACTACTTCACCAAATGGGTAAAGGTAGCATGGATTACCGAAGCCAAGGTCCGCCAGTTCTTCTGGAAGTCAATATCTGCCATTTCAGACTCCTTCACACCATCATCACCGATAATGGATGACAATTTGATAACCGAGAGTTCGAGGAGTTCTACGCCGACCTCGATATTCATCACTGCTTCACCTCGGTGGCTTACCCCCAGATCAACGGAGAAACCACGGTGACCAACCGGACCATCCTCCAGGAACTCTGAACCAGGTTGGACCAGGCTAAGGGTAGGTGGGTGGAAGAACTCCCCAGTGTCCTTTGGGCCTACCACACAATGCCCAGAACGGTTATGGATGAGATGCCCTTCAACCTTGTCTTCGACACCGAAGCCGTAGTCCTGGTTGAACTCGGTATGCCCACACTACGGGTGGAGCAATATGATGAAGTAGAAAACCCAGCCCGCCTTCGACTCAACTTAGACCTCCTTGAGAAAACAAGAGACAAGGCTCGACTCCGGATGGCGGCCTACCAGCAGCGGGTAGCTCGGTACTACAACGCACGAGGCTCTGTTAAATTTTTCAAATAGGAAAGGGCACCCTGGCCAAGGCACTGCACTCCCAACCGATCGTCTTCACCACCTGAAAGAGAAAATCACCTCGGAAGACTCAAATCCAGGGGTCGGCTGCCCCTCGATGGAGGCTCTATTAAAATTTTCAAAGTGGAGCAACCAGGCGGGAGGTCAGGACCAGCGACATGACTCCTTATCATGGATAGGGAAGGTACTTGTGCGCACGGCACAGGGCGATGCTGAACGTTGACCTACTGGCACCTACAGAGGGGGGAGATCCCGAGGTAAGTCGCTGGAGGGGCTCCTAGCCAAAAGGATCTTCCAGAGGTTCTCAGTAGAAGGTAAGCAAGACTAACTCAAGCAAACGAGCGAAGGAGCACAGAGGAGAGGGACCGAGAGGCCGAGTGCTCTGGGCTACCGAAGACTCACCGAAAGGGTTTTAACAGACACAGCCATACAGCTCGAGCTCTCCTCCACCACTACTACGCCCGCTCTACTCTCTCTCTCTCTTTCAAACCAAATATCCTTCTCCAAGTATGGAGTTCGAGCAAAGGGGCCCATAGGGAAGGATCTATTCTCCTGGACCGTGACTGACTTGATCGTCGGAGTGTCCTCGCCAGGATCCCCGGCCCGAGTCTCCTCTGTTTTGCAGGTCCGGGCGCTTGAGTTGGCTCCCGAGCGATGAGGTCGGCATCTGAGATCGTCTCCAAGCTACAGGCCACAGCGGTCAGGCGGCAACACCACCAACCACATAACTGGATCAATGACTCCAATTCAATTATAAAATATGTATAAAGGATCTAAACTTGTACGGGTTCCGAATGGATAATTGCTTGAGGTGTAATAAAGTGGGAACTTGGTCCTTCCTAATAAATTAAAGTTATAAGAAGTGCTCAAGATTGATGATTTTTAATATAATTTATTATTAATGAGTAAATTGATAAAGGATAATAATTATATACACACTTTCTATCTAGAATTTTTTTTTTTGCAGGGCTTACACTCAAGGAGGCCAATTGGAGGGGTAGGCAGCATGATGGGCTATGTTATCTAGATTTTGGGCAAGCAGTAGTCTCTGGGCATGTGGCGAGGAATGCACAGTCATCTCATATTTGGCATATACGGCTGGGATACTTTTCTTTGAATTGTTTATCATAAATTTTCAGTTTATCTAGTGATATTTTTAGTAGTGATAAACTAGTCCATGATTCTTGATATCCTGCCAAACAAACTAAACTCATTTTTTCTATTAGTCAGAATAAAGCCATAGCTCATTTTAACTTAATTCATTGTGATATTTGGAGCACTTATACTATTCCTTCATACTCAGAGGCACACTATTTCTTGACCATAGTTGATGATGTTTCTCGATATACTTGGATTTATTTAATACAATTTAAGTCATAAGTATATCAATATTTGACTTTCTTTTATAATATGGTACATACTCAATTTGATATACAAGTTAAATGTATTCAAAGTGACAATGGTCAAGAATTTAAGTCATGAGCTATGCTTGATTACATGATGCAGTTTGGGATCCAGCAATAAACCTCTTATACTTATACAACTCAACATAAGGGAAGGGTTGAAAGGAAACATAGGTATTGATAGAGATAGTTAGAGCCTTGCATTTTCAGGCCAACTTGCCTATTGAGTTTTGTGGGGAATGCATCTTTACTATAGCCCCACACATATATTATCTAACAAATCTTTATATGAAGTGTTGTTTGGTTAGCCTTTTAAATATAACCGTTTAAAAGTCTTTGAGTGTTTATATTATGCTCAATTACACTCTCCCATAAAAGACAAGTTTGATCCCTTTCTATTAAGTATATTTTTGTGGGATATCCCTATGGACAAAAAGGATGTCGGGTATATGATCTAGCTTGCAAGCAAATTTTTACATCTTGAGATGTGATTTTTTATAAGAATATATTCCCATTTGTTGTTATTGAGAGTAAAGAGAACACCATCATTGGAAAAGATAGTATGTTGAGAAGCCATTTTTTTCTAAATGATGATAAAGACTCGCTGACCAATCTAAAGGAATTATTAAAATAAGCATGCTAAAAACATATTTCTAAAACCCTAATGGAAGCGATTTTCAAAACAATTTTGTAAAAGCATGCATAAGTTATTTAAAAATAATTCTCTAGGATTTAACTAATATGCTAATAAGGTATTCATCATATGAATTCAGATCTGAAAAATAAAATAAATTATGAAGGCTAAATCAATTTACCTTGATTGCTATCTTTCTTCTTCAACCATGATCAGATCAGCAGATCATCGAGGTTACTGTCGAAGCTGTGCAAGGGCCCGACCTCTGCTGATATCCATATGGGAATGACGTTGATCGACTCCTCGAGGCCACCGAAGTGCTAGCTCCTTACATACCTCTCCCAATTTTTTTTTTGATATGTCACATAAAAAACACCCCATGCATACGCCAAACTCCTCAGATAAAGCTTCATCCAGATAAGCCTTTATCCCAATTTGAATCCTATTTAAATTATATTTTGCATTGAGGAATAAATGGCATTGTAAATATTAGCACTAGGGAAGATATTAGCATACACTAATTGCTTTCTCTCTTTGTAGTCGCACAAAAGAAGGTTTCACAATAATTCCTCTCCTTATTACATAGTAAAAAGGTTTCTCATTCTTGCACAATCTCAGAAAAGTCTAATTAAATTTGGCATGGAGTTTGAAAGAGGATAGGAGAAAATAAAGATGACAAGTAAGGATAAGGCTAGGTCTTTCGATCCTACTGAAACTCCTCTAATTAAATGCAAACCGATTTATATTTAAACCAAATTTAAACCATATTACCCTTATCCAAAAGGGAATGAAGGAGGATAAAAAATTGATTTTTTTCATGGAGAATTCATAAAAAAATTCCTAGAAGGCATCGAGAAAACTAGAATGAGAAAGTGAATATGCGCACAAAAATTTTTTCAAACTAAATTTTCTTACCACAAAAAATATATTTCCATATTCCAAAAAATAAATTTCAAGCATAATTTGATTAAGTTAGGTATCCTTTTTAATTGGATTTAAATTTGGATCAAATCAAATCAAATTCGAATCCAATTTGAATCAAATTTGAAAAGGCTATCAATCCTAGTTCAACTAGGATTATGAAATCCTAATATAACTAGAATTCTTAAATCCAATTAGATTAAATCCAATTAAATTAAATCAAATTACAACCTTTGCAATTAAGTTCTTGGTGCTAAAATTAGTAGGTGCTAAAATTGGCATGTACCAAAAATAGCAGGTAACAAAAAAATGCTGCTAAATTGAAACCTTTATAAAATTAGCGATTACTAAATTCGATCCAAGTCTTAATGAAATTAATCCCTATTGTATGTGACCCCTGATGTTCTATTTTATCTGGTAGTGAGATATACTATGATCTTTATCACAGTATTATCAAAACTCTTTTTGATGGATTGAAACTTTTCTAGCTCAACCCTATCATGGATTGTTGATTCAAAAATGATCCAAGTGAATTCTCACAATCTACTAGTGATACCTAGTAGTATATAGTAGCAACTCAGCAAAATAAAAGGATGAACTCCTAGGTATAGTTTCCGTATGATTAAGTTCCTCTATCAAAAATTTTGATAGGATACAGATCATGGATTCTTGTCAAACCCTAAGTATCAATCATATGCTAGAGTTAATCGACTCGAGCCCAATCATGATTTTCATGAAACTCCTTTCCATTATTATGCTACTATAGCCATAGACTCAAAGACTCAGCCTCTTAGATCGTATAGGACTATTCCTCTATTACCGAGATCAATAGATCTGCTATAGATACACTCCCAACTCCTACAGTAAACCTACTACAGCTAATAATACTATAAGACCATATATGATTAGGGATCGTATTTATATATTTATCAAACTACAGCAATCCCACTGTGAGTGATTAAGGTACCACAGGTCTAGGAACTATTCACACAACTACAACTCGAAAAATCATTGATAAGTGAGTAGCCATCCATGTAACTTCTCTTTCTTTGGTCATGCTTAGTGTTAGACATTAGAATAATAAAAATTAACCCAACTTTATTTGATTAAAATTGATACTTTTTGTGATACTTTGCAGGAATTGACTCCATAAACGTGTAGATCTTGATTTTAGGAGTCCAACATCGCAAACGGAATGTAATTCGGACTTTGAACGGGTCTGAAATGGATTTTAGAAGATTTTAGCATGGATTTCAGAGCTGCACGATTTTTGGAGCATTGCCTTAAAATTTCAATGGCTCACGGTGGACCGGCTCAATGGTCCACCGCACGACCTGCCGGTCCACGGCAGCCATTGCTGCCGGTCCACGGGCAGAGCCGTGGACCACCATGCTTCGATCGTGCCGAAACTCGTCGGAGAGCTTCCCCCGACACCGCCGAAGACGTCGCCAACCTTCCCGCCGGCCGGAGAGCTCCCGTTCGGTCGAAAAAATGACCGGAATGCGTCCGCCCAGCCCCGCTGCCCAGCCGTCCCAGCCGCGTGTCCGCCTCCGCCATGAGCCGTCTCCGTCGAAGCCGCCTCCGCCCAAGCAGCAGCGCCGCTCCACGCCACCCAGCCACCGTCCGCTGCAGCTGCCTCCGTTCTCCGCCCCGTCCCCAGCCGCCCTCTGCTGCAGCTGCCTCCGTTCTCCGCCTCCGCCACCTGCAGTGCCATCCGCCCAGCTGTTTTCGCCCAGTCGTCACCTCCGTTCCCAAGCTCCTAGAGCTGCTTGTCACCGCCCTTGTTGTTCAGACTGGGATGTCCGAAAATAAGGAAACATCAGAACGAGAAGAGATGTCGGACGATGCTGGATGGACGCAGGATTGTGCGATAGAATTTTTAAGTTTGATTTTTGAGATGGGGATGATCGTAAAAAAATCAGATAAGGAGATAGCGCAGAGTTTGAAAAATCAGATTGAGATGAGAAAATCACCGTGCTTCCCACACGGACCCGACACGGTATTTTTCATCTATAAATACCTCGGTGATTCTCTTCTGCAGAGGAGAAATTTTTGGGGAGGTTCCACTTGCTGTCCGTAGTTCCAGTTCCTGTTGCTGTGACAAAGAGTCAGAGTCGGATAAAAAGGAGAAAGGGACCCTTGTTCCCTTACTTTTCTTTTATTTTCTCTGTACCCCAATTTTATGCAATAAATATTTATTTGATTTATGTTAATGCATGATTGCTTACTTTTATTTTGAAGTAATGCTGGAGTCATGTTGGATTAGCGTTTAAGATAAGTCGAAGTGAATTAATTTTGACTAACCTATACCTAAGGGACGGGGCATGATCCACGGGTACGGGCCATACTCTTGAGATAGGTCATATCTGAATTATTTTCACAAATTTATTATTTGCATCTATTTCTTGTATTAGTTTTAGTTTATTTTAAATCAAAAGAAAATCCTTTTTCAAGATAACCCCAAAGTCTCTGTGGGATCGACCCTTACTCTCGCTATTCTATCCTTTAGAGTAGTGGAATTAAGGTTCTAAATCGGTGCATTACGACACGCATCACTTAGTACCATTATTCTCTAACAACTACTTGCATTCTTGCTTCAATATCCCCATATTATAGACTTGAGACTCATCTATCCTAAAAAAAAGTGATCTATGCACCAATCTTGATGAATCATTACTGTCCCTATAATAATCAAGTGATTGAAAATATTTAGGTGTTAACCTATAATGACACATGTTTCAAATTCTCAACTATTAAAAATATATATCATTATCTATTAACTCAATGGATGATTCATGGATACATAAAAATATAAATAAAAAATATCCAATTTTATTGATATAAATTTAATTAAGTATAATTTGATATCCTAGAAATTATAATATGTCAACCAACTTTGCTTCTAGGACATATACATCTAATACAATTGATTGGGCAACCAAGTCAAATTGGCCTAAATAATATAGTTCATGCACCTTCCATACAGTGACCTAGTCTTGATTCAGGGGCAACAGGCATGGGCCTCCTTGAAGAATCATGCCCTATATTATTAGACACTCCAGGGAGTCTAGGAAGTAAAATTAGCTCATCAATCAATGCTCCCCTTGTTTCAAAGGAAGTTCCGACCTGTCCATATCGAGACTGTACAATGCCACATGGTATTAAGATTTCATTTGCACATTGCTTGGCTCTCTTGTCCCATCATGCAGCTCCACACTTTCGACTAAGGTGTAGTGTATCCGCTTTCTTCATATTTATCCCAAGATAGATTATTTGCTACTCACTCTGCTTTTTTAGCAGCCATTACTTCTATAGATGAGCTACGTATTTATTTTTAAGCCATCAAATATAAGCATTGGCATGAGGCTATGAGCTGTGAAATTGAAACACTCAAGAAGAATGGAACTTGGACTATTGAACCCCTTCCACCTGACAAGTGAGCTATTGACTTCAAGTGGATCTACAAAGTGAAGTATAAACCTAATAGGGGCATCAAATGCTATAAGGCTCGATTAATTTTGAAGGGATTCACTCAAATCGAGGGCTTAGACTACCATGAGACCTTTGCACCTATGGCAAAGCTTGTAACCATATGTTGTCTCTTGGTTGTAGTAGCAGTATGGAATTGGGAGTTACATCAACTTGATATTAACAATACTTTCTTTCATGGAGATCTTCATAAGAAGGTATATATAAAAATACCTCATAGTTATACATGTCAAGTGGATAATAGGGGTTGTCATCTTCGCAAATCCTTGTATGGCCTTTGTGTGGCAAGATCGCTGACGTGGAGTCCCTGTCAGATCCAGCCAGATGCCATGATGGCAGAAGCTGCCACGTCAAACCCTCTCTTCGAGCTCCTTCATCGGGCAGGTCCCTCGAGGTCGAGCCCATCTCGGCCGGAGTCGAGCCCGCTCTCTACGAGCTCCTTTACCGGACGGCTCCCTCGAGATCGAGCCCATCTCGGTCGAAGTCGAGCCCGCTCTCTTTGAGCTCCTTCATCGGGCGGCTCCCTCGAGATCGAGCCCACCTCGACCGGAGTCGAGCCCGCTCTCTTCGAGCTCCTTCACCGAGCGGATCCCTCGAGATCTAGCCCACCTCGGCTGGAGTCGAGCCCGCCCTCTTCGAGCTCCTTCGCCAGGCGGCTCCCTCGAGATGGAGCTCACCTCGGTCGAAGTCGAGCCCGCTCTCTTCGAGCTCCTTCTTGGACCAAGCTCTCTTCGGATGAGAGGACCAGTAGCTGAAGGCCGTCCCCATGGCCAAAGCCCACAGCGCTTCGAGGGATTCAGAAGCAGGAGGAAGAGGATGTCACCACCTCCCTTGGACGACGGTGCGCCGCCTAAGGATCACGGAGGGACACCCCCATGATGCCATGATTACACCCGCTACTATTTACACCAGATAGGAAAAGGTATCCCGGCCAAGGCACTGCACTCCCCAGCTGACCGTTTGCACCACCCGAAAGAGAAAACCATGCCGGAAGATTCAAACCAGGGGACGGCTGCTCCCAGATCGAGGCCCTGCCAAATTTTTCGAAGTAGCGCAACCAGCTGGGAGGTCAGAGCCTGCGACATAACTCCCTATCATGGATAGGGAAAGACACCCAGCACATGGCACGGAAAGCTGCTGAACGTTGACCTTCCGGTGCCTACAGAGAGGGAGGAACCCGAGGTAGGTTGCTGGAGGGATCCCTGGCCTAAAAGGAATTTTCAAACGTCTTCGAAAGAGGTAAGCAAACAGGGACAAGCAAGCAGGAGAGCTATGGAAAGGCAGAGCACTCCGGGCTACCGGAGACTCACCGGAAGAGTCTTGACGGACACAGCCACCATAGCTCAAGCTTTCCTCCACCGCTGCCTCTCTCATCCTACTCTTTCTTTCTAAAGCAAAATCTCCTCCTCCTAGCATGGAGTCCAACCAAGGGGCCCATAGGGAAGGATCTGTTCCCCTATATCGCCACTGATTTGATCGTCGGAGTGTTCCCGCCAGGATCCCCGATCTGGGTCTTCTCTTTTTTGCAGGTCCGTTGCACGTGGACTGGGTTTCGGACGATGAGGTCGGCAGTCGGCGTTATCTTCCAGCTATAGCCATAGCGGTGTAGGCGGTAACAGTCTTAAACAAGCTTCTCGTAGTTGGTACCAGAAGTTTACTATAATGCTCATTCAACATCAATTTCTTCAATCCAAAGTAGACTATTCTTTGTTTACTATGCATCGAGGTAACTCATTTATAGTAGTTTTGATTTATATTGATGATGTGATTATTACCGAAAATGATAAAGACTATATAACTGCTCTTAAATGCTACCTCAATGATAAGTTTCACATTAAAGACCTAGGTCCTCTTAAATACTTCCTTGGCATTCAAGTAGCTTGTTCTCCATCTGGAATAGTCTTGAGTTAGCATAAATAAGTGTCGGCCTAGTTCATCCTCCATGGAAACCCGACACCAATTATCTTTTACTATAGGGGCATGCCTGTTGGATCCCTCGTAATATTGTCGACTTATTTAATGATTATTCTATCTTACCATAATGAGACATGATATTTATTATTCAATTCATGTCCTCATATAATGTATGTAAGAATCTCATTGAGATGCAGCCCTCCTTGTCCTCGATACAAAAAGTTAGCACCTAGTTAAAGCATCATTCTTCCTTCTATAGGGTCACTTATATTGCAGGCTTATTGTGATACTGACTGGGCAGGCTACCCAGATACATGTCATTCCATTACTGGAAATTTTATCTTGCTTGGCACAGTTCCTATTTCTTGGTGCTCAAAGAAGCAATATGTTATCTCCTGGTCATCCACTAGATTGATTATCGAGCCATGGCAATCACCAATAGTGAAATTTTGTGGCTTCATCGGTTAATTTCTGATTTTCTTGTAGAGTATCCAACTTTTGTTATATTGCATTGTGACAACAAAGTAGTTATGCATATTGCAAATAATCATGTTTTTCAAGTGCACACCAAGCATACTGAAATTGATTATCATTTCATGTCCGACCGGGTTTAATCAAATGAATTTTTATTACGTCACATCTCTACTTCAAGTTAATTATTGGACATTTTCATAAAATGCCCTTACCTCACTCGTTCTTTGTGCATTACTTCGCAAGTTGGGCATTATCAACCTCTATGCACCAACTTGAGGGGAAGTATTAGGAAAGCTAGATCTCGCAAATTTATCAGATTCTATAGGTTTTCCATATTTCATAGATATTGCAGATTTGTTAGATTTCATAGATTTTTTGGATTTCATAGATCTTACAGATTTGCCAGATTCTGCAGATCTTTTAAATTACGTAGAACTTATAAATTTATTAGATTTTATAGATTTACTAGATTTCATAGATCTCTAACTGTATTCTCTTGTAATTATTTTTATTATTCGGGATGCTAGATTTTCTTCTTTATTATTTATTTTTTATTGTTACTGTATGTATTTTATATATGTATTGATAGCTGTTACAGCCGTGACAGTGACGTGGCCAGGCTCAGGTATCGCCGAATGCGAGCGAGCCACGTGCGAGTTTCCCTGCCAGAATCAGCGCCACGTCCTCAAAGCTAGGGTCGGCAAGACCGCACCGCCCGATGACTATCTGAAGCAAACAGCTCCCGCCGAGGTCGAGTTCGGCGCGGAGTTCCCCCACTGACTCATCTGCGCCCGGGCTCGGAGGAGTCCGCCCCGAGTAAGGTCGGCCGAGGTCGGCTGACTCTCCGCCTTGCGCCAGGTGGCCACCCGGAGACGGGTCCACCTCGGCCGAAGCCAGGCGATCTTCTGCCACCTCGCCAGGTGTCCACCCAGGAGGGGTCCACCTAGGCCGAGGTCGGCTGACCCTCCGCCTTGCGCCAGGTGGCCACCCGGAGACGGGTCCACCTCGGCCGAAGCCAGGCGATCTTCTGCCACCTCTCCAGGTGTCCACCCAGGAGGGGTCCACCTAGGCCGAGGTCGGCTGACCCCCCGCCTTGTGCCAGGTGGCCACCCGGAGACGAGTCCACCTCGGCCGAAGCCAGGCGACCTCCTGCCACCTCGCCAGGTGTCCACCCAGTAGGGGTCCACCTAAGCCGAGGTCGGCCGATCCCTCGCCTCTCGCCAGTTGGCCCCCGGAGACAGGTCCAACTCAGCCGAGGTCAGACCGCTCGTACGGAGAGGCCCCGGGGAAAGCGACAGGTCCCGAGGCCATCCCTCGGCGACAGGTCCCGAGGCCATCCCTCGGGCCGTACCGACCCCAGACGGCGTCCCGTACGGAGGGCGGCGGCACGCGGAACGTCACTTACATTGGCCCGAAAGGTCCCGCAGTCGAGAGACCCGATCCTGACGGAACGGGCCCCGTAAACGGATGGCGCCCACCCTCGGGGAAAAGAGCACTCTCACGGAGCCCGAAGCCTGACGACTGGCCGCTCTGCCAGCGCCGCCCCCCTCCTCCTTTTCTCTTCTGTCCTTGCCTTCTCCCTGCTGGGCCCGGTGGACGAGGTCGGAAAGCCGCCTGGCCTCCTTCACCAAAAAGGGAAAAGAAAGGAAGACAGGGGAGAGGAGTTTTCGAGGAGGAAAAGGACAAGCACACGACGGAAAGCACACAACGGAGGGAGATAAAGGAGGAGGGATCCGGAGACTGCAAGGTAAGCCAACTAGCCTGGGGACAAGAAGGAAGCACCGGCACAAGGCCTCGCTCCGAGAAAAAAGCCAGAGATCCCGAGAGGGGAATACTGGACGCGAGCTCGGCAGGCAGGCCCAGCCGAGATTCCGGTCCCCGGCGCTTCCCCTTCACGAGTTAACTCTCCAAACCTGGGACCCTTTAGAGGGCCAGGGAGCGAGAGTCTGTTCCCCCACGTCGTCTACTGACTTGACCGTCGGAGCCCCCTCGCCGGAATCCCCGGCCAGGGTCCTCTAACCCCTTTGTTGCAGGTTTCTCGCAGGAAGGGAGGCTCCCTTGCCAGGCGGTCAGGGAGGATCGGTTGATCCTCGGCACGGGCGCGGCGACGAGGACGGCAACAGATTGGCGCGACGTACTCCTCCATGTAGACGGAGCCTCAAACTCCGGAGGGAGCGGAGCTGGGCTCATCCTTGCCAACGGCGACGGGGTCGTCGCAGAATGTGCGCTCCGTTTCCAGTTCCCCGCGACAAACAATCAAGCGGAGTACGAGGCGCTTCTCGCCGGACTCAGGGTCTCCCGCGAGCTGGGCGTGACCAACCTCAGAGCTTTCACTGACTCCCAGCTCGTGGCGGGGCAGGTGTCCGGGGAGTACGTCGCTCACGACCCCCAGATGGCGAAGTATCTGGAGCTCGTCAAGGCGGGCGCGTCCAAGTTTCGGCGCTTCAACATCTTTCATATCCCCCGCGGGGAGAACGCCCGCGCGGATGCTCTCTCTCGATTGGCGACTCTGCCAGACACAATGCTGGGACGCGCTCATGTGGAGCGACTCGAAGTCCCAAGCCTCGAAGCACCGGCGGGGGTCCATCAGGTCAGCCAAGAGCCCGGCTGGATGGACAAGTACGCCGCGTACATCACCGACGGCATTCTGCCGGAAGACCGAGACGCGGCTCGCCTCATCAGGAAGAAGGCCGTGCGGTTTGTCCTGATGGACGGGCAGCTGTATCGAAGGTCCTACTCTTATCCCCTCCTCAAGTGCATTGGACCCGCAGAAGCCAAGCTTGTGCTCCAGGAGATTCACGAAGGCATCTGTGGGAACCACGTGGGGGGCAGGGCGTTGGCATACAAGGCCCTTCGTCAAGGCTACTTCTGGGAGACGATGAAGGAGGACGCCGCTGACTTCGTGAAGAGATGCGACCGGTGCCAGCGCCACGCCACGGTACAGCGGCAACCCTCCAACCCGATCTCTCAACTCTCAGCCCCTGACCATTCGCCCAGTGGGGAATGGACCTTCTGGGCCCATTCCCGCCGGCATCCGGCCAGCGGAAGTTCCTGATAGTGGCCATCGACTACTTCACAAAATGGGTCGAAGCCGAACCCTTGGCAAGAATCACCGAAGCAAACGTCGCCAAATTCTTCTGGAAGTCCATCGTCTGCCGCTTCGGCCTCCCCCACACCGTGGTTACCGACAACGGACGCCAGTTCGACTGTCGAGAGTTCGAGGATTTCTGCAACGACCTCGGCATCAAGCATCGCTTCACCTCGGTGGCGCACCCCCAGACCAACGGGGAGGCTGAGGTCACGAACAGGACCATTCTTCAGGGCCTCCGCACGCGGCTAGACCAAGCCAAGGGCAGGTGGGCCGACGAGCTTCCCAGCGTTCTTTGGGCATACCACACCACTCCAAGGACGGCTACCGACGAAACCCCATTCAACCTCGTCTTCGGGGCCGAGGCAGTCATCCCGATCGAGCTCAGCATACCCACGCTGCGCGTAGAACAATACGACGAGACAGAAAACCCGGCCAGGATGATGCTCAACCTAGACCTCCTCGAAGAAACAAGGGACAAGGCCCGAATTCGAATGGCGGCATACCGGCAACGTGTAGCCAGATATTACAACTCCCGAGTACGGCCGAAGGTTTTTCGTCCCGGGGACTTGGTCCTCCGGCGTACAGAAGCCTCCCAGCCACGAGAGTGCGGCAAGCTTTCACCCAACTGGGAAGGCCCTTATCGGGTAGCAGAAGCCCTCCCCCACGGGGCATGTTACTTGGAGGAATTGGGAGGTGCCAGGTTCCCCCGGACATGGAACCCCTCGAACCTGAGAATGTACTACCAGTGATGTAAGGCTCCCGGCTCCTTGAACAAAGCTTCTTCACTTTAAACATTCTTCTCTAAACTTCAGCGAGGAGGCCTGCGAAGATCCTGGGCTTCGGCCTGGAAGGTGGCGTCGAACCCAGTTCGACCACGCAAGCCCGGAGCACAGCTCAGCAAGCCGCGCAAGGTTTGAGAAAGCCTGCGGCATCGAGCTCAGTCCGGAAGATCCTGGGCTTCGGCCTGGAAGGTGGCGCCGAATCCGCTTCGCCCACGCAAGCCCGGAGCACAGCTCGGCAAGCCGCGCAAGGTTTGAGAAAGCCTGCGGCATCGAGCTCAGTCCGGAAGATCCTGGGCTTCGGCCTGGAAGGTGGCGCCGAATCCGCTTCGCCCACGCAAGCCCGGAGCACAGCTCGGCAAGCCGCGCAAGGTTTGAGAAAGCCTGCGGCATCGAGCTCAGTCCGGAAGATCCTGGGCTTCGGCCTGGAAGGTGGCGCCGAATCCGCTTCGCCCACGCAAGCCCGGAGCACAGCTCGGCAAGCCGCGCAAGGTTTGAGAAAGCCTGCGGCATCGAGCTCAGTCCGGAAGATCCTGGGCTTCGGCCTGGAAGGTGGCGCAGAATCCGCTTCGCCCACGCAAGCCCGGAGCACAGCTCGGCAAGCCGCGCAAGGTTTGAAAAAGCCTGCGGCATCGAGCTCAGTCCGGAAGATCCTGGGCTTCGGCCTGGAAGGTGGCGTCGAACCCAGTTCGACCACGCAAGCCCGGAGCACAGCTCAGCAAGCCGCGCAAGGTTTGAGAAAGCCTGCGGCATCGAGCTCAGTTCGGAAGATCCTGGGCTCCGACCTGGAAGGTGGCGCCGAATCCGCTTCGCCCACGCAAGCCCGGAGCACGGCTCAGCAAGCCGCGCAAGGTTTGAGAAAGCCTGCGGCATCGAGCTCAGTCCGGAGGATCCCGGGTTTCGGCCCAGAAGATGGTGCAGGAACTGTGCTGTCCGCGCAAGCATGAAGGCAGCCCAAAGTCGGACCTGCTCAGGATTCTTGCCTTGCCGCAACACGGCTCTGCAGACCCCGTCCTTCGATTTAGTATAGAAGGACCAGGCCTGCAGTTATCTCAGGTGTCCCAGACCGACATCTCACAAACAAACAAAGAAGAAGAAAAAGAAGCAAAGATGATAGACAAGTTTTTATGAAAAAGGAGTCTTCATTACAAAGTGTTCAGTACAAACTGGGAGCTCCGACAGGCCGGAACCCCCCAAGAAAAAAGAAGAGGACGAAGACAGCAAGAATACAAAGTAAAGGTCACTGGGGCGCAGGGTCGGCGCCGTCCGCCGGAGGTGCGGGCGCCACCTCTTCAACCTCCACGACGACCGGCTCCTGGGGCTGTGCCGGGACCGCGGCATCGCCGGCCGGAGGTGCCACAGGTGTCGCCTGAGGTGTCGCCTGGGTCGCGCCGGGGACCCTGCTCTCGCTCCCCGGCTTCCTGCCGCCGACGACGACCCCACTCAAGTCCAGCTGGGGGAAGAAGGCCCCCACCTTCTCCCGGCACATCCGGAACCCCTTCAGGAAGGAGTCCACGGCGGCCTCCCGGACTTCCGACGTGAACTCGTCGGAGGCCCGGAACTTGGGGACGGCCTCCTGCGCTTCCCGCTTCGCCGCCTCCAGGAGCCCGTTGATGTAGGAGCTCCGGTCCTTCGCCGCGGCCACCTCTCGCCGGGCCTCATCCCGTTGGCGCTCCAAAAACAGGGAATGGGCCTGCAGGCGGGCCTTCTCCGCCGCATCCTCCTCAGTCCGGCGCTGGTTGGAGGTCCGCTCCTCCGCCAAGGAGGCCTCCAATTCTTTGTTCCGCTCCTCGGAACGTGTCAGGTCGGACTGGAGGGCCTGCTTCTCAGCTCGCAGCTCGGCCCCCTTGTCCATCAGGTCCTTCACATCGGCCGCGAGTTTGCCAAGCTTTAGCTCCCGATCGGAGTCCCGCTTGGCGTTCCCTACGAGGTAGTTCCTCAGTAGGAGGACGTCGTTCCCGATCTGCAGAGGCAAAAACAGCGCATGTCAGTATCAAGGCAGAAGCCCTCGGATTGGAAGTAAAGAAGAAGGGAAAGCTCTGACTTACCGTGAAGAGTTGGGGCAGGATGCCGAGCAGCGCATCCGCGTAATCTCGGCCGCCCCGAGCTCGGTGGTCCCGGGCGGTGGAAGCGTACTCCATCAACTTCTCCGCCAGTCCTCGGTCGAGGATGACCGAGTCTCGGTGCGAGATCACCGGCGCCGGGCCCTTCGGGCCGATCCCCGCGGCAGCTGCCCCCTCTGCTGGAGCTACAGCCGACGGACCGGCGGTCGCCACTGGCGGTGCCGTGGGGCTGCTGACAGGAGTGGGCCCGGCGATGGGCAGAGCGGCGGGCGCCGGAGCTCTCTCGGCGGCGTTGCCAGGTTGTGGGGCCGAGGCGCCAGGGGCGCCGCCCTGAGGAGGTCTGGGCGGAGAAACAGCGGCAGCTAGGCCGGGCGCGGTCGCCGCTGCGACCTCCCGGCTCGTCTCTGTGCGAGCCCTCTTCGCCACGGGCTCGTCCACGTCGACGACCTCCCTCTGGGCCGCTCCCTCCAGAAGATTCTCTAAGGAAAACTTCATCCCTGCAAAGTGGAGAAACCAGAAGGTCAGACAGTTCAATCTTAAAAAGAGAGGGGGGAAGGGCAGGAGTTAATGCGGGGCCAAATCTCACCGTCTCCCGGATGGGACTGATGCCGGCCTCAAAAAGATTCTGCTCAGAAAGCAGAACCTCGAGCGGCGGGACCACGTCACTCAGGAGCTGGCTGTAAGACTCCTGGTCCGCGGGCTCGACTCGAGAACTCCGGTTCGGCGACCGGTCCGGTTCGCTCCAAGCCCAGTCGACGTCGTCGACCGAAGCAAAGAAAAACCGGCTCTTCCATCCCTTGACCGAAGAAGGGAGGTCGAACCGGAGACACCTAGGCCGGGGCGAAATGTACCACCAGCCATCATCGGTGGAGCACTTCTTCAGGGTGAACAGGGCCCTGAAGAGTGAAAAACGGGCAACGAACCCGTGGAAATGGCAGAAGACAATGAAGGAGAAGATGACCCGGATGGCATTAGGAGCCAGCTGAGCCGGGACGAGCCGGAAATGGCTGAGAAAGGAAAGGAAAAAAGGGTGCAGAGGAAAACGAAGACCCCCGAGGAGGAAGTCTTCGTAGAAGGCAATGCGGCCGGGGCCGCTCATGGTGACACGCTCCCCGGACCGCGGAGCAAACAGACGAACAGATCCCGGGATGCCATAGGCATCCCGGAGCAGAGAAAGATCACCTTCGGTCATGGTAGAGGCATGACCGGAGGGACCGGCGGGAAGAAGTGGCGGAGCAGGAAGAGAAGCCAAGGCGGGGAGTGAACGGAGGGGCACGGCAGGCGCAACCGGAGGGGACCGGACCCCCCTGGGGATGCCAATAGTGACACCCCCGGGTTGCAAGCGCCGGCGGACCTCCTCTGGAATTACCTCCTCATCCGAGGAGGAAGAAGATGGAGTCCTCGGCCGGGATGGACCGGCCTCGTCCGGGTTAGAAGAGACATGGCGACGGCGCGCCATGGGGAAGGAAAGGACAAAGAAACTGAATAAGAAATGAGAGAGGAAGGGGGCTAGAGAAGGAGAAGAAGACACTCACCCAAAAATGCACAGACGGGCGCGAGCGGCAGAAGTTGTTAGCCTGCAGCAAACCGCCCACGAAGCAAGGAAAAGGCCTCGTTCTGGAAAGTCCCCTCCCTTTCAAACTCAGCCGGCAGCAGCCGTACCCATCATTCCGCCTCGGACCACTGGATGGTCGCCACGTGGGCGCACGCCCGACACCGTCGCCTCGTTAGCAGAGTAACGGCCTCTGCCCCGAAGCGACGCATTGATTACGGGCAAGTGGACGACGCGTGGCGACCCCCCATAGGTCTTCAGCCACATCGAGCCACGACGAATGGAGATCGTGCCAATTATGATGCAAGATCTTCGCCTCCCCACGTCATGTCTGCAATTAATCCCGACGTTCCGTTTTACGATGCCCCGACGGAACGGCGGGCTGGGGGGCAACTGTTACAGCCGTGACAGTGACGTGGCCAGGCTCAGGTATCGCCGAATGCGAGCGAGCCACGTGCGAGTTTCCCTGCCAGAATCAGCGCCACGTCCTCAAAGCTAGGGTCGGCAAGACCGCACCGCCCGACGACTATCTGAAGCAAACAGCTCCCGCCGAGGTCGAGTTCGGCGCGGAGTTCCCCCACTGACTCATCTGCGCCCGGGCTCGGAGGAGTCCGCCCCGAGTAAGGTCGGCCGAGGTCGGCTGACCCTCCGCCTTGCGCCAGGTGGCCACCCGGAGACGGGTCCACCTCGGCCGAAGCCAGGCGATCTTCTGCCACCTCGCCAGGTGTCCACCCAGGAGGGGTCCACCTAGGCCGAGGTCGGCTGACCCTCCGCCTTGCGCCAGGTGGCCACCCGGAGACGGGTCCACCTCGGCCGAAGCCAGGCGATCTTCTGCCACCTCGCCAGGTGTCCACCCAGGAGGGGTCCACCTAGGCCGAGGTCGGCTGACCCCCCGCCTTGTGCCAGGTGGCCACCCGGAGACGAGTCCACCTCGGCCGAAGCCAGGCGACCTCCTGCCACCTCGCCAGGTGTCCACCCAGTAGGGGTCCACCTAAGCCGAGGTCGGCCGATCCCTCGCCTCTCGCTAGTTGGCCCCCGGAGACAGGTCCAACTCAGCCGAGGTCAGACCGCTCGTACGGAGAGGCCCCCGGGGAAAGCGACAGGTCCCGAGGCCATCCCTCGGCGACAGGTCCCGAGGCCATCCCTCGGGCCGTACCGACCCCAGACGGCGTCCCGTACGGAGGGCGGCGGCACGCGGAACGTCACTTACATTGGCCCGAAAGGTCCCGCAGTCGAGAGACCCGATCCTGACGGAACGGGCCCCGTAAACGGATGGCGCCCACCCTCGGGGAAAAGAGCACTCTCACAGAGCCCGAAGCCTGACGACTGGCCGCTCTGCCAGCGCCGCCCCCCTCCTCCTTTTCTCTTCTGTCCTTGCCTTCTCCCTGCTGGGCCCGGTGGACGAGGTCGGAAAGCCGCCTGGCCTCCTTCACCAAAAAGGGAAAAGAAAGGAAGACAGGGGAGAGGAGTTTTCGAGGAGGAAAAGGACAAGCACACGACGGAAAGCACACAACGGAGGGAGATAAAGGAGGAGGGATCCGGAGACTGCAAGGTAAGCCAACTAGCCTGGGGACAAGAAGGAAGCACCGGCACAAGGCCTCGCTCCGAGAAAAAAGCCAGAGATCCCGAGAGGGGAATACTGGACGCGAGCTCGGCAGGCAGGCCCAGCCGAGATTCCGGTCCCCGGCGCTTCCCCTTCACGAGTTAACTCTCCAAACCTAGGACCCTTTAGAGGGCCAGGGAGTGAGAGTCTGTTCCCCCACGTCGTCTACTGACTTGACCGTCGGAGCCCCCTCGCCGGAATCCCCGGCCAGGGTCCTCTAACCCCTTTGTTGCAGGTTTCTCGCAGGAAGGGAGGCTCCCTTGCCAGGCGGTCAGGGAGGATCGGTTGATCCTCGGCACGGGCGCGGCGACGAGGACGGCAACAATAGCAAATCAATACAAAGATATCTAATTACTCTAAATTTTTTCTTCTCCAATCAATTTCTATTTGTCAGTTCATCTATCTCCAGTGGTCGGATTTTGGATGACAACAATATCCTCGAGGATGAATCAAAGGCCAAAAATTATTTACGGACGATAATGATGATGGAGCAAAATTTTGCCCATACTTTAAACTACATAATTATAACTAATTTTTTCATCCATGCCCTTCACGGGATGAGGTAAGTCTTTATTTTTTAATTATATATATACTAGATGTTGGACCCCTACGACTCATGAAATATAATAATTTTAATATTTAATATTGATGTGACCGGATCGTTGATGTGGGGCAAGGAGACTGACGTGGAGCCCTCATTGGACGCCATGCGGGATTACCACTACATGCCCCCTCGCTGGGCTGAGCTCCCGATGACAACGGGGCCGTCCGTCGAAGCCGGGCTTCGTCCTCCACCAGGTCGGTACCTGCCAGGTTGGGATGCCTAGGTCAGAGCCGAGCTCAAACCCCACCAGAGGCAGGCCCTTCGAGCCCGAGATCGGGTCCCGTGGTCCGGAATCGAGCTCAAGCCTCCTCCGCCACGAGGAGCCCCTTCAAGGCCGGGTCCCCCGGCCTGGGCG
The DNA here is from genome assembly GCA_021397845.1 of Areca catechu. NCBI lineage: Eukaryota > Viridiplantae > Streptophyta > Magnoliopsida > Arecales > Arecaceae > Areca > Areca catechu. Next base: position 19,506,918 of record CM038040.1, read on the forward strand.
CACCTCATCCACCTCTGCCAGCCTGAGCTCGGTTAAGGCTGGGCTCCCCTGGCCTGGTGCCGAGCTCGGCCTTCCTCCGCACAGCCGAGCCGCCGCGAGACCGGTCCCCTACGAGTGGGCCCCATCTTCCCAGCTCGACTTTCAACTTAGATCGGGGCACCAACCACCACGAGAGCGGCACCTTCCCTTCGAGGACAGTGGCACGTCCCCCAAGGACCGTACGACGGCACCCGCCACGTCGCCATTAATGTCCACGGCCGCCATTCATACAAAAAAGAAAGGAAGCTCACATCAAGGCACCATGCCCTCCACCGACCTGCCGTACGACCGGAGAAAAGACCCCACCAGGGAGCACAGTCCCCGAGAGCGGTGGCACGACAGTCGAGGTCTCGCCAGGCTTCCAGGAAGGGCAAATAAAAGGAATGTCAGAGGCATGTAAAGGCTCCCTCAGCTACCCAATAAAGAAGGCATCCCATCCACGACACGGTACCTTGTTGTACCCGTCTGACAGTTTGGGAGAACCCCGAGGAAAGCCAAGGGAAAAGACCCGGCCATAATGAACAAAAGGGAGGTAACAACACTCATTCTTCCATTCCAAGCAAGAGCAACATTCTCTCAACAAGGAAGACACCCATTTTTCCAACAACACAACCACGAGAAAGAGGAGAAGGGGGAGAGGCCAGAGAGGAGGGCGAGACCACCTCGGCCACCACACCTCCCGGCTCACACTGACACTTTCATACACTCTACTCATTCCTCCTAGCATGGAGCTCATCCAGAGGGGCTCGACCAGGAGGATCTGTTCCCCTAGATTGTCACTGACTTGATCGTCGGAGTGCCCCCGCCGGAATCTCCGGCTCGGATCACTGACGCTGGCTTTCTTGCAGGTCCCGAGACACCGAAAGCATTTCCCACGCGTGGATGCGGAACACCCGATGCCATCAGCAGCTACGGACCACGACAATCTGGATGGCAACAAATATAATTTAAAATTTATTTAATAAAATTTATTATTTATTAAATTTATTATTTTAAATCTATTTAAAATTTTGATGTTTAAATTATTTTTTTTTCAAAACTAATCCTGAAAAATTTAGTATAATTTTTGAAAGAAAAATTCTATTCAAAACTAAATCAGATTCTCTTTATTTTTATAGGCATAATAATTTATATACAATATAATTTAAAAAATATAAAAATTTGATATTTTGTACTTATAGAATCTGGATAATATTATTTTAGTTCATTATATATATAAGTGCAAAAGTTAAACACCACTATTGTCTCCCAGTTATTATTATTTTTTTTTTTAACTAATGCAGTTTAAAATTTAAAATTTGATACTTTGTACTTATTGAACTAATGCAGTTTTTTATTTTTTTTATTTTTTTATTGTCTCCCCCGAGTTTATCAGGGATATGGGTGCCAGCGACCGGCTGAGCATACGGGGTACCCGGACTAAGACCATCGACCTCATCATATACGGCATCAATAGCCTGACTGCCACGTGTTGAGTGAACTGGCTGTACGTACTCAAATATAACTGTTGCATTAGTTCATATAAGTCCAATCCCTCCAAGCAAAGAAAGCAAAACTGCAACGTAGCCCCCTTCTGAAAGCAACGAAAGCAAGTTGGTTGAGGTTCTCCAAACATAAATTTCCCGATAAACCAAGTCCAATCCCCGACCTTGATTAAACGCATACCGGTCCAATTCTTGGTCCCTTCCGAGACCATACAAAATGGCGGTACCCGTCCGTGCCCATCTCCCTTTTTCGGTTCCTCCTCCACCTGCGACCGCGAGGAGAAGAAAGAAAATAAAGGGCCCCGGAAACGCGACCGGTAGGTAGACCCTCCATCCTTCCCTCCATGGCCGACGAAGACCCCAACGACGCCGTCCTCAGCGACGTCGACGGCGACGACGACCCACTCCCCATCGTCCTCCCTGCTGGCCCCGCACCCGATGACCCCTCCTCCGCCTCCACCTCCGCCGCGGCCGCCGAGCAGCGCGTCCGCGACCTCTTTGCTGAGCTTGAGGAGGAGCGCCGCGCCCGGAAGGCCGCAGAGGACTCCCGCGCCGATCTCCAGACCTCCTTCAACCGTCTCAAAGCCCTCGCCCACGAGGCCATCAAGAAGCGCGACGAGGCCCTCCGCGAGAAGGACGAGTCCACCCGCTCCTCCGATCGGGCCGCTGCCGACCTCGCCGAGGCCCTCCGCCTCAAGGACGAGGCCCTCAAGCACCGGGACTCGCTGCAGTCCGAGATGAGCACCGCCGAGCAGATGCTGGTCTCCGGCATCCACAAGATCTCAGGCAAGGTAAGCGTCTTCAAGAACTTCAACGCCGGAGGCCTCCCCAAGTCCCAGAAGTACGCCGGCCTGCCGGCCGTGGCCTACGGTGTCATCAAGCGGACCAACGAGATAGTCGAGGAGCTCGCGAAGCAGATCGAGGGGGCGTCCAAGTCTCGGGACCAGGCCAGAGAGCAGATGGAGCAGAGGAACTATGAGATCGCCATCGAGGTGTCGCAGCTCGAGGCGACGATTAGTGGTCTCAGGGAGGAGATCTCGAAGAAGGGTGCGGAGATCGAGAGCCTGGAAAGGTCAGTTTCTGAGAAGGGTGAGAAGATCTCCGAGATGGAGAATGAGATATCGGAGCTGAGGCAGTTCAGTGAGGATTGTGATAGCAAATTGAAGAATCTGGAAGCTAAATTGGACTCGCAGAGGCCAGTGCTCATCGACCAGCTGAATTACATTTCGAGGGCTTACGAGCAGATTCGTGAGATAATTAAAGCTGTGGATTTGAACGATTTGGATCAGTTGGATTCATCGGACTCTTTATTTATGTGGAAAGAAATGGATATGGATGAGAATTTGCAGATTTCTTTGGAAGGGACGAGGTCTGTTTATGAGTTGGCTAAAGTTGCGGTGGATAAAGTGAAGGACGAGGTGGAGGAGAGGAGTAAGGAAGTAAAGGCCCTGAACGAGAAAGTGACAGGGTTGTTGGCAGAGAAACAACATATCGGGACACTGCTCCGAAGTGCATTGTCGTCCAAGACAAATGATGTCTTCCAAGTCGCAGAAGAGGGGCTGAGAGAGGCTGGGATTGATTTGAGATTAGATGGCCAGAATAAAGAGGGTTCAGAGGAAGGAGGAGAGGATGAAGTCTATTCCTTGGCAAGTAACATGCACTCCTGATTGGGTGTTGAATGCTTCAGTTGCTAATAACTAATTTTGAAATTAAATTGCAGTAGCATTTTCAAATGTGAATATTTAAGAATAGGCATCTAACATCTGCTGTATTTATTCTTTTATAGGCTGGTGCATTGGAAAGTACTCTAAAGGAATCCCAACTCAAGATAATTGAATTGCAGTATTTGGTTGAAGCACTCAGGTATCCATCGTATATCTTGAATATTTATCTATGTCCACCCTTGATGATGGCAACTTTGAATATTGAAATAAGGGGCTACTCCATTGTGTTTCTTATCCTTTCTCAAGTAGCATATGATTGCTTATCTGGTTGGCAAGTGCATTTGCTTGTGTTGATTATTAGTAGGCAACCACTCTTAGTCCACCATATATGCTTTGAATTGTGCAAGGAACTGGAATCAGACCCTCAAAAAGAAACTTATTCAAGTCCCATGTCATGGATCTATGTAAATGCATTGAACTTAGATTAGATATGAATTGAGCAAGATCTGATTCACTAGCCAAATAGTATGATTTTATCTTATCTGGTAGTTTGACAAATTAGCAAGATGGCTATTTGGGGGTTCTTTAGAATCAGATATAGGATCTAGCAACCCAATTTAATCAGATGATTTATGGGGCTAGTTTTACAATTTGATGGTTCAGTGATGGAGTAGTGGGGATGGACCGAAGAGGTTTGCAGAGGGGCAAAGAGTGAATGGCAATCAGAGAGAGAGGGAGAGACTCCTTTACTCCATAGAGATTTATTGGATCATTAGGTAGTAGTTGTGGATCGGTAATATTAGCTTTGGTGTCAGAGTTATTAGTTCCAAGGTCCTCAAAAGAATGAAAAAAGACAAAGGGAGGAAGGAGAGTGGGGGGATGGAGGGGAAGGGGCAAAGAGAGGGATGGAGGTGTGGAAAGGGATTATACAGAGAATGCCATGTGGAGGAGCTGGGTTGGGGTTTTGGCTGCCTCATCCTTTCTCTCATCTTATCTTGACATTGAACTTGAACCAATGGTGGTTTGGCATGTGTATAAAATTTAATCTAAATTGACACTTCATTAATTTGGTGGATTAAAATAAGATTCTATGATCAATCATCATCTTGAATATGGATAATTGTTAGTTACCAGATTGGAAATCTTTATCAATCCTGACTAAATGAATTAGAACCAGGTCAAGATCCAAACTTTTGGTAAGTCTATATTGGTCATCCTTTGTTGACCCCAATTTAGGTTCTCTCTCTCTCTCTCTGCCTCCTCCCGTCTCTCCACCCCCTCTCTTTGAGTTCTCATGCACCTCCAATTATTCCTGATCTTTCTCATACGCGGACTAGCTATAATGCCTCTCCCTTAATGCATGATGCATATAAAATAATTTCATACTTCACACTCTTAAATGGGGTTGGGTTTCTATATTAAATTGGATGTTTCAGCTAATGCCTAGTAGTGTTTTAAAACAGGATTCATCTGATATGGGGATGCAACTTGCAAACCACCCAGCTTTAGGGTTGGGTTGCATAGTCTTGCCCTCCATGTTGAAGAACAAGGAGGAGATCAGTTCAGTATGGGTGCTATCAAACCAGTACCGAAGCTCCTATGAGTTGGCGATTGGTTCAGTATGGTACTCTGTATCGTACCATTCTTGGATGTACTGAAATAGGCAAAAGGAGAGAGAGGAAGCGAGGGAGGGGGAGAGAGGGAGAGGGAGAGGGAGGGAGGAAGGGGGAGAGAGGGGTTGAGGATATTTGAGCCGTCATGGAGAAGCTTCAAGAGCTGTGGATCCTGCAATGGAGATCGAGGGAGAGGGAGGAAGTTTGAGCCATTGCAGGGAAGCTTGGGATCTGACTATAGGGACAGAGATGCTAGAGAGCGAGGGAGAGACTCACCTGTGATTAGTGCTTTGGGGATGGAGGGCTTCGAAATTGAGCAATAGAGTGAGGGAGAACCAAATGGAGGCTTAAAAAAATTTAGCTATTGTATACTGACTGATTGAACCTGTAAGCAGGGCTGGTTTGGATTGGTTGGCTAACCTTGTTAAAAATAAGGCATTTAGTGTTTAGTGCTAGTTATTTGCCCAACCATAGTTGGACAATGAAATTATGTAAAGGTGATATTAATGATTCCATAATGCCTTGAAGAAAAAGACATAATGTTTGGCTTGTTTAAATATATAGTAATAGATATTTTCACAGATTTCAAGGGAGTGGTTAAATGTTCTACTATACCAAATAATATGTTTTGGAGCATGCTAGTAATGCATTCAATATGATGGTTCCAAGATGCAAGGGCTTTCAACCATTGTTTAGACAAGTTATCTAGGTTCACTCCTATGTTGCACCTTAAAGTATCCTACTTAAAACACTTTACAATGATCATAAGTACCGTGTGCCACATCATGCCAATCTCCAATTGGCATAGTTCAATTGTTTTGTATTGTGCCGTTCCACGCAAAATTGGCTGCTTGACATGTCTCATAACATTAAAAACTAAGGTTGTGCTGGTCTATACTGGTTCATGTTAATGCTACTCATGTATCCTTTTACCATGCCTATTCCGATCATTGTGATCAACACACCCTGCCATGTGATGATACAAACATGCCCTTATATTGTGCCTATCTCAGAGCTACAACATGTGCTATTTGGCATGAATTGGCATTGCATGATACCTTAATCCACAACATCTTCAGACTCATGGGTGTGGTTATAGTAAGTATTCTTGTACCAAGAGAATCATGTCAATCTTGTGCATTGTTTCATGCTCAAGGATCAAGGGGCTAGTCTATCCTGGTGACATTGTACTAGACAGGAGAGAGCATGGGTTTTAGGATGCATCCAGTACCCTGGGTCTCTGCAGACTGAATTGTCCCAGTCCATTCTCGTTGAGATAAACCAAGATCATTGCACTCTGAGACTCAGGACAGCTTAGTGTCAAGGACACTGATTCTTGTAATTTATTTTTGCCTTTTCCTTTTTTTCCTTTTCCTTTTGTTTTAGTGGTTGTTTAAGACAAATTTGAGACTGTTTTGTTACCATATTGGACTAGTCCAATGCTAGGATGGGCCCTGGTATGGGATTTAAACATTCGTGCATCTTGTGCATTATTTTCGTGGAAAGAAGGGATGGTTAATTTTATCAATTTTTAATGGTCTTGTTTGTGGGCTCAAATTCTACAAATTAGTATGTGTTTGATATATTATTCTTTTAGATTGACCTTTTACTGGATGCGATGTCAAATAAAAGCAGGTCCTTTTTTTAAAAAAAAGGAAAATGGTTATGTGGATTTTTGGCATATAAAATTCAGATTTTCAGTTAACAATGTTTGAGGATTTCCAAATTCGAGATAGAATGTTCATATTCTTTATCTTGTTTTTCTTTCATATAATTTTCTATTTTTTATATAGAAATACTTTTATAAGGAAAGGAAAACCATGAAGCCTATTCTTTAGGTTTCACCTTATTGAGGTTCTTAGTGCATCAAGTTGTTTGCTATTAAAAAAGTGAGAGAATTAATTCCATGCTCTAGGTTTGACTACCATATTCCATTTACTCCATTTCTTGTTTAAAAATCATTCCCTTATGCAAAGTCATGCCTTGTTTTTATATACTTATCTCTATTTTATTTGTACTTATGTGTTGTTTTATACCGGATTATTGATATGCTCAGCAAAAGCAAGATGATCATCTAAGCTAAGACCAGTAACAAAATTGCTAGTGATCAGGTCCTAAACCTAAAAGGACAGTCAAACTAAGGGGCGGACCTCAATTTTCTCTAGAGAAGGGAATGGTCTGTGTCATACTATTTGGGTAGGAGAATTACCTATTAATCAATAAACATTATGAAGTTGGTTCGGCAATTCCAAATCATAGCAAAAATTTGATACATTTAGAGTACCATAGCTTCTCCCTATTTTAGTTCCAATATCCAACTCTGAAGTGAGCCTCTTTTTTTAATCCTTCCATTCAACTGTAAGTTTGCATTCATTAAGATTTTGCAGGCCCATATCATATGCCAGTGGAGAGTGGCCTCTATGTCTAGTTCATGTTTTTTGTTCATAAATCATTTTTAATCATCCTCATTGATCTAGCCATGGATCTCCTATTGATTGTATCTATAAGTCATTCCTCTATATTTGAAGGCATTCAGCATCAGGTGTCTGAAGTTTAGCATGCACTTGAGCACCACGCTGTTGATTGATTTTGCCATTTAGTGTCAATATGGGAGGTTCTTGAGGAAATCTTTTGTTGTAGCAAACAGTGATATCATTGTCCTCAAACATGCTAGACAATTGCTCTAATATGATTGGTTACCATCAAGTGAAAGCAGATTCAAGGATTTGAGAGTACGACCTCTTTCTCCATCTTCCATCATTTACTCCAGCAACATGCTTAAGCAAATGGCGCATGCAAATTTTGTGAGTGAACAAGCATAGATAAAAGGTGATCAGGATTCTATGAATCAATGAGACAAATGGCATAGGAATAACAATCCAGAGTCCTTTTTATTTAAGCTCAAATTTTATTAAAAGTTTTTCTTGAGGATAAGTAACACCCCCCCCCCCTAAACCACCCCTCCCCTAAAAAAAAAAAAATCTACATTAATTTATGATTATGATAAATGCTGTTGTTTGGTTTTATTGAAATTCTCTCACTGTATCATTTGGCAATTTTATATTTTTTTAAATTTCTCCTTTTAACAACCAAACACATTTTAAATATCTCAGCTTTTGAACTTCAATTCTTTTTATGTCAAGAACAAGGTACCAATCATGAATTTGAAAATTGAAACTCTCAAAAGCGACCTTCGACATTCTATCTTGTTTATTTTTATTTTATTTAGTTCATAGGTGAATGCTTATAATGCAGGATGGTAGTCACTTTTGAACAAATGAACTATATTATGAATAAATAGATAATTAACAAACTGACTAAAATAAACAAACAAAAATGAACCCCCAAAAAAGATCTGAGAATGTTGATGGTAAATGATAAAAATAATATTCCTAAACTAAGTATGCCTTCTTAATTTATTAAATTTTCTAACCGATATACTCTTCTCCTCCAGCAATTGCTACTGTTTTTCATAGGTCTCATTCTTTTAATTAAGGGCTCATTATGGGATATTGCACAATGAGTATAATTGACACTATATTATGAAAAAAAAAGACAATGAACTGCCTAAAGTCATCTGAGTTTTATGTTATGAAAGCATTTAGTTAGCCTTGGAATTTGATTCAGCTATTCATTTGCTGCTGATTATTACAATTCATTGCTTTTGTCCTGGGTAAATAATAGCCTTCTTGGCTCTTCCTTCTCTTATGCTGTCATCTTCTCCTGTTTTTCCCTACCGGCAGGTGTCATTAAAGTTAATTTTGATGGTGTTGTCAATAAGCATGTCAGTGGTTGGAGCTGGCTTTTCTGTGACTGCTTGGGTTCATTGCTTCATGTTGGAACTTGACAACTAAGTGGTTCCGTTCCTGGTGTTGAGATATGGGCAGTATTGGAAGGTCTTATAGCAGTCTAAAATAACTTTAATTATCCATATTTTACTGGAAGGCAACTCGATGACAGTTGTAAAATGGATTTGCGGGCAACAAGATGCCCCTAACATAATTCTTCCAATACTTCTCAATGTTTTGTTTATCATATATTTTTTTCTTTTTGTTTCAAGGCATGATGTGTATTTCATGAAGAAAATGAACCAGCTGGCTGGTCAGTGTCTAGGCTTTGAGTGGGGACTGGTGCACCCCCCCCCCCAAAAAAAAACACACGCACGCACGCACCAACAAAACAAGAAAAAACAAAAAACAAAAAAAAAAAAAAAAGGGGAAGAAGAAGATTTATGAGAGTTGTTCGTCTGATAACAATTCTGTATTATGTTCACTTTACAAAGTGAAGCGGACGTAAAGGCGATGCATTTATTGAAGCTGCATATTGACTAGACTACTGGAGCCTTTATGTCGGCGTTCTTGCTAAATTCATTTTTTTTGGTGTGTCTTGAGCTCTGTGCTAAGTTGCTTTCCTCTTTATGCATGTGCTTTTACTGGATTAAGGGCAGAGTCCTGTTTACTTAAAGCTCGTTTGGATGCTCAAGCAAAAGAGATTAACCAGCAAAAGCATCATGTTAAGGAACTGGAGGAGAAGGAACGGGTGGCAAATGAAAGTGTAAATTTCTCCCTTTTCATGCATGTTCAGTGCAATGTTAAAACCATTTTTCACAATAATAATTCCAATCTGCAGTGTATTAAGTAATAAGAGTAAATTTTAATTCTTTATGAAGGTTGAAGGCCTCATGTTGGACATTGCAGCAGCAGAAGAAGAAATTGCTAGATGGAAAGCTGCGGCAGAACAAGAAGCAGCAGCTGGCAGAGCGGTTGAGCAAGACTTTCTCACACAGGTATGCTAGTTAAGCGGGCCATATATGATTTCTGGAATATGCTTGTGTCTAAACGGTAACAATATTTTGGATTGTCTTCTGGATATAGTTCCAGTTAAGAAAAATATTAAAGTCATTGGCATTTAACTTGAGTTTTTAAGCATCTCTGCATATGGGTTTTATAGGCATCTGAATTTTGTAAATAATTCCCTTTTTTATTTCTCTTTTTTTGTTAAAGATTTCCCCTATGAAAGGTGGTAGTCAACCTTTGACTATCATAGGAGTGCTCGTCTTGTCTCCTTCAAACAAATGGATCGTTTTTTGTTTTTTGGTTGATCTGAACTCAAGCTAATAGAGCTCCTAAGGTCCTTTATAAGGAGAAGCACTGTACTTCGCTCCAAGTTAGACAAGCATGCTCACACAAAGGTGCATGTCTGTGCACACATAGAGACACTGCACATAAACAAAGAAATGGAGAAGAGTAAGAGAGATATGTATGAAGAGAGAGAGAGAGAGAGAGAGAGGGGGGGGGGTAGAGAGAGTCACGAGCAGAAATTTGAACTCGTTCGAATTATCATTCAGTCAAAACAACTTTAGATCATGCAGTCTTTCCCCTTTGAAAGGGGCCCACTTCTTATCTCTGATCAACCTCTGAAAAGATCGAGCATTAAGTGGAGTGAGCTGCAAAGCTCGGTTAGTAACCTCTACCATGGTCACGAACTTAAGTTTGTATTGAACGCACACATTTCTTAAATCATAACACATTTTTTAAATAAAATTATCACTGAAAACCAAGTAGGGGTTCACTGAAATAAAACCAAAGGCTTCAATAGAAACACGATGGCTGTGTAAGGATCAAGAGACATGTTTTTTCTGAAAATAGTTCAGATAATTCATGTTAGATCATAAGTTGAATAATTTTCCCAAAGTTCAAGCAGAGGATCGCTAAAACACTTCAATAAAAATCCATGCAATTAAAATCTTTATTAAGAAATAAAAACAATAAAATGTTAAAGCACATTATTCACCAAACTCCAAGATTTGCATAGTTTCACACTTTCTTATAAGGTTTCTTTCTTCCCTCAAGGCCTCTCTTACCCTCTTTGTAAATACAAGCAAGCTCACTTATTATCCTCTTTGATAATTTGAGCAAGACCACTCATATACCAACTGGCTGGGAATCCAGGTGGATACTTATTGGTAATCTAGATGAGGCCACGTATTCCACCTAGGCAGATGTTCCCTATTGAAATTCGAGTGAGACTTAGCCAAGTCCCACTTGGCTAAGGATCCAAACATGTCTTTCAAGTTTGATATTATTTTTAGATTTGGAAGGATTTATAAATTAATTAAAAAATATTGGCTTAATATTATTCACTTTCAGAACTTTCATATTGAAACGAAATATAAATTCTGAGTATCATGGCAGCAGAGTTTCAAAAAACAATCTCTCTAAATCCTTTCATTGAACCATGTCTTAAAATATGGAACAACTTTAAAGCTTAAGCTGATAGTAGCAAAATTTCAGAAGCCTTAATTTTGGAAATGATAATGATGTTTATCACATAAACCTGAAATCGACCTCAAGTCTGAAAAGCCACTCATGAAAACCATTTTTCAACATTGATTAGGTTTTGTTGATTAAAACAATAACCAGGTTTGAAATTGACTTTTCAAAGGGTGGCAGCTTCAAAAATATAAAAGTTATAAGAATTACTAAGAGAAGAAATTGTAGCATTTGAAAAAGATGTTGTAAGTGAGAAATCCAAACAATGCACAAGCTCATATGAAATAAAAACACTAACCAAATATTTAAGTTCAAAGACAACATGAAAAGTTCAATTACCTAATGATGCCGAACAAATCCTTATTGAAATTCTCTCCTCCTTTTTCTTTTTTTCTCTTTTTCTTCTTTTTCTAAGACTTACTTCAGTCCTTCCCTTCCCCCGATCATCCTTTATCTGTAAGCAAGTCGATCCAACAAGTGGCCCACCAGGTTTATTTATTAATTTAGTCAATCACCGAGTAGGTTGGTTCCCCTTAGGTCAATTAGTAGTTGAGTTGGGTGGGTAGTTAAGTCAGTTTGTTCAGGTGCTTAAGTGAAACAGGCTGCTTATAAGTACAAACAGACTGATAAAATAATAAACTTTGTATTACATACAGACTTATATATCCATTTTCTTAAGACATTACATGTAAATGAGTCCGTAACACCCATTTAAATTTAATAAAAATACTTAAAATCATATTGCTCAAGAACAAAAGGTTGATTGTCCAAGTTTAATTCAAACTTAAGATTTTTGGTGTTGGATGGAAATAGAGTCCTTTAAAAGCTAACATATTTCTTAAAATCCAAAGTTCCTGTAAGAAACGTCATATTTTGTCTCTAAAACATCTCCTTTAAAATGACAATGAGCAAGACTTAATGCTTCCACAAAATGATTCATGTTCAAGTGTCATGCATTCCTGTTATGTGTAAATATTTTCTAATTATAGATCAGGTTATTACATACAGAGATAGATGGAGGGAAAGGTAGATAGATAAATAGATTGTTAGATGGAGAAAAAGATTTTCGCTTCTTCATGGTGTGACTCTGGGGTATGGAGGTGTAGCAACTCCATAAATAGACATGCTGCCTCGATAATTTTGGTCATGTGACACCACTGGCATGTCATCCTGTTACTTTCATATCTGGCAATTAGTGGAACTGATCTAAAAATTCTTAAATGTCAAATCATAAATCACAATGACAATATGAAGGCTGAAGATCCAACATTATCAGAGAGGATCTAAATTGTAGTATACCTCTTGCAATTACTTGACAATATCAAACTCATTGTGTACCCACCAGTAAATGAATTACAGAAAAATGATCAGTAGCATGCACCATCTGTGAGTAGAATTCCCCAGATAAGGATGTTTCTATCAGCTCTTTCTTTTCTATGATTTCTATTAAAGTGTTAACTAGGTCATTCTGACTTCTAAGATGTCATATAGATCAATAATCTTTCTTTCATAACATCCTTGCTCCATTTCTCTATTTGTACCGAAAGCTTATTAAAAAATTTATTCAAACTTATTTATTGTCATTATCGTTTCATGTTGCTACTAATCACTTATTTATGTGTCTTGATTTGGAAATGGGATTTAAACATTATTAATTGGAAAATTCAGTTGTCAGCTCTTCGGAAGGAGCTAGATGAGGCAAAACAGACAATTTTAGAATCAGAAAATAAGCTCAAGTTCAAAGAAGAGACTGCAGCTGCAGCAATGGCTGCGCGAGATGCATCTGAGAAGTCATTACGGCTGGCAGATATGAGGTCTGCAAGGCTGAGGGAGAGGTTGGAGGAGCTGACCAGGCAGCTTGAAGAATCCGACAATCGGGATGACTCAAGGAACAGAAACAGTCACAGATATGTTTGCTGGCCATGGCAGTGGCTGGGATTGAACTTTGTTGGATACCAGAGTAGTATACAAGAAGATAGTAATGAAATGGAACTCTCAGAACCCCTTGTCTAGGTTTATATACTCTTGTATCCAGGAAGAAAAAAAAAGTGATTCTTGTAATTGTTTAATTATAAAGAAATAGTCTTCGCATTCTTTGCAAACTTCTTTTTTTTTTCAGGGAACTGAGAATTGCCTTCTCATGGATCCGCGTGCATTGTAGCAAGTGAGAGATAACTGTACTAGTTCATTTAAAAATCAAAGAAACTTCAAGCAGGTGCCTGATAGGTATTAAATTTTGATCTTCAGAGGCACCGTTAGTACATTGTTATTGATTGACTATTTGTTTATTCTGTTTATGCACTGATTATCCTGTCATGTGGCACATACATGACACTTGAACTTTTTCCATCATCTACCTGCAAAATTCCAAGGAAATTTTGTCACTTGAACCTAGAGATTGGATTTTGAAGGTGCTCCGTTTCAACAACCTTTGCAGCCTTGTTTCTTCTTGGTTGTAGGTCTGCAGCAGTGCCTCGCATTCATTAGGGTCCATTGTACAAGTTACTGCAAATTTTATGGAACTTTTCTTTCAGTCTACAAGTCATCTAGAGCTTTAACATAAGTTATGGACTTCAATATTTTCAATCAATCTTTAAAATTGTAGTGCTTCTAGCATTCTGAAATTTTCACAAATACCTCAAAGGTAAACCTTTAGTTGTCAAGATCATGTCAACATGAGTTACCAAACATATGCCAAGAACTTAAATTACAATCAATAAAAAATCTATTGGAACGTTTACATGGCTGGACTTTCATTGAACCAACATATGCAATGTTTAAGTTCAAATCTATTAAATGCTAATTTATATTTGATCATAAGGCCTCCAATGAAAATGTTTGGCAGAAGAAACATTTGAGAGAAGGTGATTTGGTGTGGCAGTTGTTTATTTTTCTTGTTAGTATGATTTTAGGTAATTACATGATTTCAGAAATCATATGATTTAAAGAAGATACAGTTTTATGAATCACATGATTTAAGAAAACAATCTATATCAATTCATAATACCGGGTATGTATGTATGTATGTATGTATGTATAGAGAGAGAGCATTTTTTTATGTTAGTCTATATTATTTTTCTTGTATAGATTTTGTATAATAATATATGTTGTTGCCGCCTGGATCGTCGTGGCCCGTAGTTGCTGATGGCGTCGAGGGTCGCGCGTCCGCCTACCGGGGATGCCTCCGGTACCTCAAGACCTGCAAGAAACAACATCAGTGATCCGGGTCGGAGATTTTGGCGGGGGCGCTCTGACGGTCAAGTCAGTGACGATCCAGGAGAACAGATCCTCTTGGTCGAGCCCTCGAGATGAGCCCCACGCTAGGAGTGAGTGTAGTATATATGGAAGTGAGAGTGAGCTGGAAGAGGTGATGGCCGAGATGGTCGAATCCTCCTATCTGGCCTCCCTTCCTTGTTTCTTTGCTTGCTTACTTTTGGCTTACTCTGGCTGAGTTTTTACTTTGGCTTGCCTCGGGATCTTCCCGTGTCGTCAGACGTGTGTGATGAGGTATCGTGCCATAGACGGGACGCCTCTCCTGTTAGGTAGCCGGGGAAGCTTCCATGCGCTCTGACATTCCCTCTGCTTGCCCCACTCCTGGAAGCCTGGCAGGGCCTCGGTTGGCGGGTCGCCGCTCTCGGGACTCGCGCTCTTCGGTTGGATCTTTTTTCTGGTGGTACGGCAGGTTGGTGGAGGGCATGGCGTCTTGATGTGAGTTTCCTTTCTTTCCAGCTCGGTCCCCAGCTCAGACAGAGGCACCAGCCACTAAGGGAGTGGAGCCTCCTCTCCAAGGACGACGGCGGGCCTTCCGAGGGTCGTACAGCAGTGCCCACTATGCCGCCATTAATGCCCATGGCCATCACTCTCCTCGCCACGAGGTGGCTCGGCTGGGCGGAGGAGGGCTGAGCTCGACTCCGGACCAGCGGAACTCGGCTTCGGATGAGCTCGACCTGACGGAGGTGGGCGGGGTGTCTCCTAGCCCAGGAGATCCGACCTCGGAGGGGCTCCTCGTGGCGGAGGAGACTTGAGCTCGATTCCTGACCACGGGGCCCGATCCTAAGGGGTCCGCCTTGGATGGGGACTTGTACTCGGCTCCGGCCTAGGTATCCTGCCCCGACGGAAATCGACCTGGCGGAGGACGGAGCTCGGCATTGGCGGGCGACCCCGTTGCTCCACGGAAGCTCAGCCCGGCGAAGGGGCCCATGTTGAAAATCCAGCGTGGCGTCTGATGGGGACTTCACGTCAGTTTGCCCGCTCCACGTTAGCGATCCAGCCACATCATTTGCCCCCCACTCCCAAGGCCCGTTGGTGCGCGGCGCTCGGGACGAAGGGAGTAATTGCGGTGCTGACATGGAAAGGCAAAGAAATCTGGTGTAATAATGATCGATATCGGCAGTGCTTCGCGCGGCGGTCCTTCAAGCCTGTGCGGGGGTGCCACGTGGCCACGTCTGAGGAGCAGTTATGGCGGGCATGGAAGTCAGAGCGACCGTGATCAGATTGAGGCGCTGGCCTCGTTGATTGGCGACACGTGGCGAGCATTTCTTGGGAGAGCCATAACGGTACGGTCGGGCGTAGGTTGTCTCGAAAAGAAAGGTAAGTTTTTCGAGACTTACTTTCTTTCAAATCTTTCACGCTCGGCGTCGTACAGAGGTTCTCTCCCCTTCTTCTCCGGCCGCTACCGTCCTCCCAGACTCTTAGCAGGTTATCTCCTTCTTCCTCTCCCTCCTCGTCGGCTAGGGGTCATTTAGGTCTTCCTTCGTCCTTCTCTTCTTCTTCCATGGACCGTTTTGGCCCGAACTTCTGTCCTTCTTGTCAAGCCGAGGCCGGACCTTCCCGGTCGAGGACTCCTTCTTCCTTCGATGAGGAAAGGGAGGTGGCACGCTATGAGTTCAGTAGGAGACCTTCCTATGGTCCTATAGCCATTAGGGAACCCGGGTCTGCTCCCCCACCTCGCTTGGCTCTCCTTCCTGCTCCTCTCCCTGCTCTTGCTCCTGAACCCGAACCTTCTCGGTCAACAGGTCTCGGAGGGATTGCTTCAGTGATCACCGCCGAGGATCTCGCAACCATCCGGGGTGCTTACGACATCCCCGAGTCCATCCACCTTTCAGTTCCTCGTCCGGGGGAGCGGGTCACATCTAGTGGCCCTCGATGAATTGCTTTCTATGAGGAGGCCTTCGCCGGGGGTCTCCGATTTCCTATCCATCATCTCTTTCTTTCCTTTCTGGCTAACTACCGCCTTGTTCCTGGTCAGTTGGTCCCCAATGCCATCAGAACGATCTTCTGTTTCATCGTTTCTATGTCACTTCCATGGGATCGTTGCCCGTTTCTCCCTGTTCAGGGACTTCTTCATCCTGGAACGCCACCCTACCGAGGAGGGGTGGCGATTCCTTTCTTCTCGCCCTCGGGGCATTAGGTTCGAGCTCCTCTCTTTCATCAAGAGATGGAAGAGTAGGTATTTCTTTGCCTCGATCGAAGGGATCGACTGGGTTTGGAGCGACCCAGATCGGTCTCCCAATAGGAACTCCTCCGTCGAAGCAGCCGACCTCGACCTATACGAGCTGCTCAGATCGGCCGAGATCCCTTTGCTCGAGGTCCTGCTGTCGGAGCGGAATCTCCACGAGGCCGGGGTCGGCTCGACGCAGGAGTCAGGTGAGTTTGACTTGGCCACCCCTTCCCTTTTTCTTTCTCTCTCTCTCTCTCTTTTTAAACTTGGGATTGACCGTGTCTTCTTTGGTGCAGGAATGAAGTTCTCCATGGATGAGCTGCTCTTGTTCTCCGAGGAACGAGAGCATGAAGCTGATGCCGGCGAGCCCGCTCCGAAGAGAGCTCGTGCCGATGACGGTGCGAGGCCGGGCAAAACACGCCGATTTCTGAACGAAGGCGGAAGAGGGCGGCTGAGCCCATCCCGAAGCCTTCAGGGCAGCACGACCCGACCTCGGTGCCCGAGCCCGAGGTGGTCGTTTGGACCAGATTGGCTGCTACTGCTGCCAGGGTGGGAGCCCCCCCTCCGGAGGTCATCGACGTCGAAGAGGACGAGGAGCCGAAAGAAGTGAGGCCGGCACCCCAAGTGCAGTCCAAAGCGGCGCCGAGCCCGCAACTGGCATTGAAGGTGCCTTCCGCCGCTGAGGGGTCCAAGTCGGCAGAAAAGCGAGATAGGGACTACCGCCGAGTTCCTTTTCGGTTGGGGCCCAACGTCTCCTTGATGAAGGACCTGAGCCTCACCGAGCGGATGATGGACTTCTCAGTCCAGTCCTGCGACCGGCGGGAAGAGAGCGGGAGATGTCTGGGTGACGTCGTCAGCTCGTCCTTCACCAACCTCTACGCCGTAAATTCCTCTTCGCTCGTCTTTATTACTTCTGATATTTTTTAGCGCCGTAGCTAACGTGCTTTCTCTGATGCAGCAAGGCAGAGAACTGATCCTCATCCGGGACTACTGCCGTAATTGGGCCAAGAGGGACAAGGAGCGGCAGGCGGAGCTCGAGTCCCTGAGGACCGAGGCGGGTCGGAAAGACGAGGAGACCCAGGAGGCTAACCTGAAGGTTAAAAGCCTCATGGTCGAGGTCGCCGACGCCGCCTGGATCAAGAAGGAGCTCGAGGGAGAGCTCGAGTCGAAGAGGACCCAGCTGAAGGAGCTCCGGACTAAGTCGAAGGCGGCAAGGGAAAAGGCCGCCTCTGCTGAAAAGAAGGTGACGACCGCTGAGAAGAGGGCCACGGAGACAGAGGAGAAGGCTACCGCCGCCGCCCGTTCCACTGAGACCGCCGAGAAGGGGATGGCGGTGGCGATCCACCAGGCTGAGCGCGCGGGAGAGCAGCTGCCAAGGCGAGGTGACGGGCGGAGGCCGCAAGGAAGGAGGCCGCCGACGTGGTGGCCACTTTCAAGGCCTCCCCTGAATATATAAAGGACTTCAAGGAGGCGGCGATGGACTCCTTCACCAAGGGGTTCGCTTACTGCCGCACTCAGCTGCGAGGGATCCTCTCCGAGGAGTGATTGGCTGCGCTCCGAGCCCCTGGCAAGAGGGCTCCAACTCCGGCGGTGGCTGCAGCGGGGTAGGGAGCCGCTCCAGCCGGGCCTCTCCCAGAGGTGGCCTCGGAGGCACCTGGTCGTGTCGAGCCGACCTTGGTGGCGACGGCGGCCGAACCAGTGTCGCAAGCGGGGACAGCTGAGTCGGTCCCGGCGGCATCAGCAGCTAAACTAGCTCCTCTAGCGAAGGTCGCTCAGGAAGGTGCCCTTACAACAGAGGTGGAGGAGGGGGAAGTCCCAGCCGTGCATCGCCCAGGGAAGGAGTCGGCTCAATAGGGTATGACTCCTTGTAAGATCTTTTCTTTTTGTTGGACCGGGCTACCTGGCTTGTCAGGGCCCGGGAGATAATGTAATGTATTTTTTCCGAGTAATGAAAAATAGTACAGCCAATACGGCTTTTTCCTTCCTTTGTGGTGTGAATGTTTTCTCTCCTCCCCCCTTCTCCCTTTTCTTTTCTTCTCTTTTTCTTTCAGTGCCGGGAGATCGGAGAAGGGAGCTCCATCTTGTATGGGCTCGAGCCTCACTGTCTTGGAGCTGGGCTCGAGACTCCGATGCCGGAGAACGGTGGCTCCGGGCTTGAGTGCCTGAGGGATCCTTAGTTCTTGGTGCCGGAGGACTTTTCTCCGAGCTCGAGTGCCTGAGGGCTTCTCAGGTCTTAGTGCCGGAGGTCTTTTCTCCGGGCTTGAGTGCCTGAAGGCTTCTTAGGTCTTGAATGCCTTGGAGCTGGGCTCGAGGGTGTGCTGGCCGGAGAGCTGGGCTCTGGATTTTGGTTGCATGAGGACAAGGCTTAGGAGTTGTCGTCTTGGAGCTAGGCTCGGAGATGTGCTGGCTGGAGAACTGGGCTCCGGATTTTGGTTGCCTGAGGACAGGGCTCAAGAGTTGTCATCTTGGAGCTGGGCTCGGAGACGTGCTGACTAGAGAGCTGGGCTTCGGATTTTGGTGGCCTGAGGACAGGGCTCATGATTTGTCGTCTTGGAGCTGGGCTCGGAGACGTGCTGGCCGGAGAGCTGGGCTCCGGGTTTTGGTGGCCTGAGGACAGGGCTCTGGAGTTGTCATCTTGGAGCTGGGCTTGGAGATGTGCTGGCCGGAGAGCTGGGCTCCGGATTTTGGTTGCCTGAGGATAGGGCTCAGGTCTTGGTACCGGAGGACTTTTCTCCGAGCTTGGATGCCTTGGAGTTGGGCTCGAGGCTTGAGTGCCTGAGGGCTTCTCAAGTCTTGGTGCCGGAGGACTTTTCTCCGGGCTTGGATGCCTTGGAGTTGGGCTTGAGGCTTGAGTGCCTGAGGGCTTCTCAGGTCTTGGTGCCGGAGGACTTTTCTTCGGGCTTGGATGCCTTGGAGCTGGGCTCGAGGCTTGAGTGCCTGAGGGCTTCTCAGGTCTTGGTGCCGGAGGACTTTTCTCCAAGCTTGGATGCCTTGGAGCTGGGCTCGAGGCTTGAGTGCCTGAGGACTTCTCAGGTCTTGGTGCCAGAGGACTTTTCTCCGGGCTTGGATGCCTTGGAGTTGGGCTCGAGGCAGGCCTCCCGGAGAGCTGGGCCCCGGGTAGTGACATTCCTGCAAGGCAAACAACCCGTTGTGCAAAGGAAAGTCTTTATTTCTAATGGAGAAAAAACTTACATTACTGATAGTATCTCCTCAAATTACAAGCATTCCATGTTCGGGGGAACCTGGCGCCATCCAGGTCCTCGAGATAGTAGGCCCCATGTGAGAGGGCCTCGGCCACTTTATAAGGGCCTTCCCAGTTTGGTGAGAGCTTGCCGCATCCCGGGGTTGAGACGCTTCAGCCCGGCGCAGTACTAGGTTGCCAAGTCGGAAAGTCTTCAGCTTCACCTGTGCATTGTAATATCGGGCGACCCGTTGTCTGTATGCTACCATATGAAGTCGGGCTTTATCCCTTGTTTCTTCTAGGAGGTCTAGGTTTAGCAAGAGGTTCGCCGAATTCTGCATCCAGTCATACTGCTGCAACCGCAGTATGGGCACGTCGAGCTCGATTGGGATTACTGCTTCAGCACTGAAGATGAGGTTAAAGGGTGTTTCACCCGTTGCCGCTCTGGGCGTTGTGTGGTAGGCCCACATTCCTCCGCCTATCTGCCCTTCGCTTGGTCCAACCTGGTGCGAAGTCCTTGTAAGATGGTCCGATTAGTCACCTCAGCTTTCCCATTTATCTAGGGATGAGCAACCGAGGTGAACCGGTGTTGGATGCCGTGTTCGGCGCAAAACCCTTCGAACTCCCTGTTGTCGAACTGCTGTCCGTTGTCGATAATGATGCAATTGGGGAGTCCGAAGTGGCAGATGACAGACTTCTAGAAGAATTGTTGAACATTGGCTTCTGTAATCCAAGCTAGCGGCTCCGCTTCGACCCACTTGGTGAAATAGTCGATCGCCACTAGCAAGAATTTCTGCTGCCCTGGCACGGTGGGGAACGGTCATAGAATGTCCATCCCCCACTAGGCAAAAACCAGGGGGATGACAATTGGGAGATCGGTGTGGCCGGCAAGCGCTGTATGTGGGAATGGCATTGGCATTTGTCACACTTCTTGATGAAGTCGGTGGTGTCTTCTCTCATCATCTCCCAGAAGTATCCCTGGCGAAGAGCCTTGTACGCCAGAGTCCTCCCCCTACATGGTTCCCATAGAGGCCCTCGTGTATCTCTTGGAGCACGAAAGCTACCTCCGTGGGTCTGAGACACTTCAAGAGTGGGTAGGAGTAAGATCGGCAGTAGAGATGACCGTCCATTAGAACAAAACGGGTGGCCTTCTTTTTGATGAGGTCGGCTTCTCTGCGGTCCTCTGGTAGGAGGCTGTCATGGATGTACTTGATGTACCTGTCCATTCAGCTCCGCTCATGGGCTACTTGTTGCATCTTCTCTGGGCTTTCGTAGCTTGGATTCTTGAGATACTCAACGTAGGCGCGCCCTAGGGATGAGTCCGGTAGGGTTGCGAGCCTCGACAGTGCATCCGTACGAGCGTTTTCTTCACGAGGGATGTGGAAAACGCGGAAGTAATGGAAGCCCGCCATGCTCGAACGAACCTTCTCCAGGTACTTCACCATCTGGGGATCTCGAGCCTCGTACTCTCTGGATACTTGTCCAGCAACCAGTTGGGAGTCGGTGAAATCCTTCAGGCTTTCGACGCCCAACTCACGGGATACCTTTAGGCCCGCGAGGAATGCTTCGTACTCCGCCTGGTTGTTCGTGGCGGCGAACTTGAAGCGGAGAGCACATTCCATCACCACTCTGTCGAAATTGGCGAGGATGACTCCCGCTCCGCTTCTGCCGGAGTTGGAGGCACCGTCCATATGGAGGATCCAAGGGTCCTCCCGTGGTTCGGGCTCAGCTTAGCTCTCCAGGGCCATCCGCTTTGGCTCCTCGGGGGACCCTATACATTCGACCATGAAGTCGGCTAGGACTTGGACCTTCTACGATGACCTCGGTCGGTACGCGATGTCGAACTCGCTCAGCGTCAGGGACCATTTAGCCAGTCTTCCAGAAGTTTCGGGGTGGCCTAGTATGGTCCTCAGCGGCTGATCGGTCACAACCGCGATGGAATGCGCTTGGAAGTAGGGCCTGAGGCGCTTAGCAGACATGATTAGTGCAAAAATGAGTTTCTCGGAGCGAGTATACCTGATCTCTGCATCGCGGAGGATTTTGCTGATGTAGTATACCGGCTTTTGAGTTCCGTCCTGATCTATGCGAATGAGGACCGAACTGATGGCCCCGAGTGTGACCGCCAAGTAGAGTAGGAGCTCTTCTCCTTCCGGTCTGGATAGCAGAGGTGGAGAGGCTAGAAACTCCTTCAGCTCTTCAAAGGCCGTCTTGTAGTATTCAGTCCAGGTGAAGTTATGCATTTTACGGAGCGCCTTGAAGAAAGGGAGGCAGCGATCAGCCGACCTCGAGATGAACCGGCTTAAGGCTGCGACCCTCCCTGTCAGGCATTGAACTTGCTTCTTGGATGTCGGGTGCTCCATATCAAGGATCGCCTGGACCTTCTCCGGGTTCGCTTCGATGCCTCTCTGGGTGACCATGAAGCCGAGGAACTTTTCGGTCGCCACCCCAAAAGCGCACTTTACCGGATTGAGCTTCATTTGGTGCTTTCGGAGATTATGAAAGGCTTCGGCGAGGTCGGCGATGTGGTTCGAGCTCGGCTTGCTCATAACGAGCATGTTATCCACGTACACCTGCAGGTTCCGGCCAATCTGGTCCTTGAAGACCTTGTTGACCAAATGTTGGTACATGGCTCCAGCATTCTTCAAGCCAAAAGGCATCATCCTGTAGCAGTATGTCCCTCGATCAGTAATGAAGGCAGTGTGCTCTTCGTCCCCCGAGTGCATCCGGATCTGATTGTACCCGGAGAACACATCCATGAAGGAGAGCAACCTGTGCCCTGAGGTGGCATCCACCAACTGATCTATTCTCGGCAGAGGGAAGCTGTCCTTTGGGCATGCCTTGTTGAGGTCGGTGTAATCTACACAGATCCTCCACTTGCCATTTCTTTTCTTTACCATCACCACGTTCGCCAGCCAGCTCGGGTACTGCACCTCCCGGACGAAGCCGGCGACCAAAAGTTTTTCCACTTCCTCGTTGATGGCCGCTTGCCTTTCTGGGGCAAAGCTTCTCTTCTTCTGTCGAACCGGCCTGTGCTTCGGATCGACATTAAGCTTGTGGGTGATGATTTCAGGGGGAATGCCTGGCATGTCCGTTGCAGTCCAGGCGAACACATCTGCATTCGCCCCCAGGAACTCCAACAGTGGAGCCTTCTCCTTCTCGTGCAGCTGGGCTCCGATCTGCACGGTCTTCATTTGGTCGACCCCAAGCTGGTAAGGGAGTAGACGCTCGGTCAGGCCTCCCCTGGGGTCCTGAACCCTCTGGTCGAGCTCGTCTGTCTTGGAGTCCTCCTTGGGTGCCTGGGCCCCGGGGAGGGCTTGGAAGCAGTGCTGCACCGGCTGAGGCGTACCCCTCATCTCCCCCATACCACAAGAGGTTGGGAATTGTACAAACAATCTCTTGGTAGAGACAACAGTGTCGAGGAGATTGAGCCCAGGTCGGTCCAAAATCATGTTGTAGGATGAAGGAAGCCTGACAACCGTGAACGTCATCATGACGGTACTTTGCCGAGGTGGGGTCCCTGCAGTGACCAGGAGGGTGATTTCTCCCTCCATCCTTATGGAGTCTCCCGTGAAACCAACAAGGAGGGTATGTACAGGCTTGAGCTGAACAGAGAAAAGATTCATCTTGGAGAAGGCATCATAAAAAAGCATATCCATGGAGCTTCCACTATCTATCATGATGTGTTTTACAGGATGCTTTGTGATCGCCATCTCGATGACCACAGCATAATTATTTACATTTCTCTCCCCTTCTTCCCTTTCCCTCATAAAGGGGAGTACAACCTCAGGATGCTCTGCCCCCCGGGCCCTCTTGGGCGCGCGCTCGGCTCCCCAGTGTATCATCCCCACCGGCTTCTCGGTAGGGCGATTATCGACCGCCGGGATTGGTGGGAGGGAGATGAGCGCCTGAGATTCCGGCTGAGGTCTGCCCTCCACATATCTTCTGTGGTAGCCCCTCTTGATGAGCTCTTCGATCTCCCATTTGAGATTGCGGCATTCCTCGGTGTCATGGCCGTGGTCGCGGTGGAAATGACAGTACTTCATCTTGTCATGGCTAGAGGACGGCTTCAATGATGGTGGGCATCTCAGATAGGTCTTGCTTTCGATCTCCATAAGGATCTTCGTTCTCGGGACGAGGAGGGGGGTGAAACTCTCCTCAGAGATGGGAGCGCTTCTTGACCTTGGTCCCGATTGGGAGCTTTGAGCTGGCGGTCCTGGCCTCCATGCCCCAAGCGCCTCGGCGGGTGCTGGCCTCTTTAGCAGCTTCCCATCGAGCTCTCGCCTTGTACGATCCGCCTCCTCAGCATGGATGTACTTCTGAGCTCGGGAGAGGAGCTCGAGGTAAGTCTTCGGGGGTTTCTTGTCAAGCGAGTAGGTCAGGCGAGAAGTCCTGAGCCCTCGCTTCAGAGCCAGCATTGTGACCGGCTCCTCCAGGTTGTAGATCTCCAGCGCGGCAGCCTTGAAGCGAGCCACGTAGTCCCGTAGTAGCTCGCGATCTTGCTGCCTGATGAAGAAGAGGCTGTCTGCCTCTCGCGGCATCTTCTGACAGTCATCAAAGTGAGTCAAAAACCTTTGCCCCAGCTAGGCAAAGGAGCTAATGCTTTCGAGCTCAAGGCAGGCAAACCATACCTGAGCCGCCTTCCGGAGTGTTGCAGGAAAGGTGATGCACAAGAGAGCGTCAGTGGCCCTGTGGATCCTCATGAGGGCTCGGTAACTTTCCAGGTGGTCCAGGGGGTCGGTGGTCCCATCGTAAGGATCCATCTGCGGCATGCAGAACTGGCAGGGAATCGGCTCCGCTTGGATCTCCTGGGAGAATGAAGGGCGGACGTCGTAGCCCACTGGCTCGCTAGCGAAGCCGGGCAAGTTAGCAAACCGGTGGGACAACTCTACCAGTTTGCGATCATGCTCCTCCAGGCACTTCTCCGCCATGCGCCTGATGGCTTCATCCGTCGACCCCTCTGCTGAGAGAGGCGGGGTTTAGATGCCCCCCGAACAAGGTGTGGTGAGCAGCTTTCTTCGTCGGCGGACTTGGCCCGTTATCGCTTCATCGGGGCTTTACGACTACCCCGAGGTTTTGTAATGGCCTGCGGCAGCGAAGGCCTCCCGTGGAAGGAATGCAGGCTGTCGCGGGGTGCTGCGACATGGGCCGCGGGGGTCTCTGGCTGCTGGTGAGTAGCCAGGGACCGATGCTGGTGCTGGAGCAGGCGCACTGCTGCAGTGAGAGTGTGCATCTGTTGTGCAAGTGCGGTCAGCTGGACTTCTAGCGGAGGCGGTTGAACCGAGACGGGTGGCTCCGTCCTCGGACCGTGCCGGTTCCCGTGGGAAGGGGACTCTTCTGCACGGCTGAGAGAGGCTCCCCTCGCCCGAGTGGTCACCATCCTCTCGACAAATTGTCCGAGTGGGGCCTGAACCGGATCGGGAATCGTTCTGCCCCCCCTTCCCGGCGTGCGAAGTTGTTGTCGCCCGAATCGTCGTGGCCCGTAGCTGCTGGTGGTGTCGAGGGTCGCGCGTCCGCCTACCGGGATGCCTCCGGTGCCTCGGGACCTGCAAGAAACAACGTCAGTGACTCAGGCCGGGGATTCCGGCGGGGTCACTCCGACAGTCAAGTCAGTGACGATCCAGGGGAACAGATCCTCCTGGTCGAGCCCCTCGAGATGAGCCCCATGCTAGGAGGAGTGAGTGTAGTGTATATGGAAGTGAGAGTGAGCTGAGAGAGGTGATGGCCGAGGTGGTCGAATCCTCTTGTCTGGCCTCCCTCGTTTCTTTGCTTGCTTACTTTTGGCTTACTCTGGTTGAGTTTTTACTTTGGCTTGCCTTGGGATCTCCCCGTATCGTCAGACGTGTGCGACGAGGTATCGTGCCATAGACGGGACGCCTCTCTTGTCAGATAGCCGGGGAAGCTTCCATGCGCTCTGACATTCCCTCTGCTTGCCCCACTCCTGGAAGCCTGGCAGGGCCTCGGTTTGCGGATCGCCGCCCTCGGGACTTTCGCTCTTCGGTTGGATCTTTTTCCTCGTGGTACGGCAGGTTGGTGGAGGGCATGGCGCCTTGATGTGAGTTTCCTTTCTTTCTGGTGTGAGTGACGGCCGTGGGCATTAATGGTGGCATGGCGGGCGCTACTGTACGACCCTCGGGAGGCCCGCCGTCATCCTTGGAGAGATGGCGCCGCTTCCTTGGTGGTTGGTGCCTCTGTCTGAGCTGGAGACCGAGTTGGAAAGGTAGGGCCCGCCTCCGAGGGGCTCGCCTCGAGGTGGCTCGGTTGGACGGAGGAGGGCTGAGCTCGACTCCGGACCAGCGGAACTTGGCTTCGGACGAGCTCGACCTGACGGAGGTGGGCGGGGTGCCGCCAGCCCAAGAGATCCGACCTCGAAGGGGCTCCTCGTGGCGGAGGAGACTGGAGCTCGACTCCTGACCACGGGACCCGATCCTAAGGGATCCGTCTTGGATGGGGACTTGTACTCGACTCCGGCCTAGGCATCCCGTCCTGGCGGGAACCGACCTGGCAGATGACAAAGCTCGGCTTCGGCGGGCGACCCCGTTGCTCCGGGAAAGCTCAACCCGACGAAGGGGCTCATGTTGAAAATCCAGCATGGCGTCTGATGGGGACTCCATATCAGTTTGCCCGTCCGACGTCAGCGATCCAGCCACATCATATACAATTTTTAAGATTTACCAAATGTGATTGCACGGTAATATAATTTTTCTTCTCTCTTCCTCTTTTTTTTTTTTTTTTTGTTTTCCTCTTTTGCGTATATTTTAACATTTCAAGTGGGAGATGCTTAAGATCAATACCTCTTTTTCCATCCTGCCAATCTCCTCAAAGTATATCCTTCAAAAGGCTCGAGTCCGTGAGATAACCATGCATAATTCGGACACCCAGGTAATTCCCAAGTACCTTGCCTTTTGCTTCCCCAACATTTCAGTGAGCTTATGATAAAGGAAGCTTTCGATTGTAGTGTTGAAAAGCACGAAAGATTTATGATTGATCCACTGGCCCGATACCTGACAGTACCGGGAGAAAATTTTCTTCGAAGCACGGATGAAAATACCAAGCAGTCATCGGTGAACGTGAGATAAAACGACACGTCTAGGTCTACATTTCTTGAGATTTCTAAAAGCCACTGCAAAAAATCAAGGCCTGGGAGAGTATATCTGTCCATTGATAAGGGGACAAAAGCAGCCTTGTCACGAACCCATATTCGAATTGAACCAAGGGATGGCGATCCATTAATCTAAATGACAAATGAAGGATTTGACACAAGCTAAAACCCAATTAATTCCTTAGCAGATCGAGCTAGATCTCAATTAAATTGGATTTGGAATATGCCTGTGATATGGTGCACTTGGATTTGCTCGCTTCAACCATAGATGGATTTCATGAAAATTGGCTTTACTGATCAACGACACTAATTTGGAATTCTTTGGGTCGGTTGTGCCTGTGATATAAGTCACTTGCAAGTTACTTGGCTATATTGGATTTATTCATCTTTGCTGCCCATAATGTAGCTCGAATCCTCCGGGACTTAATTTTGGTTATCCCCTGGATTGTATCTATATTTTAGAATTAACTAGTACGATCGATTTACCAAAAAAATAAATAGAGATAGCCGATTTTTTATTATATATGCATGATTATTTTACTTTGATAATATTGTAATATTTATTTTTTAAAAAAACAATGATATAGTTTTACATTCATTAGATATATATAAAATAACTAGGTATTTTTTTTTAGATCAGGATGAAGTATTTGAATTGAAAAAATAGTCATAATGAAATTTATAATTTTTAACCCCAAAATCTTTTAATCAAAAAAAAAAAAACAGTATAATTATATTATTAATAAAGTGATGATACATATTCGTAAAGCATGACATCCGTCGTATTCGACAATCCGTGACGTACGAAGCACCCCAATCCCGAGACGTCAGCTTATGGGAAGGTTCCCGGTATCCCTCCTCATCGCTACCCGGTATACCCCTCATCATTGGAGGAGATATTTAAAATTTCCAAATTGACGGAAAGGCCCAGTTTTAAGCACGGCCACGGCACCGGCATTTTCTCTTGAAAATGAATAAATGATACTTCCTCCGGCCTTCCTCCTACCAGTTTTTTCTTTTTTTTTTTTTTAAAAAAAACCCAGTCTTTAGCTTACTTACCTACCCTTCCCCCCAACTTCCGGTCAAAAAAAAAAAAAAACCCTTCCACCAGCACGGTTTAAAATAAGTACAAGAGACTGTCACTTAAAAGGCTTCCCAACTATAAATCAAAATTCCATAACTAACTTAAAGGGTCTATTCCGGTGAATAAATATACCTGAAAAATTATATTTTTATCAAATAATTTTTTTTAAAATAATATTTAGATAAAAAATAATTTATTTATATGTTTTTATATATAAAAAGTGATTTTGAAAATGATTACTCATATTTTTTATATTACAATGGATCATTAAAATTTATTTATATTTTCTATAATATTTTTATATTTTATAAATATAAATGATAATTGTTGCCGCTTATGCCGTCGTGGCCTGTAGCGTGGGATGACCTCGGATGCCGATCTCGTCGTTCGAGAACCAGTTCACGTGCCCGGACCTGCAAAAAAAAGGAGACACGGGCCGGAGATCTCGGCGGGAGCACTCCGACGATCGAGTCAGTGACGATCTAGGAGAACAGATCTTTCCTGTGGACCCCTTTGGTCGGACTCCATGCTTGGAGGAGACTTTGCTTTAGAATGAAAGAGTAAGGGTGGCAGTGGTGGAGGAGAGCTCGAGCGGTGATGCTGTGTCCGTTGAGACCCTTCCGATGGGTACTTCGGTAGTCTCAAAATGCACTGCTCCTTGCTTGCTTTTCCGTTCGCTTGCCTTTGCTTGCTTACCTTGTTTGAAGACCTTCTCCACCTTCTTCTAGGCCATGGACCCTTCTAACAACCTACCTCGGGTTCTTCCCCCTCTGCAGGCGCCAGAAGGTCAACGCCCGGTAGCGCTCCGTGCCGTGTGCCCAAGTGCCTTCCCTATTCATGATAAGGAGTTATGTCGCTGGCTCTATCCTTCCCTCTGGTCGCTCCATTTTGGAAAATTTGGTAGGGTCTCGACTGGGGAGCAGCCATCCCCTGATTTGAATATTCTGGGATGATTTCCTTTTTCGGGTGGTGCAAATGGTCGGTTGGAAGGTGCAGTGTTTTGGCCAGGGCGCCCTTTTCTATCTGGTGTAAGTAGCTACGGGAATAATCATGGCATCTTGGGGGTGCCCCTCCGTGGCCCTTGGGCTACGGTCCGTCTGTAGGAAAAATAATCCCTAAATCCCTAGAATCGATCAAAGATTAGAATCATAAATAGATCCGAGAAAAAGAATTGCATGCCTGTAGTCATCATGATCTTTCGATGCAGATTCTTGATCCCGATGCTCACACGAATATCGCAAGTAGAGTCCTTCTCTCCAGTCTTCCTCGAAAAGTCTCCGGTCTTCCTCGAAAAGGCGGCTCTCGATGAAAAAAATCACCGTACCATAAAATCACTGTATACGTGATATATAAATAGAGGAAGCAAAGAGGGGACCTAGCCAATAAAATAAGAATACCCTAACTGACCCTCCCATAACGAGTCAAGTTAGGCTAAGGCCTACACTGTGCCGCCTCAATCACACCAAATCTCATGAGGTGCTCCTAGCCTAATCAATGATCACATAATAATAGGCTCAACCTATGTCTATCAACATGGACCATAAAATCAATCCGGTTTTAATAAAATAAAATTCCAATTAATGTTAGCCTAAATTAAGGAAATTCTTACACCGTCACCTAAGGGAGGTGGCGTCGTCCCCTTCCTCCTGCTTCTAAATATCCCGAAACACCTTAGGCTTTGGCCACGGGGATGGCTCCTAGCTGCTGGACCTTCCGTCTGAAGAAAACTTGGTCCAAAGAGAAAGAGCTCGACTTCAGTCGAGGTGGGCTTGACCTCGAGGGAGCCACCCGGCGAAGGAGCTCGAAGAGAGCGGGAGCTCGACTTCGGCCAAGATGAGCTCGATCTCGAGGGAGCTGTCTCATGAAGGAGCTCGAAAAGAGCGGGAGCTCGATTTCGGCCGAGTTGGGCTCGACCTCGAGGAAGCCGCCCGATGAAGGAGCTCAAAGAGTGGGCCTGACGTGGCAACTCCTGCCAATATGGCATCCGGCTGGACTTGGCAGGGACTCCACGTCAGCGATCCTGTCATATCAATAATCAATAGCTTAGGTTACGTGATATTAAGTGATAAAAAATTGAAAATGAAGATGATAATATTTTGAAAATTCTATTTTATATTTACTTTTGGGTTAATAAAAAAATAATTTACTAACCTTGTGAATGGTTAATTTTTTTATTTTATAAATAAATATTATTTATTATTAAGGTGGTCGCTGATGGGTCGAGACGGATCAACCCCCTGCTTCTTTTTTTTTTTTAATTAAAAAAATAATTTATCAATCTATTACATGTAATTAAAACAATATTTAGTTTTTTTATCAAATTTTATATTTTTTATATAATAATCAAATATAATATATATAAAAATAATTAACGTAGATTTGTATTGAAAATAATTAATTTTTTTAAATTAGAGTAAGGTAATTGAGAGGGGTGGTCCAGATTTTTTTGGTAGGAAATTTAAAAATTTTAAGAAATGACTTTTAAGGCATGACTTTGATTTTTTATTTTGAATGCCGAGCATCAAAATTATTATTCTCCGTGCCACCCGGTCCTGTATCTAGTTTTAAGTAGTATAAAAAGTATGGATAAGTTAGGTAGGGGGAAAGTTCACCATTTATTTATTTATTTATTTATTTTGTGATATTTACGAACGTCCCTGCTCTCCCCGTTCCAGCCTTCCCAGTCTTATCTCCAGCTTTACAGCGATTAAGAGAGCGAATATAAGAATAATAATATCAGCAGCAGCGGTACCACGAGGAACGGGAATAAGAATGGAAGAAAATCCAAGCCCCATCTGTATCCTTGCATGGATCCCTGATGCTTTCGGAATAATATCCCATCTCCAGGTATTGCCATGCATGACCCGGGATATCTCCTTCTTCCTCCTCCTTCCTTAAGGCTTCTAATTCTTCATCATGAAGCATGTCCTTAATTTCCGTTAGCTTTTGGTCCCCTCAAGAAAGCCATGGTGGAAAAAGGCTGGCAACTTTTAGCTCGACCTTCTTTCTTTTCCGTAAAAAGAGATCATTTCTTCTAACCCAAGCTTTTCCATTTTTTATTAAAAATTTATTCTGGGTCGTATAATCCGATCTATTATCATTGATACTTCATTCATTGTTATCCCTTTCTGCCGCAAAAGAAGACAAAGACGAAACTAAAATTTAAGTCGGTGACTGGCATTGAAATCTTCCAACAACGAGAGACGTGGGTAAGGTGAAGACCGTGGAGTCGGTGGAGGGAGGATAGGTGTAAGTGTGTAACCGTAATAAGGAATGGGCTCGGTCTCCTCCCGCCGTGGCGCCGATTTCTTCTTCCCGAGAACATTCAAACCCTTCTTTCTTCGAATCTTCGCTGCGCAACCTTCAATTTATTGTGCAATCCTTTCCAGATTTCTGAATTTTTCTTGACATTTTAGGTCGGTTTTCGGTCGATTTGATTGGCGAATCTGGGCGATTTTGGAGGATTTTTATTAGACTCGCAGGGATTGATTGATGGGAGGGCGAAGCTCGAGAGAGGCGAGTCCGAGGAGCTTCCGGTCGGCAGGGTCGTTTCCAGACCGGAGCTACTCTCAGGAGCAGTATTGGGGCCAAAGCTCTCCCTATGAAGCACCTGGGTATCAGAATTACCCTCCTCCGCCTCGAAGCTACGGTGAGCCGGCGCAGGCCTACCCACCTCCTTCTTCCGGTCACTCGCAGCCGTCCCATACGCAGCGTGCTGGTGGGTCTCGACAGAGACTCGATCGGCGGTACTCGAAGATAAACGACGATTACAATTCCGTGGAACAGGTACGCTATGGAAAGTTTTTCTCTTGTTGATATCAAGAAATCTTGACTGTAACATCATTTCTTTGCCTTTGCCTATGCACATATGTTAATCTGTCTTTGTTCGGATATGAATAACTTTAGAATCCTAAGTCATAATGTAGAAATGATGCTAGGGATTTAATTCTTTTTTGTATATGTTTTTTTTATTGGGATTTCTAGAATGCTTCTTTTGACATCTTGATTCGGTAACTTTTATAAAGAAACAAAGTGGAAAGAATTATTCATTGATGATCTTACAGGGGTGCATGAGATGTTGCTGGATGCTCTGTGATTTTAGGCTATGCCAGACCCATGTAACCAAGCAACAAGCTCAGGATTCAGCTGGATGCAGTTTGTGTCAATGATGTCGGTCATCATGTTAAATGTCTCTAGGGTTATGGGTAGATAGTTGGCCTCACAAAACTTGTGCACTAACTTAAATATCCTACTCAGGAATATACCAGAATAATATGAGACTAAGTTGCTGGAAATTGAATGGTTATAGAACTGCTAGACATTTTAATATTTCCGAAAGAAAATGGTATAAAAAAACTTTGAGTTACTATTCTTGCCATCGTGAATGGGAGAGGGCTGGCTCAATCATGACCATTCATGATTGGATGGGCTCCACACATGGGCTGCCTCATGTACTGCATGGAGCCCATCCATGGTCATGTTGCCAATCATGGAGTCCTCGATTTCCCTATTTTTAAATTGGAAAAGATTCTGATTCTAATTTATTTGTGTCAATGAGGTTCCATATCACTGCCTTGTAACATGTTAAGTGTAGGCAACCCTTAGATCTTTTTGTATTTATTATAATCGAATAAGTTATTTAGACAAAAGTAATGGAAGATGTTATGGGAGAAAATTGCATCTTGGCCGAACCAAAGTATTGAATACCTTCATCTTTATTGATCAAGGATATTTTTGCAATCAATTTTAAACGAATATTATAAGCAACATTGATCTTTGATTCGCAAACAAGTTGGAGAATCTTGTGATTATTGACAATAATCTACCACGAGCAGATAAGGCAAGAGGTAACAAATGTATTTCACAAGATATGATATGGGATAATGCACATGTCACACCCAATAAGAAAGGGAGTAATTACCAAATCATACCTTCTCTCTATGGTACTTCAGGCCTTTGCAGATAAGGTAGAAAATGGTGGATGTATCTCACCCGATAAGGGAGTAACCACTCGATCTTATCTTTTCTCTACAACACCTCGGCCCCTTGCAGATAAGGTAAAAAATAGTAGGCGTATCTCACTTAATAAGGAAGGGAGTAACCATCCGATCCTACCTTCTCTCTATAACATCTCAATTCTTGTCTATACATAGAGGGCTAAAGGGGATCCTAAGGTATGTTCTCATCTTTCCCACGTTCACTCTTTAAGGTTGAAAACAAATCGGTTACGGATCGGATACCAATGTGTCCATATCCATATTTGTTTTGTTTGACGAATATAGATACGGATACGGATATTAATTGGATACAAAATTTTATATTTATGTTTGTTTTAAATAGATATGGACGCAAATTGGATACTGGAAATATGAATACAAATATGGATATAAGTTGAATAATTAAATTGCATGACTATAGAATCAAAGATATTATTAAGTAAAGGGTAAATCAAGTTAATTGCATGTTACAGGGCTAAAATCGAATCGGATACGGATCAGATATTGGTGTATCCATATCCATATTTATTTTATTTGACGAATAAAGATATAGAAATGGATATTAATCGGATACAAAAATTCATATCCATATTTGTTTTAAATAGATACAAATTCAAATCAGATACTGGAAATATTGATACAAATAAGGATATGAATTGGATAATTAAACTTTATGACTATAGAATCAAAGTTATTACTAAGTGAAGGATAAATCAAGTTAATAGCATGTTAATATGTTTTTATATATATATATATTAAAGTTAATGAGTACTATATGAAATTAAATAAGGTTATAAATAGAATCGGATATTTGGATATGGATCGGATAGCTGTCTATCCATATCCATATCCTTTTTTTACAGATATGGATATGGATATGAATATTGGTCAGATGTTCAAATTTCTATCTATATCTGTATAGATTCGGATACGAAGTCAAATCTAGTTAGAAATTATTCATACTATTTTCATCCCTAGCATGTTAATATGCTTACATATTTTTCTTAAAAAGTTAATGAATACTATATAAAATTAAATAGGATTGCAAGTATAATCGGATATTCGAGTATTGATCGGATAGTTGTCTATCTATATCCATATCCATTTTTTTTTAATATGGGCACAGATAAGGATATTAGTCGGATGCTCAAATTTCTATCGATATCCAGATATATTCGTATACAAGATCGGATCCGGTCATATATTATCTATATTACTTTTTTCATCCCTATCACTCTTTTCCATTTGTTCCAGACTTTTAACTTAAGTGTGGGAGAGTCCCCACCAAAGCCAACTTTGGTTAGGGATTTCTTTTTGCAAGTTTTGCAGTCACTATCTAGAAGCTGTCGCCCACCTCTGACCGAAGTCAATAATCTATAGCAACAGAAGATTTAATTGCAAATAGAATAACTGTATGTCTACTAGATGTTATAATTTTTTTAGATCGGAAAACTTATGCAACTTTTTGAAATTATTAATACTCAAGGAACCAACCCCCCCCTCTCCCTCCAAAAAAAAAAAAAAGACTGTCGTAGGTATATGTGATTGGTGGGGATGGTTTTAGATTTTAGTTGACTTGGTCACATAAAAGTCGTTATCAAGGGTGTTGATATATGATAGTTGGAAAATCTTAAAAATGTTGAATGAGGAGAGGAAAGGAAGATAAGTTGGATGATCTTGGTGATGAGGTGGTATTGAATCTTGGTCAATGAGGAAGAAGGCATAACCTAGCCACATTAGTGGAATTTGGAATGTGATTGGAGTAGACAGGAGACTATCACAGGTTTTTGAGCTTTTGGTCCTAAGGTAAATTAGATATCTAGTTGTATATGGTCCAGTACCTTTTTCATTCATAGCAGAAAATAAACTTGCGATGTACTTGGCAATAAGCTACCTTCTTGCTAACTTCCTGACTTCTGTTAAGATACTAAAGTAAACCATGGAATCATTCTTCCTCCCATTTGCAAGAACCGAGGAACTTAGTGTTGCTATCCTGTATTTGCAAAGTGACCAAGGATTTCAGTTCCATGTTATGTGCTCCTTGTAGCGCAAGTCCAAGTATTCATCTTTTTTAATCCGTTCTGTCCATTCTCCTTTTGCTAGCTTGTTAGGTTTCTTCTAATAAATTTGATTGGGGTTCCACTTTTGTTCTCTTCATTGCTATCTAATAAGTTTTTGTTCACAGCTTTTTGCAATCCTACATGGAAACTGCATCAGTGTTTTTGTGACCGTTCAAAGCCAGATATTATCTGAATTTCTTGTTGTTCCAAAATTCAGTAATAGGCAACTGAAAATAGAGGGAAAAAAGACAGCTGGAGAGTGGGGGAACAAGAAGAGGAAGAGAGTACTTGAGGATTGAGAGAGAGAGAGAGATGAATTCAAATTCAATAGTTCAGTGTGGCCTCAAAAGATGAGAATGATGCTTCTTTCTTTCATACTCTGATATATACACATGGCTTTGATATAAGGCGAAGCTCATTTTATGAAATGATTGCTCATCTCCCTTCCTTGAAAGGACTGCTTTAGGAGCAGTGGCAGCAAGATTATATAGGGTTTTAATATAAGGATTAGAATGTTTTGTCTTGAAGTTTCATGTAAGATCCATCTCTATTTGTTTTTAAACCATGTTGGGGCGTTATCAACTCTTTAACTCTTATATATAAATGGGAAGAGACAAAATCTAGGATGACAAGTGTTTGCAGCATGCTTTGAGTGCTTATTCAAAGTAAAGGCTGCTGATTGAATGAACCATTTGTAAGCAGCTTTAGTTTGTATTAGGCTCAATAATCAAGCTGACCTGAGCTTTTTAATATTTAATGAATCTTATAAAACATGCAAAAAAACAAAGAAAGGGAGGAATTACTGAAGTTGGGAATCCTTACATTGTGCAAGCAAGTTGTTTCAATGTATGATGTTATCTGTCTTTTTGAGGATCCTTCTGTTCTGGCAAACCGAAAAGATTGACATGGAATTCTGACATAATTGTGGGTGTGCGGTTAATTGGATTCTATGTATGAAGTTGAATGAAGCAATGATGAACCAAATGTTGTTGTCTATAAATTTATGCCATTCAACATATTTCATTATTCTTTCAAGGACATCATGGTTCTATGCAATTGCACTCCAGTCTTCTTATTAGTTTTAGTTATATTTCCAGACTTGGAACCAGCAATTATAGTGTTTCAGCTGTAATTTCAAACGTGCTAAGCAGTATGTGCTTATGCTATATACTGCTGAGCAATGATTAGTGACTCTTAAAGGTTTCTTGATGATAAAACTCAACTAGTGTGGCTTTTCATGCAGATTTCTTTGACTGACTGCCTTCA
The DNA here is from genome assembly GCA_021397845.1 of Areca catechu. Taxonomy (NCBI): domain Eukaryota; kingdom Viridiplantae; phylum Streptophyta; class Magnoliopsida; order Arecales; family Arecaceae; genus Areca; species Areca catechu. The sequence continues at coordinate 19,543,117 of CM038040.1, forward strand.
TGGCATCAGTTCAAAGAGAACTGGAAGAATTTCGTACCAGTAACATTGATTGAATGAGATTTTTTGGTCATCCTAAAACTGCTCTATAATTATTTATGATGTGTTGCAAATTACAACATGTAATCAAAATCTGGTGCCAAGGACAACCTAGTTGAATTGTATTTAGTATCCAGTTTTTAGTTTTTTGCTTTTTATCTAATCTAGATTAGAACTTGCTTATCCACAGGTCACTGAGGCTCTTGCACGGGCTGGCCTGGAGTCATCAAATCTCGTTGTTGGTATTGATTTCACAAAGAGCAATGAGTGGACAGGTTACTTTTTAGTATTTAGATGTCCCATATTACTTGCTATTCAACATTTATGCACTAAGTTGTCCCATATTAAACATGTTACATATCTGACATATCTTGATGATCAGGTAAATTTTCATTCCATGGACGCAGCTTGCATGCCATCGGTGATATTCCAAATCCCTATGAACAAGCAATCTCTATCATTGGACGAACCTTGTCAGCATTTGATGAAGATAACTTGATCCCATGTTTTGGGTTTGGAGATGGTAAGTTTTATTTATTATGAGGTACTTTCTAAGAAGAGGTTAGGAAAGTATTAGTATTTACTTGAACATTTTCTGTCTTTTGGCAGCATCAACGCATGACCAGGATGTCTTTAGCTTCAATCATGATGAGAGTCCATGCAATGGTTTTTCAGAAGCCCTGGCACGATACAGAGAGCTTATCCCCCATCTGCGATTGGCTGGTATATGTACTGCTATTTAATATTTTCTGGTTCAGGCGATGCTTGGCTATTTGATTATTCAGTTGTTAGTTTTTCTTTCCTCCCAGGGCCAACCTCGTTTGCTCCTATTATTGAAATGGCTATGACCATTGTGGCACAGAATGGTGGACAATACCATGTTTTATTGATAATTGCTGATGGTCAGGTATATTGCCTTTGATTTATCTCGTTTTAAATGATGCTCTTTTGCATTTATTGTGAGTTCTGTGTGTAGTCTCTGAAGAAAACTTGAGAGAGTTAAATTTAATACTGAATTTATGACCAAATAATATGACACAAAACAATATATGCATATAACCCTCTCCAAATTTGTATGTATATGTGCCTTTTTGTTTGTTGGTTCTTGTTTAAAACCCATAAACCAAATTTTGTGAATGTACACAAATCAGTGAAATGATCACAGATAATTGCATGTATTGCTGAAAATGGGCATGGTAGGAATTCCATTCTGCAACATGCATCGTTTCCAACATAGGTGAAAGAAAAATATTTGGAGGAAAAACCGTGAAGAATCCAAGATTTTTTGATATTTTAGGGACTACCGTGCTTTAGGTGTAATAGTCATTTGCTAAGAACAACTCATTTCTGGTTAGTCAACACTAATGGAACTTGACTACAAGGCTAATATGAAGCAAACATGTAACTTCAAATGGCTGAATTTATATAGTGAGATGAAAGGTGGATATCATTATGTTTATGTTATGATTACTAAGTTGGTCATGAGTACAATAATCCTATAGAGCTTTAAGAGTATATATCTAGTGTTCTTGTTTAAAAATTATGTATTCGTCCAATTTAATTGGTGAATGAATTATCAAATCATAGAATAGTACATTATCTGCTGTGCCTTGGCATAAAAACATAAATAGATGCCAAGATATTTTATTCTGAGGCCTTGGATATTCCAAAATCTGTAATCTTATTCTTAAGCATATATCTTCATGCCTAAGTAGAATTTAAAGTTAGTAGACTTTATTAACATGAAAGGTATGAGCAATAATCCATTTATATAATGAATGAAAGAATTTACTAACAATGGAATTTTTATTGACATGCAATCTCTTTTCCATGTACTTCTTTTATTGAAGAAAACTTAATTTTGTATATGTTGATTGTCCATAGGTGACTTTATTGTGTTTACTAGAACAAGTATCCTGTTACTTGTTTTTCGCTCATTTCATGGAAATATGTAACTAAGTCTGTATGATGGTAGTCATGTATTCATAGTGCCCACCTGGGTCATGCCAAGCTACATGTTTGCATATGTGTTTTATCCTGGAGAGTAATTAAATTTGGGTAATCCTGTAATCTGATTAAAGTTAATTATGCTTGTTCTCTTGAAAATGATGGCTGGTACAGGTTACAAGGAGTGTTGATACTGCATTTGGACAATTGAGCCCTCAGGAGCAAAAGACTATCGATGCTATTGTACAAGCTAGGTAATATTCTTCAAATCCTACTGATTCCATTGTATTATTTCTAAGTTTATCTCATCTTTGTAATATAAACTATAATGATGCCCTTAGCATATGGTTGTTGATTGGAATGAGTTATATCTGACAAATCTGTCCAGCCAGCTACTTGATACGGTGGTGATAATTTGTTATGACTTGACTGATGTGTACTGTACAAGTTAGTCACTAGTAACAGGATTTTTTCTCCTTCCTGTAAGTGTTATCCTAACCGTGAGTTTTATGTTGCAGTGAATTTCCTTTGTCTATCGTTCTAGTCGGAGTTGGAGATGGCCCTTGGGACATGATGAAGCAATTTGATGATAACATTCCTGCCCGATCCTTTGATAATTTTCAGGTAAGACATGGAGGCAGATATGAACTCTTGACACTAGCCATATATTTCATCCCTATGGTAGCTTCTAATTTTGTGAAGTTGTTCTCCCCCGCTCCCCCCTCCCCTCCAGTTTGTAAATTTTACGGAGATAATGTCAAAGAACATGCCCCAAACCAAAAAAGAGGCAGCATTTGCTCTTGCAGCATTGATGGAAATACCTTCACAATATAAAGCAACATTAGAATTGGGAATCTTAGGGTATGGATGCGCCCCCCTTTGGTATGTGAAGCTCTTTTTATCCGTTCAACTTTATTACTTACCTACTTGGGGCATGTGTTGGTTTCCATTGTGCAGAAGCAGTCGTTGTTCAGCAATGTCTCCGGAGAGGGTTCCTCTTCCCCCACCCGTTGGAGGTTACAATACATCTTCCTCTGGCTCTAAAAGTTTCCAGTCAACCAGTTTCCAGAAGAATGGACCACCTTATTCTGGATATGATACAGCACCTAGTACAGCTCCTACTGCACCAAGTGCATCGTGGGACAATCAGGTATGCTATCTAGAGGACATACAAATTATATTCCCATATGCTCTTCATTAGTCCATCAAAATATTCTAGTTTTATACTGCTAAGAAATGTTTTGACTGTTGATTGAACCTGAAGTAACGGGGTTATGGATTAGTTGTTCAACCATTGTGTCAACTGTCAACCATCTATAAAACAGGATGTCACCAATTATTAATTAATTCTAAATAAAAAAATATAATTATAAATATATATTTATTATTTCAGACATTTTCTAATAATTTTTTGGTATCCATAGTCATCAAGAAAGGTTACATCTAAACATCATATCAAGGTATCATAAAATGGAGTTCGAATGGTAAAAAAATGCCGTGACTCTTGAATCTTTTTAAAATTTAAGATTCTGGTAACAAGTATTGCTCATCCCTTCAAGGAGTTAGTGATTAAACATAGTTACATTAAACATTCATTCTAGGACTAAATCAGTATGTAGAATTGGGAGCACATGAATTTGAATTCTTGGCCTTTTGGCAACAAAAATATAACAGTAAATCAAGAAAAAAAATCTGAAAAGATATTATGGGTTTATCCAAGAAAAACTTCAGGTCTTTTATTCTAAACCTATTCATGCGGAAGAAAACCACTATCTATTGGGGAATCCCTTATGATATGGAATATCGATCCCTGTCCAAGATCGCACCTTCATCGACGAAGTTGATGCTGCGAGAGAAAAAGGCACACACCACAATTTAATTGAATATACAGGATTTCATTAGGAGAGAAACTACTTACAAGAAGAAAACTTGTACTCTTAGCTTCGTACAATAATCTCTCAACAAGAAACCCTTTAATCTCTCATAAAGCTTTCAAAGAACCCTCAAGGAGACTCTTTAGTCTCTTTCTGCTACCACTGAACTCCAAGGTCGTCTGCCCTTTTGATAGAGTCCAAACCACATTCAGGATTTCGAAAAAGACTCGAAAAGGTCTCAAAATCATATCTGCCATGTTCAGAATGCGTGAAATATCCAAACCGACCAAAAACCAATCCCCAACCAGCCCAAAAATGCTTAAACCAGCCCGTGAACTGCACGTGAACCATGCAAGATCAGCCGTAGGCCATGCCATGTGAGCTGGTGCATGGACCGCGCATGTCCTAGTGCGCCATGTGCCTGCCTGCATGGGGACTATGCGAAACACTGTGGGTATCTCCTGGTCCGTGTGAAACGCGATCCGTGGACTGCACGAATTGCCGCGGTCGCATGGACCGTACCGTGCATTGTGCTTTGGGCCGCATGCCTACGCCATGTGCCTATAGGCTGCATGCCATGGGCTGGGTCTTCTTGCAGGTTTTTTGGTACCTGGGATTTGCATTTTGAATCGAATTTAAGCATTTTTTCAACAATCTCCATCTCAACTCAACATTTGGCCTCTACTTAACTTTTGAGAGCTCTTGAAAGATCTCGTCCCCGTATCCTGAGACAAATGCCTACATTTATGGATGGGCAAACATGAAAGTCGAGCCAGGTTGCTGGATTCCATCTTTGTCATGTGCTATGCTCTGCTTGACCTGAGACCTACTTGGAAAAACCTTCTACGATAAAAGGAACTTCACTTTGTGACATCATTTATCGTCCTCGAGTCTCACATCCTGATCCACCTGCTTCCGGAGCTCTACTTCTCATTGGGCTCCCATCGCATCTAGGACTTACCTCGCACTGGACTCCCTGTCAAAAGGTAATGTACTCCATACTTCTTTCCCTTCAATACAATCCTACTGCTGCACATGATCTTAGGATTCCATCATCAGCTTTTCACATATAGCTGCTTGAATCCAATCTACTCAATGAAATCAGATTTTTGCAAAAATTGGATATGTATCGGATCTCGTTCAATTTTTTTGCTATATATGCCCTCAAGCTATCTTGACATTCTTGATTGCACAGCTTGATCTATTTGGCAAGTAGACAGAACCCTTCCTACTTTTAAGAGAGTCAAACAACTCTTCTCTGCAACAGATATGATATGAATATGCAGAATCTAAAATCCAATATAGGAAAAGTAGAATTTTGTCAGCTACCATGAGTGCCTCACCGTATCCATCACTATCCCTACCATCGATCACTATTGCAGTAACTTTCATCCGATCCTTGAGTTGCGGGCAATCTCTAACACAATGCCCCAACTCGTTGCACCGGTAGCATTTGATCTTGCTTGTATCCCTTGACTTGGACTTGCACCACCCACTTCACGATCCTTTATCGCTTCGTCCTTTGCCTCCTGCACTTTCAGTTGCCGGCAGAGCTAAGTTGCCACCTGAACTCAAAGCCCGATTCTCCTGTTTAAAAATCTCATTCTGGAGTAGTGCTGCTGGGACCTCTTTCATCTTGATGGTGCTCTTCCACGCTAGATGTGCAGTCACCAAAGATTCAAAGGATGAGGGAAGTGATGATAGCAAAACCAGCATCCTGGATTTCTTCTCAATTTTCTCATCAATACTGAAAAATTGATGATCTTTTAGAAGTTTCTCAGATACTTTTGCATACTCTAGCTCTCGCTCACCCGCAGTTGGTAGAACTGATTCAAGAGAAAGAGCATTGGTGAGCGACTTTGCCATGCACATCTTCTCGAGTTTTGTCCATATCATTGTTGGAGAAATATTGCTAAGTACATGAATCATCATATCATCTACTAGGTGCAAGTACATCGTGCTCACCGTCTGAATCTAAAGCCACCTCCAACTTTTATCTTCCATTGTAGCTGTCCTTTCCTTGTATAAAAGAGTTGATCAACTCCTGTTGGCTGAGTACATCCTTCATCGTTGCTTGCCACAGAAGAAATTACTCTTTATGTCGTATCGATTGATCTCTACCTTGACTATGCTTGTCTTCTCCAATTTCTTTAACCTCGATCAACGTTGCTGCAATACAGATATACTTGTTTTGATACTAGTTAAAAAATTTCTCACGATGTAAAATACAGTTCCTTATCTAAGATCACACCTCCGTCGATAAAATTGATACTGTGAGAGGAAAGAGAGAGAAAAGGTACACAACATAATTTAATTGGATATATAGAACTTCACTATGAGAAAAAATTACTTATAAGAGAAGAACTTGTACTCTTAACTTTTCATACAATAATCTCTCAACAAGAAATCCCTTGATTCCTTACAGAGCTCTCAAAGAAACTCTCAAGGAAACTTTCTAGCCTCTTTCTTCTACCACTGAACTCTAGGGTTGTTTATCCCTTTTATAAAGTCCAAACCATGTTCAAGACTCTGAAAAGGACTCCAAAAGATCTCGGAATTGTGCCCACCGCATTTAGAATGCATGAAATATCCAAAATGACCAAAAACTAGTCCCGAACCAGTTCAAAAAATGCCTTAACCGGCCCGTGAACTATGCGTGGACCGTGCAAGAAAGATTTGCCATGGGCTGTGCCGTGTGAGCCAACGCGTGGACCATGCCTATCCTTGCATGCCATGACTCATGTGGACCGTGCGAAATGCCATGGAAATCGTTTGGTCTATACGAAAGATGGTCTGTGGACCGTGCGAAACGCCGCGATCACGTGGACCGCACTGTGTGCTGCATGCCTATGTACTTGCGCACTGCAGGCTGTGCGCCACAAGCTGGGTCTTCTTGTAGGTTTTCTGTTGCATGGGCTTTTTGCATTTTGGATCGAATCATAGGCATTTTCTCGACACTATCCACTAGCCTTTTTCTCTCATCTCCTCCAAATCCCAGCTTCACAGAGATGGTAGGGAATTTTTCTGTGTCCCCAGGGTGATTTCAGTTCTACCAGGCTTTGGTGGGCTTGAGGCTTTGGAGAGGGCCATGCCCATGACGCCCTTTTACCTTTTCATGATTTCCATTTTCGGATGGAATGGGAAGGCGGGTGGAATATGTTTCAGGCTTGAGCGGGACATGGCTGCTATGACCCACTTCATGGTTGTCGTCCTTGCTCATGGCTGGTGATTGTATTTGGCTGATGATGAATGTGGGGATCTTATATAATTTATCAAAACTGCCTGGTGCATCCAAAACCATAATGGTTCTTGAGGTCCACTGGTTTGACCACGGGATCATGCAGTTCTCTCAAACATAAAACAAATTTCTATGCCAATAGGTTTAGGAGGTTAACTGTACCGGAAACCTGACTCCTTAATAGTTCAACCAGTTCAACCAGCTGGTATAGTTCCCTTTTTTTAACATTTGCTTCTAAGGCTACATCTCTGGGATATGTTATGATGCCTGATATTATACCTAGTCAATGCGCATTAACTGTTTTCTTCCCTTTCATTCTTTAATTAAAAAAATTATTCTCTGAAAGCTCTGCTAACTACTATGTTACTTTGATCTTTTGCAGCTTTGCCCTATTTGCTTTACAAACTCGAAGGACATGGCTTTTGGCTGTGGGCACCAGGTGAAGCCTTTTGACACTCTTATATCTTTTGTTGCTCTCTAGTTTCATTTTATGTAAAATCATCTCAAGGCAACGACTGAACTATAATTAACTGTTTGCACGGTCTCCATATAATTTGAGTATGATAGTTGATAATGAGACTACAAATAGCAGAGCTTATCAATTTTGGGAAGTAATTATTATTATTGCTATATTTATTTTGCTTAAATTGCCTCCTTGCAGACTTGCTGTGATTGTGGCCAAACCCTCGACTTGTGTCCCATCTGCCGAAGTGAAATTCATACTAGAATAAAGCTTTATTGACGTGATCAGCATTTACGGTAATAATGATGCTGCTGCTTCCGACGAGCAAAGGTTGAGGCTTGCTGAACACTGGGGTGGGGGGGGGGGGGGGGTGGTTCCCGTGTATAAATGGCTGTGTTTGAATTAGTGAAAGTGCTCATTCTCGTATCTGGGATCAGTGTTGCGGTATCCCAGAATTTTGTACATAAATTACCCTTCAGGGCAAAATTTAGTTCTAGTGAATTCTTTTCTTTTTTAAATTGTTTTTGTTGATGGTATTTTACATCCCAAGTATGCATTATTTTTTTTGAAACTAATAAATTCTTTGTTTGGTGAGCTTTTATTTATTTATTTATGGTAAGGTTAGGCGAGCTGTCTTTGTTGTTGGAAGATGTTGGTAACATGTGGGCTGGCATTCAATTATCTAGTTGGCTAAAATGAGACAAACCCTGATGAGGTCAACTGGGTTTTGAACAGTTGCTAACAAATCATTTTCTATGGGCGGTGTTTTTCATTTCTGCTGGTGTGGAATAGTTGACGTGCTCTCTATAAGCTTTGAGAGGGTATATTTCCTTTGGGAGACTAGTAGTCGTGGTCCACAGTTAAAATAAACTCAGGACGTTATCTAATCCAAGCCAAGTCAAGATGGCGCAGCTTTAAGATGCAAAAAGTTTCCACAAAATCTCTCCTTGTGGTTTACAGAGCTGGCCTGAGGTTCCATTTCCCTGCCCTGCTGTGTTATGTGGTTCGTAGTTTGTTCAGTTGGCATCAGTTCATGTTTTAAGTTAATGCTAATGAGAAGTTAAAATCGTTCCATTCCATTATTTTAAATATTTTGTTAAACTTGAAATGGTCCTCTACTTTCCGAGTGCAAGATTCATCCTGGACAGGGCTGAAAATGGATCGATCCAAAAATTCATTGTCTGGAATTGAACTGGGCTAGCTCAATAAATTTTGGACCGGCCTGAAATTGATTCAAGTTTTGGACCAAATTTTAAACATATCAGACTAGTCTTCGAACTGTAAAATAAAGTTTATTTAATTTTTGGATCAAAAAGATGTCCGGATTCGATCCAAAAATTTTTAAAATATAATATTTGGACCGGTCCAATGAATTTTGGGCCGGCTTATTTTCAGCCCTAATCCTGGGTTACTCTGTTGACATGTATCTCATATCCACTCACACACGCACAAAGAAGGAGAAAAAAAAAAAAACTGGTATTTGATGCACCTCCACCATAGACATACGCTTTTAAGTACATTACTGATGATACTGTTACATAAGGTGTTCAGTAAATGCTTGCTTTGATGGTATCATCGCTTGCCACCATGACAAGTACATCTTTTGCTAGGAATCAGACGGTGGGTACAGAATAGAGGATAGAGATTAGACCTTTCTAATATTTTATATATAAATATATATATATATATATATATGATGGCAGCCTTTTTATGATATACGTAAGTAATTCCCTCATTCTGATTATTGGGATCTTACGGTAAACCGGAGACAGTGTTTGAAGACGGAGTGATCTCAGCAATGTAATCTTTGTTTTGAGAGGTGATCTGAAACCACTGGCTATCCGCTTCACACCTGTCATTGCTCAAGCACAGGCATGGATTGGTGATGAGGGTGTTCCCAGCATCAACATCCAAGCACAAAAAACTGCCATCTTCTCTCTTTGTTGAAAGACGTGGTTTTGCACCCGATGCCACCTCCCATTCAGAATCAGACAAGCAAACAACTCCAAGCCTTGCTGGCTTCCCGGAGTCCACGGCCTGTAGGCAGTAATATGTGCCCCTCACCATCAAAATCTTTTGTGGTGTGTAAATCCAGGCATCAGATTGGTCGCAAGGACCAAGCTTCAATGGTTCATATAGAGATTTACGAAGGACGCATGTATTAGTTGACGGATGGAAGATTACATTGGAGCGGCGCCTAACAGGAGTCACCAATCCTATAAGATTTTATCATAAAAAATGCAAATTTTTTTTTTTCCCGTCAGATAAGACAACAAACTGCAAACTACTGCATCACTTGATTGAGAAGATTTCATAATAAAAAAGATAAAACAGCAAAGCTGCATCACTTGATTGAGATTTGAACGATAGTACTTCACAGTATTCCACTTGGAAATTAAGTTCCTCTACTAGGAGAATACTGAACAAAAAAAGCTTAAAATAAAATAAAATAATTGGAGTAGACTCACTCTAAAGCCAGATCAACCAAATAAATTTTTAAATCGAAGAAGTTCATGCGAAACATTTTGGGTCATTAACATATCCAATCGGAATGCTCGGTAAGGCCAGAATAGATATTTATGGTACCTCCTCAAGTCCTCCACCCATGGGGATTTATTTTTCCCTTTTCAAAGGTTGAGATACGAAAAATTCATGCCTATTGATGAGCAGATCAAGTCGCCTTCCTTTCAAAAAAAACTTCAAGCTAAAAATAAAAGGGTTGATAAAACAAACTATTTCAAGACAACCGATCCTTTCCAAAACTTTGAGCTAAAGAAAGGATCGATGAAACAAAACTATGTGCGATGCGAGCCAGGCAACCATCTCATCAGATTAATGCACATATTTTGTGAGGGCTCGGTTAAGAGTCCCCCGTAACTAAATCTAATGTTGTTATCGTTTTGGCTGTGCATATGCAATAATCTGTTTGACAACAAAAAGAAAATAGACAAAAAAAAAAAAAAAAAAAAACTCAAGGAAAGGAACGGTTCCCAAAACCTAATAATTCTTAATAAATAAGAAGAAGATGGTGAAAGCAAAGATCATTTCATGAGATCGCTTTGCTTTTTCACCATTTAATGACCTGAAGGTGCAAAGATGTTCAAGATTTATACCGATATCTGAAACAAATTTGAATGGCCGTATTCTGACCATCGAGCTATCTCCTTTTTCATCCTAATGATTAAGAGGAATATCATGTAGTTTTAAATTAAACAAAAACTGATGAATAAAAGAACAAATAATAAAGAATCGAGAGGGAAAAGAAGGGGGTTTCTGGAACCTGCTTGCTCCAAGTGGGTGGTGGATGGTGCAATCGGGAGAGCCGTCGTGAGAAGAGGGATTTGGAGCAGGAATTCGGAGCAAAAGATCACCAGAGGCGGCAGCAACGAGAGCCTCATGTCTCTCTGCCTTCTGATTATTGGGGTACCAGAAGGAGACGCAACGGATGAAGCGAATGAGCCCAAAGTTCAGGTACCGGCGGATTAAAACAAAGGCGGTGAAAGGATGGCTTGAAAGGACGGCATGTTTTTTTTTTTTTTTTTAAGGATAAAAGGTTGGCCTCCGGCCGTCCACTTTTGACTTTATACGAGACAACTTCTTCACGCTTTCCATTGCTCTTGCTACAAGCATTAACTCTCTCTCTCTCTCTCTCTCTCTCTCAAGTAATTATTGCCTTCAATTAGAAGGAAATCAAGTGGTTTATGCGTGCAAGTCTAAGAGGGCGCAGATTCAGTGTCTGTGCTTCCTCCAAGTTCTAGGACTAGCTGTGCCTGTCTTTGGAGCATCCACGGGATTGTTTTCTCGTGCTCTTTTTGTTCTTCCTTAGTGTTCTAGGATTTTATTTTATTTTTTTCTTTTAGTATACTTATTTGTGAGGCATATAGCAAGTACATAATGAAGGAGATGAAAAAATAAAAAAATAAAAAATTTAAGAAGAAGAGAAGGGAATCCATGAATCCACCATCAAAAATAAATGGTTCATGGTTAGTATTTACAATCCTCTTCAAGCTATGTAAATTTACTCTCATTTATACCAATCCTGAGCTGTTTCTAATGTAAATCATAGGCCAAAATTAAGGGCTTCAAGCTTTGTAAATTTACTCTCATTAATACCAATGCTAAGATGTTTTTAATGTAATTCATAGGCCAAAATTAAGGGCTTCGGGTATTCCTCAATTTTCAAAATTCCAAAGAAATATATACCAGGTCATTTTGCACATGTGCTTGCTCCCACACAAATTGACCGAGAAACCTAACTTCTGGGTGATATCTTGGATTATTACATATGGTATTGGACCTAATCATGCTTGTGGCTTGCTGTAGAACGGGTAGCCCAAAACTTTTTGGATCAAAAAGATCATCACAAGAAATCCAAAATCAAAGGAAGGTTCTAGAAGACCCGTCTTCAATTTATTCAGAATATTCCCAGCATCCTCCCAGCATATTTTAGAATATTCTCAGCATCTTCCAGCATATTTCTTGAATGTTCTGGAATACCGTAGATATATCTTATTTTCTCTTTTATTATGATCTTGTCATTAACAATTTCCTTTTTTAGTTCTAGACTTCGGCTATATATATGTAAGTCCAAGGGCTGAGAGGATACCACAAAAATATTACTTAGTTTCAAAGGGACGTTATTCTTTCATCTTGAAAAAATCATCTTTCCTAAGGCTTAATCGTGTATTAGTTTTTTTATCGCTAAACGCTGTATCAAGTGGTATCAGAACAGGTTTCACTTAATCTGATGACAGCTCGTGACGGAGTCAATAGCAATGATCCAGCTGACAACGAACAAGGAATGCAGGCCATCTAGTCAACCATCCGTGGCCAGGAGACGGCACTACAGAGCCTTGGTCAGAGATTTGATCGATTGGAATGTGGATTGGAGGCCATCAACAATCGACTTGAAGCTCTCCAGGTTGGAGGTGCCAACAGGAACTGGAGGAGGAGAGAAATCAGGCCGGAGATTTTGCTCACAGCCAGCCTATTGCCTGACCAGTCCCTGCCAATCTGCATAGGTGCCAGGCTTATATGGTAGATTCAGATGATGAGTAAACCCGTGTATGTGTCAAGCTTATGTGGCATATTCAGATGATAATAATGGAGATTTTGATGATTATGCAGAAGCTAGGTATGAATGTCAACGACCCCGATATCCTAGGAGGCTAGACGAATTTTGGCTAATGGTAGATATCCCTATTTTTAATGGTGAATTAAATATTGAGTGTTTTATGAATTGGTTAGCCGAAGTAGAAAGATTCTTTGATTATATGGAAATACCTGAATAAAGGAAAGTTAGATCGGTAGCTTACCGACTAAAGGGAGGATCATCTGCTTGATGGGAGCAACTAAAAGATCGAAGGAGAAGAGAAGGCAAAGTCCCAGTTAAAGACTGGTACAAAATGAAACAGCTCTTGAGGGGAGTGTTTCTCTCTCCAGATTATGAGTAGATCCTTTTTCAACTGTATCAACGTTGCCATTAAGGCAACCGGACAGTTCATGAGTAGTCAGCAAAATTTTTTAGATTGTCCAAATACAACAACTTGATGGAATCGGAAAGCCAGCAAGTCTCAAGGTACCTAGACAGATTGAAACCAGCTATTCGAGATAAAATCGGAGTTCAAATGCTGCTGGACATATCTGAGGCTAAAAATATGACTTTGAAGGCTGAGATGATGCTACAAGAGAAGAATAGAGTTGAACCCTCTCATAAGTATTATTTTGATTCTAACAAATCCATTGCAGAACCAAAAGCTTCAAGCCAAGCGAAGCAGGTAGTGGCTGATAAAGCTACAAGAAAATAGCTGCTTGTTGAGAAAATAGCTGGTCGAAATCCTAATCCTTATGGGAAGCCTACAGTTGGCAAGTGCTTCAAGTTTAATGAGGCAGGTCACCACTCCAGTGATTGCCTAAGGCGGAAGGCGGTGGATATAGTGGAGCAAGAAGGCACCGTTGGAGAAGAAGATGACGAAGTCCATTGCTGCCCAGATGGAGAAGAAGGCGAGTATGAAGATGAAAGATTTGTGTACATGGTGAGGAAACTGATGCTGGCTCCTAAGCAGGAGGATGACATGCAACGGAATAAACTGTTCCGTACCATGTGCACAGTAAATAATATACTGTTTGACTTGATTATTGATAGTGGTAGTCAAGAAAATATTATTGGAAAGGAAACTATGAAAAAGTTGCAGCTGCCAGTAGAGAAGCATCCAAGTCCATACACCCGCAGTTAGAGAAATTTGAGTAACAGAACGATGCGATGTTCCTTTCTCAATTGGCCAGTACAAAGATGAGGTCTATTGTGATGTCGTAGAAATGGATGCGTGTCACCTATTGCTCGGGCAGCCATGGCAATTTGATGTTGATGCTCAACACTCAGGCACGAAGAATGTCTACAGGCTCGAGAAGGATAGAGTGAAGTATACTTTACTACCCATAAAAGGAGGGTTCCGAATCATGACTGCTTAAGTGGAGGGGAGAACCTTTCTAACAGTCACCCATTCAGATCAAGAGATTGAGGCCGCCATCAAAGAGTCGAAAGAAGTTCATGTGCTAGTGGTGAAAGGTGAAGTAACAAGTGGCCCAAAGATGGCAGTTCCAGAAATAATTAAACTGTTGCTCGAAGAATTCAGTGAGATCATACCAGAAGAGTTACCATACGGGTTGCCGCCGATGCATGATATACAATACCAGATTGATTTAGTCCCTGGTGCGAGTCTCCCAAATCTGCCAGACTACCGAATGAGTCCTAGAGAGAACGAGTGCTACAAAAAGGGCATATCAAGAAAAGTATGAGCCCATGTGCTGTACCAGCCTTGCTAACCCCAAAGAAAGATGGCAGTTGGCGGATGTGTGTTGATAGCTAGGCAATAACAAGATCACCATTGGGTACAAATTTTCAATTCCCGGGTTAGATAACATGCTAGACCAGCTTGATGGATCCAAGGTGTTTTCGAAGATCGATCTTCGAAGTGGCTATCATCAGATCAGAATCAGATTTAGGGATGAGTGAAAAACTGCATTCAAGACTCTGGGTGGTCTTTATGAATGGCTGGTTATGCCATTTGGTCTCTCTAATACTTCTAGCACCTTTATGAGGTTGATGAATCAGGTACTGAAACCTTTCATTAGGAAATTTGTTGTTATCTACTTTGATGATATTCTTATTTACAGTAGATCGATGGAAGATCATATCTTACACTTAAGGAAGGTATTAGTAGTGCTGCAGGAGAATAAGCTGTATGTGAACTTGAAGAAGTGCAACTTTATGATTGACAAGTTACTCTTCTTGGGGTACATAGTCAATTTTGAAGGCATTCAGGTTGACGAGGAGAAAGTGCGGGCAATTCGAGATTGGCATACTCCCAAAACTATAGGCAATGTGAGGAGTTTCCATGGCCTAGCAACCTTTTATCGAAGGTTCATCCAGAACTTCAATATTATTATGGCACCCATTACAGAGTACCTTAAGAAGGGCAAATTCTAGTGGGGAGAAGAAGAAGAACAGCGGTTTGCTCTTATCAAAGAAAAGTTATGTGCCGCTCCAGTATTAGCTCTTCCTAGCTTTGATAAGCTATTTGAAGTCGAATGCGATGCTAGCGGTATTGGAGTTGGTGCTGTGCTTTTCTAAGAACAGAGACCAGTCGCTTATTTTAGTGAGAAGCTTAGTGAAGCTCGACAGAAGTGGTCAACCTATGACAAGGAGTTTTATACTGTTGTGAGGGCCTTGAAGCATTTGGAACATTATTTGGTAGGCCATGAGTTCATCTTATACTCAGATCACCAAGCCTTGAAATATCTCCACAGTCAGAAGCGAATCAACGGTGATATGCATGCCTAGTGGTCCAATTTCCTGCAGAAGTTTCCTTTCAAACTATTTCATAGGGTGGGCCAACAAAATAAGGTTGCTAATGCCTTAAGTTGGAGAGTGCCTCTATTGATCACATTAAGCAACGAGATAGTGGGTTTTGACACTCTCCACGAATTATATGAGCATGATAAAGACTTTCAGGTCATTTGGGAGAAGTATACTCAAAAGTAACATGCAGTTGATTTTCATATCCATAATGACTGTCTGATGCATGGGTATCAACTTTGTGTTCCCTAATCATCATTGAAAGAGAAGATCATTCACGATTTACATGAAGGTGGTCTTGTAGGTCATCTTGGACGAGATAAAATCATTGTTGCTGTTAAGGAATGATATTATTGGCCTCAGCTGAAGAGGGACATTGGTAAATTTGTCTAGCAGTGTTACATATGCCAGACGGCTAAAGGTCAATCACAAAACACAGGAGTTTACATGCCTTTACATGTTCTAGAAAATATTTGGGAAGACCTGTCTATGGATTTTGTTTTGGGCTTAACCCGCACCCAACATGGTATGGATTCTGTGTTTGTGGTTGTTGACAGGTTTTCCAAGATTGACCATTTTATACCTTGTAAGAAGACATCTGATGCTTCCAGTGTAGCTCGGTTATTTTTCAAGGAGATTGTGCGACTACATGGAGTGCCCAAGTCCATTACATCTGATCATAACACCATATTTCTTAGTCACTTATGGATCATCCTGTGGAGGCTGTTTGATTCATCCCTGAAGTTTAGCAGTACAGCTTATCCCCAGATAGATGGTCAGACAGAGTCGCTAAACAGGATCCTGAGCAACCTTATTCGAAGTATTTGTGGAGACAAACCAAAACAATGGGACTTTGCCTTAGCTCAAGCCAAGTTCGCCTACAACAATGCAGTTCATAGTACTGTAGGGAAGTTCCCTTTCTCTATAATTTACACTAAATATCTGTAACATGCTTTGGATATGGTCAAGCTCCCTCGCATCCCAGGCCTTAGCATTGCTGCCGAAAATCTTGCAGAACAGGTACAGTCAGTCCAAGCTGAGGTGAAAAGGAAGTTGGAGATTGCAAATGAGAAGTACAAGAAAATTACAGACAAACATCGAAGGAGCAAACTATTCAAAGAGGGTGATATGGTGATGGTGTTCCTTCGCAAAGAGTGATTTCTAGTTGGGACCTATAACAAGCTATAGCCTAAGAAGTATGGTCCTTATCGAGTCCTGAAAAGGATCAACGATAATGCCTATGTGATTAATCTACCTGAGGAATGGGAAATTCAAGGACCTTTAATGTCATAGATATTTACACATTATACTATGCTGATGAGCCTCTCTGCCCAAAACATGACTTGAACTCGAGGTCGAGTTTTTTCCAAGTGGAGGGGACTGACGTAGAATGGGTAGCCCAAGACTTTTTGGACCAAAGCGACTGTCAGAAGAAACCCAAAGTCAAAGGAGGGTTCTAGAAGACTCGTCCTTCAATTTATCCATAATATTCCCAGCATCCTCCTAGTATATTTCAGAATATTCTCAGCATCTTTCCTGTATATTCCTTAAATATTTTGGAATACCGTAGACCTATCTTATTTTCTCTTTTATTCTGATTTTGTCATTAACATATTTCTTTTTTTAGCCCTAGACTTTAGTTATATATATGTAAGCCTAAGGGCTGAGAGGATACCATAGAAATATTACTCAATTTCAAAGGGATGCTGTTCTTTCATCTTGGAGAAATCCTCTTTTCTAAGGCTTAATCGTGTATTAGCCTTTTTATCGCTAAACGCTGCGTCACCTGCGGATCTCATCTTAAAATATTAGCACAAAGATATTATTTAAGTTCTTTAGTCCTGTATAGATATTCCAGATTTTCAATACAAAATTGATATAGGATTAAATCCATGCTCGCATGAGACCTCATATACCCCTCTAGTTTAAGTCTCGATATCTTCACCAAGTTGAGGATCTAAATTTAATCACAAGGCCAATTTAATTTAACTATAAATACTATGATTGGCTTGGCTCATTGTTAGTCTCAAAAAATTCTTGTTATAGTACTTCCTAGTCCATATGAGCCATAGGTCAAATCTACTTTAATGCTATTTTAATTATCATGCTCTTGATATACAAATAACAAACCAAAGTTATAGCAACTATTGCATATACTTCACCTCATAAGTATGCAGGCATCCATCATGATAAACAAGATAGTTGAATAAAATCATAGCAACTAAAATTTCAAAATTAGTAATTTTTGTGTTCAAAACTAATAAGAAACTTCAAGAATTTTATTTATGGGAGTCAATCTAATGTCAACTATTCTCCAAATGTTAAATAAAAAAAAAATCCATAAAAATGCTTTAAGTGTTTAAACTAAGAAAATAAATACTAATTTTAGGATATGTTAAGTATTCTGCTATCATATTAGTCATACTTTTATATAGGGGTGCAAATAGATTAGATCAGGCTGAGTTATGAATGACCTCGATCCAACACAATTCTTCAATTAGGTTCTAATTTGGGATCTAGACCTGTTGTGTCCAGATTACAATGACGCTCGAGCTTGAATTAAATTTTCTGGAGTTAAATTCGATTAGCTGATCTATCCTTTCTTCATCCTTGATTTTGATCTTCTTCACCTTCACACAAGTTTTGATGAAGAGAACTTTTGATGCTCGAGCTCGCCACCAAGTCTGGACTAAAATAGATCCGGTCTGAAGAAAAGCTTGGCAAAGGATATTTCAAAACTCTCCCTTTTTGAATCCCCTTTTCCCTCACGTTCAATTGTATTTATAGATCTCAATCCTAACCGATTCCAGCCAAATCCAGTTATAAACGGTTAGTTTGTTAAGAAATCAGCACGTGCAGCAATCGTCGTCCATCACAGAGCATTGATCAGCTTAACGCTCCCTTTAAATTTTGACCAGCTTTAGATTCCCCGGGGGGATTCCCCGGGGCATCAATCAACTTCACATCACATGGGTATCAATCGGCCTTATGCTTATTGAGTGTTGATCGGCTTTACACTTCTTGGACATCGATCGGCTTTACGCCTCTTAGGCATCGATCGGTCTTGCACCTCTTGGATGTTGATCAGTTTCGCGCCTCTTGGGCATTGATCGGCTTTACGCCTCTTGGGCATTGATTGGCTTTACACCTCCTGGACATCGATCGGCTTTACCCCTCTTAGACATCGATCGGCTTCGCGCATCTTGGGCGTTGATCGCCAATATATTACTTGATCAACCAAGTTTAAACTCCATCAGATCAATATAAGTAGACCAAATCTGTCATATCCCAACAAGACCCAACTTAATAAAAGATAGGGTCAAGTTGAATCGGATTCAAGACCAAAATTTTTAACCATACAGATTATTAAGATCGGATTTAATCCATGTATAACCCAGTCCCAATCCAAAAAATTCAGATCTGGATCGGATTTGGATCAAATGTAGCCAACTATATTTTAATTACCACATTCAACTTCTATTAACCACACAAAATAGACAACAAATAATATTCCTCTCAAAATAAATTAAGCTATAAAAATAATTTAAAATCTATCTTTATGTTAAAAATATAGTTCATGTAAATCTCAAATCATAACCTAGAGCCTCAAATAGGTTAAGATTCTTATGGTATTACTATATTTGGGTTAAACCCAAATTTAGTAAAATGCAAATATGATCCAAGAAAAAAAAATGGGTCCAATTTTAGAAATCCGATACAGGTCTATGGGTCCTTCAAAATAGATCGGATAATCTAAGAAGATTGGGTCATGGATTAACCTGATCCATTTGCAACCTTGTTTTTATAATAGTATCCGACCAGCAATTAATTTTTTTGAATTTATAAGAAAAGAAGAGGCTAAATAATGAACTAAATAATCCAATATATAATGAATATCTTAACTAGATAATTAAAATAATAATTTAAATAAGTTTTCACTCTAATACTAAGCATATAAACAATATCATTACATTTTAATAAAATAATAATATCCAAAATATATTTAATATGTTTTTTGATATTTATAAAAATAATTTAAAATATTATATATCAATTTAATAACTTGTCAACCATGATCATACTTAGACCTTATAGTTGGATCCGAAAAAAATATATTTATATCCTACAGTTAGGATGCAATAATATACTTATGCTACACGGAGAAGGTCAAAATACCGTATTTATATCATGTAGAGTAATGAGCTAAAATACAGCACCTATATCCCATGAAATATGTTAGAATATCGTGCTTATATTCTATTAAGTGGATTAGAATATTATATTTATTCTTTATGACAAAACAAGATAATGAGTATCCAAATAGTCAAAGTATATTTAATTACATTCTTTTCTTGAAAAAGAGCATGCATTTGAACATTTATGCTTGTTTGTAAAGATAATAAAAGGTTTTCTTAGTTTGATGTATCTAAATAAATTGTTTTATTTCACTTAATTATTCGCATTTAATGTATGCTATTTTCACATGAATTACTTTGAATTTTTCTTTTTAGGTTAGAAACTTTGAATAAATCAGAATTGTTACAAATATTATTTGATTAGATGATAAGCTGAGACAAATGAATCAATGCTAACTGACCGCTTTAATCAACACTTATTTAGGATTTTATTTGCAAACAAACGAAACCCAAACGACCAAAAAAACCCACCTTCAACAACCCCTTATCCCCTCCGGCTCTCTCTCTCTCTCTCTCTCTCTCCCTCCCTCCCTCCCCCTCTCCCCACCTGCCATCACACCCCCCCCGCCCGCCCCCAATGACTGCAGCTCCCGCTTTCAAGTCCTTATCCATGGTGGAGGGCTGCCTTCCCTCCCTCCACACCCAGTTCTCTTCCAAACCTTCCCACCCCTTTTTCCCCCTTCCTCCCAAAACCCTCCGTCTCCAACACCTGTCCTTCTCCTCCTGCTACCCTTCTTCCCTTCCCTCATTCCTTTCCACCAGAAAGAAAGTTTCTTTGATCCCCCTCGAGGCCCAGACCTCCGACTGGGCCCGGCAGGAGGAGAACGAGGTGAAGAGCGAAGATTTCGTCTTGGAAGGCGAGGAGGAGCCGGAGCAACAGGAGGGTCCTGAAGCTGGGTTCTCGGAGTGGGAGGAAGAGGAGGAGCCGACGGTCGAAGGTGGAGTCGTCGTTAACGAGGGAGAACCTGAAGGGGACAATGGGTACGTGGAGGAGGAGGGTGGAGAGGAGCCCTACGCCGAGCCGCCCGAGGAGGCCAAGCTCTTTGTTGGGAATCTCTCTCATGATATTGACAGCGAGAAGCTTGCCCACCTTTTCGATAAAGCTGGTGTTGTCGAAGTCGCCGAGGTAAATGGCTGATGAAAAAATTTTGAAACATGCACTAAGCATTAGTTTTTCCTTGTCATTCATCATTGTTCCTATGATGATTCTTTCATGTTTGTGTAGTCAAGTTGAGATTTTTGGAAATGAGGTTTTCCTTGTTATTTTTGTTTGTTCCTATGATGATTTGGTCCTGTTAGTGTAGTCAAGGCGAGATTTTTCGGGGATTTGTGAGGTTTGTTCTATTTTGGCATGAGAGCTTCTATGTTAAATATGAGAATTATCAGGAATAGATGTTTATTCTTTTGCTACGAAATCTTGTGAGTAAAGTATATCAGGATCTGTTTCTTTTGGTCTCAGTAAGGATCTTTTTGCTGAACCTATTGTTGCATGAGGAACAGAGGAGAAGAGGTTCTGGAGGGTTCTAATGCTTGTTGTGAATATTCTGGGTTTTTTTATTCCTTGTTTAGCAGATTATTTAGTGGAATGGATGATGCAACTTAGGGCTTTAAGACTGTTCTGTAATTTGTTACTGTATTTCTAGGTCGTATATAACAGGGAGACGGATCAGAGCCGTGGGTTTGGCTTTGTCACTTTTTGCACTGTTGAGGAAGCTGACAGAGCTGTGGAAATGTTCCATCGTTATGTAAGTTTTTCTTTTCCATCTTTTTTTTTTAAAAAAAAAAGTGTTATATAATAGGATGTGCACAATGTGCAATATAGAATAGGATATTGATGTACCTTATGTTCTATTTCTTTATCAGAATATGCGGAATAATAAATTTGTATGATTTTGATCAGGTGCTAGATAAGAGTGTTCTAGATGGTGAACTGCTAAGAATGTTATTATTTTTCTTTTATAAGTCATACCTTATCGATTTAGTTGCTTTACATTGCATCAGGGATACTAGGTTTTCCTTGATATCAATAATTTTAGAACAATAAGAAATGAATTTTTGGAGATAATGCCTTCATTGTGCCGTTTGAATACCAAAAGACATTCTTCATCTGCTTTTTTTATACCTTGCCATGGCTTACACATGCTGCAACGTTTTGTTGTATTCATGTTATTTTTGTCCAATAAATGCAGAAAGTAGCTCATAGTTGTATTGCTTGTTTTTCTTTTGTAAGCCTCTTAGGATTGGGGATGCTTTCATTTGACATATTTAGCTCATGTCATCACTTAGCCTGCTACCTGATAATAAATTTTAATTAGCAGTTCCTTGTTTGTTAAGCATTTGGACTCTGACTGATGTTATACCTGTTGACACGATGATTTTCAGAGTTTGCTGTTTATTAGAAGTGAGAAATCACCATCAGAAAATTGTTTGTACCATTTATGTGGTCATTGAAACTGTTCCTTGAACATGCTTTGGCTGCACCAGAAGTTCAATAACTTCTTGAGTTGGAGAATACTTTGTGGTGTCAAAGTCTGCTGATTCCATTATCCATACAAAAACTAACTAATGTGTCATTGCCCAGGCCATTTGAATTTTGGATGACTAGTTGGCTAGAGCAAGCAATGTCTCAGGAAACAATACAAGAAACAAAGTGGAACATACCTTTTAGGTAGCAATGTGTCTAGCAATAGTGCATGAAAGCCATGGCATTGGCAAAGTGTTCCTGGCTGATCCAATCAATGACCTTCTTCTGCTACTTATTTTCAGCTTCTAGATTTCTATTGACCACTTCTAGCTGGTAGTAACAGCTTATCAAATTTTCTGTGATTTTGACTGAAGTTCCCCATTTAACAGCTGCCTCTTGTCCCTTTCATACTTGGTAAAGAAAATGGAAGGCTTGGAACCCTGCATTTAAGCATACTAAGTGTGTGAAGAATGGAATGATGAATTCATTGTCAAAGCTTCAGTTGTGAGGAGCGAAATCTGAATAAGAAAAATTTCCAAAAAAATTACAAATGAATAAACTATGGCATTGTCCTATTTCCCTATATGCATTTCAAGTACATGAATACCCTCCAGTTTTATTTGATGTTGTCTGTAGATGGTACCAATTTACATCTATATTTTCTTTTGGAAGAACAATGGGGGCAAGTCTGACATCTACTGCCACCATCCAGGTTCAGTCAGGTGGCATTTTGATGTTTATGATTTCTGTCAAAGGACAGGAGCTCATTATCTGAGTGGTATCTGATGTGTGTTTACTTTTGCAGTTTCTTGTATTCAATTAGCTTTGGGAACTGTTTGCTGCTCAATAAGTGGTTTTTTTCTGTTATTCTTTTTGTTTTTGCCTGCAGTTAAGAAAAAGATTATTAAGTGATTTTGTTTCTCTTTTGTCTTCTACATTGCCTTGGATTTTTCAATGAATCTGTGGCTTTTTCAGACATTATAGAGAAT
Organism: Areca catechu; assembly: GCA_021397845.1. Taxonomy (NCBI): domain Eukaryota; kingdom Viridiplantae; phylum Streptophyta; class Magnoliopsida; order Arecales; family Arecaceae; genus Areca; species Areca catechu. The sequence goes on from CM038040.1 coordinate 19,566,182, forward strand.
TGGTCTATTGGAAACTTTTTGTGGGATTGCAATTCTCTTTAAGTTCTTGTGTTTACTCTTTTGAATTAAGATTTTCTTCAAGTTCTTAGGTTTAAGTATGAGTCCTACTGAAATCAAATTGTAAACAATTTCCTTACCTAATATCTTTGGATGGTTTTAAACAGGGCTGCTGGATGGCCGGAGGTAGCCGCTAGAGGAGGCCCTTATTTCAATTGGCCACCTCCAGCCCTCCAGCAGCCTCAACAGGCCTTTGCTGGCCTCCGGAGGCTCTCTCCTCCTCTTCCCTCACCCCCCCTGTCTCTCTCTCTCTTCCTCTCCTTCTCCCTCCCCCTCCTCGCCAGCCCTATAGTAGGCGCATGGCCCCCCAGCAGCCTCCAGAGGCTCCTTCTCCTTCTCCTCCCCCCCCCTCCTTCTCTCTTTCTTGCTCTCTTTCCTTCTCCTGCCTCTCCTTGCAGGTGTTTTGTTTCAAATGTTGGAACCGTTCCAGTTAGCTACCTATACAATTTGGCACTCCCTGAATTAGGCAGTTTGGGACAGTTTTGTTGATGATGGTGCATATACTCATTTACTACATAAATTTTGTCAAAAATTAAATGTCTGTTGGACTAACTAAATGCTGGTACTACTGCCCCATTTTGGCCTTATTAGGAGCATATGAGCCATGCTAAAGCATACCGGTCAATAATCTTTGTTGATATGGTGCATGATATGGTTTGTACCATATCAGCTACTATTGGTCTGACCCTGCACCTTGATACTTGAATTCTTGACATATATGTGTATGTGCACATCTGTGTGCATGCATGCATACAATAGGCTTAATGATATGCACAAAATGCATGTGCGCACAGATGGAGCAGGGATATGAGTTTGGACTTTGGATTATATTATTTTACTGAACTCTTGATTGATCCAATGAAGTATACAATCAGGAATCTTTATTTCTTTATAAATCGGGATCAAGCTGACCCAATAGTGCTGCTTTTATAGTCCAAGTTGACCTCAAACTATGTGCAGCTCTGCTCTTGATCTTACTCCTATGATGGTGCGCTCAGAATTTGCATTGTATTTTATATTTGCTACGGATGTTGTAGAAAGTAGCAGTAGCTGCTGACTTTGTTGTTCCAGTTCTTTGGATTATTCTTTCTTTTATGACCATGTTGCTCATGCTCTATCAAAAGAAGAAGAAGAAGAATGCCTGTATGACTTCTTGGATTTATATTTTTTTAAAAATGTTTGCTGCCATTACTTTGTTTAGGTCATGTTATGCTTCTAGATTGTCATAAAAACAGATTTCTTGAAAAATATCATGATATATTTTTCCCCTACGTTGTTTGCATCCATATCTTGCCTTTTCTGCTAGCCTTGTTTAGCTCTGATCTCAGGTCTCGAAGAATTATATATTATACATAGAAAACTAGACAACTGACAATCTATCTGTAACAACGACCATAACTAAGACACACGAAGACATGCCCATGCTTGTGCTTGCAAAAAAGACAACATTACTTAACTGAATAATTTTGTTTGAGACCATTATTCTAGATAAAGATCCATATCTGTTTCATCCTGTACTAGCTAAAAATGCTACAACCTTTTCCAGCATTCCATTTTAGCCTTTTGAGCCATGGAAAACAAAATTGTTCAAGCTAGATGTTTAGTTTGGGATGAACTATAAAATACGGTTTGATGTTTTCTGACACAATTCATGTGTTATATATATATATATATATCCAATCAATATTATTTCTGTTGCTGCTGTTATCTGTTGACTTGCATCTGCTTGTTTTTGTATGTGTTAATGTGTAGTAGGTGCATCAGTTATTTTATAAATTTTTTCTCCTATGCTTATCTTTTTATCTTGGATAATCTTCCACTTGAATTGAGCTTCAAATTTCCTGCCTAGCTAAGTCAGACCTGAACACTGAACTTGTGTCTGCATGCTGTAATAATCACTCTCATAACTGAACTGTCAAATATATTTTTTTAAACGATTGAGGGAAACGAGAGTGTGCACTCAGAGGATATTAATAAGTTATATTGAGGGTTCTATTTTGCTAATGATTTGTTGAAGCGTGATTTTTTTTTTTTTAAACAATTGTGGGAAATGAGTGTAAAGTCCTCAGATGATACTAAATTATAATTTTTTTGCCGAGGCTTATACTTTTCTAATTTGTGGAAGCAGGAACTAAATGGCAGATTACTGACTGTAAATAAGGCAGCTCCTAGAGGCACTCGTGTCGAGAGAGTTCCTCGAGAATTTGAACCTTCTTTGAGGATCTATGTTGGCAATCTGCCATGGCAAGTGGATGATGCTCGCTTGGGACAAGTGTTTAGCGAACATGGTAAAGTGGTGGATGCAAGGGTCATACATGACCGCGTGACTGGTCGTTCACGCGGGTTTGGTTTTGTGACAATGTCATCCCAGAATGAATTAGATGATGCAATTGCTGCTCTTGATGGCCAGGTCATTCCACCCTTACTGGCTTACTTATAGAAGCATGTAGTAGCCTGGTAAACTGTGGCATTAATTACCATTACTCTGATACTCAAAAGCTTAAACCAGCTCCTGGTCAAGAAAATTAAATTCTTGTACTCACCTACATGGATGCTTCCAGACCACAGAATCATGAAACGTGCTTTTCTTGTTATATGAACAGGATATCATATCATATCATATCATATCATATCAAGGCTGTCTTTGTTAAAGAAAATTTACTCCACAGACACAACTGGTATATTTTTCACATGTTACAAATTTTGGTAACAAATTGCAGTCATAAATATATATTTTATCAGCTAAAAATGTTGGTCCAAGGCTTTTTCAGTTTTAGCAATTGCTTTTGTGTAGCAGAGGAAAATTCTAAATAGCAATGAGTTACATGTTAGGTGTATCTTCTAATGGGCAAATTTTAGATGTTAACATGGTATCCTGTGTGTGCTGTTGGTGTGAACAGAGTTTGGATGGTCGGGCACTAAGAGTGAATGTTGCTGAAGGAAGGCCACGGCGTGGGTCATTTTGATATTGGAAAAGCAACCGAGCGTTTCTGAATTCTTCCAAAAGTAACGCTGACTGCTTTTATTAAGCATTTTATTATTGTCGTTATTATTTTTTTTGCAGCTTGTGTTGTAGGGGAATTTTATTATGAGAACTTTTGGGTCTTCAATGCTTCATTCATGTTGGTGTTGCTGCAATACAACATCTCTGACCTATGTTTATCAATCCTCTTCTAACAAATTCTTACCTGTAAGCTATAAGCTACACAAAGGTTAAGTCTCAAAAAATTACTCGATCGAGTGGTTCAACAACCGTTTGCTCAATTTTGAGATGCTGCATGCTAGTATTAACTTTGTATGCCTTTTCTTTTCTTTTCCTTTTCTTTTCTTTTTTCTTTGTATGACTTTTCTTTGAAAATGAAAACTTTTACTTTATATGCCAAACATATGAATAAACAGGTATCACATTTCGTGTACCATTACTTATGTGCTACATTATGAACAGCTCCGAACCAAAGCTATAGTTCGTCTTTTTTTTTTTTTTTTTTTTTTTAATTATTGTTTTTTGTAATTAGATCGCGCAATGAGAATAATTTGGCACCTATTTTTTGTCACTTTTTTTTTTAAAAAAAAAATAGAAGGGTACCCGGGGGTGTTAGCGCTTGGAGAACCCAAAACTTCTTTTAATTGGTTGAATCACCATAAAATCATTGAAAAATGGTTTCAGCTGTCAAGTGAGCTGAATGATTCAGGACAGACCAAAGTACCTTTGAAAGTACAAAATGTACTTGTATTTTTTATCAAAAATTAATATACGCTGTGTATCGAATATTTTCTGATTGATGTTGGAGGACCGTTTGGGGGTAGCCATGCCGGGATCTAATTCCTTCCCCTCCCCCTTTTTTTCTATCAAAAAAAAAAAAAAAAAAAAAAGTGCATTTGTCAAAAATAATCCTACATTTAAAAGTAAAATTTTAAATATTTAATTATAATTTTTAAAATAATTTTGGATTATTTTGAAATGTCGGTGGTGTAAAGTCGATATCAAGTTAGAATTTTTTAAAAAAATAATATAATAACTTTTCAAAATATATATATATATATATATATATATATATATATATATATGTATAGTTATTTCTTTTTTCAAATTAATATCATTAATATCTTCTTATTTCTATCCTTTATTAATCACCGCTCTTTTTATTCTTTTAAGATTAATTCTCTTATTTATATCCATATCTCAATTTCTAATTTCCTTCCCTGATTTTTTTAAAAAATTAATTTATATTGTCTTGATGAAAAACTTTGTGCATGGATTATACTTTTATGTTTATGTAAAATTAAAAATTATGAAAGACATATCTTGTATTATTGTTCCAAGCACGTAAGCTATGTAATCCTCGACATGTTTAATTTTTATCTTGAAGAGCCTGATCTTTTCTTTTCTCATTTTTAATATAGATAATTAATGAAAAAACATTCACTGTTATGCGAATTGGAGAAAGATATTATTTTAATTAGAATTTGATTCCAGTTTAGTTTGGTCAAGAATAGATTTTTTTAATCAATTGGATTCTGTAATTGATTCAATACATATGATTAATATAAGGAGTTAAATCAGGCTAAGTAATAATTAGAATGCATTAGAAGTTAATTCCAACATTCTTTCATTTAATCTATATTATTATTTAAAAATATTTTTTAAATTTTTCTAAAATATTTTAATTTTTAAAAATAACAATCCTAATTCAAGATTTTAAAATTAATCTGATAAATTTGTACTCATTATTTTTTTTTTATTATATATTTCTTGAAAAATCCTTCATATTTTGATTAAGCAAAAAAATTATTTGATACTGATCATAATAGTTATACATCTAATTAATATATTTCTTTCTATGTATCATGACATCAACAATTTTTATTTAACCCAATCTAAAATACTGGATCTTATAAGCTATCAAAATCATTATACCTATATTAATAATTCCACTGTTTGGTCATATAAATGACTTCTTTGTTTTTTATAATTTTAATAAAAATCAACTATAATATATATATAAAAATCTTTAAACAAAAATAATCGTAATAATTAAATTATTAAAAAATTTCTAAATAGGTGTCTATTATAAACTAAATATTCTAAATCTAAAATGACAAATGCCTATAAATTTTAGAGTAAGTCATTGTGCACCGCGTGCGGTGTAGGAAATCCAACGTGGCCCAAGAAATCAAACATGGCCCGCATCGCTGTTTCTTATTGGTCCACCTGTATCTTAACTGGCTTACGGGATGGGACGTATAACAGGTTAAAAGTTGAGCATGACGTTCATTAATTAACGTTCAGTTTTTTTAGAACTTTTTGTGCGGACCAAAATATCTTTTCCCTCCAACCTACTTTTTCTCGCCATCTTGTTTGGATTTTGGTGAATCTAAAATATTGTTCCCAGTACTTCTAGCTAAATATTTCAGTATGAAACATGCTCTGGCTTTGCTCCAAGGAATCAGTAACATGCTCTGGCTTTGGTCTAAGGAATCGGTCAAAGATTAAAGGAAGAGGCTCCCTCACTTTAAAATGTACTCTGAGAGTCCTATCGTAGGAATCAACTTTCGAATGTTAATATAAGCTTCTTCATCGTTCTGAAAAAGTGCTCTATTTTGGTCTAAGATTGGAATAAGCCACCGAAGACTTCTTCTATAACTTCAAGATAAAATGTCAACTCCAACAGGAAGTAAACCAAGCCTTTATAGAATCTTATTTAGTTTTCTTTTTATAGTTCCTTTATTATACCAACTATTTTGGTAGTTAAAGAAAGTTAATAACGTAGAAAATCATATAATATTTCTTTAGCATTAATAGAATTTTATGATACTCTAGAAGTCATAACTCAGTCCATAGGTGATAGGTATTCCTGGTAGGAGGGAATAATAATTATAGTTTTATGTTTTCTGTAGGGATGTCGTAGTTTTTTAACTAGGGTATCGTAGTTTTTAAACTAGGATATCGTAATACTGTTTCAGCATATATTTGTGATCCTTTTCCATCCATAGCATGTTATAACATCCTAAGGGTAATAACTCAGTCCATAAGTGATAGGTTCTCCTGGTAGTAGGGATATATTTAGTTTCATATTTTATGATCGGGTATCGTAATCTTTTAACTAGGATGTTGTAACTTCTGAACTAGAGTGCCATTCATTGAAAACTCTTATTTTAGAAATATTTTTTCCTCATGATCTTTTTATCATAATCTAATAATCTTACTCAAGCCAATACATGGTTGAAATATCCTATGATGGAGGACAAAAGTCTTTATTTTCTATTTTGTATCGAGTTGTTCATGTTTCGAAGTTTTTGATACCAAAATTTTTTTGGAAGCATTTTATTACAATGTGGGTGTCATATATCAATAATGCATACCGAAACATTTCTGTTACAAAGGATCAAAACATTCGGTTTATGATTTTATACAGGAATGTCGTAGTTTTATAACTATGATATCGTAGTTTTTGAATTGAGATGTCGTAATACTGTTTCAGTATATTATTATCATCTTTTAGCATCCGTAATATGTTATGACATCCTAGGGATCATAACTCAGTCCATAAGTGATAGGTTCTCCTGGTAGTAGAGGTTAATATATTTAGTTTCATATTTTATGATCGGGTATCGTAATCTTTTAACTAGGATGTCGTAACTTATGAACTAGGTTGTCGTTTCTTGAAAACTCATTTTTTAGAAATATTTTTTTTTCCCGGTCTTTTTATCACAATCTAACAATCTTACTCAAGCCAATGCATAGTTGAAATGTTCTATGACGGAGGACAAAAGCCTTTATTTTTTATTTTATACGGAGTTATTCATGTTTCGAAATTTTTGATACTAAAATTTTTTCAAAAGTATTTTATTATAATGTGGGTATTATATATCAGCAATGCATACTAAAACACTTCTGTTACGGATGATCAAAATATTCAGTTTATGATTTTGTGCAGGGATGTCGTAGTTTTATAACTAGGATATTATAGTTTTTGAACTGGGATGTCATAATATTGTTTCAGTATATTATTGTCATCCTTTAGCATCCATAGCATGTCATGACATCCTAGGGGTCATAACTCAATCCACAAGTGATAGATTCTCCGGGTAGTATGGGTTAATATATTTAGTTTCTTATTTTATGATCGGGTATCGTAATATTTTAACTAGGATGTCGTTCCTTGAAAATTTTTTTAAAAAAAATATTTTTCTCTTGATTTTTTTATTACAATATAACAATCTTACTCAAGCCAATGCATGGTTGAAATGTTCTATAATGGAGAATAAAAGCCTTTATTATCTGTTTTGTACCGAGTTGTTCATGTTTCGAAGTTTTTGATACTAAAGTTTTCTCATAAGCATTTTATTACAATATGGATGTCATATATTAGTAATGCATACTGAAACACTTATATTACAGAAGATCAAAATATTTGGTTTATAATTTTGTGTAGGGATATCGTAGTTTTATAATTAGGATATCATAGTTTTTGAACTATGATGTCGCAATACTATTTCAGCATATTATTGTCATCCTTTAGTATCCGTAGCATGTTATGACATCCTAGGAGTCATAACTCAGTCCACAAGTAATAGGTTCTCATGGTGGTAAGGGTTAATATATTTAGTTTTATGTTTTATGATCGAGTGTCATAATATTTTAAGTAAGATGTCGTAACTTCTGAACTATGGTGTTATTCCTTGAAAATTCTTTTTTTGAAATATTTTTTCCTCCTGGTCTTTTTATCACAATCTAATAATCTTAGTCAAGCTAATGCATGGTTGAAATGTCGAATGATGGAGGGCAAAAGTTTTCATTTTCTGTTTTGTATCAAGTTATTCATGTTTCAAAGTTTTTGATACTGAAGTTTTCTCAGAAGTATTTTATTACGATGTGGGTATCATATATCAGCAATGCATACTGAAATATTTCTGTTACGGAGGATCAAAATATCTGGTTTATGATTTTGTGCAGGGATGTCGTAGTTTTATAATTAGGATGTCATAATTTTTGAACTGGGATGTCATCATACTGGTTCAGTATATTATTGTTATCCTTTAGCATCCATAGCATGTTATGATATTTAAGGAGTTATAACTCAGTCCACAAGTGATAGGTTATCCTAGTAGTAGGGGTTAATATATTTAGTTTCATGTTTTATGATCGGGTGTCATAATCTTTTAACTAGGATGTCATAACTTCTGAACTAACGTGTTATAAGTTCAAATATCTTTTTTTAGAAATATTTGATTCAATGTACATATTATCACACTGTCGTATCATATTCTATCCAATGCATAACACATCATTATTATGCTGTAGATAAAATGTTATCTAAAATTATGTATATCAATGTTTATGATTTTTTTTAGATATTTCTATACATGGCATTGAAATTAGAAATCTGAAAAAAAATTAAAGATGATCATTTGGATGAGGTTGCTAGTATTGTTTACAAGAATGCATCTTCTTCTATTATCCCGATTACAGAGAACGAGTATGTTGATCCTGAAATTGGAATGAGTTCAATTCTGTAAATGATGTATATAATTTCTATAATGGATATGTAAGGAGAGTAGGTTTTGGAATCATAACAGTGTGTAGTAGGTCCAACAACAACAAAGAAATATGCTTCAAGCACCTGGCATATTGGAGGTAAGAAAAATCTAGAAAAATTAATAACTCCATGAATCCTAGGGATACTAACAAAATTGATTATAAAGTTTCGATAAAAGCAAGATTAAATTCTAAAAATAGTAAATAGATATTGGATGATGTTTTTTTAGACATAACCATGAGCACCATATCATTAACTAGTTATCTACGGTCCCATAGAAGGATCAGTACACCAAAAAAAAGCAGAGATCAGCAATTTACATGCTGTGAATATTTCCACAACTCAAATATACTTTGCCTGGCTAGAAGGAAATGGATAGAAGATAATTAGATTTCACAAAAAATGATACTCATAATTTCATCTGTCAAGAACGTAAGAGTCAGCTGAAAGAAGGAGATACACAGTCAATGGTAATCCATTTCACACAAATGCAAGTAAAAAATCTAAATTTCTTTTATGCTTTGGACCAAATGATAATGGACAGCTCAGGTCTGTCTTCTAGATCCATCCTAGGTTAAGATTGGCAAGCACTTACTTTAGTGATGTACTGACCTTTGACTCAATCTATTTGATAAATACATATCAAATACCTTTTTGTTTATTTATCGGAGTCAACTATCATGGACAGTCCACATTGCTTGGTTGCATATTGTTATCAGATAAGAGAACTGAGATATTTAAATGGATATTTCAATCATGGCTGGATGCAAATGGTGGTCAACTATCTAATACCATCATAACTGACTAAGATAAGACAATCGAAGTTGTTGCTAGGGATGTTTTTCTTAATGTATGACATAGATTTTATCTTTGGCATATATTAAAGAAGATTCCTGAAAAAATTGGCCATATTTGTACTGCAATTCCTAAATTTATGGTTGAGTATGAAGAGGCGATATATCATTCAGTTACCATGGTATCTTTCGAGAAAAGGTGGGTACATTTAATGAAAAAATATGAAGAATGCAAGGCTGTATATTGGTTAAATGATAATTATAAATGTCGGGGTAAATAAGTTCCAGTTTATCTTAAGGATACATTCTTCGTAGGTTTGTAAGTCATTATGATTAATTAATGTTCATATTTGTAAATTTTCAATAAACTTTATATTTTTAATGCGTCTATTTTTTGAATATTTATGAGCAGGGATGTCAACTTCACAAATGAGCGAGAGCATCAATCACTTCTTTGATGGGTTTATAAACTCAGACTACACTCAAGAAATTCATCGATAAGTACTAAGATGCCTTGGAGAAAAGATATGAAACAGAAAATAAGAAAGACAATAAAACATTACAAACAAATGCTTTCCTAAAGATATCATCTCTTTCTGAGAGGCAAGTAGCAGAAAAATATACAAAGCGCATATTCAAAAAATTTTAGAACAAGGTCCTTGAAATGATTGTATCAAATGCTAAATTAGTTAAAGAAGCTGACAACCATGATGTATATTCTGTTAAATCATTTGAAAGAATTGAAGTTGATGGAATGAAGGATATTATAAAAAATTATATGATTTCATATGACAAAACTTTGGAGGATGTTCAATGCTAGTGTGGATCATTTCAATACAAGGGTTACCTGTGTAGGCATGCCTTATTGGTTCTTCATCAAAGCGATGCATTTCATATCCCAAATAAGTACTTCTTGAATAGATGGTGAATAGACATGAAATACCAATTCGATGATTTCGAATGCAATACTCAATTTTGTAATAAAAGTATATGAAAATCATGGTATGTAGTCAAGAAATTATTTAAATTCAGATATCTTATTTTATGTTTACATAAACCTATTATATGTCATGAAATCTTAATGCAAATATTATATTTTATTAATCGTAGATATGCTTTGATGAGTCGTCGGATAATGAAGCTTGCAGAGATAGCCTCCATCTGAAGATGCATTTAATTTGATGATGAAAAATCTTACATCATTATTCAAAAGAGCTGTAGATGCTAACTGTGCAGCTAAGCAAAGCACACAATTTATAATCCAAGATCTTGACCAACTTACTATGAAAGGTCATCTAAGAGAGAGTAGAATTAAGAATGGAGTCAAGAAGAAGTCAAAGAAATCAATAAAAAATATGGATAAGGCTTCCGTTGACATTCCTGTGCAAAATGAAAGAAGATGTAGTACAAGCAAGAGACAAACTTTTCATAATATAGTGAAAGTACCAAAATAACTAATTGAACCCACTATACCATCTTCAGATCTTTTTAGATGAATTTGATGATATATGTAGTCAAACACAGGAGAGGATATAAAATGCTGAATTTTCATACAATCCTGTGTATATTTATATTATCCGGAGAAATTTAAAACATGATGTATTGGACGTGATTGAATCTGTTTATTTCAAATGTAAATTTAATACTACTTTAAGTGCCTAAATACTAAAACATGGACAATAGATTTATAACATCCCTTGATATAATGGATGGCATCCATTTACAAAATTATAATATCCTAACATGAAAGAAGAAAGTAAAGTAAATAACTGCTCATAACATGACTTCCCATCATCCATGTTCTGAATAATGACTCCCACAGTATCATAAAATTATCACGAATGCTATAAGATTACTCAAAATGGCTGAAACAATATTATGACATCCCAATTTAAAAACTACGATATCCTAATTAAAAAACTATGATATCCATGCAAAAATTATAAAATAAAAGTTTCTAACCCCTTCTACCTACAATACATGTTATTCGTAGCTTGGTTTATGACTTTCAGGGTATAAAAATATGCCACAGATGCTATAAGATTAATCAAATAGCTTGAAACAGTATTACGATATCCAAGCTTAAAAACTATGACACCCTAGTTAAAAAACTATGATACCCATGCAGAAATTATAAAATAGAAGTTTCTAATTCTTTCTATCTCTGATACATATTATCTGTGGCTTGGTTTATGACTCTCAGGGTATAAAAATATGCCACAGATACTACAAGATTAATCAAATAGTCTGAAATAATATTACGACATCTAAGTTCAAAAACTATGACACCCTAATTATAAAGTTACGATACCAATATAGAAATTATAAAATAAAAGTTTTTAATCCCTTCTACCTATAATACATATCATCCATGGCTTGATTTGACTCCCAGGATATAAAAATATGCCATGGATGCTATAAGATTAATCAAATAGCTCAAAACAGTATTACGACATTCAAATTCAAAAACTACGACATCCTAGTTAAAAAACTATGACACTCATGCATAAATTATAAAATAAAAATTTTTAACCCCTTCTATCTCTAAAACATGTCATCCGTGGCTTGGTTTATGACTCTCGGGATATAAAAATATGCCACGGATACTATAAGATTAATCAAATAGCTCAAAATAGTATTACAACATTCAAGTTCAAAAACTACGACATTCTAGTGAAAAAACTATGATACTCATGCGGAATTTATAAAATAAAAGTTTCTAATCCCTTCTATCTTTAATACATATCATCCATGACTTGGTTTATGATTTTCAGGATATTATAAAATTGTCACAGTTCTATAAGATTATTCAAAATAGTCGAAACAGTATTACGATATTCCAGTTTAAAATCTATGACATTCTAATTAAAAAACTGACACCCATGCAGAAATTATAAAATAAAAGTTTGTGATCCCTTCTACCTCTAATATATATCATCCATAGCTTGATTTATGACTTTCAAGATGTCAAAATTATCTTGGATGCTATGAAATTACTCAAAATGGTTAAAACAGTATTATGACACCCCAGTTTAAAACCTACGACATCCTAGTTAAAAAACTACAATACTCATGCAAAATTATAAAATAAAAGTTTCTAATCCCTTCTACATCTGATACATGTCATCCGTGGCTTGGTTTATGATTCCTAGAGAGTCATAAAATTATCACGGATGCTAGATGATTACTCAAATTGATCGAAACAATATTACGACATCCCAGTTAAAAAACTTCGATACTCTAATTAAAAGACTACGACAACCTTGCAGAAAATATAAAATTAAAGTTTCTAACTTCTTTTGCCTATAATACATGTCACCTGTAGTCTGAATTAAAACTCTTACAATGTCATGATAGACTTCTAACAAATAAAGTTTAAGTAAATATTGAAACATGATCACAACATCCTTGATCTATAGTTATGACATTCAAAATAGAAAACTATGGTACCCTTTCAAGAAACATAATATTCCTTCATAATATCATCACATCAATAAAGAAATTTGACATTATGAAAGTAAACATAACATCAAAAATAAAAAAAAATTTATGTAATGAAAAAATGATATTTAAAACATTACTATTTAAATAAATTATAAATTTTTTTGGGAAATGATGTTTAAAATATAAATATCAATTGACTTACAAATTTATGTAATATATTACAGAAGTGCATGAATCAAAGAAAATAAGTACATTAAACAAAATTTGCTTTTATATAGTAAATTTTAACGGCACTATCAATCTTCTGTTTCAGGCCCTCTTTCAATAATCTTACTGCTAACTGGAACCGGTAGACACTTATATCTTTTTCTATGAAATTCCAACTATTAGGCTATCCCTGTGAGCAAAGAATTCTATGTATTTCAAATAATACAAACCGCAGTCTAGTGATCCTGCAGGTTGGGAAGGGCATTCAGCAATCTCTAGCATAGACCAATTCTTTATCATAGTATTGTCACAGAATATATGAAATATTGGTCCAAGTATCTTCTACCACTTCCTTGCATTTGCTTTATACTTGGAATTGTGTTTTATTGAATTTATATGCGTCAATACCTTTGTTTGCATGTCAACCGGAACCAAGTGCCAGTGAAAATTGTCTGAGTTGATGATGGTGAACAGAAACTAAAATTCCTTCTTATCTTAATCACTAGCTCTATCAAATATCATAGTCCCGACTGTTCCAGCAAGTTCTTGAAACGATGATACTGATATCAAGCACATGCCGAAGGTCATTACAGGTACAATTATGTACTTCTGATATCTTTCCGAATGCTCTATCTAGTTATTTCTAATGAACTCCTGCCCGGCATCAATTATCTGGCGATGCAATATAAACTGATTAATTATAAGTAACATGATTTCATACAATTCTGAAAATCAATATAAGAATTATTAAAAAATATATCATAACATACATAAAGAATAAGAACAAAATAAAGTGATACTCCATTACATCATCAACTATCATATCATTATCTACCGGATCAAAAATATTTTTCCATGTGATAGTGCCTCCAAAATTATTGGTATAGATGACCTCTCTAAAATTAATAAATATAAAGGATATTATACATTTTTTACCATAAAGTAGCATGCATGATAGAAAAAATAGATATAACTTAGGAATTGATCTTTTCTTTCAAAAAACTTTTGATCAAATTTTTATTATCTTCAAATTGAAGATTCAAATTTGATTCATCAGACTGAGATATGCCCACTATCTTCATTTTTTTTTGGGTTAGCCTATTTCAAAAACAAAATCTGCTATCATTTGTGAGGCCTTCCGTAACCTAGGATGGTTTTTTACTCTCTTGATAAGTGAATGAACCATAGATTTTTCTTTATCTCCCTCAGTATCCTCACTCACATGGGTATCCTTCAATTTTTTTCTATCCTATGTTCAACCTCAGTCACAAGGGTGTCATAAATTTTTTTGTGTCATAAATTTTTTTCTCCATCATAGGTTGATCCCTCATGATTTCCACCTCATCCTCAATATCATCTCCCTCTGCCCCTTTGTACTCTTTTTTATTGGCATTACTATCTTTTTTTATCAATGAACTGAGGAGGGTTTCAACTATAGCAAGCCTCTTCTTTATATCTTCTACTTCATTCTTCAACTGTGCACAAGCTGCACAATTATTTTCGAGTTCCGGGGATGCTACTATTTTTTTAGTGATAAGCCACTGTTCCATTATCATAGGTTCAATAGCTCCCTCCACCTGCAAGCCAAGAACAATAACAAAATAACTTTATATTAATGATAATGATATATTGTTCATTATATTTATGAAATAATGGATTATCTTACCAATTCATGAGGCTGCAAGTTCGTAAGCTGAACATTATATATCTTCAACTAGCTGTCATACCACTTTAACAGCCTAGGTAGCTTATTTGGATATGCTGGGGCTCTTAAGGTGCTATGCTCGAGGAATCAAACATGTATACGATAATCATGTACTTTAAATATATGAAAAATTTAAAATAAATATAATTACACTTTTATTGCATATTAATGATCCTTACTACCAAAGCAACTGAACATCTACATAGGGTTAGCTGCCTCCTAACATTGTCATTTCTCTTGGTTTGGACTAGCTTCTTAGATTTCAAGCAACAAGCAATATCTGGGAGAGCCATAACAGTCAACTCCTTTATTGCGGAAGCTCAGTCGATTTATCTCAGCTGAGATAAATCATCCAAGTAAGGAATGATATATCTTGGATAAGCTTGATTTGCTTTGGAGACAAGAACAATGTAAACATGTATGCGATCCAAAGTCTTACGGTGTCCTCGACATCCTCTTGTATGTTTGATGAATGAAGTTGCGCTATCAACTTCTCAAGCTCCTTATTTTGAAAATTTAATTCCTTACCAAATCTTTGGAATAACCTTCCCTTTTTATCTTGGTTTTTCATTGTAATCTTGTTTCCATGGCATGGCAGACTCAAAATCAAGACCACGTCTTCGATGCTGAATGTAAGTTCCTTGCTATAAAAAATAAATTTGTCACATCCCTTGTAACATCTAATAATTTTAGCTAGGAGCCGCCCGTTGACTACGAATGGCTGCATGTCGACGAATGCACCGAATGGAGTCTTCCGGATGATTTCTAAATAAATGCTAGAAAAATCCATCCTCCATGCTTTTTCAACATACACTGCTGGCTTGCAATGATTTTTAAATAATTACAAAGACTTTACTCTAGGTAGCCGAACTATTACAAGATCACCTGAAATATAAGTAAAAAATAAATGTAAGTTATTAAATAATAAATTCTAACTAACTATTATAAAAAATATAAGCCATCCCAGTATAAAAATATATAAGATGTCATAACATTTGAAGTAGGATATCATGAATCCTGAACTAGGATGTCACAATCCTGTTTTAGACTTAATTACTCTTGATTCTTTTCACACAGGCTTGTTATGACATGGGGGGTGTTGTCATGAGATTGTAAGAGTTTTAATTCAGACCACAGGTGACATGTATTATAGGCAGAAGATGTTGGAAACTTTGATTTTACACTTTCTGCAAGGGTGTCGTAGTTTTTTAACTAGGATTCATAGTGTTTATACTGGGATGTCGTAATACTATTTCGGCCATTTTGAGTAATCTTATAGTATCCGTGATAATTTTTGACACTCTGAGAATCATAAACCAAGCCACAGATGATATGTATTAGAGGTAGAAGCGGTTAAAAATTTTTATTTTATAATTTATGCATGGATATCGTAGTTTTTTAACTAGGATGCCATAGATTTTAAATTGGGATGCCGTAATACTGTTTTGGCCATTTTGAGTAATCTTATAGCATCCATGGCAATTTTATAAGATTCTAGGAGTCATAAATCAAGCCACGGATGGCATGCATTATATGTACAAGGGATTAGAAACTTATATTTTATACTTTCTATAATGGTGTCATAGTTTTTTAATTAGGATGTTGTAGTTTTTATATCGGGGTATTGTAATACTGTTTTGACCATTTTGATTAATCTTATAGCATCCGTGATAATTTTTGAAACTTTGGGAGTCATAAACCAAGCTATGGATAACATGTATTAGAGGTTAAGGGGTTACAAACTTTTATTTTATAATTTATATATGGGAGTCGTAGTTTTATAACTAGGATATCGTAGGTTTTAAATTGGGATATTGTAAAACTATTTCGACCATTTTAAGTAATTTTATAGCATTTGTGGCAATTTTATGATACTTTGAGAGTTATAAACCAAGCCACGGATGACATGCATTGCATATACAAGGAGTTAGAAACTTATATTTTGCACCATCTGCAAGGATATCATAGTTTTTTAACTAGGATATCGTAGTTTTTATACTGGAGTGTCGTAATATTGTTTTGATCTTTTTGAATAATTTTATAGCATCCGTGATAATTTTTGATACTCTAGGAGTTATAAACCAAGCCATGGATAACATGTATTAGAGGTAGAAGGGATTAAAAATTTTTATTTTATAATTTATATATGAATGTCGTAGTTTTTTAACTAGAATGTCGTAGTTTTTTAACTAGAATGTCGTATGTTTTAAACTAGGATGTCGTAATACTATTTCGACCATTTTGAGTAATCTTATAGTATTCGTGATAATTTTATGAGACTCTGGGAATCATAAACCAAGCGACAAATAATATGCATTATATGTACAAGGGATTAGAAATTTATATTTTATACTTTATGCAAGGGTGTCGTAGTTTTTAACTAGGATGCTGTAGTTTTTATATTGGGATGTCGTAATACTGTTTCGACTATTTTAATTAATTTTATAGCATTCATGGTAATTTTTGATACTCTGGAAGTCATAAACCAAGCCACGAATTATATGTATTAGAGGTAGAAGGGGTTACAAACTTTTATTTTACAATTTATGCATGGGTGTCATAGTTTTTTAACTATGGTGTCGTAGGTTTTAAACTGGGATATCATAATACTGTTTCGGCCATTTTGAGTAATCTTATAGCATCCGTGGCAATTTTATAATATCTTGGAAGTAATAAACCAAGCCACGGATGACATGCATTGCATGTACAAGGAGTTAGAAACATATATTTTATACTTTTTACAAGAGTGTCGTAGATTTTTAACTAGAATGTCGTAGTTTTTATATTGAGATGTTGTAATACTGTTTCGGCCACTTTGATTAATCTTATAGCATCTAGACAATTTTTGATATTCTGTGAGTCATAAACCAAGCCACGAATGATATTATTAGAGATATAATGTGTTACAAATTTTTATTTTATAATTTTTACATAAGTATCGTAGTTTTTTATCTAGGATAGCGTAGTTTTTTATCTAGGATATCATAGTTTTTAAATTAAGATGTCATAAAACTGTTTTGGCTATTTTGAATAATTTTATATCATCCATGATAATTTTATGATACTTTGGAAGTCAAAAATCAAGCCATGGATGACATGTATTAGAAGTATAATATGTTAGAAACTTTTATTTTACAATTCCTGCATGGGTGTCGTAATTTTTGAACTTGGATATCATAAATTATGAACTACGGTGTCATGATTTTATACTACGAAGATTTAATATTTTTAAAAATATATCATGACATCTCTCTGTAGAAATAAATTTTAAAAATTTGTATTAAAATATATAATTTCGTTACCTATTTTTGTTTTGTAGTTCTTTTGGGATGGATCTTAAGGGGATCTCATCCTCTCATGAATAAACAACACTTGCACTCCATCTACATTTTGTTTTTTTGGTATTTTTTTTATTCATCGTCTGCATTGAAAGACGAAACCATTTTTCTCCATCAACTCAAGATTTCGAAGGCGTATCTTTTGTGATATACTCGAGAACTTCTAGCTTCACCAGCAACTTTTCGTCCACCAAAGAGAAGCAAAAATACAAAAATGAAAAACTCTAAAGTATACAAAAACAATTTAAGAAACTTTGGGATGGGATGTCGCTTTGCTTCTAGATTATTTTTTTCCATTTGCAGAAGAAGAACCGTTTTTAAAATCGCATCTTCCAGAAAATAAGAGGTCAAAAATGTCATTTTCTATGTTTGAAATGATTGCATATACGATGATGGTCAGATAACATAATCCCAGAGATACAACTTCCATCCCGTCCTATCAAGCTAGTTAGGATACAGGTGGACCAATAAAAAATAGCAGTGTAGGCCACGTTGGATTTCCTGTACCGCACATAATGCGCAAAGACTTACTCTAAATTTTATACTCTTTGAAAACTTTGGATACCATATCATACATGCAATGCTAATAAATTAATAAATACTTAATAATTATTCATTAATTTATTTATTATAAGATACTTAATATTAATATACTTATTTATATTGATAATTTTATCACTATTGAAAAATGAAACTACAACAATCGCTAGCCCGGTTGGTAAAAACCTTGCCTCGTTACCAACCAATAATGGATTCGAGACATGATCCATGGATGACTCGATTAAATCTAAAAATTTTACTGGAATCCATGACAACTAAAAATTTTACTGGAATCCATGACAACTGATGTGAATGAAAGGTCAAGGTCTCTCTCTTTATCCCCATTCTAACTCATCTTTAGATAAAGAAAGAATGCGAAAATCTAAACATCTTAAATCAAACATTACCTAGCAAAAGAAGACCTGCGAGATAGCTACACCAAAATTTATCCCCACCTTCCTTTTAATTACCAAAAAAAAAACTATAATAAAAATGTCATAATAAATTTTTAATAGTTTAGAAATAAAATCCATAATTTCTATTCATGAAATTAATTCTCCGCCAGAACATGTGAGGAAGCCTTATAACAATTTATATATTTAACTTTTATAGTAAATCAAGTAACAATATACTATTTTATGCTCTTCCATAAAATTACTTTATTAGCTAATAAAAAAATAATGAATTACGGGCTTTCTACTATCAAAACAATCAAGATATTTTACATGTAAATAACCAATCACCTCCTTGGCGAACAAAGAATTACACTTCTTCAAAGAAGATTACAATGTCTAAAAAGAGTATAACGATGGATGGTTCTAAAGAATCCACATTGCTACGAGCCTTCTTAGCGTATCAGGCTAGAGCATCCATGGTTTAGAAAGCATCAACCACAGAATATTTGGTAATTCAAAGCATGAATTTGTGAAGCGAAGCTTGGCAAACTTTTTGAGCCTGTCAATACAAAGCACGCTGAGAGAATATGGCTGGCCAATTTACAACTGCCAAATAGCCAAAATTGTCAAACTACAAATCTAGCTAAGCATACAATTGATAAGGAAGATTGCTAGACATGCCGCTGCTAATTATGCACATAAGCTCTTCCTACCCTAGTAAAAGGAAAGGAAACAAAAAAAGAGGAACCATTGAAAGAGATATCTAAAGGGGGATGGAGGATACCATTCCTACTCAACATGTTTCATTTTCTTATCCCTGTACATTAAAATTTCACTATCCAGCATACATGCAAATTTTTTGATGATACCAACTGCCATCTTCCATGATTATGAAGTTGCATAATGTACCTCGTAAGGTTGGCTTGTGTTAGCAATCTAAAATGCATGCCTTAATCAGAGCTTGCTTGCCTTGTTTACAGTTTGAACATAGTAGTACAATCTCCATAGTGTTACATTGTCCTACAATGGTAAACCATCAGATAAATGACTGTAATACCAAGTCAATCAATACAAGTTAAAAAAGGGCGTCCAGTGCATGATACTCCTGCCATTCGGGGTTTGGGAAGGGTCCTAAATTTTACCTGTTCTTCCAAATTTATAAAGATATCGTCAGATAGATGTCTTGCTGAGAGGTTCCTTTGTTGGACTATTTCTACCACACGGTCAAATGCCTTCTCTGGAAGCTTCTGGATCTGCTTGCCAAGCTGCCGCTTCTCAGCACGAGTCATTGCTCTGCAAATTGTGCAGCAATTATTAAGACTAGCCCAAATTTTGTTACACCAATGCTTGGACAACCATCCAAAAGAATAACTTATGTTGATAAAAGGGAAAAAATGAGGTCTTCCATAATTCCTTTCCATTAACATGCTAAAGGGTGCCCAGTGCACTAGGCTCCCGCCATTGTGGGGTCCAGGGAAGGTTAGATAAGAAAACATCTATCAAACCACATTTATATAAGGCAAACAGAAATAAGTCAAAATATAATCATCTATCATTATCTGAAAAAGGTTTTATAGAAAGGCCTACCAGCTTCCATTTGGTATCCAAAAGAACAGAGCGATAATTGGAAAGGATAGAAATGAAATAGAGCAGAAAAAAGTATGACAGTTTAGATTGCAATTGGATGAATATCATATGAAACAAAGCTAATTATCATTCTGCTATAAAAGTCCCAATTGTAAAAGGGTGACTAAAAAATATATCAGAAGAGGGATGCCACATTATGGACAACAGAATTTCATCATATGCTAAAAGAAGCAACTTTCAAGAACTAAAATAAATAAGACGACGAATTTTCATGGTTTCCAATATTGGAATACCTTAGCGGTAAGAAATTATTAAGACCGTATAATTAATGCACTCTCTAAGGCATAATTGACATACATGCTCCAGCAATAAGGATTAGCACTATTAGTTAACTACTAAACAATACTATGCATGCATAGAAATGCATGTTTACATTAGATACATGTATAAAATCATAAAAGAATGAAGGGCAAATATGGTGAAATCATAAAAGAATGAAAGGCATATATGGGGAACATGATAAATGGGTATATATCATAATGTTTAACTAATGCATATTCAGTATTCCCATACAACCTAAGAACAATATTTTGATGATACAGTGAAATAACATCCTTAGTGCCAATTGGTGCCCATTTACTAGCATTTATAACAACATTCTGTTGTGGATATTTTCAGTGCTTTCTATCTCTCATGCATAATCATGCACCCATGCATAACAAAATTGCTCTCTATATCTCATGTACATTCTCATATCCATGCTTCCTCTCATGTACATGGCACATAATCATAAATCATTGTGCATCAACCATGAATAACACAATAAACATGGTGTACTTGTCTTTATCCTGATGCTTTCCTATAATCTAAATGTCCATCATCAGAATGATTCTGTTGATATTTTGTATATTTTATTTTTAACGAAAGCCAGTCATAACACTCATTTCATGTTTCCAAACTCCATCACATGGAAATATCAGTAAATTTATCAAAAAAATTGACATTTTTGTTTTCTGTTCCATGCCAGTTTTGTCTTATTTTATTATTATTTAGGAATTCCATGTCATAGTGAAAAATAGTTGATATCCAACCATGAGATATTTCAAATACTAAAAAATTGTTTCCACTTTCCAGCATCTTAAAATCTAATATTCACTTCACTTGACACAAGGAATTAGCATCATCATGTATAAAGAAGCAGTGCACATAGCCATGCCATGTAGAACCTGCCTTTGAAAAATCAGAAAACAGAATAAACATTTCTCTGCCACTGCCAAAGAGCTAGTTATCTACTCCAACGAAGCATCATCAATCAGCTTACAGTGCTTTCTATATTTTTCAAGAGACCAGAGTTCAAGTCCACTTATGAAGACCTAAAAGTGTACTTCAATTCCCTTATCTGCATTTTAATTCTAATACAAGCAGTTAAAACTCAGGGAACAAATGTAGGTAAACTGTTAATTATTTGGTTTCTTTCACAATCTCAAACCATGTATCAGGGAAACAACAGATAATCCAAATTTTATGCATGCCCCAACTTAAAAAAAGATAAACTACAGAAGCAATGTTTTACTTTTTCTAGCTATGAGATTATGGATTATTTACCTGCATTTGGATACCACTACGTCTAAAAATTCTTCAAGATCCTGTTCCATCTTGCAAAGCTGAAAATATAATATGGTTTTCTTACTACAAAGAACAATCATTATGAAACAATGTGTATACTATGGTACACTAGCAATGTTGCATATTTATCTTTAAAAAAAAGGTAACTTATAACGGGAGTTATCCATGAAACCTTTATGCTTTAAGTCAACACAGCAAATTAATAAAATTACCTTTGCAGAAATCTCGTTAGCCTTCTCCAGGGCCTCCTGGCATATTTCATCATTTCCTTGAACTGCTTGAATATCATTATAAACCTAATGTAAATCCAGAACTCAACTGTTAACTGCCTGCTTATGTGTTTCAATAAGGCTGCTCTTAACTACAACTACAATGACAGGTGTTAATTTGTAGTTGATATATTCATAAATGGTTGGCTTTTAAGAGAAAAAAGAGATATATTTGTTAGATAAATAAATACATCATGCAAGAACAGGATGGAAAGGCCGGGTTATACCTAAACATACATAGACTTCATCAATTCTACTGATGGAGAACCAGAGGATCAGTATCAATTCAAAACTAATTCAAACAAATTTTTATATGCTTTGATGCTTCATTGGAAATATTCACTTGTTGCAAATAATAATTTGATTGGAATATTCCTTACTTATGATGACTCACTCTCCATACAAAGGCAACATTAATACAAATTTTTGTAAAGTAGGCTTAGCTTGCAATAATATTTGCGGGTCACGATTAGCTTTTAGTGTTCAAAAAAACATCTCATATTCATAGGAGTTTATTGGGTAATGGGTCCTAGAAAAATGAAGGATATAAATATGAAAGTATTAAATCACATAACTAAATAGCGAGAGAAGTGGAGAAATTTTAGGAAGACAGATATGAAAGGATTAAGTTGTAAAATTAAATAAAGAGACAGAGATGCATGGAGAAGGGAGAGAAATTTTAGGAAGATGAGAATTTTGGGTATCAGTTTATGCTGCAAGTTATTCATATCTTCTTTGCTTTTTTACGATCAAGAAAGGTACCCAAATCCATAATATAGAAAATTGAAGATAACAAGCAAAAATGCAGAGGTCCCAGATCCAGAAATCAAGATGAATAGCAAAAGGCTATTTGGACCACAGTAAAGATAATTAGAACTACAATATATGAAATTGCTGAGATCAGGATGATTACACTAGGAAAGCTGAATTCATGTAGCCATTCAGTCAAAAGATCTATATTTTCGTAATCGCCAATTCAGATAAAATTTTCCAAATTAGATTGTTTTTATAATTTGATAATTTGGAAAATTGGTCGCTGCACTAATTATAGATCATAACCAGCACATCTGAATTGCAGAGCTCCATTTGATGCATAACCGCAAGCCTAATTTGAAGTTTAATTTCAATAAACTTCATTAAAAGAGCCTAATGAAATAGTGCTCATTTTAGTTCACATATATTTTGGTTTTAGATTGCAATTCAGGTCCTGATGTGCTAAAGTATATTACACCTGTACATGGACTAGCTTTGCCAATTATGCTTGAAATTTCTGGTGGACTCCTGAGTAGTCTGCTTTCCTTTTTCCTTCAATTTCATGACAGTTCTCTTTTTCTCCTCCTATAGCACAACACTTTTTTGGTCCTTTTTATTTTTTTATGTATATCCATAAATCACACAATGAAACAAAAAAAAAAAAAAAAAAAAGCAGAGATCAATCTTGTTAAATATCTAAAAGTATTATCCCCATAGACTTCCATACAGTAAAGAAAAACAAAACAATACTACATAGGGACCCTAGAAACTCTAATTTTCCATCTTTTCCCCTTAAGTTAATTGCCTGTCTTTATATGCAAAAAAATAGATTTCTAGACAGCAAGCTTATCTCAATCCTAAGACAGCCTTCTAACAACCTTTAGCATTCTCCCAATTTGTGGCACCCAAAACATATAGAACCACATCAAACTTCTGCTGCACAAAAACAATGCAACATTACAAGATGTCTAGAAGGTTTAAACTGACTTATGTAAACCCCTGTAATGAGAAGTTTCACTAACTTCTCAACAAAATTATTCACTATAATGCATATGTCAGTTATTTTCTGTGTGTCCATCCAATTTCACTTCTAATTTTCTAACATATTGCAATAGTTTTACAGAAAATGCTGAAGTAACCTTTTTCAAATCTTGGATATTTTTCCAAATTTTACATTATATTTTCCAGATAGTTCTAGTTGGTACTAAGTTTCCCTTCATCCCTTCATCAATAACTTATATTGTTGCTTAGTTTGGAAATAAACTCAGAAGTTTTGGGTTCTGCACACTGAAAATGAAGAAGGAAAGATGAAAGTAAATGGTTATGTGATTTCATAGTTGTATGCTTCTCATGCTCATGAGAGGCAGAGCAAAGAAATTTGAATTTGTGACTTTGCTTTTGTACTGTGCATGTGCCGTTAGAGTATAACATATATATGTAGAGAGAATAGTGACGTCTATTTGCAGAATCATTATGTTTTCAGTATCAAGAACAATATACCAAGCAAAGATAACCAACAAAGGAAAATGATGATGACGACAAGATGACAACCACATAAAAACTCATGCTGGTGTAACACATTTACCTGCCTAACAGATTGGGAATTGAGAATGTCAGTATAGCCGGGGTAACTTTCTGATATGGGAGGAGGAGATGCTTTCCGCTTCCTGCCACAATTAGGTTCATTCATGTCTTCATCTGAGGCACTTGCACGGCCTGACAATAGCTCTTTTTTACTTCGATCTGATTCAGCCTGGAGTTCTGATAAAATTTGACCAAATATCTGCACTCAGAATGTGGTTGACCATCACTACAAATTTTGGCAAATCCATATCAAGTGCATCATTAAACAAGTGCATATAGACACGATTCACAAAACACAACCTTGGCAAGGCTGATGATCATTTACATTTTGCAAGTTAAGCCATGAAGCAGGCTAAAGGCAGATACAATTAGCTCACATACAACTGTCACAACACAGGTTTTTTTTTGCATTAACTCAAAATTATGGATTTCAACAGGCCAATAGGAAAGCCACTTTATTTTGAATTTTCACAGTATCAAATACCCTCTAGCATAAAATAGCAGAGAGTCAGGGTTTGGTTTGCCAAAATACTGGTTTAGACCAACTCAAATCTTTCACCCATAAGCAACATGTGATGATCTGTTGATACCAGCTTGCCAAAGATTAAAAGAAGATTAAGACAAGTTCTATAAAAGACTCCAGGCATAAATTAGCATACATCTAATACACATTCCTTCTTGTAAAAGCAATAACATCCATCAGGAGGCATTTTCTGTAGATAAGGAAAGGATGCAAATATACCTCATCAGCTTCTTGATTAAAACAAACTGCACTCTGATGGATTATTGACTTCAACTTCTCCTTCTTAAACTCTGAAAGCTCTTCACCTATCCCACCAGCAAAAAATGAACCAGAAGTGCTGCGGCTTTTATCTTTTTGGCCCTTGTCTCCTACTGACAATTCAGAATTTGATTCTGAAATGGGTAATCCAATGTCTTCATGCTGAGAAAACAGCTTGAAAAATAGATGCTTGTAGTAACCAAGATAGTTAGGTCCAAGTTCATTTTGCTTCACACAAGAATCTTTGGACATTGTAAGAAAAGGAATCCTGCATATATTGTTCTACAAAAGTTAAAGAGTAAATAATTAAACTAGTTAGGTTACAACTTTAAGAAACATAAGCATGGGAACAATATTTTAATACAATGGGTCCTCAAAAACAAAAGCATCTAGATAAAACCAAAAACAGGATCAATATTCAATTGACAGTTCAAGCATGTGCTTCTCTGACCATTAATGAATTGGAAATCAACTCTGAACTTCGGACTTGAATCTGTGCTCATGCATAAGTACATGAATGACAGAACTAAGACAACACTGGGAATAGATAGACTAGATTGGCCTATGGCAGGGAAGGATTTTAATATTTCAGTAGGAACAAGTTGAAACATTCAAATCTTGAGTTCATGGTAGCATATGATGCAGCAAAAAAATAGGACAAATTAGAAGAACAGGAGGCGGCAATTATATGTTAATCAAGTATAGAGTTATATATCAATAAACTCCAAACTCAGCTATTGTTAATTTCAAAGGAATCCAGCTTTCCATTGTGTACAGATGCCTTCTTTTTAGCAAGACAGCTAGGACACCAGTAGTTTAGCCTTGCAACTTGGATTTTTAAATTATGATCCTTCATCTATATTCTCTTTTTAACCAGTGTTCAGTTGCCAACCACAGTAGCTCAGACAAGAATTTTTTAAATGGCCATATGGTGGCCATTCAAAAAGAGGCAACTGTTGGATCCAAGGACAGTTGATTGTCATTATAACATAGCAAATGTTTGTAAAAAATTAGAATCATTCCATCAGCTAACTGGCTTTTAGACCAAGTTAAATAGCAACTCAACAAGCTAATCCAATCTACTTGCACTCTACTTCATGAATGGTTCTTCTCTATTCCATCCCATCAATCATCAAATTTTAATCAAACTGTGCTTTTCCAGCTTGTTTTATAACAACTAACAGTTGTGTGTCCTAAGTTATCTGTTCCATATTTAACCCAATAACAGAAATTTGAGCCTTGTTCCTCGTTGAAGCTCTCTTTTAGATTACATCTGTTTTAAGCAGTAGCATCTCAAGTTGTGAATAACTAGTTTATCAGTATTGTAGCTCCTTCTATGATAAGCTCCCTCTTGACCAGTCGTTAACACAAATTTTCCACATCATTCCATTCATAAAGGAATGCCTACATTAGTATTGTATTTGTACCATTAAATATTTGTACCCTTCCAAAAAATCTCATATAAGCCTTCTAACACCTTTTCTTCTTCCCTCACCCAACAAACCTTGGCCACAAGAGACTTTGCCTCTCACACCAATCATTCTCGCCGCCATTTTAGTTGTCGCCAGTAATCTCTCTTCTATGGCCAGTAATCTCTCTTTTATGGCCAGTAATTCATGGATTTATTATTTTTATGATATTTGATTTTTTTCTTGCTATACTTATCTTTCTTTTTTATGGTTAACATTGTTTTATATAATCATATAAATCATGTAACAGATGTTTTCTATTTAAATTTTTAATAGATTTGACTTAGAAATATTTTGAAAATGTGATTCCACGTTAGCAGTAATCTGATTGTCGTACCCAATAGGTCAATCAAAATTCACATTAATTTTATTGCAACATTACCTACGTGCATCAAACACAGTAATCAATATTACTGGCAATCCAGGATTGCCTGGTGATGCACCAAATGCTACCTAATTGTAATCAATAAAACATACATCAGGTTATTATAAAGTTCGAATTTAAAATAGTAAAAAACCAATTCTGATATTTTAAAATATATCATGAAAGGAACTATATGATATTTGTTATTTAATATACATGTTTCACCTAAAAGTTGTTATTGAATCTTGCTTTCCTTAAACCAAGTAATTAAACAACCCTCAACCAACAAACTTGACTCCAGCTTGATGAAAATAGATTTAAGTATCGAATAACAATTCATAATGGCAAATTACATATTACAAGTAGATTCCAATCCAACATGGAACTTATACTAATTGAAAGCATGATAATGGAAGAACAAATGGAAAAAGGGATCACACATTAAAATATCAAAAGCAACATGAAACATTTAATCAACAGACAATAGTAGAATGGATTTGAGATTATACCTACTCAAAATACAAAACCTAATAAAGATTATCTCACAACCATAAATCCTTAGATGAACAAGGCATGTTTTGCAATCCTCTTGTCCATGATTAGTCCATACTTGGGCTCACTTTGCTCACAAAGCTTTGTAGGATTTCTCTAAAGTTCCAAACCAAGATATGCCATATTGTATCAAACCAGGAGGTATGGGGCATACCATACCATACTGGTACATAGTATAGAAGGCATACTGACACTCGATACACCGAACTGGCCCTGGGCTGAGCATACCAACACAATAATAGATTGGCACCAGTATGGGACTTAGTACTAAAACAGCATACCTTGCTCCAAACTCTATGTTGCTATAAGAAATAAGAAAAGGGAGCAACGCATTGAGAGAAAACTTATATGCAAAAAAGATTGATTCATAAGATTAATTTTATGAATTTAAAACTTTGGAAGAGGATGACTAAGCACAACTTGAGATATGACATAAAAATATCAAAGATTCAATTTATTTTTTATGATAGAAATGTCAACTATGGAAGCTATTTTTTTCATCAAAAGTTAATGGAAAAGTATAGAGAAGAAAACAAGATCTTCATATGATTATTATTGATTTAGAAAACGTATATGATAAAGTCCTTAGAATATTCTTATCGTGGGTATGAAAAAATAAATGAGTTTCCATTAGACATATTAATATGATTAAGGATATGGATGAAGTGGTTATCATGCAAACCACTAGTGCTAATACTAGTGAGTTTCTAATCACAATAAGTTTACACCAATGATTTAAGTTTTTACCCTTTTATGCTAGATATAAGTAAGCTTACTAGACATATTTAGAATCAAATTCCTTCATGAATGCTATTTGCAAATGATATAATCTTAATGAGTGAAACTAAGATCAGGGTTACTTGTAAGTTCGAATAATGGAGTGCATTAGAATCAAAAAATCTTAGATTAAGCAGGATCAAGACAGAATACATGAAATGTGGTTTTAGTAAAATTATAAATAAAGATGAACGTAGTGAAAGTTCAAGATCATGAAGGCTATGAAAATGATCATTTTAGATATTCAAGATCAATTATTCATAAGAGAATATTGAAGAGGAAGTTATCCATAGGATTAATGTAGGTTTGATGAAACAGGAAAATGCAACTGAAAAATCATGTGGCTAGATTCCTATTATGTAGCCTGTGGACCTTGATGATGAAGGCCAAGTACGGTACTCTCTGCTATGGGAAGATTCCTTGCTATAGCTAGAATTGTTCTGCTATTTGGAGGGCTATGCTGGCTACAGCTTATCTAGTTATTCCACATACCAGATGGCTGCTAGGTGATGGCAGATCTATCAATTTTATGTCTGATCCTTGGATTGGAGACTTGCCTTTGTCTCGGTGGCCACCAGATGGCTGCTAGGTGATGGCAGATCTATGTCTGATCCTTGGATTGGAGACTTGCCTTTGTCTCGGTGGCCGACATTCATTGCCATGAATACCAGCGACTCTCTCTATTTCAAACTTATTATTTATGGATGGCACTCACTGGGATCCACTACATGTTCATCGGATCTTCGATGATATCCTGGGGGCCAGGGTCTTATCTATCCCTCTAAATATTTATCATTGCTCTGATACTAGGGTATGGAGATCCACTTCTATTTTCAGAGTGGTGATGTCAGATTTGTACCACTTGTATGCCCAAATGCCCCAGCATACTCTTCACATTGGCTAGATCTGGAAGATTCGAGTTCATCCCAGAGTCAGTTTATTTCTATAGAAAATGGCATGGGATCAGCTTCCTACTATAGCTCTCCTCATTTCGAGGGGAGTGAATGTCCCCTCCTATCCTGTGTGTGGGGAACAGGAGGAAACCATGGTCCATGTTCTTTTTCTTTGCCCACGAGCTGCTCGGATTTGAAGGTTCGCTAGCATGGAGGCTCTCATTATGTATGTTAATGATTATGCGGGTACCTTGCTAGATTTGCTCCACTGAGCAATAGGATACTCTTCTCATACTCTTATTGCTTATATTGCGTACCACATCTAGTTATCCTAGAATTATCTTGTGTTCAATGCCTCTGAGTGTCCTCCCAGATTGGTTGTGGAAAGAGGTCGGACTCATGCTGATGAGTATCTGAGGAATCTTTATTGACGTCGGAGACCTGGGGTTTCACTACTACTAGTCCAGTGTCCTGTCGGGTTTTCATTGCATGGGAGCCCCCTCCTCCGACATTTTTTACCATCAATTTTGACAGGAGTGTATCGGGTACTCATGGTGGTGTTAGTTTTGTCATTCATGAACCGGGCCTTAGGATACACGCGGTCGAAGGACACTATCTTGTTCGGCCAACTATCCCAGCAGCTAAGTTGTGGGGTGCCTGGACCGGCATAGTCTATGCCCGGAGGATCCTGCGGATCGAGCATCTCATTATTGAGGAAGATTCTGCTACTATCATAGCATGGATTCAGGAGTCCCGGAGATCTACGGCACTACATCCACTCCATGGCATTGCTCTCCTTCTTCAGGGCTACTTGGTCTGTATCATCAGGCATGTCTATAGGAAAGCAAACTCCATGACGAACTAGGTAGCCTCCTATATTGCCTAGCACTCTGGATCTATATTGTGAACCGACCTAGGGATGCCCCGTGGCCTTTTCATGATATAGTTCTTTCTGACTTTTTAGGTTGTATTCATACTAGATCCTTACCTAGAATGAATGCACCGCTTTACCAAAAAAAAAATTATGTAATCATAGGATATTTGCCAAATATTATATACGTAAAATGAGTATGGTCAAAGTCAACATGTTGAAATAGATCTACAATAATAAAAATTAAAAAGATGAATAAAAAAAAGTTGTTCAAAATAGGTGGAGGTAGCAACAATAAAGGATAAATTAAAAAAATGATAGCTTAAACAGTTTAGACATATACAATGTCGATCAAAGGAAACACCAATACACATAAGTGATTTCATACATGTAGAAAGAAGATAGAGATAGACTAAAAATCATATGAGATAAAGTTGTAAGAATTTAATACCTAAACATCTTTCAAAAAGTAGCCAACACCAACTAATTGAGATTAAGGCTTGGTTAAGTTGAGTAGAGTTAAAGACTAGTATTATATTAGGTCCCATTTGGCATCACATTCATTTTTCTATTTTTTGAAACAAAAATTTCTATTTTTATTTTTATTTTTAAAAATATAAACATGTTTGATATAGTCAATTATTTTAAAAAATATAAATATCATGATAATGACAGAGGTGGGCAATGAGGATACTGGTGGTGTTGATGATAAGGACGATGCTGATGGTTAGGGTAACTATAATAGCAATGGCTACGAATATAATGGTAGGAGCACCAATGATGTGGTGCAGATAATTACTATAATAACAATAGTTTGGCAAAGGTGTTAGCAATGATAGTGGCTACATGATGGAGGCGACAACATGGAGTGATAATGAAAATTGTAATGATAGGAGTGCCAATGATGATAGAAACAACAATGGTATGGTGAAGGCAATGATGATAGTGGGGATGGTGGTAGCGACAACAAAGACAATGATCATGATGGCAGCCAAGGTAATAGCAAAAGTGGTGGAGATGGTGTTGACAATGATAAAAATATGAGTTTCTCATTTTTAATAATAATAAAAATAATTTAAAAATAAAAAATAGTATTAGATATTTTATCTCAATGTGTGATTTTGCTTTTAAAAATAGAAAACATGGAAAAAAGGTGATGACAACCAAATCTTAATCTTCTGTTTGGTATAAAAGATAGATTGGAGGAAAGAAGGATAGGGGAGCAAGGATGGATAAGGGAGAGAATGGATTGGTCTTCCGTCTATCCTCCTATATATTTAGTAAATAATAAAAGGATGGATGCAAAAAAATTTCACCTTTATTTGGTAAAAAAATGAAAAAAAAATGGATGATATTTTTATGATATTTTTATTCTTTGATAAAACAATATTATTAATATAAATTTATAACACTTATCCATACTAAAAAAATAAAACAATACATAAACTTATAATTTGTATAATTTATAATTATATAAAAGATTATATAAATATTTAATTTTTCAATTAGATTAAATAAATAATTGTATGAATTAATTATATATGGATTAATTAATTAATTTATAAACTAAGGAATAATTTATTTTGATAAAAGGGTGAAAAAGTGTAAAGATTTTATCAAAAAATTAATGAGAAACAATTTTATCAATATAGAAACCCATCTCTCGCATGTTTCATCCATCCTTGCATCATTGGTAGGATAGCATAATGTGCAATCTCTTTTCAACTATTCTTAGGTTGTATTTGATAGCTGGCAATCTATCAAGATTGCCAACAATTTAAAGGAGCCCCATCATACTACTGCATTTGATAAGTTTTTTTTAATGATAATCCAGGACCTGGTAATCTGGATTGCCTTCCAAGAAACAATCGGATTGCCTTTGAAAATGATGATAATCCAGATTACTATTTTCTAGATAATTTTTTGGACAAAACTACCATCCCTTCTCCCTCTCTCTTTCCTTTTACACTACCCCTCCCCCCTTCCCTCTACCCCCATCAACAGCACCCCACTGGCTGCTCGTTGACCTTGCTTCAACCCCCCTTTCCACCCATCGACTAGAACAGGGGGCCGACACCAGCAGGGCTTGGGGTGGTGAACCGAAGAAAGAGAAGGGGAAGAGGGCAGTGCGAGCACGGGAGAGAGGGTGGTGAACTAAAATAAGGAGAAGGGGGCGAAGAAGGAGAAGAAGGAAAGGGGGGCAGGGTGGAGGGGTGCTAGCACGGGTGGGGGAGGGGGTAGGTGGGGTGGCGAGGGCAAGGGATAGGGGAGGGGGTGGCCGACGCCAATGGGGGCGGGGCTTGGGGAACTGAAAAAGAAAATAATAAGAAAAAAGAGAAATATATATATATATAATAAATAGATAAAATATAGAAGTATATTTAATGTAAATATAAAACATATATCTTATGTAAATATAATATAGATTTAATTTAGAAATAGTTTGAAATTTAATTTTATATTATGCAACATTACTTGCATATACAAAATATACTAATCCACATTACTTGTAATCTACATTGCTGGCAATTTATAGTACTGGCAATTTATATTACTGGCAATCTATATTACCTTTTAATATTGCCAGGCAATGCATCCAATGCAATCTTAAGATTTTTTTTTTTTGAATCAAATATAGAGAGCCATCCATCATTCTAACCAAGGTTTTATGTCACGGTAGGATAGGGGTGTTCCGATCATTCCATCTTGTTTTTATGAGAAAATAGGAGTAGAATGGGTTTGGAACTCCCCCATTCATGCTAGGAGAGAAAAAAAGAGGAAACAAGACTAGAAGAGAGAAAAAAAAGGAAACCATGAAAAGAAGCAAAGATGAAGAAAAGAAAAAACTGAAAAGAAAGAAGATAAGTAAAAAAAAAAAGAGAGAAGAAAAAGAAAGAAAAGAAAAGAAAAGGAAGGTATAAGAAAATAACAAGAAAAGAAAGAAAAAAAATGAAAGGTATTTATCGAAATGCATGATCAAGATGGTTGCCACTATAGAATGAGATTGTGGGATGCCAAATAAATCAAGATAGCTTCATCTCACGGGATTTAAAACCTTGGTTCCAGCTCCATCCATCCTCTTATAATCCCAACCAAATAAAAGATAAATCCTTCATAAAGATCTTAGATACAAGTGCTTGCATTGTATCACATCTTGAATGAGGGGACCATATAGTTTAATTTTTGCTTGAAAGGTGAGATAGATATAATGTTGAAAAGAAGAAAGAGCCCCTTCTTGCTCTTAAATAAAATCAAATAAAAATAATATTTGATAAAGTTTTTTTGGGATAGAAACCTAAGAAAAAGAAGCTTGTTCCTGGATGCTTGCCTATACACACAAAGAAAGCAAGCAAACTAGGGAAATGGAGAGAGAAAGAAATAAACTTCTACCTTGTGAGAAGAAAATTAAGAACAAAGCAGGTTCAGATCGGAATGCTTTGCCCTTAACAAAATCCTTCCATTTATCCCAGGAGCAAACCCTTCCCCTTCCACCAAAACAAGACGTCCAGTCCTGCCTAAGGAAAATTTAAAAAGCATGTTTAGCATTTGCCCTAATTTCTCAAACATATTTATCAGCATACCCTACCCTCGCTTTGCGTGCCCAACGCCCGAACTGACGCCTGCCATCTTAGCTGGCAACTTGAACGGCTCTTAATGCTCGAGATCGACGGCTACCATCGAATCGATTATTTAAGAGCAGGCAAAAGACTCGTGAACGGCGCCGTGATCGATCGGGTGCTTATACCGGGATATCCGGCTGGGAAGCCGGATTTTCTCTCGTCGTCGCTCCTCTTCCGTTAGATACCAGTCATGGGACGGACGGCAGAACGGGAGCATTTTTTTCGTCGTCCCTTCAACGCCCCCCTCCCTCCACCTTTCGGTTCTCCTTGGCATCGAGGCATCGTCCGAATGGCGCGGGGTCGCCTGAATGGGAAAGCGCCCGTAGAGCTGTCATCCGGTCGGAACCTAGGTACCCAGACCCGGACCCAACCTTAATTATCATACCCGGATTCAGACCCGAATATCCGACGGGTCTAACATTGAAATACCAGACCCGATTTTAATGGATCCCGGGTACGATGACCCGGAGGAGGAGACGGAACGAGCGAAACCAACAACGATCTTTCTCAAGATTGGACTCAGAAAATCGTAATCGGCACGGAGAAACGCCCTAATCCAAAGAGAAACCAAACCCCAAACCTAAAAAGAAAGCCGTAGAAAGCACGGGCAAAGGGGGAAGGGGTTATACCTGGCAATCGATCTCTGCGACGGCCGTAAAAGAGGCGAAATGGAGGAGGCAGGGTGGAGCTCCGTGGATTTAAATAGGAGATAGGGACGTCTGGGATGAGAAAGAGGTGGATGAGCGGCTTCGAATGGGAACCTCGCGGCGGAGGTGGCGGCGCCCCCGGGTCCGCCGCTCGCCGGACCGGCTCCGGCCGATCCTCACCGGTGGGTGGGATTCGCCTTTCGCGGAAGCGGCAGCGGATCTCGGCCGGGCCACCCGGACCCGCGGCGGGTTCCGGCTCAGGGAGATCGGGATCTGGGCCGCCGGCTTCTCGGGGTCGAGGGAGATCCTCGTGGTCGGGACCGGAGGAGGAGACGGACAGGCGGGGCCGCGGGAGGAGATCGACACCGACTCCGCGTCTTTGAAGCGGCGACGGCGGGGGTGGTCCTCGTGGTCGGGACAGAACGAGGAGGCGACGCGGGAGTAGATGGACCGGAGGAGGGAGATCCGGGGGTCGGGACCAGAGATTTGGGTTTTTTTTTATTATTATTTATTTTTTTTGAAGCGGCAACGGCGGGGAGCAGTGGGGCCGTTTTTTTATTTCAACAGCCAAGATTTCGAGCCGTTGATAATATTTGTAATAAATATAATGTATATAAATCTGGATGTTAGATATCCGGTTCCACCTGTCTATGTTACAGTTAAACGGAGCTAGATCCAAAACTAAATAAACATGTTTCATATTAGTACGAGATAATAATATAAATTATCAGTAATATAAATTATTAATAATATAGATTATAGATAATATAAATTATTATATTTAGTACGTAATGTTATATAATATAAAATCAAATTTTCAAAATACTCATATATTAAATCTATATTTTATTTATAAAAATATATTTTTATATTTTATTTAGTTATCAAAAATATAATTTTTAAATATTTTATATTATAAAATATATAAAATATTTTATATTTTTATATTAAAATTAAAAAAAATTAAAAATAGTTTTACCCTAAATAAATTTAATATAAAAAATTATATATTTAAATTATTAAATTTAATATATTACATTTATATTATATATAAATATATAATGTGAATATATATTATATTATATATAAATATATAAAAATATATTTGATATAAATATACTACATTATATTAAATATATATGATATAATATAATATAACTTATATTATAAAATATAATATTTTATATTATATTATATTATATTATATATTTTATAATATTATATTTATAATATTACAAAATAAAAGAAAATATATTAATGTAATATAGTATTACATTATATTATATAGGATTGACCTTGGGGTGCTCGAGTCGACTCCCCATCGATCCCCGCAAGAGCAACCCAGAGTACTAGACTCGAGTGGCTCGTGGGCCCAAGACCGCAGCACCCAACCAAGAGGAGCTTTCCTGGACCGGTGACCGCATTGCACGGATCCAGACCTCAACAAGGCGTGAGGTGGCACCTGATTGGTGCCCAGTCAACAATCCTCCCAGTTGTAAGATCGACGCCCCAACCAATCTTACAAAAGAAACGTCCCTATTAAAAGATGGTAGTTTATCTCTCTTAAACCGGCAGCGCAGCGACCTCGAGGCGCTCAAATCGACTCCCCGCCGATCCCCGCAAGAGCAACCTAGAGTACTAGACTCGAGTCGGCTCATGGGATCAAGCACCGCAGCACCCAACCAAGAGGAGCTGACCTGGACCCAGACAAGACCCCAACTCACCGAGCCGGCGACCGCATTGTGTGGACCCAGACCTCAACGAGGCGTGAGCTAGCACCTAACTAGCACCTAGTCAACATATTAAATATTACATTATATTAATATAATATTATATAATATATAATTATTAATATAATATAATACAATATTACATTAAAATATTTATTCTATTTTTTAATATTATAAAATATATTATAAACTATATTATAAAATATTAAAATAGTAAAATAATATAACATAATATAAATTATATTTTATATTTTATAATATAAAAATGTTATATTGTATTATATTTAATATAATATAATATATTTAATATAATATAATATATTTAAATATTATATTAAAATATTATATTATTTAATATATTTAAAATATTATATTATATTATATTATATTAATATATTTAAATTATATTTATTATTTAATATATTTAAATATTATATTTAAAACATTATATTATATACTATAATAATATTATATTATTTATATTATATACTATATTATATTAATAGTTTATAATATATATTATACTATATTATTATATTATATTATTATAATATATAATATATTATTATAATATAATATAATACTATTATAATATTATATTATATATATTATATTATAAGAGGAAGAGAGAATGAAATAATAATATTATCCAAAAGATTACCTAAATTGTGATAATCTGGATTACCACCCCTTCTAGAGAAATTCCAGATTATCTCTTGAGAGGCAATACTAATTACCATATAGGATAGATGCCATCCAGAAAAATATACCAAATACAATATGTGGCGGGGCCTTACTAAATTACTAGCAATCTAAATGGTTTGCCTGCTACCAAACAAATCTAAAATTAGCAGGCAATCCATCTAGATTGCTGGTAATTTAATAGAGCCCTACCATATTACTATATTTCGTATATTTTTCTGCATAGTAATCTATTATATCTGGTAATCTGGATTACCTCTCAAGAAGTAATATGAATTACTTCTATGAGGGATGGTAACCGAGAT
This sequence comes from Areca catechu, assembly GCA_021397845.1. Taxonomy (NCBI): domain Eukaryota; kingdom Viridiplantae; phylum Streptophyta; class Magnoliopsida; order Arecales; family Arecaceae; genus Areca; species Areca catechu. The sequence goes on from CM038040.1 coordinate 19,603,732, forward strand.
TACCGCCTCTTAAATAATCTTTTAGATAATATTACCCTATCTTTCTTCCTTCTTATAATATAATAAAATATAAAAATAATATAATAATGTAATGTAATATAATAATTTTTATAAAATATATAAAATATAATATACTATTTAAATATATTTTATAAAAATTATTATATTATATTATATTACTATAATATTATATTATAAATATAATAATATTATAGTATATAATATAATATAATATTGTATTATATTAATATGTATTATATTATATTATTAGTATAATATAACATAACATAAATTACATATTATATTTTATAATATAAAATATGTTATATTATGTTGCCCAGTAAGTAACTCAAGAGGGGGGATGAATTGGTTTTAAAAAAAAAATTGATTTGACAAACTAACTTAATAAAATTTGATACTAAGCAATGCAATCCAATTCAACAAATATATTAGCAAGGTACTATAATTCAATTAAAATGCTCTAAAATAAAAGCGCAACGAAAATTAAAAGCAATAAATAAAGAGCAAAGAGAGAGATATAAGCAATCACAAACACCAAAAGCTATAGTGGTTCGGTGCTATCCAATGCACCTACATCCACTCACCAAAATCTTCTTGGAAATTCACTATAATCACATTGATTACAGCCAATTAGTTTTCCGGGCTCACTAATCAAAACCCGACTTGTTTTCATAAGGCTTACAAGTCAAAACCTCACTTGGTTTTACGGGCTAACTAAGAATCAAATTGGTTTTCACAAGGCTAACCAACAACCTTCCTTAGTTTTCCGGGCTAACCAAGAACCTTAGTGGTTTTGCAAGCTAACCACCAACCTAATTGGTTTTCCAAGGCTTACCAATAACCTCCCTTGGTTTTACGATAGGCTAACCAAGAACCCTTACAAGAAATATTGTTTAAAAATAAGGAACCAATGTAAGCTTTTTAAAACAAAGCGAATATCTTGATGTAGCTCGATGTAGAGTTGCTTTATACTTGTTTAAGCCTTTTGGATGCCCAAGTATGGATGATCTTCAATACTCTTGAAGGTCTTGAATGCTTGGAGGCTTCCTTTAGCTTGAGAGTGATTGAAACTTCAATGAATAGGAGTTAAAGCTCACTCTTTTTCTCTCTTCTCAAAACTCTTCAATAATATTCAGTTATCTCTCTTTTGATTTGATTTGGAGTATATAAATACATTCCCAAGGCCTCAAAAACGAAATCTAGCCATTAGACTTTAAAAACTAGCCGTTGGGGGCAATTTGGACGAGTTCTGTGTTTGAAAAAACTAGTTGTTATTGTTGCCAGAACTCCATGTGTCGACACTTCCTCAATTGAGTCGACACATAAGGTCGATACATATTCTTCTTGAGTCGATACATAGTTCAATTTGCTCCATTCAGATTCTCTAAAAATTTTAGATGTGTCGATACTTTCTCAGTTGAGTCGACACCTTGAGTCGATATCTTGCTTTCATGTGTCGACACTTCAGCTATTCCTTTAACTTCTGCAAGTTCTGTGGCTTGAAAGTCTCAGGTGATGTGTTGATCTATGTGTTGACACTTTGAGTCGACACTTCAGGTCCATGTATCGATACTTTATCTGTGCCATTTGAAATATTGCTGCGTACCGGCCTGAGTCGATACTTCATCTTCATGTGTCGACACTTCATATCATGTGTCGACACTTTGAGTTGACACTTCTTTGAAAAAATCACAGAATATACTGAATTTGAGCTGGAATATGTTTCCATTTAGCTTAGCTATCCATTCAACTATCTCTTAAGTGTGTAAGTCTTCTTTTTAGCAATCTTTTCATTCAAACTTGGCTTCTTCAAAATAATTGGGCTTCATCAAATTTTGTGAGTACCTTTTCAATAGAAACACACTCAAAGCAAATCATTAGTCCTCAACTTGTACTTAATTATTTTGCTTATCATCAAAATAATTAATGGAGTCAATATATTATATTATATTATATTTAATATAATATAGTATATTTATATTAAATATATTTACATATATTTATACATAATATAATATATATTTACATTATATATTTATGTATAATATAAATAAATTATATTAAACTTAATAATATAATATATAAATTTAATATATTTAAATAATATCTTTAATATATTATCTATTTAATATATACATTTTAAATTTATTTAGTATAAAAAATTCTTTTTAAATTATTCTTTAGTATAAAAATAAATATTTTATAATATAATATATTAAAAATTATATTTTTAGTAAATTGATAATTTATAAAATTATATTTTTATAAATAAAATATAAATTTAATTTAGAGTTATTTTTAAAAATTTGATTTTATATTATGTAACATTACTTATATGTACCAAACATAATAATTTATATTACCTGTAATCTATATTGCTAGCAATACTCATTACTGATAATTCACATTATCTTTCAGGATTGGTTGACAATACACCAAACTCAACCTATGTGCATGACCCTAGGCTTAGGATTTGTTAAAAGGTTTTTATCACCGCAACAATTTTTGGATTATATAATTTCAGACTATTACATAATTTAAAAAATTTATAATATTTTATTTTATTAATATAATTATATAATTTGTTATTAATATTATTATTTTTTTGTTAGCATGATTATGTATCTAACATTATTTTCTCTATGCTAATATATATATATATATATATATATGACGGAATTATATTCTTTTTCTTTGCTCTTTTATTTTTTTTGTAAATATTTTGACGTGAAGGATGTAGCTTGAATCTTTTGATGAATGATCATGATCGAATTTGTTAAAACAAATTTATTATATACATTCATGTAGAGTTTTGTTGAGTTATATTTGAATTGATCTCCACTTAAATGTAGTTAAAATTATATTAGATGATAAGTACTCCACAATAATAGTTCGAATGGTTTACTGTTGGGTCAGCACCTTGATTTGGCCCACAGGCCTATAAAAAATCAGGCTTGCAAACTAGGCCAGCAGATTAGGCCCGCAAGAGATCAGGCCTGCAGACGCATGCAAGTGTATGGCTTGGGCCAAAGCGGCCCGGACTGGCACGGCCTAGGTCGGTGCGATCCATGGATTGGCTTCACACGGTCCATCGATCTTTTATTGCGATATATGGATAGTTTTGTATGTTCGGATAGCTTCACACGATAAGATCCGATGGTCAAGGGGTGTTTTGACTTCGTTTAGGCTTGATCCAATGGGATTTCGAGCTGATCTCGCATGTTTGTAAACAATTGGATAGCCGATAACTTCCAGGTAGTCAAACAATAGTTAGATACAGATTTGAAAGTCTTGTTCAATACGGTTTGAACCTTTGGATTCTTGTCAAAGTGCTCTTGGATAGGAAGATATCCCAGGGTCTATAAGAAGAGGGATAGGGAACTAAAGAGTGTATGGTAGTGGCAAAGAAAGCTTATAGGATTGAAGAGGGTCTTCTTGAGAGTTGAAAACTTATAAGAAGGTTTTTTGGATTTTTTGTTAAGTTTTTTTATGCTGGACGAGAGTGTAAGATCTCTTTTGTAACTTTTTTCATAATAAAATCTTGCATATCCTATTGATTATGTTTTCTATTTTCTCTTTTTCATTCTCCTATGATATCATAATCTTAGACATGGGGATCCATATTCTGTACAAGGAATTCTTCAACAAGTGGTATCAGTGCAGTTGATACCACAATAACTTATATCAAAGTTCCAGGTTGTCCATGCTGATCGAGATTGAAGAAGATGGAGAAAATAAGCATAATCAAAGTCGACAACAATCGGTTCAATGGAAAGAGTAATTCTTTCTCTAGCAACTAAGGATGAAACATATGCTCATCTAGTAGGGGTTGATTGATGCTTTCACATGCAAGGAGCGACTAGCCACCATGGAGGACAAGATTTGGATGCGGCTTCAAATACAAGCGATGAGTATGATCTACTTATATTTGATAGATGATATGGTGATCCATGTACTGACCGAGACTTTCTTGATGACATATGGATGAAACTCAAAGAATTATACATGATAAAGTTCCTCACCAACATGTTCTTTTTTTGGAAGCAGTTCTATCAACTATGGATGAGCGAATGACAGAGCATACGAAGCATCTGAGCAATTTTCAAAGAATCCTCATCGATCTTCTCAATGTAGGTGAGAAGGTCAAAGAGAAGACCATGGCATTAGTCTTGCTATCTCACTTTAGCACTCCTTCTAGTTCTTGGTTGCTACTCTTCTAGTAGGAAAGAGTGCCATCAAGATAAAGAAGGTCATTTCAATACTTCTTCAAAACATGGTTCTCAAGTAAGAGAACCAAGCTTTGAGTTCAAGTGGAAACTCAGCATTGCTATTCTTTGGAGGAGCTAGTGATAAAGGATAGAATGGCAATGGATCGTATGATGTGCAATCTAGGTGAAGTTGAAGGACCCTACCAAGATTAAGTGCTATCGGTGTGACAAGTTAGGACATCGTATCAGAGATTGCCCGAACTCAAAGATCATCAAAAGTTATCGTGGTAGTGATCGATGGTGGTGATAGTGATGGATACAGTGAGGCGCTCATGGTATCCAAGGAGATAACTCTTTTTTTTCCATCAGTGGATTCTAGATTCTACATGTCCCTATCATGTGTTATAGAGAGGAGTTGTTCGACTTTCTAGAGAGTAAAGATTGTGCTATCCACCTACTAGACAGATTGAGCTATGCGATCAAAGGCGAAGGGAAAATCTTAAATCTTCATGATGGAATATCGAGAAAACTGGATAAGATCTAATACATACCTAGTTTTAGCAAGAATCTAATCTCACTGAGTAAATTGGATTCAAACAACTACACATGAAAAGCTGGTGATGGAATCTTGAAGCTTATCCGTGGCAACAGAGTCATTATGAAAGGGAAGAAGCAGAGAGGATACTACTTCCTAACAAGGAGTTCAACATGAGGTAAAGTCCTTGGTGTGAGGTGGAGCTCAATGCGAGGTAAAGTTACATATGCAGATGGATCGGGCACAATACGAGAGATTCTGGATGATGATAGGCAACGTTACACAGTGAAGTTCCTATTACCGCAAGAGACTTACCCGAATAGGTCTTAGGTCAAGATGAGCACAACATGTGACAAAGATTAGTCAAGCAGCCTAGCTCAACTTCCATATTTGCTGATCCATAATCAGTTAGGTATTTACTTCAAGACATGGAGACGATAATTATAAGCTCTTAAAGTCAAATGTAAGCTAAATATTAAGTCGAGATGTAGGTTGTCGGATTAGCACCTCGATTCAGCCCGCCGACCCACAGACCAGGCCCATAGGTGCATGCTGGCACGTGGCCTAGGCCGGCATGGCCCAACATGAATGCCCAAGCGAGTGCACGGACGCACATGTGACCTAGGCTGGTGCGGTTATATTTTAATTTTTTTAAATTTTTTTTATAAGTTAATTTTTCTTATAAACTTTTAAATATATACAAGGATGAATCACTACCAATTTTATTTTTTATTTTCATTAAATTTTTTTCATAATTTTTTAGAAGAAGACATAATTTTCTTTTTGTTACTCGACCAGCACCCGTCTACAGAATTCGCCGTGGTCAAAGCCATGGCACGTAGTCAGCACCATCCCATTCACCACACCGATAGATAAAATGGCGGTCAGACTTGTCATGTGATGCGATCGACGAGAATGCTCCCACGACAAGACCAGGCGGTTGTGCATACATAAGGCCGGATACCACTAATGCGCTGGCTTATGACTATCATCTTGGTGGCCTTCGTCAGCCTCATCGCACTGACGAACACTGCGTGCGGTGAAATCGCGCACCGTCTTAGTGACTGGATCCATCGCGTAGCATAATCGGAACTTGGAGGGCATAGATGGGTGGGCGTCCGTCATGCCTCAGGCTCACACCAATACTACTGCACTCACATTCTATCATCTTTGGCACCGTCGCTCGATGGATGTCACATCCCGCTGTGTAGCGCCAACGGTACTCGGCGCGACGCTGCCACTACTGTGGCCGGTGCGCACACATCCTCTACGAGTCCTTAACTCTTATTACTCTTTCGGTTTCAACTACTACTATAGAGAAAATATTTTCAAAAATAAAGATTGTCAAGACCAGATTATGTAATAAGATGGAAGATGATTTTTTTATCGATTATTTAGTCACTTATATCGATAAGAAGATAGCTGAAAACTTTACGGTAGATTTCATTATTAATGAATTTAATATTATGAAATAAGATAAGTATAATTTAAATAATATTTATAAAAAAATATTTAAATTAATTTTAATTATTTATTAATTTATTAATATTTATATTTTTTGGCCCCCCTTAGAAAAATTGGTGCGGTCCGTCCCTGCACATGGTCCATGGCCTAGTACAGTCCATGGATCGGCTTCATGCGGTCATCGATATTTTATCATGGTATACGAATGGTTTTACATGATTGGATAGCTCCACGCAATCCCGGGCAAGATCCGATGGTCAGGGGGCATTCCGACTTTGTTTAGGCTTGATCCAGTGGAATTTTTGATCCATGCATTTGTTGATGATTGGACGGCTGACAACTTCCAAGAGTCAAACAAAATTTGGAGATGGGTTTAAAAGCCTTTTTCGATGTGGTTTGAATCTCTAGATTTCTGTCAAAATACTCTTCGACAGGGAAACATCCCAGGATCTATAAAATGAGGGATAGAGAGCTAGAGAGTGTATGGTAGTAGCAAAGAAAGCCTGTAAGGACAGGGTTTTCTTGAGAGTTGAGAGTTTGTAAAAGGGTTTTTTGGATTTCTTGTTGAGTTTTTTTGTATAAGGTAAGAGTGTTAGATCTTGTTTATAATTTTTTTTCATAGTAAAACCTAGCATGCTCTATTGATTATGTTTTTTATTTTCCCCTCTTCATTCTCTTGCGACATCAACAATGACATCGTGATCTTGGACATGAGGATACGTATTTCATATGGAAGATTTTCCAACAAGTGATACCAGTACAAATAATACCGCAACATTTAACTACAACTAAATTGCTTATATATTAAAAAATTATATAAACGAGATACTTCTAACCTATATATTAAGCAATATATATATTATTTAAATTATTCTTTTTTAATGACTATGCAAACAAAAAAGATTTTTCCCATACTCTTCTTAGGCCAACAATATTTTAATCCTTATTAAAATCAGCTTAATTTAAAATTTTAATGGAGAAACCTAAATTGGCTTCTAATAGAAACCGAAAAGATGGAAAATATAGGTGGCTTATGTAATGCGCCTGCATTTAATGCCTTTTCTTCGGTTCCACGTTCTCCGTTCCATTTTTGAGATCCCGTGAATGACCACACCATTCTATTTCGAAAACTTGCAGCCGTTGGAATATATATATATATCTGGCAATGCTTGGAAGGATATATATAGCTCCAATGGCTTGCCTACTTTTGAAGTAACCGGACGGGGCAACCAAAAATGCTCTCGAGATGAAACGAGGAAACAACATTGCCAATGCACAACTACAGAGTGGTCTCTCTTTAGCCTACCTTTGCTGATGATCCAAGCAAGTTGATTGCTCTGCACTTGATACTGATAATTTGTAATGAAATTCTCTTGGAAAGGGAACCGATGGCTACAAATCGTGGATAACAACAATTCAATTTTTTTTTTTTGAAGATCTACTCTTATCAAGGGGGGGAGAAGCAACCGTATCTCTGAATTACAAATTGCAATCTGGGGATTCACAAATTAGATCAGCCAGCTTAAACAATTTCGAAAGAGTTTGGTCCTTTGCCATATCTCTATCTCCAATTTCACTTCCAGAAGTAGGGGCTAGCTAGACTTATTTCTGACGTTGCTACTTTAGAAATTGAGGCACCTGGGCCTGAGGATATCCCCCTCCTTTTGTCAACATCAGCTACCTACCATCGGCAAGAATATTTGCAGTGCTGCTCAACATGTTTTCTTTTCTTTTCTTTTGGTGGCCACAGGGTCCATGACACATGCTTGGAAAACCACTTATGTTGCTTTTGTTCCTCAGACCGAATGTCCAGGCAAAATCTCTCATTTTCATCCCATCAATCTTTGTAACACTACCTATAAAATCATCACCAAGATTCTAGCCAGACTTATATCTCAAGTGAGCAAGATGTGTTTATCTGGTAATGGTATTATTGATAATGCCATGATCGTTCAAGAGGCTCTCCATTCATTGAACAGATCGGGAGCCAGGTGTTTTGGCCATAAGAATTTGATATGGAACTTGCTTTATAGAACTATATTAATGCAGTGTTAAGACTTTTAGCTTCTTAGAGCTCGGGGGGGCATTTATTAACAGGTAATTTATTCGGATTACTAGTAATTTAAAGAGACTCCATCATATTATTCTGTTTGGTAAGATCATTTGGATGGCAAGGCAATCTGGATTACCTTCCGGGGGATAATTTGGATAGTCTTGAAAAGGGATAGTTATCCAAACTACCACTTCTTTGATAATCTTATAATTAAAATTTTATATTAGATTACCCTTCCAAAAAATCTTATATAAGATCTCTAGGCTACCCTTTCTTCTTTTCTTATCCAATAAACCCTAGCTACAACGGACTCTGCCTCTTACGGTGGTCATTCTCACAGTCATTTTAGTCATCGCTGGTGATCTCTCTTCCGTGGCTAGTAATTTATTGATTTACTACTTTTATAATGTTTGATTTTTTTATGCTTGTCTCTCTTTCTAAGGGTTAACGTTATTTTATGTAATGACATAAATCATATAATTGATAATTTCTGATGAGTATATAAATTTTTAATAGATTTGATTTAGAAATATTTTAAAATTTTGATTTCACAATACCAGTAATCTGATTGTCATACCAAGCATGTTAATCAAGATTCTTAATAATTTTATTGCAATATTACCTACGTGTACCAAACACAATATCAATATTACTGACAATTTATATTACTGACAATCTAAGATTGCCTAGCGATGCACCAAATGCAATCTTAGAATATTAGATTTAATGAATCATGACTTGTATCACAAATATTTGAAAAAATAATAGAAGAATATGATTTTGGCTTTCGAACTCAAGATGAGTATAAGAGGAATTCTATTCAGATATTTATAGAGGTTATATATAGATAATATTTCTATGATTGCAGGATTTGTTCCTATTCAAAATTTAATTTCAAAATTCAAAAAATGAAGAAGAAAGAAAATCTATAAAATTTCATATAAAATTCTATCATATAGACAATTTCTAGAATCAATTGTTGAATATATTTTCCTTTTATGTGAATTCCACCATACAGAAAACATCTAGAATCAATTATAGAATATATTTTTTCTTTATGTGAATTTCATCGTATGGAAGAATCTTTAGAGTCAATGATTGAATAATTTTTTCTATATGAATTTCATCATTTGATGTTTCTCTAACCATGCATACTAGAGGAAACAAAAATCATACGGGATAGATAATATAAAATATTATATAAGATGGGTTTCATTGTTTGCCCCGTTTTTTCACTAATCTTACTTTTTATTGGCTACTTAAAATAGAAGGTAGGGATGTATTAAGTGTTATAGGCATATGACCACTTAATTTTACCCACTAATCATAATAGCAAACCTACATGTTCTAAACACCATTATCACAAGAAAACATGATTAACAATTTATACTAATATATAATCCAATTCATGAGATCTATTTTTTTTATTTTTTATAACTATTCTTAAAATATAATATCATAATATAACAAATTATAATAAATGCAAGAATTTAGTATCTAATTTTTTATTATAAGCAATAAATTTTAATAATTACCAAATAAAAAACTCCCATAATTGATGCTAACATGATTAATACAAACGTTTATATAACGAACAAAAAATGTTGCACAAGCCAAACCTCTATGCACAAACTATTGTCATAAATATCAATATTATTAATATAAATCCAACGATGCATGGGTACAATTTATCTTCTTTTTCCAATCAGTTTTAGACTACAGTACAAAGATATAACAAATTATAAGAAATAAAATATTTCAATGGCTAAATTTCCATCAAATATTAATAATAAACTTTAATGATGGACAAGCATATTAATACTAGCATTCAAGATTTTATATCCCAGTAGAATAGGAGGCATCCTGATTGTTTTGTTTCTATCAGAAAACGAGACTAGGATTGGGTTGAAACTTTGAAATGCATACCATGAGAAGAGAAAAGAAGAAAAAGAAAAGAAAAGAAAGAAAGGAAGGAAGAAGAAAAAGAAAATGAAGAAAGAAAATGACAGAAATGATAAAAGAAAAGAAAGAAAGGAAAGAAGAAGAAAAAGAAAATGAAGAAAGAAAAGGACAGAAAGGATAAAAGAAAATAAAGAAAATAAAGAAAAGAAACGTAGAAAATAAGAGAAAAAAAGAAAATAAAGAAAGAAAAGAAGAAAAAAGGGAGAGAAATGGAGGATATCTACCATGATGTATAATCGGAACAACAGAACATCCCATTTCATAGATAAACTAGCATACTTTCACCCACACGATTTAAAACTTTGCTAATATCATTAATTTTTGTTGCATATTAGTTAACTATAATAATATGGATATTGTTACCATAGATTCTTGACTTGGATCATAAGCGAGTAGCGACTACTGGGTAGCAGTGATGATACTTGCAAAGGAAGTCTTTGACCTGAGTTAGCTCTGATAGAAATCCTCTGATACTCAAGTTAGAAGTATGGAACAGATGGGAAGGAGTGAGCATGAGAGAGATGAGAGCATACCTAGGGATCCCCTTTTAGCCTTTATTTATAGGCGGAGGCTGAGGCACCATGTGGAAAAGGAGTATCAAGTGGTTATTATGCCTTATTGAGCATGATTCACTTGTTATTTCCTTCCTATTTTAATAGGATATGCCAATTGCTGCCTACCTTATTTGCTTGTTATAGGCTATGCCTAGTGATTGTGGGATTCTCTATCCCTCATGCAAATCAAAGTCATAGATGCTTAGAATGCCAGCCAAGGTTAGTTACTAGAATACCTCGGATTAGTCTGCTAGTTAGGTTAGCAATGCCACAGTGCGCAAATCATCGATATGTTCAAGGTGTAATCTCCTCTCCATATTAATTGCCCCCTATTCTCGAGTTCAAGCTAAAACTAGGTCAGATGAAAAGAATAGATTGGTCAAAATTCCTTGGTCTCAGTGTACCATACTCTACACATTCATGCAAGGGGGAATGCTTTCCGATTGGCCATCAATGGGATGCAAGACCATTTAATTCGACTATGCCAAGTGTTAGTCATCTGGCAAGGTTGGTTGAATAAACACACCATCTTTACCATCTAGAGTCGTTATAAATAAAAGGGTTCTTATCCCTTTTACTTTTTATTTCTAGTGCTTTTTACCTTTGCTCACCTTTGGATTATCTCCGATGAAAGGGGCAATTTCCGGTAGCTTCTCACCCTTACTTTGACAAAGTGCGAAGATGAGATTAGAAGATTCGGAGAGGATACAGAAGGTTGTTCAAAAGAGGAAGGTCTCGAGTACAGTTACAATCCAATCGAAGCTTCTTCATGTCGAGGTTTCCAAAGATCGACGTGCTGCTTCTTCAATGCAAGGATTTTCAATTGTAAGGATGCATCTTCCCCTAATCTTTTGCTATCTTCATGAGAGAATTAGGATCTCTAGAGTCATCTCTCCAAGCTAGTGTTGCTGGCTTGGACCCGACCCTTTCTCTAACCGAGATGGGATTGCACATTCCTTCAACCAAATCCTCTAACTCAGTGCTACATGATTTGAGAGTTGCTCATAATCTAGTTTGGAATTTTTTTCTTCCAGTTGATGCAAGGAAGTTGGGAGAAGCGGAGTTTATCCTTCAAAAGAGGAACACATTGAATTTGTACATCCAGATATGTCTTCTCTTATGGTCTTTCTTTCTTGTTTGGGTTGCTTCTATCGTTGCTTCACCAGTCTGCCTGATCCTTCGCCTTATTGCAACTGGGCCATTATCTAAGCCATTTTTTGAAGTCATCCAACTTGGTGGAATTAGAAGTCATTGAAGTTGCCTGCAAGGCCGAGACAATGGAGAAGAAGGCTTTTGAAGTAGAAGGAAGAGCCTCAAAGTTAGAGAAAAAAGCCTTGGAAGCAAAATAGGCTTGCACTGAAATCGCCACTAAAATAAAGCATTTGAAAACGACATTAAATGTGACCGAAGAAAGGGTCACTTTGGAGAAATTTCGGATAGCTAACATTCAGGCAAGGGCTGCCAAGGCGATCAAGGAGGCGAGAATAATGGCTGAGGAGGTAAAGCATGAGGCCACCAAGGAAATAACTTGACTTCGAACCTAGCTCAATGTCATCGAAAGAAAGATTGACTCTTTGGAATATTCAGTTATCTAGTAGAAGTAGGTGGTGGTGGAGCTCAAGAAGAAAATGGATACATGTGAGATGGCAATTCAAGATGTTGAAGAGAAGATCAAGCAAATAGAAGTGAAGGCTACCATCGAACAAGTCAAGATCATAATTGGGGTACTAAAGGCTTCCCTAAGGGTCTATGAACTTGGCTTTGAAAAATGTAGAGTTATGGCCCAACGACTCTTTCTCAGAATCAATGCCAATCTCCCTGAAGCAAGACTCCTTGTGTAGATTGGCTGGCGTAGAGGTTACCAGCTTAGACAACAAGTCGACCTGGGGTTCCCCCACCTCGACACCTGTTAGACATCAAAGCTTTTAAAGGCCGAGACCAGATCTTTTACTTTTATAGATAGTTCTTTATGTTTTCCTCTTGGGCTTCATATTCATCTCAAACTTGGACGACCATGAGCTATGAGTCACTACAAACCTTTAATACTGTAGTCCCAGCTCTTTGGCTTTTTGAGTCCAGTGGCCAAAGTTTCATACTCGACTTCCTTGTTGGTAATCAAAAACTTGAAATGCAAGACATATTTGATGATGCTTCTCCCTAGACCGATGAGGATTAGTCCCACCCTTGATCCGATCAAGTTAGATGACCCATCTGCATGTATGGTCCACAACTCTTCAAACCCTTCTTTCATCGGGTTAGTCATTGCAAGCTTCTCGAGAATTATACACTCTAGAATGAAGTTTGCAAGTACCTACACATCATTAGAAGATCAGGGTGGAAACTTCAGATCAAACTCTAAGAGTTCAATTGCTCACTTGGCTACTCGACTCGAGGTATTAGGTCGGTGGAGTTTAATCTTAAAAAGTTGATCGGTGTGCAGTACTACTATATAGGCCTAGAAATAGGGCTAGAGCTTTCTTGCTAATATGATGAGAGCAAAAATCATTTTTTCAAGTTTTAAGTAGCTTGTTTCAATATCATGAAAAACTTTATTAATAAAGTAGATTGGCGTCTGAGTCATTCCCTCTTTGCGGATGAAGTCGAACTTATCACTGTCGATGAGACCGCCAAGAACAATTCTTCCACCTATTCTAGCTTGCTAAGAAGTGGGGTTGAATCAAGCTAGGGTTTTAACTCATCGAATGCCTTCCCTCAATTCACCAAAAATCTTTTGGTTCTTGAGAATCTTGAAGAAGGGAAGACATGTTATGCAAACTTAGAGGCAAAATGATTGAGAGTGGTGATCTTATCAATGAGGTGCTGGACCTCTTTCACTAACATTGGAGGACTCATTTCTTGCATGGCTCTGATCTTATCAATATTGGCCTCAATGCCTCAGTGCGAGACTATAAACCGAATGAACTTTTTCAAGGTAACCCTGAAGGCACACTTGATGAGGTTCAGTTTTATTGGATACATAGGATGGCAAAGATCTCTTGGAGGTCATCGATGTGGTCATTTAAAGCTCAACTTTTGACCAACATGTTGTACACGTACACCTCCATGTTCCTACCTTCTAGTCTTTGAAAATCTTGTTTATCAAATACTGGTAGGTCACACCCACATTATTTAGATTGAATAGCATAACCTTGTAATAGTAAAGACCTTGATTAGTAGTAAAAATAATTTTTTTCATCCTTGGATGCTATCTAGATATGATTGTAACTGCAAAAGGCATTTATAAAGGTCAGAAACCTATGGCCCAAGGTAGCATCCACCAACTGATCTATCTGAGATAATGGATAGCTATCCTTTGGGCACACCTTGTTAAGGTTGGTGAAGTTTATGCAAATTCAGTACTTCCTGTTCACCTTCTTTGTAAGGACCATGTTTGTGAGCCAATCTAGGTAGGCCACTTCTCGGATGAATTCAGTGTCAATGAGGTTGCCCACTTCTTTGACAATTGCATTCTGTCACTCTGGGATGAAACTCTACTTCTTCTGCTTGATAGGTCGGTACACAGGATCCATATTCATTTGATGCACTATTAATTTGGATATAACCCTGGCATGTCGGTGGCTAACCAAGCAAAGACATCAATGTATTCTTGTAAAAAAGTAACAAGGTGATGTCTAATTGCTTCATCTAAGGACAACATGATCTGGACTGCTCGTTCCGGATTTCCATCCTCAAGAGGGACTGTGATAAGATCCTCCGCAAGCTCTCCATGCTCCTCGGTCAACTCATCACTGGTGTCCAATCCTTCGACAACGAGAGTATCAGATAGTCCTGCTCATTAAAGGTTGGTCATGTAGTATTACTGTGCCAAGGCCTGGTCTCATCGGATTTCACTGACCCCCTATCTCGTTAGAAACTTCGCCATTAAGTGATACGTTGAAAATATGGCTCATAGTGTGTTCAACCATGGCTGTCCAAGTAAGGCATTGCAGTCGAGGAAACCTCGATATTAAAAAGTCTAGTTGCATTGTAGACTATTGGGGGACCTAACCTGTCGTGACTGGCAAAGTAATAATCCCCTCAACAGGTATTGTAATAATCCCCTCAACAGGTATTGCATCTTTGGAGAACCCGATGAGTTGAGAGTTGAGCTTTTTTAACTAATCCAAAGTAAGTCCCATCTTACTGAAGGTATCATAAAATAACATATTAGCTAAACTTTCATTATCTATTAAAAAACGACATACATTATATAAGAACTACAACTATCACATTATTATGACTGAATTCCTTCAATGTCTTTCTCAAAGAAGGTGATGGCTTCCTCGGTCCTGTCTTTTGACTGGCTCAGACAAACTCCTAGATTTGCCATTGACTACCCTCCAATGATTGTATTTATCATCCTAATTGTAGGTCAGTTCTTCATGGCTTCTTCTTGATGGGGTATGGTTTGGATAACTAGGTTGGTTCAGGTTAAGTCTGCTTCCTTCTATGCTTGAGAAATCTGTCTAGTCACATGCATCGGATGAACTGTTCAATCTTGTCTTGAAATTGAATGCATTCTTCTATATATGACCATGATCATGATGGTAGAGGTAGTACTTATTCAGGTCACCCAACCCAGTTTGGTCTACATCCTCCTTGTCCTATGTAGTTGCTCTTTTATCTCCATCAATATTTGCACTTTAGGGATATTTAGTAGAGCATAGTTGGTGAATCTCCTTGGCAATGATATGTTTTACTGACCTCCAAAAGGACTCTTGGGTTGCCAATTGGCCCAATTTCATGATAAAGTTATGGATCGACGGCATCAAGGTAGAGTTTTTAATCATTACCGACCCTTTCGATGATCCTCTCTTCTCGGTGAAACCCTTCTATCTCCTTGTTCCTTTTTTTTCTCGATACCTATGTCGATCGAGATTACGTGTAGCTTGTAGGATTCCTCAACATTGGCATACTTTTATGTCCAAGTTAGCATCTCTGCGAAGTATTGCAGATACCTCTTCTTTGACGAGCAGAGAAATAGGCACTTAGAGAGTCCACCCTTTAGAGTGGTTATTATGACCGACTAATCCAGGTAGCATATCTCAAGGGTGGTAGCATTGAAACGGTTCACATAAAATCGAAGGGACTCTCCTTTCCTCTACTTGATATTCACTAAGAAATCAGATCCTTGGTGCTATCTTCGATTGTTGATCGATAAGTATAATTAATATCCCAATTAAATCATTAACTTTTATTCCTTAATAATTGATGCTTTTAGAAAAAGTAGCTATAGATGAAAAGAGTTTGATCTACACGTCAAGAGAAATCAAACGACATTCAAATCGGAGCTCAAATAGATCCAAAATCAAACTAATAATCTATCTAATTCAAATCTAAAATGAATTTTAAAGCAGCCAGTCCATGAAATTTGGGATGCCGTGCACGGGAATAGTAGTTCCCAGTGTTTTATCGCAACTCATGAGAAGGATTTAGCGAGCATTGGGCATTGTCGCAATCGGGCATTCCCAACAACGTCTTCACACGATCCAATGGCGAAGCCTTGTTGCCGGTCAAAAGAACCAAATAGAAAGCTTGGGTTTGCGGCATCGGACGGCTGGGCCTAAAATTAGGTGATGATCTAACGATGGACATGGCTTTCACTTGAGAGAAGGAGGTGAGGCACGATTTGAGGGCTTTAAAGTGATCTAGGCAATGGTCTAACGGACCACATTTATGCCGATAGAAGAGAAGAAAGTTAGGGCGAGTTCTTGTGTGATCGAGCAATTCTGGCGAGTCCCTGCATTGATCCGATAGTGGCTAATCAACTTGACCTGATGAAGGACCTCCAAACGCAAATCAAGCCATGATCTATGCCATCTGATAGCCACAAAATGCCCAAATTCATGATCAGACAGCCAAAGTTCAATCCAACATGAATTGGATTATGTACGATAGATTTTGGACGGGATTTCAAGCACATGATCAAGATCTAACAACCAGAATTAAACAATATAATGCAGGGTCTATCCTACTCTATTTCTACTCCAATTTTCATCAGGAGAAAGCTCTCATCGAGCCATGTAAAAGGAGGCCACAGGGAGAACCAGAGAGATCAGTCCAATAGCAGTTTTATATTTTATTTTCTTTTCTTTATTCTAGATCTTGTCTTAGGCTTTGGAAAGAGGAGAAACTATGGAAAAAATTCCAGCAGCTATGCATAGATAGACTCCTACAACTCGAGAAGATGATGAAACATGTAAACATGTTCTTTATTTTCTTTTTGTATTTAATTTTATTGTAATAAAATTATGCTTTTCTTTCATATCCTTTGATTTATGTTTCTGAGGTATTGATTTAGCCTGCATGGCCTACATTCTTATAGACATATTATGATCTCTGAATATGGTACGTGCCTAAGAAAGATAAATCATGGTATATTAAATTAATCTGTAAAATATGTAATTAGATTTAGATAGTTCATATTCTAAATGGACGAGCTGTGATCTATAAATATGGTCTGTACCTAGCAGGGAAAAACTATACTAATATCCTAATCACAAGTATTATTATTGCGAGATAAAAAGAAGAAAATAAAAAATCTATTTTATAAAGTGGATTCGAATTCCTAAGTTATTTCTCTAAGTTGCTTTCTTTTAATTTAAATTTGCTATTTTGATTTTAATTTCTCCACAATCAATTTTTTAATTCTTCTTTGTAAAATAATTATCCTTAGTCTCTGAGAATATGATTTCTACTTATCCTAGCTATATAGTAATGAGTTAGATTTTATTTTTAACTGCTCTACAACAAGCAATCACTGATGAAGTGGGCTATAAATGACCTATTGAGTTGGTTGAAAGAATAAATAGAGCTTGACTTCAAACTCGAATACCAATACCGTGTTGCCCCTTTTAGTATTGTGAGGAATGCCCGGTACAAGATCCCGTCAATGACTCCATGGAGAAGCATCGTGGATTTGAAGCTCTCCAAGTGACCTATCTGGTCGATTGAGCCATCATAAGCCTCCAGCTACGACAACTCGAAGTGGCTGGGAAGCGCTCATGCATAATTTTGGTATTGAAGGGAGGGTCGGCGTTGAAGCTGAGCTTGCCATCTTGAACCAAGACTTGGTTGTACAAATACCTTGATTCGCTAGTTCATCTCTTGGAGACTTCGATCCACCTTAGCATCATAGGCTGTATAAGCTTCCATTTGCCAAGGTGATAATCAACCTAGAGTTAAGCCTTTTCCTGATTGCAAAGTAAGAGATCATCTCCTTCCTCAGTCGGGGCTTCTAGGTTTTGCCTCTTGTGCTTCGAACCATGCGAGGGAGATCAAGGCAATTCTCATTGAGGTGCTTCTTGCAGTGTAGGAGGGGCCTGTTGCATCACTTAGATTGATGTGCTAAGTATTTACACTTGCTCTCTAGCAAGTTGAATTGATCATGGCTCACCCCTGTGATTGACTGAGAAGGTGGAGATGGAACTTCTGGTTGCTATTATGTTGGTGCTTGAACATTGGTAGGTGCCTCAATTGGTCTAGAAGTAGCAACATTGGAATGGTGTGATGAAGTTATTTTGCATGGCACTATGATCTCTAATCTCTTGCTTCTTTCTGAAAATGGACCCAAAGCCTTCCCCTAGCACCAATCCATTACAACAAATTCTTGACTTGAGTCAGAAGCAAATGACGACTACTTAGTAGTGACGACGATACCTACAAAGAGAGTCCCTGGTCAAAGTTAGCTTCAATGAGGATCCTCCGATATTCAAATTAGAAATCTAGATAGAAAAAAGTGAGCATGAGGAAGATAAGAGCACATCGTGAGATCCCCTTTTGGCCTTTATTTATAGGTGAAGGCTGAGGCACCGTATAGAGAAAGAAATACCGGATGGTTATTTATGCCTTATTAGGCATGATTCATTTATTGTTTCCTCCTTATTCTAACGGGATACACTAATTGCTACCTACTTTTATCTGCTCGCAACAAGCTATACTCAATGATTGTGAAATTCTCTATACCACATGTGAATCAAAATCAGAACTACTTGAAACACCAACCAGGGTCGGTCATAAGGATACCTCGAATTAGTTTGATGGTTAGGTCGGCAATGCCGAAGTGTGTATCATTGGCACGCCCTGAGGTGTAATCTGATCTCCATATCAGATATCTTTGATAACAATGTCTAATAGAGAATGTGATACAAGCTGATCCTCCATTTTCGATAAAGATATAATAAGAGAACATATTCCCACACAAACCAAAAAGCATAACAAGAAGAAATGACAAATAAAGCACATTGTACAATCATACTAGCATGCTAGCAATTTGTAGTAGTCAAGTGTACCTTCAGAGTTTTCCTAGCAGCTTAAAGGCAATCAAAGCCAAAAATAATGCTCTCTTTTTTCCTTTTCTGAACATTAAAGATAGCATGAAGGAAGATCCAGAATTATAAACCTTGCATCAGAAGAATAATAAGGTGCTTACAAGCAAATTATAATAACCTTGATGATCAAGGAAATCACTAGTAAAGATCATCAATTTCCTAGGTAAGCAAAAGTCAACTACACCTCAAATGTGGTCAACTAAGCAGCACCCCAGTTATCCATCTTGAGCAAGGAGTTCTGATGCAACGCATCAATTGGCATGTACTCGAGCACTCCTAGATTTAAGTATGGCCTTCTGAAATCCTTTCTTCCTTACTAAACGAGAATAAAAGTAAAGCACATCTTTACCAATCGGGTATGGCAAGCATCCATCACAAGTACATGCAATTTAAAGTGGTCATCACAACATACAGAGCAACCAGATAACATTGGCCAACTTGCATGTGAGAACAAACCGAACCTGCAACCAAGACTTTATCATACAATCTCGTTAAGATTGTACTGGCATCTCTTTTTGTTGGATATGGCTATAGTCAATATGAACAACAGGCTAGGTCTCGTGAAGAACATCACTTGCAGGAAGATGAAATCATTGCTAGCATTGGCATATCATAAAATTCACAGAGGTAACTACTGTCAGTAATCATGTAACTGGGTTGCTCGACTTGTGAGAGGAACATACCGTACAGATATTTCACTTCTAACACTAACAGAACCATCCAGCTTCTTATCAACAACCTTCAGATTCTGGAAACTGGTGCCAACAGGGATCACCATCCTGCCACCAGGCTTCAACTGATCAATAAGTGAATGAGGAATCTCAGGTGCTGCAGCACCAACATGGATGGCATCATATGGTGCCAGTTCAGGGCAACCCAGCCTTCCATCTGCAGCCAGTGGGAAGTCAAAATAACACAAAGAAAAAACTGAATGGGGACAGATCTATATACTTCACAACAGCAAAAAATTCCGGGACCTAGAGCAAATCTCAAATATCCATTAACTTCCTATAATCTGGAGTAAAGATAGAAAAACTGCCATTTCATTATCGACCTTCATTAATTCAATGTAGTTGGGTTCCACCAAGTTCTTTAATAGCAATGATCAAACTAGCTATTCTTCATTTGTCAAAGTTGACTGTACCTCTATTTATTAAGCTTGCCCATAGACGAGTATCATATTTTAAGTGAGTACATAATGAACAAAACACAAAAACTGGTAAAGTGGGCCCTGTTTCTGTACTAGTATAAAACTTATAAAGGAAACGAGGAAACCTATAAGGACTGGATATTATCTGGTAAGAGACAAATTGCAAAGAAGAGGAAAAGACTAAAAGCATGAACCAACTTTGATTCCATAAAAATAACTTAAACATACGACCTCACCCCATCTGTTGTCTTTACACGGGTTCCCTTTTTTTTATTCTGGCCATTCCTTGATAAAAAAGACCACATCTTCTGGCATCACAAGCATTTCAAAATCTTCTCCTAGCAAGTGCATCTTAACTTTTGGTCTTACAATATCTTTTACTACATTATTCAGCAAAACAAATCAGCCATATAAAGAAGAAAAGGCTAAAATACTACAAGAGAGAATTATGGAAACTCATGCAACAGCAAGGCCAAAGCTAAGTTCAGGAAAGGATTGAACCGACACAAAAAAGACCATGATGTTAACTAGCAAATCCCACGTTATTTGATTATTTCACTCAAGGTTCGCCATCTTGGTACTGGCCCCCTATTGATGCCAACTTGTTATTGGAATGGGGCCGGTTTGGCGAACTGAGTGTTGGTATGCCCCCTATACCCCACACCGGTACTGAATTGGTATGGTACATCTCGTATTGTCTGGTTCAGTATAATATAGGAAACCTTGATTTCACTTGTGACTGAGTGTATCCACATCACAAACCACATTATAATCTTGTAGGATTATCTAGTTGAGAATCAGAGTCTGCTTGCACTTTTTTTGGGAAGGATTTTACTATTGATTTAGCTTTCAGATCAGATCTTGAATTATCAGTCGATTGTGATAATAAACAGCCACATCTTTTATCCAGAAGGGAAAGGAGAAAAAAAGCAGCAAAGGCCCCTGAAGAGGAAAAGAAACAACCACATCTTTTATTTCTTTACCAGAAAAAAATATTAATCATAACAGATTTGCCGCTCTTGGAGACAAATATCTATTGACACCATCTTAACAATCCTAAAACAATTTGTTTGTATTATACAAGGGCTCCCAACTTAGCGCTCTGAGCCTATGATTCTAAGTAATATAATTTCACTCATTAAAAAATAAAATCCTAATTAAACAAAAAATCTACTTATTGAAGACTACTTACTTCCATAAATGTGTGTCACTTGAGACTCCTTCGACTTAAATCAGACAATCTTAAGCCTTCAAGGATAGTCTAAAATTCACCTTAAAATAAATACAAAATATATGATCAAAAGTTAAAACTATTTCCTACATGTCAAACTGCTACTTTCCATATTTCCTTCAGTTTTCTTTATACATTAAGCTTATACCATAAATACTATGCAAGAAACAAGGCAACCCAGTGAATAATAGTCAAATTTAGAATAACATACCAGCAACATGTATAGAAAGAGAATCTTCCTTCAATAATGATGCTGCTGAACTTTTCTTGATATTCTCAATGGACAAAGTAACCAGCTCAGGAATGTGTTCAACACCCACAACATGACCTTGAGGCCCAACCATCAGTGCGAAGCATGCAGTTAAGTACCCGGTCCCTCCAAAAAAAACACAAAATTAACATATAATTATTTAAGTCATAGAGCCTAATGAAACAGGGGACAATCTTGGGCTATTCTACTATAACTCCAATAACTACTTCTAAAATTTTATGAATAATACAGCTAAAACATAATTATTAGCCGATGTACGAGTAATGCAAGCATACAGGATGCTGGGCAAAACTATTTTTGGACAAACATTTTTTTTCCTACCATAACTCCAATCATGACTTCTAAAATTTTGTGAACGAAACAGCTAAAACATAATTATTAGACGATGTATTAGTAATATAAACATACAAAAGGCTGGGCAGGATTATTTATGGACAAACATTTTTCTCTGATCTAATGCTTTATTTTTTAGAGCAAATAGCAGTCAAATAAAAGCTAGCAAAAAGTACAAATAAACATTGCAAGAACCAATAATATAAGCACAAGGAATGCCTAGCATAATTATTTGTGGCCAAGCCTTTTCTCTGATCTAATGCTTTACTTTGTAAATAACTGTTAAAAGAAAATGTAAGTAAAAATATTAACGACCAGTGCAAGAACCAACACATAAAACAAGCACAACACATTCAGAAGCACAACAGTGCGTATGCATGCACACACACACATGCTCATATTTTCCATACATTTAGTTGTACACATAGGCATACGCATGCATACATGTATGCATATTTTATATGCACATGAGAACATGTGTGCATACCATGTACAAATGGATGTTTATGCATCTTGGATATAGGGCAGTCAAATGAAACAAGATGTTCATGTGCAACTCTTGTTCAGCTTGAATTCAGCTCGCCATTGGCTGCTTGTTTTAATAAATGATTTGAATTCGAACTACCAATTTGAGCTCGAAATTCAAGCAAGCTGAACATGAGCTAGACCGAGCTTACTGGTACTTGGCTCGGTATAGACCGAAATGTAAAATCATAATATATAAATTATTAATTATTTAATTAAAAGATATTCTTTATATTTATCAGTCTTTCTACAAATTATTCAAGAATTCACTCAGCTGTTAAATCTTAATCTAGTGGCTCCACTGTTTAGATAAACAGTAGAAACCTAAAAAATGGAGCCATTAGATTAAGATCTAGCAGCTCTAATGAAAAATATCTTTGGCCCCTTCAGTTCCATCTCTCTCTTGATTGTTCCAGACCATTCATCCAAATCTCTAGTCTTACTTGCCTCTCTTGCAAACTGCAATCAACACAACCACCTCTACCTTGGACCTCCCTGCTGGATCACCTGCCTCATAACCTTGTGAAGGACATTCCTCTCCTCTCCAGTCCCTCAAATCTATCTCCAAAATCTGGAAGGGCAGTTATCCGCTTGCTAAGGTGTCGATCTAATGGAGGACCACCTCCTCCTCCACAACTTCAATGCCTAAGGTGGTAAGGTAGTTTGTCAAGAGCTGTAGATCTGGTAAGAGATGGGAGGAGAGGGTTTTGTTTTTTTGCCTTTCATTGGGAGACAAGGGAGAAGTCAGATTCCATATCAGGCTTGAAGAGGGAAGCATGAGGTGGCTCGATCTCAAAATGAACCAAGCTCAAGCTTATGCTTTTAGGATGACTCAAACTAGAGCCAAGCTTGAGCCTAGTCATCTGGAATTCTGAGCGGAGATTGAGCTGGATTCAGCTTGCTTGTGTTTCACTGCTTAAACAGTTTTTTCCTTTTTTTTAAAAATGAAAACTGATATAAAAGTCAAGCAGCCTCAACCCATTGTCGATTAAATGATGCAAGCATTAAAACATGAAGATTAGGATTCCCCCATTATGTATCAACAAAATCTTCTTAGAAAACAAAGTTAGTAAAGCTCCTACAGAAACAGAGACAAGAAGACTAGTGTAACTCCATTTCAGTATTAATGTAAAATATGTAGGGACATGACCTTAGCAGCAGTGGCAACAGTAATGTAATCTAGATAGGGAACTTGACCCCCTCCATATCAATTGAATATCAACTATCACTATGAAGTCACTTCAACTCAGCATGTATAAACATGTTGAAATCTCAAAGTTTATAGCCACGTAATACAAGCCTGCAGTCTGCAGATTTTGAGAAAGCTTGGATAGAATCTTGAAGTGTAAGTAGATGTAGGAAGATGAATAGATAAAAAAATTGACACTTGTTTCTTTGCCTTATGAAAAAATTAAACCTCTACTGCAGAGCCACCAGAAAGCACAACATCATAAGAACAAACTATGTGTGAGTAGAGCACCTGAACCAACATCTAAAACACTCATTCCTGGCAGCAGTTGTTTTTCTAACAGTTCTAGACAACTCGCATGCATATGAGGTGCAGATATAGTTGCATTGTAGCCAATTTGCATAGGCCTGTCAACATAAGGTGGGCTTCCAGCAGGCACAAATAAACCTCGATCAATTGCCTCCATTACTTCTGCCACCTCCTTTGATTTGATTATTCCACACCGCTGCAAATACTCCACCATTGCTTTATTTCTATCTATTGATCCATCAGTCCAAAAATGCTGTATGAAACAAGAGAAGAGCATAAAGGCAGATAAAATATCAGTGCATACCTGCTCTCTTATCATTAGGGAGAGAACTTATGACAAGAACTTGCAAAAGAGTACAATCTCTGATTTACAACTTATTGATGATACTATGTAAAACAAGAATACAAACAAACCAAAAAGGTGAGAACTTAGGCAGCATCAAATAGATAATATGTGCCCTAGCACTCATATAAGAACTTTCTCACTGATAGAAATATCTCTTTACAGCTAACAATGTTTTAAATATAAAAGGATAATCAACAGACATATAACTTCTGAACTTAAATAAGTCAATAGTTTGATCCAAGAAAACATTGAACCAAGCCACACTTATTTTAAAATGGACATCACTGACTGTTACTTCTTTTCAAACACAAAATGTAGTTTGCTAAAGTTGGAGACTTGTCCTAAGGTAAATTGTTTTGCAATATAGCATATAGCATATGGTCAGATGTAAAAAGAAGAAAAGGAAGATGGCAGTTAATGTGAGAAAGAAGAAGACAAGAGGGAGAGTTTTTGATTCCATCACAAAAGAAAATATTAATGTTAAAGATAACAAATGATTCCTCTTAAAGTCACCATTTTACTTGTGCCTAATATGATACACCAAACATGCTCTAAGTTATTATTTATCGCCAAAAAAGGACTCCCAACTTGTCTATATTTACTCTGGGACTTCAATGAAAACAATATGAGTCCAAATAAGGAATTCCTATTTTTTTAAACTCTACAATGTCAAAATTTGCAAGTTTTTTTCTAGAATAAACACAACTCTAGAATCCTTATTCAGACCATAAAGTCAGACCCTAATGCATACACGCTGACTCCTTTAAACAAAAGAGCCCCATCGTGCAATGCTCCTACCATCACAAGTTTGTGATTTGTATTAAATCATACTGCATTAGGAGCCAAATAAGGCAGCGTAGGATTTCATAATCATGTTGATTGCAAAGATATGAAATTGAATGTATATTGCAGGACATTTCATACCAAAGTTGTTCATCCAAAACTGGTCTCAACTCATATTCTGTTCTATTAGCTTATGAAAAAATATATGGCCAATGCATAGATAATAGACGATTTAATGCATTGATAAGAGACAAAAAAAAGAGAATATTCTAAACTACTAGTTTCAATGATCAGTGAACTACTTGGGTAGCTCATTACCCCCAGCTTAACCTCTAAGCATGCTATCATCAGAACAAGCTACCTAAAGAGAAGACCTCTAGAGAAGTTATTAAAAAATTGGACAAACGTGGATTATGTCTACCTAATTATGTTGCTCACACTAACAAGTAACAAATGTATCTTCAATCTAGCCAAGTCTAGGGAAGTGCGATCCAAGGTTCTCTTGCAAAAACTTTTCCTCTATTCTTTTATTTTAGCACTATGTTGTTTTATAGTTCAACATGGAAAAGCCGTATCAAATGCATCATTCACATTTATATCTAGTTCGGTAAAACAAAGAAAATTTGCTAACAATACCACTAAAGACACGCTGACCATGAAAAGAAGTAATCAAGAACTGCCTAGGTGGCTCAGTACATTATTGCTACAGAATTTGAGGGTTTAATTAATGAATCCTATCTTTGCATTTATGATATACACGTCAACCTTACAAGATGGATTCATTCAACCTGAAATTAAGTAACAAATTGTATTAGCTCACCAGAACCTTTATGTGGACTTACTTAGACCTTTTTCTTTTTCTTTTCCCACTTCTCTTGTGTGAGAGAATCCATGTAACCCTTTGCAGTGAATCAAGATCAAGAACCAGATCTTCACATAAAACTCGTCAATTGCTAAAATTATATTGAAGAACACGATCCACCGAGAGGAAACGAAGAGAGAAACGAAATCGAGAAACTGGAGAGAGAAGCGCTCACAGAAAAAGAGGAACCAGGGACGAAAAAGTCCGCTTACGCGGAAGAATCGATTAAACTATAAGCGAAGTACCTCCATTCCGAGGAACGGGCGGATCTTGGCGAAGGGCCGGAGATGATCGTCGGAAGAAGAGGAGGACAAGGAAGAGAGAAAGTGGGGCGAGAGCGGATTGGAGATCGCTGAGAAGAGGGGATACAGACGGAGACGAGAAGAGTCGGAGAGAAAGGTCGAAAGCAGCACCGGATTCCTCGGCGAAGCACGGCAGCAGAGGAGGGCGCATGCAATTGCCGGCATTTCTTTATTTTTCCATGGCTACCGCCACTTTCAAACTTTTTATAGTCTTTTCCGCCTACTCCTCCTCGTCCGTCGGCCTCTACGGAGGGCAATGCGCACGTGTGCGGAGGGTGTAGCTTGGTATTCGCACAAGCCATGCTGTGCCCGAATTTTGGGAAATCGTATCCTGAATCGGGGAGACCGGTGGTTCAATCAGGGCCATGCATAATATTCGTGGAAAAAGATTTTGTACAGTAAATTCAACTCGATCCGTATCATATTTTTTTATTAATCTAAATATATTCACCGTAGTATTATAGGATGGAAGCTAAATATGATCAGTATTAATTATCATACAGTTTCTATTTAAAATTTTTGTTCAGACCAAAATATTCTTCCCTCCAATTTCTTGAATTAGGGTGTCATACATCTTGAACTAGGATGTTTAGCTTTTGAACTAGGATGTCATAAAGTGTCGTGATACTAATTCAGGTTTTAATTTATATTTTCTGTATGGATATCCTAGATTTTGAATTAGGATGTCGTAGCTTTTGAACTAGAATATCGTAATACTGTTTCAGATTTTAATTTATATTTTTCTGCAGGGTATCGTAGATTTTGAACTAGAGTATCGTAGCTTTTGAACTATGGTGTCATAATGTAAGCTATGGGCCTGGGCTGAAGTCGGCAGACCCAGCCGACTTCAACCCAAACGAGAAAAAAAAAAAAAAAACTGAAGAGAGGCGGAGACGGGGAGAAGACCGAAACAGGGGAGGGGAGATCTCCCTAGCCGGCCGGTGTTTTCACCGGAAAACTCGGTGGGAGAGTCATGGGAGGTGTGGGAGGAGGTCGGCGTCGGATTCGTGGGGATTTGGGACTCGATGGTAGGGTTTTAAACGGCAAGGGAACTCTCATTTTTTTTTCTTTAAAAATCCCTCACCGCCGCCCCTCGAGCCACCATCACGCTCTCTCTCCCTCTCTGACGAGCAACCGGAAGTTCCCCAACGCCGCCCGGTGAGTCCTTTCCTTTTATTTGCAAATTTTGAGAGGATTTTTGGTTGTTTTTTTTTGGATTTTTCCATTTCGTTTTGGGGTTGTTCTTCGCCACCGCCGCCATCGTCGCCGCCTGCCATTGGTCCATGAGGGCCCTGCGACAACCACGGAGTGGTTGCCGGCAGGTGGGGAGGTGAGAGGCCGGGTCGGCCGAAGAAGGAAACGGGGAAAGAGGCGCAAGGGTGTTCGGGAGAAAGAAAAGAAAAGAAAGAAAGAAAGAAAAGGAATATATATATATATATATATATATATATATATATATATATATATATATATATATATATATATATATATATATATATATATATATATATGAGAGAGAGAGAAAGAGGAGAGAGAAGGAAGGGAGAGAAAATCAGGGATTTTTTTTTAAGATTTGAGAAAAAACTGAGAATTTAGCTTTAATTAAAATTATTTATTTATGTAGAGAATCAGTCTCCTGAGCGGGGAGGCGTCGCGCCGATTTCGGGTACGGAGTAGTTCAGGTGTGGATAGTTGGTTTTGAGAGGTAAGGACTACAAAACTTGATCACCCGTAATATTGATATTTTACATGACCTGATTTGATCCGAGCATTTATTCATGTATGGTAGTTATTGGATAACATGATTTGATTTCCGGGTTACGGAACGAGTTTGTTGTTAATGTTGTTTGCATTTGCCAAGTGATCTTGAAATCTGTTTGATCGTGATATCGATCGTTGGAAAGTGATATGATCTGACTATGTGAGAAGAAATGATAAAGTATTAAGTGAACTGGTGTTTGGACTAGCCATGCCACGGCGGTACCGTGGTTTCTCAGTGTGCCCGTCACAGGCTGGAGTGTGACAATTTGTATGCCCGTCACAGGCTGGAGTGTGACAATAGTGTGCCCGTCACAAGCTGGAGTGTGATAAAAATGTACCCGTCACAGGCTGGAGTGTGACCGTGGCTAGTCCAGAACCCTAAAGATAATGGTTAAATAATGAAAATTCTGAAAGGAAAAATATAGTTAAAAAAAAGAAAAGAAAAGTTTTTTTGGTTAAACATGAAATTTGAATTGTTTGATTTCGTCACATGTTATGCTAATGTTTTGCTGTTTTTATATACATGTATATTATTATTGGTGATCATTTGGAACCCTTACTGGGCTATGTAGCTCACTCCCTATCATTTGTTTTTTTTTAGAGACTCAGGATACTTAAAGAGGATCTGGGCTGGGCGTGAGACGGAGCTTCATAATTATTGAGCTAGTTAGTTAGTTAGTTTCGGTTATTGATGTTTTAACTCGGATATGTTTGAATTGTTGTGTACCTAGGCCTTGCATAATCTCTAGGATAAAACCTAGGGTTTGTGCAGCCGGTCACGTAGCCGATTCCGGTACTGGATTCGGGGTGTGACACATAATACTGTTTCAGGTTTTAATTTATATTTTTTGCAGGGTGTCGTAGGTTTTGAACTAGGGTGTCGTAATGCTATTTCATGTCATTTTTGAACCAAGATATCGTAGGTTTTAAACTAGGGTGTCGTAATACTGTTTCAGATCATTTTTAAACCAGGGTGTCGTAGGTTTTGAACTAGGGTGTCGTAAGTTTTGAACTAAGATGTAATACTGTTTCTGGTCATTTTTGGATCAAGATATCATAGGTTTTGAACTAGGATGTCGTAGGTTTTGAACTAGGATGTCGTAATACTGTTTCAGGTCATTTTTTGAACCAGGGTGTCGTAGATTTTGAACTGGATGTCGTAGCTTTTGAACTAGGATATCGTAAGAATATTTTGATTTGGACAAAAAATTCAATTAATACTAGTCATCTTAACTTTTGATCTATCATATTGTTACGACCGTAATGATGACGTGGCCGGGCTCAGATTCCGTCAGGTATGATCGAGCCACGTGGAGGTTTCTTCGGCCGAGTCAGCCTCGGCTCCCACGCTACCGAGGTCGAGCTCGGCCCTTGCCCCCCAGGCTACCTCGCCAGGTGATATCCCGAGACGTTACCGCCCTCGCCGAAGTCGAGTTCGGCACAGGGCTCCTCCTGCCACCTCGCCAGGTGTCCACCCAGGAGGGGTCCATCTCGGTCGAGGTCAGCTGCTCCCCCGCTCCCTCACCAGGTGGCGTCCATAGACGGTCCCACCAAGGCCGAGGTCGAGCCGGGCCCCTTCGCTCCTTCGCCAGGTGGCCCCCGGAGACGGGTCCACCTTGGCCGAGACCAAGCATCCTCCTGCCACCTCGCTAGGTGTCCACCCAGGAGGGGTCCACCTCGGCCGAGGTCGGCTGCTCCTTCACTCCTTCGCCAGGCGGCCCCCGGAGACGGGACCACCTCGGCCGAAGCCAAGAGTCCTCCTGCCACCTCGCCAGGTGTCCGCCCAGGAGGGGTCCACCTCGGCCGAGGTCGGCTACTCCCTCGCTCCTTCGCCAGGTGGCCCCCGGAGACGGGTCCACCTCGGTCGAAGCCAGACGCCCCTCTGCCACCTTGCCAGGTGTCCGCCCGGGAGGGGTCCACCTCGGTCGAGGTCAGGCCACCCGTACGGAGAAGGTCCCGAAGAGCGGAGGCGCAGGTTCCGAGGTTGGCCCTCGAGCCGTGCGCACCACAAACGGCGCCCCGTACAGATGGCGGCGGCACGCGAAACACCACTTACGTCGGCCTGACAGGTCCTGCAGTCGAGAGACGCGATTCTAATAAACAGGGCCCATCAACGGACAGCGCCGTCACTTAGGAAGGAGAGCGCCCTCACTGGGCCCGAGGTCTGACCGGTCGCCCTGCCGGCGCCACCCCCCTTTTCTTTACCCTTTCCCCGCTGGGCTCGGCGAACGAGGTTGGAAAGCCGCCTGGCCCTCGAAACCAAAAAGGGAAAGAGAAAAGGATGGAGAGGGGAGCCTCCCAAGAGCAGAAGACAGGCAGGTAGCGGGAGGAGATAAAAGGAAGGAAATTGGAGGCGACCAGGTAAGCTGGGACAAGCAAGAAACAGCGGCCAAAAGCCCCGCTCCGAGAGTAAGATCGAGGGCCCCGAGAGGGGATCACTTGGCGTGAGCTCGGCAAGGAGGCCCGGCCGGGTTTCTGGTCCCTACAGCACCCTTCTTGCTAGTAAATTCTCCGAGTCTAGGACTCCTTCGGGGGCCCGTCTTGGAGAATCTGTTCCTTCTCGCCGTCTACTAACTTGACCGTCGGAGCTCCCTCGCCGGGATCTCCGGCCAGGATCTTCTGACCCTCTCTTGCAGGCTCCCTCCAGCCAGGAGGTCCCAGGAGCAAGGCGGTCTGGTGGGATCGACGGATCCGAGGCATGGGCGCGGCGGCGAGATCGGCAACACATATTATAATGAATATATTTGGATCAATAAAAATATATGGTACAGGCCATGCTGAATTTGCTGCACTGCATACGGTGCACAAAGAATTACTCAATATTCGTTGCGACGAAAACCCAATCTCAATGAGAGCAGCTCAGCTATCTAACTCCTCTCCCCAACTTTTTCGCTTTAACAAAAAAAAAAAAAAAAAAAAAAAGCTCAGCTTTAGGAGTTGGGCTTGGTCTTGTTCTGGCAGGCTGGCCCAAGATTTAGTTGGAGCCTGGCCCGTGAATCCAAAATCGTAGAGCAGCCCAAAGCTATCCGGGTAATGGCCCACTGCAAAATGGGTGTATGCGTCCGGTCACAACGACTTCGCCATCCACTCCTGCTGCCAAGTCAGAAGCTTGGATCTCGTGGTTCACCGGCTTTAGTTCATCCCTCCGCCGTAGCAACCTTTTCTAACCCCAAACCTCCAAACCCGCGCCCCTTCGCTCTCTCTCTCCGTCCTCAATGGCAGCATCCCTTCTCCTCAAACTCCTCAGGAGAACCCCTCCTCCGCCCCTGCGAATCCTCCCATCGCTCACCAGACAACCCCATCTCCCTCCCCAAAACCCAATCCCGAGAACCGATCCCGCTCCAACCCCTCCCCATACTTATCTTTCAAACGGGGGAGCAGGCGGGCGGCCCTCTCCTTCCTGCCACCACCTTCAGATATACCCACCATTTCCCTTCTTCTTCCATCCAGCATCCATCCCGTTGTCTGGAGTTGTCGAAACCGATGCCCAGCTAGCGTCCGGCGATGCGATCGTCGATCGAACAGTGTGGGCTGACAGCGTGAAGAAGAAGAGGAAGAGGAAGATGAACAAACACAAGTACAAGAAGCTCAGGAAGCGCCTCCGCCGCCAGACTTAGCCTTTCCCAGCTCCATTTGGTCAGAGCCCCCAATCTGGCATTTCTCTTTTCCACTTTTTTCTTTTTCCCTAGAATTTCGACTAATGTTTTAGAATTTCGAGTGAGTTTATAAGATGGGCCAGTGGGCACTGGATGTGCTTAAAACATTTGTAATTCATTCCCGGTTCTTGAAATTTTTTATGCTGCAGATGCTCATCAATACAATGAATGCGCATGAAAATAATTCTTTTATGTAGTTATACAAGCGGTGAATTAACACTGAAGGTGTCGTGTTGATTCAGATGCAGTTTGTTACAAGCAACATTAATATGAATGATCACATGTTCTGCGTAATATAGGAAAAATGGTGATCCCATGGTTTATTGAATATAGAGAGCGTAGTTATGATAAGATGGAATGAAAACGGTATTAGGGATTGTGATGAAATTGCCCAGATAAGAGATAAAGGTCTTGCAGTAGATTGTGTTATATTTCCAAGTGAAGCTACAAGTAACTAGATGAGTTTTGTAATAGATATGTTGTTGTTGTTGTTGTTGCTGTTTTTTTTTTTTTTGTGGGGGGCGGGGGGTGGGGGAGGGGGGGCGCAGAAGTGATATGGCAGAGCACTCATATGAGCATGATATGAAAACAACCAGAAAGATTGGAAAACAGCATGTCCCGAAATGGGCCTGGGAATGGGATGATGTGGATTGTTGGCATAACAAGGTGAAACCTAGGTTTGGACTTGTGATGCAAATGAGAATACCTTTCTATTGGGGAATTTAGTCAATTTCTGGATCAAATGACTCAGCTATCTTTTTCTGGTATAAGTCCTACAAGTTCTATGTTTGAGTTTTAGCTAGTTTAGTTGTTCTGGTGGCATAATTAGTATATATGATTGTATTTGGTTGTTTAGTTCAGGTCTTATATTGTTCTATTAGTTTTTAGTGGATAGCTTATATTTATCATTTGTACTGTGTAAAAGTTTAAGTTTTAGAGATTGTTTAGTTATTGAAGGAAATATTGAAGAAAGATTGTAATGTTTCTTTTCCAATTGTAAGGATCTTTAAGGGTGATACATCATTTCTGTGGTGTGATTACATCAAGGCCTTTTTGAGGAGCCAACTGCAGCACATTATACTTTGTCAAGAAAGATATGTTCTTTATCAAGAAGGGATACGATGCAGCTTTAGTTATCCTCTCAAATTATCTTTGTTCCCTATATGTTGTGAAAAAGAATGGACTTTTGTTGTTTTTCCTTCCAATTTTATCATGCAAATAGGAAATTCATTTGGCTAGCATTCATCAGCTTCATCTTAGAGCCTTTCCTTGCTCCCTTGTCTTATCCATGTTTATGGATATTATTTAATGATGAAAGTAGTAGTTACTCTAAAATGGCATGGGGCAAATGTTTAATTGAGTCCTAGGGTTTTCATATTGGAATTGAGTTGTGAAAACACAAAATCTATTATGTGGATGTACACCATTCACGCAAAGCAAACTATCACTGGAGAAAGATATCCATGATCAATCACTTATTTTGTGGTCGAAAATTTTAGCAAATCCAGAAGGTTTGTTGTTTAATGTGAGGAGGTGCTGCAAACTTTTTGAGTTATGCATGGAAGATGAGAATCCTTAGAATTTTATGGAAGATTCACTTGAAATTGATGATTTCTGAGTTGAAGATGAAATTTCCATCCAAAATATTATATTTGATGGAAAGAGAATAACAACGTTCAAGAAAATGTCTGTGAGGTCAGATGACTTCTACAAGTGTGACTACATGTAGATCTCAATTGCAGTAATATGCTCAGCATTTTTGGAGTCAAAACTCACCCTCACATGCTGGGATGCTGTTCGTGTGCTATTATAAAGGTTCAAGGCATTTGATAGTTGGGATATGTCATCTACTTGGTAAACATGCATATAGAACAGGATAACATCTTAAAGGTTCTTAAAGGTCATGACCGTATATGAGTCTCAACATCGTGGAAGCAACTAAAGGATTGTAACAACAAAACAACCATCATTCTTGAAGTTATAACTGATGAAGACATACTATAATATTGGTAAGGTTAACACTGAATTCAAGGGAAAAGAACGTACACCAAAAGCCAAAAGGTGCAATGCTGCCTGTACGTTAAGGACAATGTCTCTGTAGTGTGAGTGCTGAGTACCATGAAAGAATAGAGGGGTTTCTTTTAATAGATCACAGAGATGATTTCATTCAATAGTGTCCTGATTCCTGACTGATTGATAAACAGTGCAATGGAGTAGCAGTGGATTTGGATAAAGCAGTTTTTCTGTGTTCAATAAATTCATCATGCATGTAAAGTAGTGACACTGAGATCCTTTCAACACATTCACTAAAAGCACCTAGTGAGAATTTGCTGGGGAAGACCATCTTACTGTCGATGAAGTGAATGAAGAGCTGAAATTACCAATTGCTGAAATGCACATTATTATTACTTAAAATAATCTTATTTGAGACCGTTCAACTTAATGTTATTTCTGGAACATATATTCCGTTCTGATATCTATGGCAATAATTTTGTTTGTGGCTCGTATTATTGCATCTGGACTTATAGCTAATGTTGTGGGCCATAGTCGATGGTAAAAGGTAGGTGAAGGCGGATAGTGGAAGATGATCCCTGATGGAGCTACTAAGGAGTTTTTTATCATCTTCTCCCTCGGCTAAGCGGAGCAAAAAGGGTTTTCCATGAGATGGGAAATGAAAACTATTAACCCCACACGAGATTTGTGAATAAGTGATTGTCTGATAATGAGCAAGGAATATCAGTCTTTCTGCTAAACAGGATCTGTTGAACTCATAATTCATTAGATACTTTTTATAAATGTCAACTAAGTATCGTAAGTAAATTGATTCCGGTTGTTCAATCATTTGATAACCATGGTCATTCTTTGATAAATGATCACTATCAGTCAGACTCAATAGAATTTGATCAATCCTTTTTTCTGTTGTTAAGGTGGAGAACTGAACCAAGAATTCTCTTTCTTCATCATCAATCGAATCACTGTTCGCAACCCAAGAGTCTATTTTATCATCAATCCAATCACCGTTCACATTTTTTCTTTTTCTTATCAATGAATAGATCTCTTTACTTGTACGACTTAGATGTCTCGTATTTCTCGAAAAAGTGATTCGAATGATGGGATTTGGTATGATACTTATGAGATCGATGAGATTGATATTCAAATATTTCTTCTTAGAACGTATTGATTTGACCCTTTAAGCGGGATCACCGATTAATAGCATGTTGCCACCAGAAGCAGAACCCCGTATTTCTTCCAAAGAATCTCCTAATTGTTCCAGAGCAACTAGAAGTAGATTCTTTAACCAGAAAGAATTCAGTTCAGATGTAGGATACCTCTCCAGAAGTTTTCGCAACTTAATCATGTATGATAGAATCATCAAATATTTGATCTTTTCTAACTGTCTGTAACTTACTAGAGGCTCGGGAAACAAAGAGAAGATGTATACGAACGAGATATCCAGAAACAAGAAGAAGAAAAAGGATTGAATATAGGAACTCCCGATCCCCACAGTCCCACACACACATGCAACACTCCCTTTCTCTACAAACACACATACCATTTATAAGATTAGATGAGACATGATGGTTCTTTTAAAATCAAACTGAAAAAGTTTTATACAATTTTTTGGTGGTTGATCTTATCTGGTGGAAGAAAGTTATAATAACTGCTAAATGGTCTTTACAATCAATTCTAATTCAGAATGGTGACGGAACTAATCAAAATTCTCTTTTCATTATTATTTAAGTTTGATTGCTATTAATCTGTGTCAGGTGATTTCCTCGGGTAGATCATTGAATTGACTTGACTTCAGTTTCCTCAAGTGAGTTATGTGCAGGTGATACTCCTTCGATGTCATATTAGATCACCTAATCATGCAGCTGGACCATCTTTGTCGAGGAGAATATGTACCTTCAAATGGACCAGAACTTTCTTGTCAGGAGAAAAACTAAATAAAGAGAAAAGCATGAAGCACATCATGCTGCAATCATTTCTTTGGACATTCTTTGCTCTATTTTATGATGAGTTACGGTGTAATCATTTCTTTAGACATTCTTGAGTGTCTTTTATAATGAGTTGATCCTCAATCATCAAGTGTGCTCTTTTTATATAAAGATCTCCACTAGCCTTTATGCTTGTTTCTTTGGAATGTTTGTTAGATGTCCCTGTGGACCAGCATATTGGGAAAACATGAAACCAGGTCCAAGCCTAAAGGGGATGAATGGAGAAAATGAGGGCATGGCAGACCAAGGGATGTGGATGTAGGTTGTAAGACACAAGTGGGACATCAATACCAATTCAGAATGACTTTAAGATTTTGGGGGTGCAAGTGTGCATTTAATCTGCAATCCTAGGAACTGAATAAGTGGCTTAAAAGATCTTCAATTTTTTCCACTGAAGCTAATGGGGCCATGCCTGGATCTCTATAGATGGAGTAAAATGGAGTACATGACTAATAGTAACAACAATTGGAAGAAGATACAAAGAAAAGGAGTACAATATAAATCTTTTGTTGTAGCGTTGTGTAGGCTCTCTCTCCTTTTGCATGATGGTCTATTGGAATACCAACAAGAAGCACATGACCTTGTTGTTTACCAGTGTCAATCAAGTCTAGAAATTGTTTCAACTTTGCTCTCTCGTCGGGTAGCAGCTCAAGATTCACCCACTGCCACAATCCTTCTCGAAACCATCCATCACCTATACCATATTGGTTGGTTGTTCTCAGATTTCAATAAACGTGTCATCTTAGTACTTCAGAATCCTCTGCACAGGTCTGGCCCCCTCACCCACTTCATATATGTGTAGATGATATACAAAAGGACCTGGCTCAAATAATTATGGGGGTAGGACATGAACATCTCTCCTAAGTCCCAACTCTTGCAGGAAGGACCCCTCAAGTTTTAAAATAACAGCTCCTTTTTTTATGATTCATTATCCCATTTTTTGTTACTGTTACATGGTAGGAGTGATAAGGATTATTTTATTTTTTCCAATGTTTATCATGCTAAATAATAAATTGTAAGTTCAAATCCTTACGTTAGTCCAAAAAATTAAAATAATTCTCTTAGTTTTTTTTTTTTTTTTTTTTTTTTTTTTTTTTTTTTTTTTTTTTTTTTTTTTTTTTCATTAATATCCATTGCTCTGGGTTATAACGATTATATAGTTGATGGCTGGATCAAGTGAACACTAGTCATTATTTTTCTGTCTTTGGAAAATTTTTCGCAGGAAGGAGGCCTGCAAATTGTTGCCAAAGTTGTTAATATGTGAAGGAATCCTGATTACTTGTGTATGGCTTGATGCTTACCGGAGGTGAAGAATCCTTGGCATGTTGCTATTTGTGGAAGGATATATTTGTTTGGTGGGTAACATGTGAAGCAGATCTAACCCATGCATATTTTCTTTGTTGGTGGATAGCTTTTTTTTTTTTTTTTTTTTTAAAAAAAAAAGGCATATATGATTCCAAATAATGACAATAGAAGAGTGGAGGAGTTGGGCATGCTACCACATATACCATGTTACACCATTTCAATTATATGACAGCATACCATTACATATTTTTATGGCAGTGCACTAAGATGAATACTTAATAAATGAAGCTTAGAAAAGAGCACTCATGATTGTCATGGTATACAATTATAAGATGCATGTGATGTAGAACATAATTTCTCCATACATAATGGATATATATAGATCTCTAATTGTCATGATATACAATTATAAGATGCATGTGATGTAGAATATAATTTCTCCATACATAATTGATATATATAGATCTCTAATGATAGGGGGCTTGTAAGGAAACCTATAACTAGACTATATAAATGGTCTTAAAAAGAAAATCTTGCATATTTATGGTGGAGTGAACGAAAAAAAAAAAATTCATGGTCATAAAATGGTTAGAAAATACTTATCATATCAGCAATAATATGTTGTTTACTAATAGAATGATTTGTTGGGAGGTGCTTTCTACCTCACCACTGAATAGGATACATCGTGGACATTGAGACTCATGGCGGACCATGATTTATAAAGCATTACAAGATAGCAATCAGATTTGATAAAATTAATCTTACAATTCTAAATTAATCTTGGACACAGCGGAGCATGATCTTAAACCATCATTTGAGCTATAACACTGGTTGGTCCATCAGAGAAACAACTTCAAAATTCAAAAAGATGAACTATTTTGTTTACAGCAGTTTTGACAGCAAGCAACCTACTAGGATATGTGAAACAAGCATAGACCATTTCCTTTCATTCCCACCTTGTGATCGAAATGAAATATATGAGAAAAACGCACACCTACATTACAAGAGAAATTCTTGGAAAAGTCTGGTAAAGTCTATATATATTAATTACTATGAGGATTCGGAAAGAGTTGGCTTGAATTATGACTCGTTCTAATAAACCACGACATATCCTCGTAAATCCAGCACAAAATTCTATTTTGGTGGGTATATATATCGTTTATAACTCGCCACCTGTCAAGAGCTTGGGGTGGCGGTCCAATTGCTTCCAGTGCGACGTCTTGGATTTACGTAAAAGCACGTAGCAGTGCACGTGCTCTGCACCACCAAACTTCGCTTGTGCCAATCTCAGTGGGAGTCCACGTTCACAGCCATCATCTGAGTGCATCTTGGTCCCATGTACCAAACTCGTATCATTAGTCAATGCAACACTGGATTTGACCTATACCAACCCTGCATTTGGGGGATATCGTATCCAAACTTAAATTTTTTATTCAAATCGATGAGCAGGTCAGCCACGTCCCCGTTACAATATCGAAGTAGTAGCCATCCCGTCCGCCAATCATGTGCTCCCTCAAATACAAAATTGAATTACGATCCGAATCAAATAATGATCTCGTGGGATAGGAACCGACGGGAAGCTACACCAAGAATTTATCCTCCCAACTCTTTTTTTTTAGAAAAAAAAAAAAAAACAGAAGAGGGACCGTAAATAAACACTAAGCAACTTTGTGGTTACCAAAAATATGCTACTTTGTAACCAGGTTCTTCGATATCAATGAGGAAAACCATCTCTTATATATACATATATAAACAGGATATTTGATCTTTAAAAACATTCATAATTTATTTTTTTTTAAAAAAAATAAAAATTTATCATAAAAAAATTAAGAAGAGAAAACAAGATCGGTACCTCTCATTTGCACTTTTCTTAGGCAATATGTCGGGTACCTTTTTTTTTTTTTTTTTTAATGAAAAAAAAAAGGAGGGGGGTAAATCCTTCGATATAGCTTCCTCACTGGGCTCCACCCCGTCAGATAATATTTGATACAGGCCACACATTTTTGCATACCTTCTTCATCCATTTATAAAGATGAATAAGTCGGCCGACCCCGTACCTTCTCCATCCACTTGTAAAGGTAAGTACGTCAGCCTGGTCCCGCTAAATCGCAAGAGTAAATGCTCTCTCACCCTCCAGTCACGTGTTTCAGGATTTTAATCCTGGATTTAATCGAGTCATCCACAGAATCATGTCTCGAATTCGTAATCGGAGAGAGAAGAGCTAAATCTTTACCAACTAGACTACCGCCTTTGTGGTGTTGAGTATCTTTGTTAAACATAAAAACAGTTTTTATTATTGATCTCGTCTATACACGCACATAAATAATAATTACAATACTAAAATTGATAACTAATTAAATATAAAAATATCAAAAATAAAATTTTGAAATGGATCATTTTTATGGGGAAGTGGAAAAAAAATCACATAAATCAAATAAAAAATATAAATGATTTCAAAATGATTACATTTCTATTATTTTATTGATTAATATTTAATAATCATATCCATCAATTACATTGAAATAGTAAAGCACTTCATTGACACTTAAACTTCTACCTCAATCTCTATTAAATGAATAGCTAAAAAATATATACCTTCTTTAAAATTTAAAATATTTAAAAAGTTATTAAAAATTTAATGAGCGATGAATTTCAAATTAGCTTAGACCTTTCTTCCCTAATTTCACCGTAGAATAAAAAATATTTCTTTTCTAGGATTTTTCATGATAAAGTTTTTAAATTACCTTTTTTTTTTATTAAAAAAAAGAAACGGAAGGATAAATCCCGACGTAGCTTTTTCATCGGGCCCTATCCTACCAGGTAATTGTTCAATTCGGATCGTAAATTTTA
Source organism: Areca catechu (assembly GCA_021397845.1). Classification (NCBI taxonomy): domain Eukaryota; kingdom Viridiplantae; phylum Streptophyta; class Magnoliopsida; order Arecales; family Arecaceae; genus Areca; species Areca catechu. The sequence goes on from CM038040.1 coordinate 19,643,730, forward strand.
TGCATACCCTCTCCTTCAATCGGTGAGTATGTCAGCTTGGTATCGCTACGATGTCGAAGCAGTAGCTATCTCGTCTTCCAATCATGTGCTTTCAAAAATTTAAAATTTAATCAAGTTATCCACGAATTCATATCTCAGTTCCATGATCAAAAAGAAACAAGATTGCGTTTCTATCAACTACGGTACCTTCGTAGCGGCTCAAATTACCTTCTTTAGTTAGCAATTTCACTCATCCAAGTTTCTTTTCGCTTGGAACTGGGTTCTACATGCTCAATTAAAAAGATATAAATTAATATATTGTTTTCAAAATAAAAAAAATATTTTTAAATGTTGAAGTGGATTGCATGTACGGAGACAGAATGCTAATGAATACCCCAAAGCTAGGCGATTCCCGGGAATTTACTCTATATATTAGGAAAATCTAGAATCCAATCTTTTCGCCATTTACCCACTGCGTAGTTCTGTTCTCATGGCCAATACCTCCTTCCACCTTCACAACGATAAGTTGGGGTAAGAGGGAGCAGAGAGGAGAGGTTTTTTTTTTTTTTCTTTTTTTTGGCGGGAGCGGGAATGGGAGGGGTGGCGTCGTCGGTGGCGGCGAAGTTCGCATTCTTTCCGCCAAGCCCGTCGACGTACGAGGTGGTGACGGACGCCGAGACCGGGGTGGTGACGCTAAGCCGCTTCCCTCACCGAGAGAACGTGGAGGTGCTCCGCCTGCCCACCCGCCGGGGGACGGAGATCGTCGCCTTATACATCCGCTACCCCATGGCCTCCTCTACTCTTCTCTACTCCCACGGCAATGCCGCCGATATCGGCCAGATGTACGAGCTCTTCCTCGAGCTCAGCTTCCACCTCCGCGTCAACCTCCTTGGGTACTCTTGCTCTTTTCTTTTGCTTCTTTCTGTTCGTTCTTGCTTGGGTGCCTGGTTTTGTTAGAATTGAAGAATTTGCGGCCGGGTAACTAACATTTTGGTTAATTATGAGTTTTTGAGCTTGGATTGTTGATGAATTATAGTTTAAAAGCAGCTGTTACTCGCTTTCTTTGGTACGTTTCCACAAAAGAGCTATCTTGGTAGGTGGTTTTGATGCTGGTTCGCATTAAGGACGGTGCTTCATGTAGTACTAACGGCTATGTCATGGAGCTTCAATTACTTTTTTTTTTTTTTTTCAATCCTCTTTTTTTGGTATTGTTTTGAAATAAAGTTGATACTTCAAATATGATGAAGTCAAAACTTTTGTTTTGTTTTTTTTTCTTCAATGAACGGTTTCTCATGGGGCCTCTGATTGTTTGGTTTATGTAATTTACCATAATAATGCCTTTCAATTTGTAGATGTCACGATTTCAGGGAAATTAACTTTCTTGCACTTACGATACAACTTTCTGTTAGTTTAGTGTTTAATTGCTTGTGTTCACATCTAAGATTTATTGGGAGGTGATATGTTCTTAAAAATATTGCTAGAGCGTATGATTTTTGCTGTGCTTGGTTTTATTGTTTCAGTGAAAATTTGCTCTTGAGAAGGTCTCTTCAATGATTGCTTCTAGATATCTCCTGATGATTTTTTATTTTTTATTTTATTATTATTATTTTTTGTATGATAGCGTCCTCCTTCCACTATTAACATTCCGTCGCCTCTCATTTTGTTGTTAAACAGGTATGAATTTTCTGATTTTTGGCTTGTATAATGTTTGCTTGGTCTTCATCCTTCTTCTGGTTTGTGGGTTTTTTTGGATAGTGATGTTTCTTGATGGTGATGTTTCTTCTCAGGCAAATGTATCTTTTGGTGATTTACATCTCTGGTTGTATTTAGCTTTTTGAGTTAAATATCGATGTGGATAAGGTTCGTTGGTCTTTTAATACCTTCTTGTTTGGATTTCTAAATCTTTTCTGAAAAATAAGCTTTCTGAAAGAAATTGAAGTGCTGGAATGCTGTTGATTTTCTTAGCAGAAATTGATCTAAATCTGAGAACTTTTCATGACTGAGCTTCTGTCAGTAATATTCAAAGTTCGTGAAAATTTTGTCTAACAGTTCCTTAAATCTCTGGTTTAATTACTTATTTTAGTTATGATTTCATATTCTTCTACCCTGTGAACCAGATTTGATTTTGTGAACATATAGTTAGATTTCTTTTTCCCTTGCCTTGTTAGGCGATGGCTTTATTTGTCCATAGGCTTTAGGAGGTTGTGATTGACATTTTCAGCTGTGCCTTCATTTCTTTTTGCTGCCATTTTCTGGTTATCAAGAGGATATTACTGGATGTATACTGGCTCTAGAAGGATGTCAATGAAATGTTTAGCTGAACCATCATTGCTATTTGTTATCATTTTCTGGTTGTGAAAAGGATGAACACATACTCTTTTATGTAATCATTTCAGGCATGAGTTCTAATTTATATGGTCATATAATCCTTGGAGAGTAGATTTTTTAAGATTCTTGTTTTGTGAAGAGCATGAAACAGTCAGTCAGCATAGTGTATGGAACAAGGCTTGTTGTCCAGGATTTGTAGCTCAGCCAAGCTTTGCAAAAAAGACTATGAGAAAATTTTGGTTTATTTTATGTACCGAAGACATGCTTTTCGTCATAAGTATCTGTTATGACCATTTGTTGGAAACAAGCAAAAATTGTAATGTAATCTTTTGATGTTGTCAGATTTAAGTGGAATGGTAAACATTGTTGACTAATAATTTGGCAATCAAAGTCTGCTATTTTAACCATCAACCTCATGTATGACAATGAAATGACATATAACATGATCAGTAAATTCAGTGAACTATTGGCAAATTTCATGTCTGTCCCCTTCATTTGTTTCTTGCATCAATGCTCATACCAGTGCCAACAAAATAACCTGTTCTTTTAGCAAATTTCCTGTAACATGTATCCGTTTGATGAAAGTGTTGCTTTTCTCTCTCCTATTATTGGGTTTTATAGCACCATGTCTTCTATACAAATAAAGGTGTCAGTTTTATGAACTTTATTGTTCAGTGTAATTATTTGGTAAAAAGGTGGATACCACTTAATTGTACTCCATCATCTAATCATTTCTAGACTGCTACCTAAATCAACCAATAAAAATAACATGGTGTGATTTACAAAGGTGCCCTCTTTGGTCATTTGCACTGCTTTAATTCTTTGGAACTTGTCCTACATTATCTGGATTAACTGATAAAAAACCAGATGCTTTTAGCTAAGAGTACCGTCAAATTAGTGAACTAGGCTATATATTGGTGTGCAGCAAAAAAGCAAGATGGACAAAAATAACTCATAGTAAACCAGAATATTTCGGGTTTGTGTGGCAGATTAGGTAGACTTTTTTGGTTGAGAAGTTTAAACTAGGTGATTTTTATGCTTGTGATTTACAGATATAAGGTAAAATCATAAAGAAGATTAGACTAGGTGCTAAAATGTTTGAGAGATCATATTTGCATATAGCATGGATGGCAGTTGTTGGAGAAGAATATGAATTTCATAACTTTTAATGATGTAATATTGCCACTGACAGGAACAAATGGGGATGAATAATTCATAAATCTGGAATATATGGGATAAGGCATGTTAAATTGCAGGAGAAAAAGAATACATGCTAAAAGTGCATATCTCTAATTCTTAGGTGTTGTGGATTTGAATTTTACTCTGGTGACAGATATAATTTCTAGGGTTATCAAAGGTGGTTATCTTTGTATAATTCATTTTGGTGCTAAGATGTTTTACTGAAAGGTAAACTAGACAAAGGATTCATCTTAAAGAATTATGAACCCTTATTGAAAAAAAAAAAAGAATATTAGGATTATTGGATATAGATGTCTGTTTTTTTTTTTCAAAAAAAAAAAAAAAGAATCCTGAACCTCTCACACAAGGGGTGGTATACCAACTAGCTCATCTAATGTTGGTTGGCTGGATATAGAATTCTGGTAAGTACTTGTAACTTACTTCAAACAAGTCTGATTTCTAGTTATGGATAAAAAGGCAAAGTTTGGCTTCTTTTATGGGCACATCTGCTTGTAGATTATGCAATTATTTGCATAGAAAGTATGCCTAAAATATGTGTATCAAGCTTCAATATAACAAGGTCAGGGTGCAGGCAGAGAGATGTTCTGCCTGAATCCTGCATTAGGCTTTTGCAGCTTAAGTGTAAGTGGGAGTGTGAGTGGGAAAGAGGAATGTGGCAAATCCTTCATATTGGTAGTAAACTAGAGAAATAAAGTAACAAAACTATGCTGCCAAAATCCTAGTATAGGATTTTGCAGCTTAAGTGTGAGCTTCAGCAGGAAACTGGTCTCTGGTGAAGCCTCCCTCAAAAGGAACTCCTGAAAGTTAATTTCATCCCAATATTCATGTTGACCTTTATACTTGCAGGTATGATTATTCTGGATATGGGCAGTCATCTGGAAAGGTTTGCCTCATGCTTTCTCTCAATTTACTGGTCTATTATAAATTAATTAATACAAAAATATATGTGAAACTAATTTTTTTCTTTCCTTCTTGTAAATAGCCAACTGAACAAAATACTTATGCTGATATTGAGGCTGCTTATAAGTGCCTTCAAGATAATTATGGCATGAAGGAGGAAGACATTATCCTTTATGGGCAGTCTGTTGGAAGTGGACCAACTTTGGATCTGGCAGCTCGTCTACCATACTTACGAGCGGTTGTTTTACATAGTCCTATACTTTCTGGACTAAGAGTATTGTATCCTATAAAGCGAACATACTGGTTTGATATTTACAAGGTTAATACTTCTTTTCTTGAACTTTGCATGGCTTTTTGTCGCTGGACACCTTTCCAATTTTATGTGCTCTTGAATAACTCTATTTTGCTCTGTTTCTTGACCAGAATATTGACAAAATTCCATTGGTCAATTGTCCTGTGCTAGTAATTCATGTACGTATCTCTTCTTGCAATCTGTGATTATTTTGAGAGGAATCGAATTCACAAGCTTAGGCATGTAAATTGATAAATATCTCATTATTAGCTAAAATACATGTTTTTTTTTTTCCCCATTTTTTCCTACCTACTAATTTTCACTTACATCACAAGAAAATAATAGCTTCCTAGGCATAAAACCTTCTAAAGAAGACATAAAACATTTCGAAGTATTATTTAGCTTCATATTATTATATGTTTTTAGCTTTTATTTTCTTTCTTTTTTTTACTTGTGTTTCTGTGAAAGAAAAACTACAAGAATAGGCCTTCTGCCATCAAGTGGGATATCGAGTTGTCTGATATTATGCATTAATCTCCAAATATTCTAAGTTTGTTGAGCAATGTTTTTTGAATTCATCAGTCAAGTGCTAGAAATGATGCCTTTTTATCCATGTGAGGGAACCCATATACAAACACACCATGCAGGCATGTGACCCTAACAATAGAAAAATATCCAAAGGAAATTGGGAAGTACAAGACAATGCATCCACATTAAATGGAATACCCATGAGATAATCCATCCATTAAAATGTTTTAAATTATAAAGCACAAACCATAATTATCAAGCTTATAAGATCTGTCTGAATGCTGAAGTATGGCTACCTTTTTATGCATGAAACTACCCATGAAACATGATTTCCATCACACCACCAACATGAGGTCACGAGGACATATTAAAGGACAAAAGCTATCTTCTTAATTGGCTATAAATCTGGTATCTATCTCTTTGTTTTTATAGATCCAGTCAATCTAGACTAGACTGAAAACTGTTTAAACTTAAGGTGCAACCTATAGTAATTATATTTGGCTGGGGTTTCAAATCTCACAGTACACCCCTATAATATCGGCCTACCAATACATTAAGATATGCGGCATACCCCCTCTATTAAATCTTGGTTATTGGATGATACCCACAATGTGGGGTTTATGTGGTATACCGTGGTCAAGATTTGAACCTTATATGTGGCCCAGAGTAAACCAAAAATAGATCTTGACCTAGCCATATTTATTAAGAGGAACAGATTAGACTTGGACACTTAAGGGTAATATGGACCAAACATGGATCAAGCTGTAGCCAGAATCAACCAAATCCAATCACACCCATTTGTGAATTTAAAAGAAGCCTGCCCATGTCATTACTTGTCTGTGCTTTCTGATGGGTACAGAATATGACATTCATTGTCTTTCGTACTTTTTGGAAATAGGAGACATTATTTATGCTCATTTCTTCTTCATATGGGGCATTTCATTCTTGACAATTTACAAGGACTTGTACGCGTCATCTAACCACCTGCAATTTTCATATTTAACCCTTTTGTCTTTGTTACTTGTCATAAGATATGTCATACATTGTATGTAAAATGAAATCCTTTACTTTTCCTTGAACACCTGCAATTTTCATATTTAACCCCTTTGTCTTTGTTACTTGTCATAAGATATGTCATACATTGTATGTAAAATGAAATCCTTTACTTTTCCTTCAACCTGTAATCGTGCGAATGTCTGCATACTTTCTCTGACTTGTGAATGCTTATGACTCGCTTTGTTTAAAGTTAATTGTTGGCTTCTGATGTGCATGGAGCCTTGCACATGAGATGGATCATCACCTCCATTCTTTTCTCTCTGGATTCTGTACAACCACCCTTTTAAGCAGCTAAATGTTTACCTGCATGTCTCCACTATATTTTTGCAGGGAACATCAGATGATGTTGTGGACTGCTCTCATGGTAAGCAGCTTTGGGGCCTGTGCAAGGAGAAGTACGAACCTCTATGGCTTAAAGGAGGAAACCACTGTGACTTGGAACTCTTTCCTGAGTATATTACACATCTTAAGAGGTTTATATCTACAGTTGAGAAATCACCTTCCAAAAGGAATACTGTAAAGAAAAGCACAGATAATTTTGAACTGTCCAGAAGGAGCACTGACTGTTTCGAAGCATCGAGGAGCAGCACCACTCAGAGAGAGAAACCAAGGCGTAGTACAGAGAAGCTGAGAAGCAAAGATCGCATGTCATCAAACATTGAAAAGCTGGAGAAGTTAAAGATGTCAAACATTGAAAAGCTGGAGAAGTTAAAGATGCCATTCAACCTTACTGAGAAATCCAGAAGGAGCTTGGATTGCCTCCAGAAGTCTAAGAAGAAGACTGATCAGCTAGAGAGGACCCGGAAGAGTGTTGACCGGCTGGACAGAGTACAAGCTGCATAATCTTTGTCTTCATGTAAATTTCGTGATCTTTGGTTATGTAGGAAAATTTTATTCGTGCATTTTACATGTTATCCTAATCATCCAATTTTTCCATTTGACTCCAATCCTGTAATTGTTTATGGAAATTAATTAAACAATGGGTGGAAGCAAAATAAATATTGATGTATTAGAAAAACCATTTTTCCTGTTTATTGTTTGATAAGAGTTTGATAGGCTTGGTTTTCAAATAATCAATCCAAAGTCTGGTTTGCTTGATCTTTGTCTTGCTTTTGCGCATTTGTTTATGTTATGGCTGGCAATGTGTTGATTTTATCCAAGTTTAGCAGATGAAGTTGGCTTTCTTATTTAGTAAAGTTGCGTTATTTATTTATATATGTACTAATCATGAGTCAATGTTAATTAAAATTTAACAACAATGAGGTTGTCTTCCCTCATATTTTTTTGCATATGGTTCGCTATTATTAGATTGATCCATAAATCTTATTACTCTTCAGAATTCAGAAGTGTCTGCTCTTGTAAGTCAGCTTTACTGTCAAGAAGCACCCGAACCAAGTTCAATGGTAACAGAGGATGCTATGAGAGCTCAGATAACAAGATGTAAACATGGGTTGTAACCTTCATCAAATTTTTAGGCATCAAGCAATCTTCTCTTCCACCAAAGAGAGCCCAGGTGCACGAGAGAAGCATAAACGTGAAGAGCAAGACATTTTCATTTCTCAGGAACAAAACTACACAATAATTTCTCCTTCCAAATTGATGTAGTGGTGGAGAAATTGTGAACATGTTAGCAAAGAAGAAGTGAGAGGGAGATAGAAAAGAGGACAATAATTTGGGTTCGAGAGGTGGAGGGGGGATCATTCCTCTACCCTCCTCCGTTGCAAGAAGATCCGAAACCTCTGTCAAGGTCTCTTTTGGTATTTGAATGTATCTAATTATAAATAAAAATGTTAGCATTCAATTAATATCCTTATTCATATTTATATCAATTTAAAAAAATAGATACAAAAATATAAAAAATAATTATATAGTGCATAATTTTTACTGACAAGGTATCAAATACTAGTAGGTAGCACATAATCCCCATTAATATCAAAATATCACCGTATAATCCTCTACGGTTAGGATTCAAATCATAATCAAATCCATATTAAATCAAAATATTTTTAAAAAATATTTCATAATATAAATCAAAAATTCATAAAAATATCGAAATCAATTGAATACAACACATATAAAATTCAACACATTTGATTCTAAATCATCTCATACCATATCTGAATATCCAATTTTATTTATGATTTTATTTAATTTTATACACTACTCATAATTTTTTTAAAAATAAATGATAATATTAATATAATATTAATTTTATATATTTTTATTTGATAATATTTTTGATTTTATATTTTATATTTATGTTTTAATTATATGATTTGTATCCTTATTTATTTAAAATAAATATTTATATTTATATTTATATTTAATTAATATTTATATTTATTAAATAAAATAAATATGGATATGGATATATTAACATTCTACTCATTATCTAATCGATTTCGATTCTATTTTATTTTTAAAGATGGTGTTTGATTTCTTTAATTCTATTTAGAATAAGCCCTTACTTTCATTTAATTCATCAAATAATTATAAAAATCGAGGTGGGCCATCCAGAATAAGCTATTCCGATCAATTCTTGGTATTCTCGAATAGCTATTTCATGATAAATCATGAAATAATTTATTCTATGTTATTTTCTTTATATATAGTAGATCCTATAATATTAATTATATTAAAATAAAGTTATTATTTTAAATTTTTAATTAAATAAAAAAATTGGAATAATAAAAATGTATAGTTATTTTTTGAGAATTAGTATTGGAATAATTTTTTTTTATATGGGCGCTACCAAATGAAAAGGCATAACTTTTTGGTATTTGTATTCCACCAAAACAGAAGTTGGATGGTTGACTTAACATTGGGATCCCACCCGGTAACGATTGGACCGGACTTTGTGGATCCGGCCCACAGGTTTCGGGTCGGAATCTGGAGCTGGTCGACGGGATAGGGTCTCCACTGCCACCCCGTAAGGTGTCGCCGTCGGCACCGGCGGGCTCTCTTTGAGACAATTAATAAGACGCCTTAGAGGCAATTTCAAAGAAAGAAAGGAAGGAAGAAAAGGAAGAGAAGCGAAGCGAAGCGAAGACAGCGAGACCGATTGCGACGATGGTGAGGGTGGCGACGTGTTTCGCAAGGAGCTTCGGGGCCTTCCTCTACTGGCAGTCCATGGAGAAGCTTCACGTCTGGATTGCCCTCCACCAGGACGAGAAGGTCTTTCTCTACTGTTATCTTTCTGATCGCTCTTTGGTGTAGTAGAGTTTTAATTGTTTTAAAAAAGATGTAGGTTTTGTTGCTTTGAAATGCCTGTGCATTGTGCGAGAACCGAGTTTTGGGCCGAAGTCGGTAGGGCTAGCCGACTTCAACCCATAACAAAAAAAAAAGAAAAAAAGAATCCGTGGTTGGCCCGCCAGGCCGGGCCCGGCCCAATCCACACGCACGGCCCAGGGATGCAGGAGCGTGCACGGCCCGACGCGCTACTGGCCCGGCGCGCGAGGTGCGGCCTAGGCCCACGCGTGAGGCGCGCGGACGCATGGGCTCGGCCAAGCCGGAGGCGGCCATTGCAGATGTTTCCTAGCCATTTTCCGGGCATTTTCCAGCCCGTTTCTTGCGGTCCACCATGGTCTACGGTCTTTCTACACGATCTGAACTGTCCGATCGCCCGATCGGATGGTTGAGATGGATTTGAGGGAGATCAGGCTTGATGGGAGCTATTTGATTCAGATTTTGATGCGATCTGAGACGTTGATCTCAGACCTGACGGCCTGGAAAGTTTTCTGTTTGTTTTAGGCTTGTGAGACGAGTTTTTATGCGGTTTTGGATTGGTTTTGTTTCCTTTTCATGAAAGGGCGCCGAGCAGAACAGAGCTGAGAAGAGCCTGCAGACCAATAAAGAGGAAGAAGAGAGCCAGAGAAGAGAAGTCCAAGGGTTTTCCAAGAAAGAAAATAAGGAGAGAGAGGAGAGAGAAGATGATGAGAGAGAATATGAGAAGAGAGAGGAGAGAGAGAAAGAGGAGATAGAAAGAAAAAAATAAAAATATTAAAGGAGAGAGATCAAAAAGCTCTCTTTCTTGGAATTCTTGAAGTTAGGATTTTATAGGTAGAATATTTTGGTTTACAAATTTCTCTAGGATTATTTATGGTTAAAAATTGTTATTGTAAGGGGGCAGCCTTTTGAGCAGAAGGATATTGTGCAGGCTCCAGGTACAGATTGATACCGGATATTTTGATGTTAGCTTTTGAAGATAAGGATTTCTGGACTTGATCACCAATTGTATATATGTATTTTATATGACATGTTTTCATCCGAGTACAGAGTATTGGCATGCATGGATGTTTTCGCATGGTATATTTTGACTTCTTGTGATAGATGGTATGGTTGGTGTTATTATTATTTATGTTCCTATATACCATGTTTTATCAAGTAAAGTTATTTTTGAATAGGTTGGACCATGATGCCGATTATTGAAAAACTGTAAATGACATGATTTGGCATGATGATGTGGAAGGACAAAGTGATAACGGTGTCTGAACTAGCCATGCCACGGGATCGTGGTTACACAGCCTGAGCCACAAGCTTTGTACGTGGAATAGCCAGCCCCGGGCGGTTAAAGCATGGGACAGCCTGAGCCACGGGCTTTTTACGTGGAATAGCCGGTCCCGGGTGGTTAAAACGTGGGACAGCTAGAGCCATGGGCTTAGTACGTGGGCTAGCCTGACCACGGGCAGATAGTACATGATCGATTATGAGATTGTCAGTCATGGGCTGGTGCATGACCATAATTAGTCTAGAACCCTAAAGAAGAAGGATGATTAAATTGAAACATAAAAAGGAAACATGATTTTATAAAAAAATTTGTTATACTTGATATTTGAGTTATTTGGTTGCATGACATGATAAATTCTTATCTCCTTACTATTTTCAAATTATTACTTTTATTGGTGACTGTTTGAAGACCTTACTGGGCTGTAAAGCTCACAATCCCTACTTTCTTCCTTCACAGAGTTGTGCAGGATATCCGAGCTTGGTGGTGGATTGGATTCGTGGAGAAATAAGGAATAGTTAGAGAGTCGTTAATACCAATCGAATGACTAAAGGATGATTGAAATTGTAACCATATGAGTTGTATTATTTTCTTTGTATTAGGTATTTGTTTATGAATTATGTATCATTAGTATTTGCATGATCTCTAGAATGTATTCTAGGGTTTGTGTGGCCGGTTGCGTAGCCGATTCTGGTGCTGGATTCGGGACGTGATATATTGATTCTCTGCATTCTGATATATTATTTTTTCTGTCAATTTTTCTTTTCTTATTTGTGATTGTTAATTTGTATCGGGTCAAAGTGATTAGGAAAATAATTATCTGGTGATATATCTGCAGGCTAGTGAGGATGCACCAACATGTGGCTGGTTCTAAGTTTTTGAGTGGTTATGAATATGGCAAGATCCACATATTTGGATGGTAGATAGGAATTAGTTGAATGGGAATGGTGGTGGTTTAGGCCAGCATGGAGGGCGTTAAAGCTTTTGGCTTGGAAGTTGTAAGGGCTGGACAATTAGAAGGTTAATTGTGTTGGTTTAGCAAGATCAGGGGAAATAGAATTATGCTAATTCACGGCTAAAAGGAGGTGATTTTATAGAGAGTGGACCAACTGTTATGGAAATTTTGTGTTTTGTAGTTATTAGAATTAGGAGAGGGTACTCATTCGAGGTTGAGAGATGGGGAATGAGTGCTACGAAAAGACAATGTCTCTTTTGCTAGGAAAGTCAACCATCGAAGTTTGCTTTCTCTAGAGCAATTATAGAAAATTTTAAATTCATAAAAAAACTAGGATATGCTTGGATTTGTGGAATTTTGTAAAGCTTGTGATCGAAGACTTAAAGAAGTTATCTGGTGGGAAATAAACTGAATGACATATATGTGGATAAAGCTAAAGTCACATAAGATTGAGAAAATAACAATAAGGGTTAATCATAAAGCTTTTGTAAAGTTCCTAGTGGTAGTGACCAGGAATCTACTAAGGGTTTTATCTTTAAGTTCTTATATGATGTAGTAATATCCTAATAGAAACTCCCATGGTAAACCTAGATTTGAGAAAATATTTCAATTCTCATTTTCTCAATATTCTGCCGAAAGTTTTGGTGATAAAGAATGAAAGCATGTCTTAAAGGCAACATATAACCGTAGGCCCAAAGAGATCGAAGAAGAGAGTGATAGAAGAATGAGTCATATGTTTTACATAAGTTTTTCATAACTTTTCACGGGCTTCATGCTTTTATAACCGTAGACCTAATCTAGTTTGTTTTCGATTTAATTCAACCAAAGCAATAAAGAACATCAGCCTGAACTTAAGATGACGTAAAAATCATTTTATGTCCCTATTTTTGTTTCTCTATTAGTTTGGGATATTGAAACGAGACCCTTTGGTGCACCTAACTTTGCAAGGGATTTTTTTCTATTTCTCCATTCAGTCCTCATGGCAATCTTCTTGCTTCATTTTCCCTTCCAATTCTTGTATTATGTTGTTAATATTGCAAGCTAGTCACCGGAAGTTCATGTCATATGGCTTTTGCCTTGTGCTATGAAAGCTTCTCCTTCTGCTTTGGTTGGTCATTATCATTGAAGATTTGAAGTTATTGAATAATTTATCCCTTTAATGTTAGATTGCTGATCTAGTGATCTTTGATATTTTCTGTGGTGGCGTCGTCGACCTAAACTCTTTAGAATATCAAAATCTGGAACAGTCTTTAGATTGGCCAAAATGTAAGAAGATATAAGAAGAGAGAGGGGGAAAAGAAGAAGATAAAACCTCTTTTTTTTGTTTTTGCATAATTGTTACATGACTCCTATTTGTAACCGTAAAAAACCTAAACTTAATCTAGTCCACCAATATAACTTATGTTTCATGGATTCAGGTATGGGTTTCAGGTGCAGATATGTGTTTAGGGGGTTAAGTGCATCAAATCCTCAAAAGTTAGGAGTTGGGATGCAAGAAGTTGACTGAAAATTGATCTAAAAGTTGGCTGTCGGTATGCCAACACACTTATTGAACCCTGAAGTGATTTTGATGATAACAAAACATTGGAGCATATATTTGGTTATCTAACAGCTCTTCAAATGGTTAACAAGTTTTTGTAGGATGACTACTTTGACATATTTTTTAAACCCTACAACCTTTATTTCTTTGTGTTGAGTTGTAAGTAATTAGAATCTTGTAAAGAAGAACCCAACAAAAAATTCCCCATTGAAATCAAATATAAAGGGTTGCTTCTACCAGGTTTCAAGCTTCAATATTTCTTGATATTGTTGTAAGAAGATCTTAAGGAAGCCTTCAAAGCTTGACATGTGAGTTCTGAAAAATTGGAATTGGTCTGGTTGAAGAACCAATCTCGAGCCGACTGGATAGAGGAACCAGCCGACTCTGGCACCGGCACAAGAAAGAAGATCTCTGGCACGCAGATCCAGCCGACTGGCACCAAGTCCCAGCCGACTCGTCCAAAACTTGGTTGAGAATGTTCTGAGAACCTCAGGGATCCGAGCCGACTAGATTTCAGCCTAGCTGACTCGTCCAGAACTTAGTTGAAAATATTTTGAGAATCTCAGGGATCCGAGCCGACTGGATTTCAGCCTAGCCGACTCGTCCAGAGTGAACTATTTTCTCAACTGTGGAACCTAGCCGACTGGTTTTCAACCCAGCCGACCTGAACCTGATCCGAGCCGACTCGAAGAATGTCCGAGCCGACTGGAATGTCGGGGTTACTTCCAATGGCTAGTTCCAGATTTCTGATTTTGAATTCCAAAAGTTCTCCAACGGTAACCTGTCACCTTCCAATGGTCTACAACGTTCAAAATCAAGGGAAGGCAGTTGAAGTCTCTATAAATGAGGTATGAGAACATCCTTAGATAGACTAATGAGTTGTTGAACATTTATTGAACATTTATTGAAGTAAGAAGAGAGAGCACTTGATCTTTGAAGTCAGCCTTAAAGCCTTCACCAACTCTTATCAGAAGCTTGAAGCAACTTTTAAGGAAAGCAAGGAAGCCATTGAAATTGAAGAGCATTTAATTGAGCTTCACTTGAATTGCATTAGCAACCATCAGACAACCTAGTTTGTCATTTATGTTACTTTTTTATTCTACTCTTAGAATACTTGGGTTATTGGTGAGCCCGGTTGTAAAAACCAAATAGGTTTCTTTGGTGAGCCTACTAAAAACCAAAGTGTAGAGGTTTTAGGTGAGCCTGTGAAAACCTAGTGTGGGTTTCTTTGGTGAGCCCGGTTTAAAAATGAAAGTGTAGAGGTTGGGATTGTGAGCCTGTAAAACAATCCGACTGTATTCCGGTTTGGGGGATATAGTGGAAATCCCGAGTGATGAACTTGGTAGTGGACGTAGGAGCTGGGTTGCTCCGAACAACTCTAAACTTGTTTTGTTTGTGTTGTGCTTTATTTACTTTTCAGCTTCTGCACTTATACTCTGATTAACGCAACACTCAACCATTAAAAGGAATTACTTGTGCACATACTTGCAATAAATTTTGTAATTCTCAATGCACCCCCCTCTTGGAAAAAGCCACCTGGGCAACAGCTGGTATCAGAGCAGTGTCTCTGATTACTTGAGTAAAGATTGATGGCTCATTCCATGAGTACATCTTTGGCCGAAGGCCAGTCAACAAATATACCTCCATTATTCACAGGCACTAATTACTCTTATTAGAAAGCACGAATGAAAATTTACATTCAAGCTGTAGATTTTCAATTATGGAAGGTCATCTTAAAAGGGCCACACATTTCTACGATCAAAGTTGATGGCGTGGACATCCCTAAGCCTGAAGAGGACTGGGATGATCATGACATGAAAATGGGGGAATTGAATGCCAAAGCAATGAACTTATTATACTGTGCTTTGGATGCAAATGAGTTCAACCGAATTTCCACTTGCTCTTCAGCAAAGGAAATCTGGGACAAACTTGAAGTGACCCATGAGGGAACTTCCCAAGTGAAAACCTCAAAAATATATCTTTTAGTTCACAACTATGAACTGTTTAAAATGGAACCTTCTGAAATAATTTCTGCCATGTTCTCTAGATTTACAGATATTATTAATGGTTTGAAGAGTCTTGGCAGGGTATACTCAAATGCTGATCTAGTTCAGAAGATACTCCGATCTTTATCTGACAAGTGGGATCCCAAAGTGACAGCAATCCAGGAGGCCAAAGACCTCAACACATTACTACTAGATGAACTACTGGGATCACTCATCACCCACGAGCTGACTATGCAGCACAGAACTGAAGACGAACAGAAGAAAAAGAAAACTATAGCCTTCAGAGCTGCTACCGAATCAAAGAGGGATGATGAAAAGTCTGAAGAAGAAAGCACCTCCTCCAATGATGACCTAGAAGATGATGATATTGCAATGGTTGTGAGAAGATTCAGAAAGTTCATGGGAAGGAAGAAAGGAAGACTCAACCGAAAATTCCGTAGGAAGGATTATGGAAAAGAAAAAGAAAAGGACAGAGAGAAAGATAAAGAGGTAGTCCCCACATGCTATGAATGCAAGAAGCCGGGGCATATTCGTCCAGACTGTCCTCTATTGAAGAAATCCTTCAGACAGAAAAAGAAGAAGAAAGCCATGGTTGCCTCATAGAGTAATAGTGAAGAATCATCTTCGTCTAAAGAAGAAGAGACCACCAAGACTGCAAATCTATGTTTAATGGGTCTTGAAGATGAGGTAATATCCCCTAGCAATTGCACTGAATTTATATTTGACGAATTAAATTCTGCATTTTATGATATATTATTTGAATTTAAGAAAGCTGGAGTAAAGATAAAATCATTGAAAAATATGAATGACTCTTTACTCAAACAGAAAAATGAAATTTCAGAAAAGAACCTTTTATTGCAAAAAAAATTGCATGACTTTTCTGAAAAAATTGAAAAGCTGAAAAATAAAATCTCTTATGTGAAAAGAAGAACAATGATTTGTTTACTGAAAATGTTGAACTGAAAAAGGAGGTTACAAAACTCAAGCCATTGGTTGAAAAACTTACTTTGTCTTCAAATAAGCTTGAGTTAATTTTAAAAGAACAACGAATTTCAGGAAACAAAGCTGGAATTGGTTATAAAACTTCTATTATAAATGGAATTTCAGCAACTACTTTTGTGAAATCTAAAGCACATGTTCAAAACATTTTATCACAAAAAGTCTTGGCTGCACCAAAAACTGTTTCAACTTCAAAATCTTTATTGTATATTCCTAAGAACTTGAGCAAAAATCCTTATATTTCAAAAGATTCAAAATCTGCATCAATTGCATCAACTTTTAGAATTTCTAATTCTGCTCTTATTAAAAACTCTAAAGTTGTATGCCATGTTTGCAAAAGAATAGGACATAAAGCTTTTGACTGCAATAATTCTAGAAATATCCATAAGAATGTAAGAAAAATCTGGGTTCCCAAAGGAACCACCTCTGCTGACCTGCAAGGACCCAAGGTAGCTTGGGTACCTAAAAGAATTCATTGATTGTTTTGCAGGAATGTCTTGTAGCCCAAAAATTAAAGAAAAGGTGGTACTTAGATAGTGGCTGCTCAAGACATATGACGGGTGACAAGGACCAGTTTATCACCCTTGAAATGAAAGGAGGCATGGTCACCTTTGGAGACAATGGCAAAGGGAGAATAATCAGTATTGGTAAGATCAAAATAACTTCATTCACTTTTATTGAAAATGTTTTGCTAGTAGACAAGTTGAAGCATAATCTCTTAAGCATAAGTCAATTATGTGATAAAGGCTTCAAGGTTGTCTTTGAATCTTCTATGTGTATAGTAACTAACTCTTTAGATTCTAGCAATAAGTTCATTGGACATAGACTTGGGAATATCTATGTGGTAGATCTTAATGATCTTGCCATGTCAAGTAGCCCTAGTCTAGTTGCAATGAATGCTAAGACCAAAGAGTCGTATTTACTATGGCATAGACGACTAGGTCATGCTAGCACGTATACTATTGCCAAATTGATTTCTAAAGATCTTGTTAGAAGCATGCCTAAGTTTAAAGTTGATTTTGATCATGTTTGTGATGCATGCCAAATGGATAAACAAACCAGGGAGAGTTTTAAATCAAAAAATATAGTTTCTACAACAAGACCACTTGAACTACTTCATATGGACCTTTTCGGACCTACTAGGACCACAAGCCTAGGAGGTATGAAATATGCTCTTGTAATAGTAGATGATTTTTCAAGATTTACTTGGATTTTGTTTATTGCTTCAAAAGATGAAACCTTTCATGTTTTCAAAAAATTTCATAAAAAGGTTTCAAATCAAAAGAACTTATCTTTAATTTCAATTAGAAGTGATCATGGAACTGAATTTGAAAATCAATTTTTTGAAGATTATTGTACTGAATTTGGCATTGATCACAACTTCTCCACTCCTAGAACACCTCAACAAAATGATATTGTAGAGAGGAAAAATAGGACATTGGAAGAAATGGCTCGCACAATGTTGTGTGAAGGTAATCTTCCAAAGTACTTTTAGGAAAAAGCGGTGAACACTGCTTGCTATATTTTAAACCGCGTTTTGATCCGTCCTATTTTAAAGAATACCCCCTATGAGCTTTGGAATGATAAAAAACCCAATATCAGTTATTTTCATGTGTTTGGTTGCAAATGCTTTGTGCATAACAATGGAAAAGATAATTTAGAAAAATTTGATTCTAAAGCTGATGATGCAATTTTTCTAGGTTATTCATTACATAGCAAAGCATATCGGGTTTTTAATAAAAGGACTCCTACTGTTGAAGAGTCAATACATGTTGTATTTATTGAAACTAACCCTACACCTTCTAGACAAGAAGAGTGCATAGATAATGATGCAGGTACATTGCAAAAAGGAATGGATGACTTGAGCATTCAAGATAAAGACATTCAAGATGGAGAAGAAACGGTAAGTAAGGATCACACCGATCTACCGAGGGACTGGAGGTATGTTACATCTCACACTACAAAATTAATCATAGGAGATCCTTCACATGGTGTTAGGACTAGGTCTGCACATAAGGATGCACATGATTATCTAGCCTTTGTATCACAAATAGAACCCCATAGCTTAGAAGAAGCTGAGACTGATCCAAACTGGATGATGGCAATGCATGAAGAATTAAACCAGTTTGAAAGGAATAGGGTATGGACACTTGTAGATAGACCTTCTGACCATCCAATAATAGGAACCAAATGGGTCTATAGGAATAAATTAGATGAACAAGGAAACATAATAAGAAACAAAGCTAGACTAGTGGCTAAGGGATATAACCAAGAATAAGGTATTGATTTTGATGAAATTTATGCACCTGTAGCAAGACTAGAAGCCATTAGACTACTACTTGCATTTGCTTGCTACATGAATTTCAAGTTTTTTCAAATGGATATGAATAGTGCATTTCTTAATGGTTTTATCTCTAAACAAGTTTTTATGGAACAACCACCAGGTTTTGAAAATCACACTTTTTCAAACCACGTATATAAATTAAACAAAGCATTGTATGATTTGAAACAAGCACCTAGAGCCTGGTATGATAGACTTAACACTTTCTTAATTGAAAATAATTTTTCAAGAGGAAATGTAGATAAAACCTTATTTATCAAAAAGAAGAATAATGATATCTTAGTTGTACAAATATATGTTGATGATATTATTTTTGGTGCAACTAAGGAATCTCTATGTAAAGAATTTGCTAAGCTTATACAGGGAGAATTTGAAATGAGCTTAATGGGCGAACTAAACTACTTCCTTGGACTTCAAGTAAAACAAACAAAGAAGGCATCTTCATCAACCAATCCAAATACATCAAAGAAATCATCAAGAAGTTTGGTATGGAGAGTAGCAAATCAATGAGCACACCCATGAGCCCAGCTTGCAGATTGGACAAAGACGAAAATGGATCCAATGTTGACCAAAAGCTATATAGAGGTATGATCGGATCCCTTTTGTATTTAACTGCAAGTAGACCTGAGATATTATATAGTGTATGTATATGTGCTAGATTTCAGTCATCACCAAAAGAAACACATATGCTTGCTGTTAAGAGAATAATTAAATATTTGAAAGGAACAAGTAATTTAGGAATTTAGTATTCTAAACATTCTATCCTGAATTTGATTGGATTCTCTGATGCTGACTATGTTGGTTGTAAAATAGATAGAAAAAGCACTAGCGGTACATGCCAATTTCTAGGGTTGAATTTAATTTCATGGCACTGTAAGAAGCAAAACTCCGTAGCCTTGTCCACAGCTGAGGCTGAGTACGTGACTGCTGGTAGTTGTTGTGCTCAAGTGTTATAGATTAAACAACAACTAGAAGACTTTGGTATATCACAATCTAAAATTCTATTTAAATGTGATAACACAAGTGCTATCAATTTGACAAAGAATCCAATTCAACACTCTAGAACCAAGAACATTGAAATTAGACATCATTTTATTAGAGATCATGTTTCAAATGATGACATAGTGCTTGATTTTATTCCTACTGAAGATTAATTAGCTGATATATTTACTAAGCCACTTAATCAAGATAGATTTGAACTAATTAGGAGTGAATTAGGATTTTGCGATCCCTTTTAAATTCTCTAACCTAATTCCTTCAAATTTAAGGAAACATCATCTAGAGAACCTCCTGATTTCATTCTCTATCATAGAGCCTAAATTTTCTTAGAAATTTTCTCTAAAAATCTCTCATATTTGTGATTGAAATTTCCAAAACCCTGATTTTTTTGTTCGAGTCGACTAGTTTTTAAACCGAGTCGACTAGATTTTCTGCATGTTTTGAACGAGTTCTGGCCTAGCCGGCTCGAGCTTTTTCGAGTCGACTAGATTCTCTGTGTGTTTTGGGCGAGTTCTGGCCGAGCCGACTCGAGCCTTTCTAGGGCTTTTTCGAGTTCTAACGGCTAGTTCCAGATTTCTGATTTTGAATTCCAAAAGTGCTCCAACGGTAACCTGTCACCTCACAACGGTCTACAACGTTCAAAATCAAGGGAAGGCAGTTGAAGTCTCTATAAATGAGATATGAGAACATCCTTAGAGAGACTAATGAGTTGTTAAACATTTATTGAACATTTATTGAAGTAAGAAAAGAGAGCACTTGAGCTTTGAAGTCCGCCTTCGAGCCTTCACCAACTCTTATCAGAAGCTTGAAGCAACTTTTAAGAAAAGCAAGGAAGCCATTGAAGTGCATTGAAGAGTATTCAATTGAGCTTCACTTGAGCTGCATCGGCAACCATCAGACAACCTAGTTTGTCATTTCTGTTGCTTTTTTATTCTACTCTTAGAATACTTGGGTTATTGGTGAGCCCGGTTGTAAAAACCAAATAGGTTTCTTTGGTGAGCCTACTAAAAACCAAAGTGTAGAGGTTCTAGGTGAGCCTGTGAAAACCTAATGTGGGTTTCTTTGGTGAGCCCGGTTTAAAAACCAAAGTATAGAGGTTGGGATTGTGAGCCTGTAAAACAATCCGACTTTATTTCGGTTTGGAGGATATAGTGGAAATCCCGAGTGGTGAACTTGGGTAGTGGACGTAGGAGCTGGGTTGCTCCGAACCACTCTAAACTTGTTTTGTTTGTGTTGTGCTTTATTTACTTTTCAGCTTCTGCACTTATACTCTGATTAACGCAACACTCAACCACTAAAAGGAATTACTTGTGCACATACTTGCAAGAAATTTTGTAATTCCCAATTCACCCCCCTCTTGAGAAAAGCCACCTGGGCAACAACACTATATGCCATCAAGCATGCACAATATGCACATCATGTCTTGTTTTCCACACATTTGTGCATGCTGTATATGGGATTGTTCTTGCTTTATACACAATTGTGCTGTGTTTTATATATAGCTAGAAAACTAAATTCAAATGGCCATCAGATGAGGGGTTTTTGAACAAAATTTTTATTCAATAGGCCCTCATGACTAAATGATTAGAAAACCTGAAGTCTGCCATTATCTTGCCCATCTAATTGACTAGAAAATCAGGGGATCAAATCATTCATCAGATGGATTAACCTGTCTCTGTTTCAGAACGCCGCTTTGAATATTTAACTTTCTTACTTATGGAGTAAAATTTAAGTATAAAACTGTAGTTGTCTGTTTAGCTAATTCTTTAGCTCTGTTAATAGTTACCAAATAATTAACTTTAGCATCTAGTAGAAAGTTATGGAAGTTGAATGTCACCAAACTTCATCATGTATTGCATACCTATCAATGAAAAGAATGTGTAAGCGAAGAGTTGAATAATAAGTAATATCACAACACAACCTTTTGATCAATTTTGGCTCAGACTGCTTGTCTGCTGCCTAAGAACTTCAAATTATTAGATATCTGTGGTACATATTGGTTGTTGCTTGTTATTTGGAAAATAATCAGTCTGAAGCATAGTTCTTTGAATGTTGCAAATGCCCCTACTATCTGCTTAGGGAACATGATTTATGCTTGATAAGCTTAAACCTTTTATGAACATGTTCCCAATAAGAAGGGAAAACATTCTAAAAATAATAAGATCACCTCAAGGCTTAATTTGTGATTCATAACTTTAGAATCGGCAATAATACAACTAGTTTTCCAAAATTTAATGAGATGAATGTGCGTTTCTGCATCAAGATACACTAACTTGTTTTTATATCAGATGCGTGTCTGAAGACTGGTCATGGCTACATGGTTAAAGCAAATCAATTGTTTCCTTCAATGTTTTGCATGATCTTTGAATGGGTGTTAATAATGTGATTTCTTGCTGTTCTAAGTGTTGAATCTAAATTTGCTCATATTCTGTCAGAAAGAGAGGCTGGAGAGAGAAATGGAGATCAAATGGGTCAGAGATGAAGTACTGCCTCAAGCAAAAGAGAAGGAATTATGTGCATAATCTTTTCATATCGTGAACTCAAGTCTGCAAATATTTTTGTTTTCACTCTTTTCTGTTGTAATGCTTGATGCTGAGCTGGTTGCTGTCAAATGCTTCAAGCTCAGGGATATGATTTCTCTGCATTATGACAATCAATTCTTAGAGAATATTTTATGAAATAACAATTTGATACTGCTGATGACTCCTGCTTTGTTCATATGCCTAATTTTGCATTATAGTGTGATGACCCGGCAATTAACATATCTACATGCAGATTGTTTTTCTGGGGAAGAACAGGGAATTTCTTGCAAGAAAGGATAGTGCATGACAGCATGACAGATTATGCATTGCCACCATAAGGGCTTCCCATAATCAAAATTAATAATATAACCGGTATATGTTCATGGTTACACTAAATTGTTTTGTTCGAGGCACTGTTTATAGAATGTGCAAACTAGAATCAGATTCTATCGACCCCAGCCAGGGCAAACTGTTTTGATATAAACTTTACTTGGGAAGTAGATAACCAGCTGCATGTTGATCTCTGAAAAACAGGTGAAGTGATATGTCTGGTTGAAAAGTAAGGTAGCCTGGAATAAATGCATTAAGTTACTCCTGATCCACTTTACTCTGAAGTCAAATTCTCGACAGTACAGGGTGGAATATATTACTATGGGTTATCTTCAAATTGCACTCTTTGTCAAAATGCCTTAATTTTGGGATAAAGTGGCTCAGAAAAGTGTTTGGCAGGTATAAGCAGGTTGAAGTAGTCTTCTTCCACTTTAACCGCGAACCTATGCAGCCCCTGTGTTATTTGAATTAGTGTACGATTCAAACAACATTTCTAGCTAGGAAAAAATACATTGTTAAAATCATATTCAGTAAATAATCTGTATAGAGATGAAAATGAAATGTGTGCATGTGTTTATGCATATGTGTGCAGTATAACATATGCATCTATGTATGTATGCGTGCATGTGTTAAGCTGAATCTTGCACTGTTCAAGTAACACACCAAGCTAGGAAATATTTTTCGCTCATATTTAGTTATACAATCTGTTCAGATATGAAAAATGATGGGAACATCAATTTATATGCTTAGATGGTTTAAGGAGATGTACCTTCTGTTTCAAGTTGGCTGGCAGATTAGCTGTAAGCTTTTATAGATCATATATTTAAGGCATTCTTCAGTTGCAAGATCTGTTTGAAATGATTATTTCACTCTTTTGGTATTTTACATATAAGCTCCTTGATTTGTCTTCATGTTTGTAACACTCTACAAAAAGCTCAGCTACATGCTTTTGTTCCTTGTTCCATTTCATGATCACTGCACCATTGGTAAATATATGTTCTCCATTGTTTGATCTCTTTGTCGTACTAAAATGTGATTTTCAATTTTATCGCACTTCTTCTTTTCTAAATATGTAGATTACAATATCAAGTACAGATCTATATACTAATGTTCTGAGTTCATTTTTATGTTAAATAATTTGAACATGGTTGAACAAATTAAACACTTATAGTTGCAGCATCTTTGCCTTCAAATTCTGTTTGAGATAAGATGACCAGTCCAGTTCTCTGTCTCCCAAGACCCATTATTCATAGCATATGAGAAGTTGCACACAGAGCTGGATGAACTCATGAACTTCTGGCAGTCTCAAGAAGAGCCTTTTTTTCTTCCTTAAAGTTGAACATATGGATGAATTGCATGCTGAATATTAGGATCTGCAACTTTATTTCTTTCAAGCTGTTTTCCTGGAACAAATTTTGTTTTGCTTGAGGACATAATAATCTAAGGTACAAAAATAAAGGGTCATTTAAAAAAGTATATATATACAGGGAGCCATTTTTGCAAGCTACTATAATTCAGGGAATCATTTTTATTTATTTACTTACTTACTAGGAGAGGCTATTTCCCATCCATCACAATGTGCCAATCTGATTCGGTTGACTGAGCCACTGCTTGCAGCACCAGGTTTTAGTAACCAAGGCCTGGTGGTTCGGCCATACTTATCTAATAAATAAAAAAAGGATCCAAAGAATGGGAAGTTCCTTGTAAGCAGAGATTATCAGTTTTTTTTTTTTTTTTTGACTATATTATCAGGTGTTCGAGACAAAGTTATTCTGCTATTCTGATTGGCTTATTGTAAAACTAATAATAATAATAATATGACATGAATCATGTGAACTTTCTTGTAAACAGGGATATGAAGAGCCAGTTCCCACCATCTCTTCTTGGATTCTTTGGGATGGTAGCTTGGGAAAACGGAAACCTTGGACTTGTTTGCCGATTGAATCCTTGCTTGTCACTGGCTTCAGGAAAGAGCCAGAACCGCGCACGCTTCGGCTTGGTTTTGGATGGATGGGACATGAGAATTAATGAATGTTGGGAAAAAGAGTAACGAGTCATACCATAGGGCCACTCATTGCTGAAAAAAAGTAAAAGGCTGCTCGTCTTGTGAGATACCTTACTTGTCCCTTAATTAACCACTCCTCGGTGTTCTGTCCAATGAGTTGCTAACAAGTCTCGGTTAGAAGGAATCATACGGTATCATGGAGCCAAGCTCAAGGCAGCCGGGTTTGGTGGTGCATATACTTTTATTACCCTCTCTCTCTCTCTCTCTCTCTCTCTCTCTCTCTCTCTCTCTCTCTCTCTCATGTAAATACCAGCATATACAAACCAAACCCAATCCAAGCTCAAAACATCCTCTTTCGGATTTATCTGGTTCCTAGAGACGACAGTGGCGGTTGTCTGAAAAGACTTTTATAAAGTCTAAAGAGCGACCCACTCGAAGCCCAAGGCACCAACATAACCGTGAAAAGCTTTCGCTAGCTACCCTGCCCTCCATTTTAGAGGCTAACAGAAACAAACCTTGTTTCTTACAACTACTCCTTGCACAAACAATAGAAACAATTTAAAATTGCTATCATTTATCGTTCTTTTCCAGCATCATAATCATGTCATGCCAAAAGTGTTCTAGTTTTTTCGATCGATGGTTGTTCCCCTGAAGCAACTTTGATCGTTCCTCCTAACCCCATTGCTTCTCGGTAAAGGCCAGGGTCGACCTTCCCCCTCAATATAAACCTCGCATCAATCCTCTTTGATTATCTGCATACTCCTAAATCCTTCACGTACGTTTCTATTTCCCTCCCTCTTCTCGACCATTGGTTAGAAATGGGGAAGGCTTTGTTGTTTGGGGTGCTGGTTGCACTAGCTTTTGCATCGGCTCATAGCATTCCATTCGACGAGAAGGACCTCGAAACTGAAGAGAACCTGTGGAACTTGTACGAGAGGTGGCGAGGCCACCACACCGTGTCGAGGGACCTCGACGAGAAGCACAAAAGATTCAATGCGTTCCAGGAGAATGTCAAGTTCATCCATGAGTTCAACAAGAAGGATGCACCCTACAAGCTCGCTCTCAACAAGTTTGGTGACACGACAAACCAAGAATTCCGAAGCTGGTATGCTGGTTCCAAGGTACAGCACCACAAGTTGCGCCGCGGGAGCCCTCGTGGCGCCGGAAGTTTCATGCATGAGAATGTTCATGACCTCCCTGCATTGGTTGATTGGAGGCAGAAGGGTGCAGTCACTGCCATCAAGGATCAAGGCCAATGCGGTACATGAGTGTTAATTTCCTATATATATATATATATATATATACACACTTATGAATCATATCATTATATATATATATATATATATATATATATATATATATATATTTCTGTTAGACATACAGCATGATGGAATTATTTGCTTGTTTGTGTTCATAATTTAGGGAGCTGCTGGGCATTCTCGACAGTGGTTGCTGTCGAGGGTATAAATCAGATCAAGACGAAGAAGCTGATTTCCTTGTCAGAGCAAGAGCTTGTTGATTGTGACAATAAGAACAATAATGGATGCAATGGAGGTCTGATGGATTACGCATTCGAATTCATTGTGAAAAATGGAGGTATAACAACAGAAGCTGCGTATCCCTATAAGGCAGAAGATGGAAGATGCAACGTTTCCAAGGTAATCAGGGACTAGATTTTGAGATAGCCATTAATTCCTATGAGATAATAAGACCCTGATTAGATAAATAAATATGCACCGATGTTGTGGACAAAGTATTCTTATGAGATATCTATTTCAGCTTTCCAAAGTAACTTATAATGTTTTACCAAATCTATTTCAAAATTTCATGCATTATGTTCGAGAAATTAATGATTAAAATCTCGGTACGTGTAAAACTGCCAACGGGGCTTTCATGGATCAATCAACCTGATCAAGATCATTCATTTGGCCCATCTAACCTAATTAAGATGCAATCGTTCTCTTATAGAAATTCTTAGGAAGAAGGTTGTTTTGCAGGATAATTCTCCAGCAGTGACGATCGATGGACACGAGAATGTCCCTGCCAATAATGAGGAAGCTCTTATGAAATCTGTGGCTAATCAGCCTGTCTCTGTTGCTATTGAAGCAAGTGGTCTCGAATTCCAGTTCTATTCCGAGGTTTGTGTTCAAGTGGCATGGTTCACCTCTCTCTCTCTCTCTCTCTCTCTCTCTCTCTCTCTATATATATATATATATATATATATATATATATATTCAAATTAATTTGTGCTTGTGAATCCTAAGAAGTCCGTGTAGTGAACCATGATGTTAAAACCGTTGTATGCTAGCTTTACATCGGCAAAAGATTTCTATGCTTCTAAGTGAAATGCTATAATCTGATGGCAGGGTGTTTTCACCGGCAGTTGTGGCACAGAATTAGACCATGGCGTGGCGATCGTGGGGTATGGGACAGCAAATGAAGGAACCAAGTACTGGATTGTGAAGAACTCATGGGGGTCAGCGTGGGGAGAGAGAGGCTACATCAGAATGGAGCGTGGCATCCATGATAGTCATGGCAAATGTGGTATTGCAATGGAGGCTTCATATCCCATCAAGACATCCCCTAATCCTTCCAGGAAGGAAGTCTCCAAGGATGAACTCTAAGATGATAGTAGCATAGAAAATCCACATCTATTTCAGATTTATTCCTTTTATGTACAATTAATGTATTGTAATAGTAATATAGTATGAACAAATATTTGATCAAAAAATAGGGGAAAAATAGTACGAATGAATGAATGAAATTTCTGCATCACATTATAAGAATTTCGTTGTATACATAATTGTTTTAATTAAAGGGATTAAAGTTAATTTCTCTAATCCCAGTAATAATGTAGATTGTGCTGTTCATCTCAAATTAAGTTTGTGCAAGATCATGTATTAATTATTATCAGCAAATTTTATGAAAGGGATGTTATGAAAATGATAAAGTGAAATCATCCAATGCTCTTCCCACTATGTTGATTAGGGGACTTCTTCAATATTTATGATATATATAACATGAGAAGTGCAGTTTATGGGGATTTATGATCTCTTGCTTTCAGTATCTCACCAGCTTCTAGGCAGTAGAATTTACGTGATGCTATATTATATTAGACTCGGTTACCAACTTACCATGTTAAAAAAGTGTAATAACTAGCCGAAGCTTGCATGAAGAGAAATGAGTCGATATTAGATGTAGGTTATATGATAATTAGCTGACTGATAGCAGGCTCCGATATGCTGTTTATCTTTGAAACTAATTTTGGGGTATTAAATTGATTCGGAGCTTTTAGGTACTTCAACATTCAAAAAGGTTATGAACATAATAATATTGTCATGGCCTGGGGCCTGACACTTGACACTAAGCTAAACTAAAAAATTTTCGAACAAATTTTTTAGCAAACTTTTATTATTATTATTTCTTAATGTTGCAAGTCATATGCATATTAATAACGTTAACAACTCGTCTATGGTCTATGTAATGTGTTATCGATCATGATGGTAGTGAGAGGGAAGAAAATAAATCTTAAGTGGTACAGATAATCTAACCGTGGTTATCCATCCCATGGCTAATATATATATATATATATACATGGCTCCAACAAAGCTGATCAACATATTGGGCCATATAACCGGCCTGTGACATACTTCCCAGCCCTGAGGACTTTGCTACCATGCCAGGGTGTGATGGACCATGGACCTAATTATTATGTCGGCCCAGAAATTCTGATGCCGGACAATCGGCCCAATTTCGTGAGTTAATATCTCCTCTTACATGACCATCGGCAAACTTTCCCAATTCCAAGGCTTCGTATCATGTGTCGACAGCCTAAAATATGATCCCTTGCAGGATGGGGTTCCTCGGTGGCACCTACGATCGTACGTACCATCCATCGCATAATGGACAGTTGCGTATAGACACGTACGATATATATCGCACGGTCTATGTTGATGCATGGCCATCCATCGTATGGTTGTCCATCACATAATAAATGATGCGTACAGTACATTTTTTTTCTTCACTGCAACTTTTGCACTACAAGGAATAGTATCATCGTGGATAGCCACCATGTCATTCACTGCTTCATCATCACAGCATGCTATATATCGCGTTAATGATGTCCCATCATATTCTAAAAATGAATGCAAGCTGCCATCTTTGAGATTAATGATACGATGACTATCCATGACGATACCACATTCTGTGCAAAAGTTACACCGAAGAGGATCAAATTTCATCCTAACTTGTTGCATATAATATAACTGGGCCTGGAGCCAATCCAATTCTGGATAGAGTTGTCTGTCCCCAGGTTATTCTTAAGACCATTAGGGACCTGAATTCCTCCTTATCAAGGGTTTAGTTTGAAAAAGTTTTGGATCGCAAAACCTATACAGGGTTTGCGGCATATCAGAGGCTCTGCAGCATAAATTCTGGTTTACCACATGTCTATACGTATATATTTTTTTTAAAGAATGGAACTAAAAGTGGGGTTAGTAATTCTCGTGCTATTCTGGTCGATGGTCAGTCCCGTGTGCCTGCCCTACCTAGACTTTAATCGACGCATTGGGTTTCTTGAGCATGCAATGGAGAAGAAATTGCTTTGAAAATTTTAAAACCATCGAGAAAATTGTTCAAAATTATTATAGTATTTACAAAAATTTTAAAATTTCAATATTTTTTGTTGGGCAAGCTGATGTATGCTTTCGGTGATTTAATATTTTGTTAAATTCATGATTTATTTAGAAAAAAATTTTGAAAATTCGATCCTCTCTTCAAAAAATCTACTTCGATTATTTGTAGCAATCGAGGAATGCAATACAAAGCAGTACTCTTGTAGCGCGCAGGGTCAAGCTAGGTTTCACTTGGTTCCTGTGGTTTGGGATTTATATGCCATCCAAAATTTCTCTCTTTCATAGGAAAGTTCTTATGTTGCTCGATATCATGAGCTAAAATTGAGTTTGAATCCTCTTTAAGCACAGGAGCAAAATCGGTGGTTTGGTTAGCAATCTTAACCATCAATTTATAGCAAGATGGCCCATAATGCACTAGGGCCACGTATTGCATAAGCACCATACCATGTATAATAGGGGAACAATACATCGTGACTGTTATGACAACTACCGACTCAGCTCCAAGACTCCCACCGAACCATCGGCTAAGACGGAGACTCCTGTAAGACAATCAAGGAGCAACCCCAGCACCGACTGCCATCCCCAACTTGCTCGACGACCAACAAAATAGAAGATAATATAGCTTTTGACTTGCCGACCATCTCCAGTGTCGGCACTGACAGACTGGAGGCGGGCTTGACCCACATGACCATCATGCCCCCATTTGGATCCAGCTAAGGGCCATACTCAGTCACGAACATTACGGAGTTGGGGACCCTCTCTCGGTCAGGACCTCTCTTGGCCCGGTCCCCTCAACGTTCAAGGCCAACAACAATCAGTATTGACTGTCCTAGCATTCTAATCGCATCACATGTCCCAAAGATGCTAATAGCCACCAGGATCATGGTAGATAGGTTCGTGGGAGGCAGCATCTTTGCGGAATCAGCAGCTCTAATAGAAAAGATACTAATGGAGGGGGCTATAAGGGACAAGATTCTAACTTGTCAGAATCCATTATTCTTAACAGAGACCAACTCCCTGGCAGTCTTTCATTACTCCACGTAACATTATAAATAGGTAAGAAGGATACCCGACGAGGTACATTTTTTGACACACTCCTCCATACTTGTGCTCACAAGTCATCAGGGTTCCCAACTTCGGTTGCTGTTATTTACTTCATCCTTCTTTATTGATTTAAGCATCGGAGTATCCCTGTCAGTAATCCTGGTCCGGGAACTTCTTATAGATCTCCTTTCGTGAGCGACCAGTTATAGCGCATTCAATTTTATCTGAGAATACTGGAAAACTTGCCGGTACCGCCATAATCTATTGAAGGGTGATCTGGCCGTAACAACGACCATCTTGTAATACATAGATGGCCATGATTGCAGAGACAGGTCATCTAATTCGATCCCCGGATTAAAGAAGATCTAGACTCAAAATAATCTATTAACTCTGATTGCACCATGGTAACCGTTATTGGACCACTGCAGCTCAATGACTTCGTCGGATTTAAGACATCATATTTTCAAGGATGATCATGGTAATTACTCCTGCTACTTAAATGTGAATCTCAAAGTTAACACTAGGATTCCACATTTTTTCTATCCTCCTGTTACCTTGATCTTATGAGATAATCTTTTGAGATTTCTTAGAAGATTTTATTCCTTCAAAAATGCATTACTCTCCATTCTTCTTCTTCTTCTTCTTTTGGCTGCATTTCGTTTGATAATTGCAAGGCACTCAAAACCAGGTTAATAGTGCTTTTGCTAGCATGGAAGCGGCATCAAGTTCTAAACTTAATTTTTTTCACAAAAGATATAAAAAAACTTTAGACCCTTTATGTTTGTGATCCAAACATCCAAGGTTAAAGGTACCCAAAATCTTATTTCATTTGTTTGAAAGATCTTCCTAGTTGAGTTATTTAATTATCTTGCGATCAAACTCTGAGACCGAGCTCAGATCATTAGGAACTGCGATGAACTGAGGTCAGTATGTTAGTTGATCGCAGAACCTGAAAAAAATTTTCTTATTATAATTTTTTGGATGGATAATCCATCGACACCAAGCCAGTCAAAATTTAGGAAATAGGAGAAGAGAGAAGAATGGGAAAGTAAGAGAATATATGCTATGGTTTGGGATTCAACCCCAAAAAAAGCCCAGACACGGCCCAGGAAGCAGCAAGGCCCGGCCCCGAGTGAAATGTAGCCCAGAACCATGACTGCGGCAAGCCGACATGGCCAGGAATGCACACGAGGCTAGCTCAGGCCCATACGGTCCTTGCATTTCAGCTTCTCTCCCATCACGGTGTATGGTGGACCAGGTGGTCTACACCTCTGTGACACGGTCCACGACCAAGGAATTGTGGCCTACGAAATTTTTTACATGGTGCATGTGCATCTATCATGCGATCAAGCAGCCATGCACATTCCCGCCTCAATTTGATGGTGCAAGCATGATTCGTCTCCAATGCGGACTGTTTTGTGTGATTTGTAGCACAATGGAGGGTGATCGACCGTCGGAAAGAGCTCTATGGTCAAATAGGAGTTATTTGAGATGCAGAACTTTATTTTGGACATAGTTTGGATCGTTGGATTTTTGGTGAGATTCTTTTCATGCCAGATGCTATAAAATAAGGAACAAGGGTCAAGGCAACCAAGACATGGGGATCCAGAGGAATTTCAAAGGATATAGTAGTGATAGAAAAAATCTGTAGAGGCTGAGAGTCGAAAGCTTATTAGAGAGATATTGGATTTTCTTATTGAGATAACTGTACGGGATTGAGAATGGAAATTTCAATCTTATAAGTAATTATTCTTTTATAGTAAAACACTTAATGTCTAATTTAATTTAATTTAATTTATTTTTTCTCTTCGTCCTTCTTCTACAGTATCAACATCGACGTCATGATTCTAGGAACAGGAATCAATATTTCACATTAGGGATTTTCCAAAAAAGTGGTATCAGTACAAATAGTACTACAATAACTGGTGTCAGAATCTCAAATTGCCAATGTTGATCGAGATCAAAGAAGATTGAAAAGAGAAGAGCAATCAAGATAGAGATCAACCAGTTCGACAGAAAAAGCAATTTCTTCTCTAGCAAGCGAGGATAAAAGACATACTGATTTAGCAAAGATTGATCGATGCTCTCTTATGCGATGAGAGGTTAGCCACCATGAAGGACAAAACTTGGAGATGGCTTCAGATGCAGGTGGTGAGCACTATTCACTTGTATTTGACAAATGAGGTAAGGATCCGTATACTGAATGATACGTTCTCGATGGTGCTATGGGCGAAGTCTAAAGAGTTGTACATGGCAAAATCCCTCACCAATACACTATTCATATAGAAGCAGTTCTATCAACTATGGATGACTGAAAGACAGAGCATGCAAGAGCACCTGAATAATTTTCAGAAGATTCTCATCGATCTTCTTAGTGTTGGCGAGAAAGTTGAGGAGAAGACTAGGGCACTAGTCTTACTTTCATTACTTCCGCACTCCTTCAAGTTTTCGGTGACTGCTCTTCTAGTGAGAAAGAGTACCATCAAGATGGAGGAGGTGACTTCGGTACTACTCTAGAACGAGGTTTTCAGATAGAAGAACCAAGCTTCGAATTTAGACGGAAACTCAGTGTTGGCAGCTTCTGGAGAAGCTGACAGCAAAAGGCAGAGCGATAGAGAACTGCGAGATGATAGTCCAAGTTGAAGGATGCAAGCAAAATCAAATGCTATTGGTATGACGAGTTGGGGTATCGTATCAGAGATTACATATAGCTCAAAAATTGGACGAAGGCTATTGTGGTGGTGACCGAGGGTAGTGACGGTAATGAATAATAAGTGATGCACTCATGGTATCCAATAAAGTATCTTCTTCTTCTTTGTGAATTTTAGATTTTGTATGTCCATATTATATTTGTTGTAGAAAGGAACTGTTGACTCTCTAAAGAGTAGTGAGGGTTCTATCCACTTGCCAAATGGATCAGGCTGTGCGATCGATGGTGTCAGGATAGTCAGCTTGAAAATACATGATGGGACAGTTAGAAAACTATATGAGGTGTGATATATATCCAGTTTCGACAAAAATCTAATTTCACTCAGAAAACTAGATTCAAAAGGCTATACATGGAAAGCCGGTGATGAAATCCTGAAGATTATCCGTAATAGTAGGGTCATCTTATAGGGGAGAAGCATGGAGGTTACTACCTCTTGATAGGGAGTCTAATGCGATGCAGTCCCTAATACAGATAGAAGTCCAATACAAGGTAGAGTTTCGGAAGCACGTGGATCGAGCATGAGATAAGAGACTCGGGAAGACAGCAGACGATGTTGCACAGTAAAATTTCTATTACCATAAGTTTTTTCAAGCAGGTCTCAGGTCAGGCAGAGCATAGTATACAACAGAGACAGAATCAAGCTACCTAGCTCGACTCATATGTTTGCCCATCCATAAGTAGCATGCATTTATCTCAGGGCATAGGGACATTTTTCAAGAGCTTTTGAAATCAAAAAGATGATGAATGTTAAGTCAAGGTAGAAATTGTTGGGTTTAGCATCTCAATTTGGTCCCAAAAAAAGCCTAAATGCAGCCCATGAAGTAGTAAAGCTCGACCAAGAACCATGCCTGTGACCCGTAAAGGTGTGCGGCCTGCAGGCTAGGCACGACCCACAGCACAGCCGACCTAGGCCCAGGTGGTCCGTGCATTTCAATTTCTCCCCCATCACGGTGTGTCGTGGACCGAGCAATCCACACCTTTGTGACATGGTCCATGATCAAGGAATTGCTATTTATTGCATTTTTTATGTAGTGTACGCATGTTTGCCATGCAATCGAGCAGTTGGGTGCATCCCTGTCTCAATCCAACAATGCACCGTGATTCGACTCCAATGCAGACTGTTTTGCATGATTTGCGATACGATGGAGGGTGATCGATGACTAGGAGGGCTCTATAATCAAACATGAGTTATTTGAGGTATAAAATTCTATTTTGGAGATGATTTGGACCGTTCGACTCCTGATAAGATACTCTTCATGCTAGAAGCTATAAAAGGAGGTACAGGAATTATGATAGCCAAGATATGAGAATCCAGAGGGCTTCCAAAATGTATGGTAATGGCAAAAAAAGTTTATAGGAGCCGATGGTTGAGAGCTTATAAAAAAAATTTTGAATTTCTTGTTGAAAAAACTATATGAATTTGGGAAGAAGAGTTCCATTATTATCAAAAATTATTTTTTTATAATAAAATCTTGTACATATAATTATTTATTTTTTATTTATTTATCGTGATCTCGAAAATAATAATTTATTTATATAATTTTTTTTAAAAAATAATATCAATATATTTATCATCATAATAGTTAAACTCGGGCATTTCAGTATTTTCTGTCCAAGAAATATTCCTGCAAGGAACTATTTTTTATCTCGATAAGCATCGGCTATCACATCGCCCTTCAATATCTCAGGCCTCTAAAGTTCATCAGCAAACATATATATATATATATATATATATATATATATATATATATATAAAAGAAAGCAAATTGTACGTATCCACTGGCCTAAGGTCAGTCATCCACAAAAATCTGAGAGAGTACGTGGTATATACTTTCCTACCCCTATGGGAAACTTTTCATTTGTTCGCCAGAATCTACGGCTGAAACTGAGCAAGAGGCATATACCGGATTCAAGAGACATTTTGCAGCGGACGACCGTAGAGAGATTAGAAAGGTTTTTGAAGTGATGGAGGGAGTACACCCCCCAGTAGGACGTACAGCTACATTAAATGGGTGCTTTCATCACATTCATTTATAAGTCCCCGTCCCTTTTTCTTTTATTTTTAACCTCCCCTCTCTCTCTCTCTCTCTCTCTCTCTCTCTCTCTCTCTCGTATCTCATATTAATATGCGAGCCCGACGACCGGTTTCCCAACCCCGCACCCTCCACACGCCCGGCGGGGCGCCGGCTCCGGATTACGACGCCACGACGTCGATGTTGAGGTGCGCCGTCCCACACTTCCCATCAGCCAATATTTTTATATCGGTTTTAAATTATCATAATGATATATATTTTCAATATAATACTATCTTAATTAGTAATAGTGTTATAAATTTTATATATAATGTACGTAACCATATTATAAAAATATTATATTTTTAAAATAGTATGATATTTATTATACCCAGCCGGTCCAGCATCAAATCGACCACCATATCTTCTAAGGTCTGATCGGGCCGCTCTCGTAGACATTCGAGTAACTCTCTCCCGTTGAAGCTCCGACGGATGCTCTCTTTCGAAGATCCGATTGATCCACTGAAATAGAGATCCGAGCGACTCATTTCTGCTAAGGTCCGGTCAACCTTCTCCTGCTGAAGCTCCGACGGATGTTCTCCTTCTGAGATCCGACTGACTCACTGAAGTAGAGGTCCGAACGATCCACTTCTGCTGAGATCCGGTCGACCTTCTTCTGCTGAAGTTCCAGCGGATGCTCTCCTTCTGAGGTCCGACTGACCCACTGAAGTGAAGTATGAACGACCCACTTCTGCTGAGATCCGGTCGACCTTCTCATACTGAAGCTCCGACGGACACTCTCCTTCTGAGGTCCGACTGACCCACTGAAATAGAGGTCCGAACGACCCACTTTTGCTGAGATCCGGTCGACCTTCTCCTGCTAAAGCTCCGATGGACACTCTCTCTCTGAGGTTCGACTGACCCATTAAAATAGAGGTCCGAGCGACCCACTTTCACCGAGGTCCGACCAACCCGCTCCAAGGATCTCAATAACTCCAGAAGCCTCCTCTAGCTAACACCAGAATTCTGTTATAACAGACTCCTGCCATATCGGCACTACTACTCCACTACTTCCACGATGTCGTCCTATCTTGGTGCCACGTGGCCACTCTTCGGATTCTCTTAGGGGAAGATCAATCTTTCCAGGCTTCACCTCTAACGAATTTTGGCACTGTTCCGTGCCTATATAAGATAAACTAGGGGACACAGGACGGTAAGCAAGCTAAGGCAAGCAGTAGCACTCTCTTTCCTCTCCATACGCTGCCTCTTTGATTCCTCCATCGTATTGCCCTCAAGTTCTCGCTAACTTAAGCATCGTAGCGTTTCCCGTCGGAACACCACCAGTTCTCAGAAACTTTGTTGCAAGTAAACCGGGAGAAAAGCGCTCCAGTCCAGCCATCCAAGTCCAGTCCGGAAGAAGTTACAGCAATAATATTAATAATGTATAATATATAAGAATATTAGATATTAATCTTTTGAATAGAATACTAATGTTAAACTTTAAATTGCAATAACATCATATTATATATTAATATATAGCATATTAATATATTTTAATAAGTTAATATTGTATATAATACATTTTTGTTGCAATTATAATATTGATTATTATATTATACTATGACTATGTTAGTAGTATAATTTTAGGACCGAGAGGACAATTTAAGTTAAAAAGAATAGGTACAAAAAATTGGGAATGGACATGAGGCTATTTCACGTGGAATGGCCGATGGCCGAAAAAAAGAGGGTTAGAAAGTTTGATCTGACGGTGCTCGTTACAAAATAATTAATGTTTGGTTATTCCAAGGACCACCATATGATTTTGTTCGTTGACAATGAAACTTAAATATTTGTATAACTAACAAGTATCACTAATTAATCACAAATGATTACCTACGAAGAAACTAATTAAGAAGAGGGGGGCTGATTCTAATTCAATATAATTGTTAAAAAATAGCCTAATATTGCTAATTAAAAATATTTTATCATTTATTTGAGGTGGCCTGATCCTTTTATGTTGAGATTGATGGCTAAGTTCATGATTGACTCCCAGAATTCGTAGTGTTGACGCTGAATCCCTACCGATTGGATGGAGTGATTCGTCCGCCGGTTCGTCATCAACTGGAACCTGCAAAACAACTTTTCTGACCAGAATTTTTTCGGTAGGGGATACTTCGATGCCACAGTTAGCAAGAATTCAGGCAGCAGAATGGAGAGCTCGAGAGCAGAAAATGGTGAGCAAAAGGAAGAAGATGGCTCAAGTTTGCTCAGATTTAGCTTAGCTTAGCCTTGTTTAATTTACCTGAGTGTCCCCCTTACCAGTATTTATAGGCATAATATAACTACTTACGGTTATGGGAGTTAGTTAGGAAAACCTCCTCATAACAGTAAGTAGTGGCGGTCAGAAAATCAGTTATTTGATCATGTGGGTGGTTACAACAACTAGAACAACCTTTAACCG
The DNA here is from genome assembly GCA_021397845.1 of Areca catechu. Lineage (NCBI taxonomy): Eukaryota > Viridiplantae > Streptophyta > Magnoliopsida > Arecales > Arecaceae > Areca > Areca catechu. Next base: position 19,681,075 of record CM038040.1, read on the forward strand.
TTTCAGGTTGAAGGATTGCTCTGAAGCTACAAATGCGTTTAGGAAAAGTCCAAAGTGAAGCTATCAATCTCTTCAAATGGCCTTCCTTGGAAGGGCCTGAGGGAATGTTAGCTGTATGCTTCGGACATCCCTCTTAGAAATGAATAATGAAAACAAGTAACTACTTACTGTAGTGTCGAAGAGAAGAAAATATTCCAAAGGCATAGTTTTCGGATCAAGCTGAAGACACGAAGTCGAAGGAAAGAATAATAGGCATTCTCTTCGTATCAAGCTGAAGATGCGAAGCCGAAAGAATAATCAATAGGCTTGCTTCTTCGGACCAGGTTGAAGATACGAAGCTGAAGGATGGAGTAACATATCCGACGTATTCTTCGAACCAGGTCCAGGCGTACTCTTCGGACCATGCTTAAAGAGATTTCTTTTAGTGCATTGGTTCAGCCTATAGATCGAAAAATTTGAAACTGGCTCGATTGATGGACCAGTAACCATTTTATATTGAGTCGGATTATCATAACACGTAGTATCTTTGATGTCAACGAAGTGTGCAGCTGAGAAGATAACTGGGCTAGATTTGGTATGCATATGTTGCTCTTTTAATTAGAGAATCTTGTGCTCATTTGCTCCCAGGTTTACTTTCAGGTGTAGGTAGTTGATTGATGATTAATGGAGATTTATTAATGTGCTATGTGACTCTTGGATTTCAAATGTCCCACTTGATCATTGCTCATTCACCATTAGTTATGAAGCCATGGAAAATAATTAAGGTGGTCCATGACCTAATCTCAAATGGAGCGAGAATGCATGATAGAGGACTAATGAAGGCATGTTTTGGTGGTGAGCTCAGCTCAAGAGTTCTAACCCATAATAGTTTCTTTGAGTGATTATTCAGGTAGATTAGTTTGGGATAGTGCTAGCTCTCAAAGAGTAAAGTTCAGTAAACTGTATCTCCTTCTTAGGTAGGGCTGGAAATGGGCCGGTCCAAAAGTCCATTGTTTGGAACCGGGCTAGGCCAGCTCAATAAACTTCGGACCGGCCTGAAGTTGATTCAGGCTGCGTACGAAATTTTAAGCATATTGGACTAGTCTTAGGGCTGTAACATTGAGTCAATTTAATTTTTCGGCCAAAGAAATGCTCGGATTTGGTCCAAAAATTTTTAAAATATAATCTTTGGGCCGGCCCATTTTCGGCCCTATTCCTAGGAGGCCTTCGGTGCTATCAAATTAGATTAGGTGCGGAGCATACGGGTTCATCCTAGAGTCATTAGGATATTGCTATTCCTCCCTACTATGATCAGGAATGTCGAGGAGATGGTTGATCATGCTATTTTTGGTTATCTAAGAGTTTCTCTTATTTGAAGCCGAGCATTTAGTTGGTTGGCCATCATACCCAACCCTAGGATAGGGACACTTTCATTCACAATATTAGATGGGAGAGTCATGTAGGAGCTACACATCTAGGACATAGGAGCTACACATCAAGGATAGTTGATAGATCTATGCTATATTACTTACTATATTGGGATAATCAAAAGCATCATGATTTAATTTGGACAACATCCATGATAGCGTAGTTAGGATTTTGATGATAACCATGGTTGATGCCACTAAGTTCACAAGGATCGATTTTGAAGGAGTCTTCTATAGTTGGGAAAACATGTATCCTACTACTATAGCCTCTACATTTCACGTAATTCATTTTTCATGAGAACCCCCACCTCCTAGCTTCCTCAAAATCAATTTTGACGATAGTGTAAACGGCAATATGGAGGACCTAGATTTAACGTCTATGATATGTGATCGCTCCTTGTCACAGCTAGTGATATTTTACTCTTTAACATGTCTATATTTGTATCTCAAGCTAAATTGAGAGCTACATGGGAAGGCTTGGTGTATGCCATTTCTAGCTTGCAAGCTAATAAAATGATCTTAGAAGGGAACTCCAAGATTTTGAACTTGTGGTTGCCTATTAGGTCAGAACTCTCTAAAGCCTATCTTCCTCTACTGGCTATTGCCAGGGGACTTATTACTCGGTGCTCCTGTTGCTTGTTCAGACATTTATATATGAATGATTGATTGGATAATATCTTATGTGGTTGAGCATATTGGTGGTATGGTTTAATTTGTACATATGCAGCAAGACTTTCCTGCCATCTCCATGGTTTGATTATGTTGGATAACTATGGAGGTATATTTATACTAAAGCTTCTTAATAAAGCTAGTTTCAATCCAAAAAAAAAAAAAAAAATCTAGTTGTAAGAATATTTTTCTAATTAATTATCAATTCTTTCATAGAATTTATTTCTAGAAAATTTTCTAAAACATTTTTTTTTTCTAAATTACTAGCTTACTGTGAATTAAATGCGTTCCTTCTTTTTTTTATAACCATAAGTGATCAAATTTATTTCATATAAGGAAATTCTTTGCAATGCATGTTAATTTTCTATATCATTTTAATGCTCGCTTGACAATAAAAGTTCAACCTCCATGACATAAGAATATGGAGGCAATAAACATCTCATAGTTGACAATAAAATTCAACCATACCCTGTGCATTGTACCAATTTATGCAAGTTGGACTAATTCCATCTATCAAGTCGTATATCGAGTTTTCCAAGTACAAAGAAATGAGCACTGGCATTTCTATGGTGAAATTTGGCATTATGTAGAGTTAACTCATGATATAGTAGCAACCTTAACCATCAAGTTCCAAGTTAAAAAATCATTTTTATACTCTAGTATTCCAATATAAAAATTTCATGTTAGAACCCTCTCCGGTCTAGTCCATTGCTGAAATCATGGCTGTTGAATTCCTTGTATTGTACGAGACTCATGTAATCAAGGGATGTGTGATTCTTAACATGACATTGCGCGCTCTATGCATGACACCCCGTCCCACTTCTCGGTTCAAAATTTTCCAACTCCAAAGCCTAAAGAATTGCAGCTTTTCTTTCTTTCTTTCTCTCTTTTCCCTCCTCCCTTTTCCGGTTAAGCCGGCTCTCACATGGTAAGGTAGAGACAACCCAGACAACGGCTCTGCACACAAAAAGCTTAACCGAGTTGAATCTTGGAACGTAGAACTCAAACTTCATTCCAAATAGCAAAGACTTGCTGCTCTCTCACCAACCATATAATATATGAACTCCATACTCCAATCCCCATTATAAATATCAGTTTCTTGGTTTCTTAACGTTACCAATTGCCAAATAAAAACACACTCCACTGTCACTCATGCTGGTAGATTCCTGGCAGCTGGTATATATACTTCCCGATCTCCATACTAAACTTTTGTGGTCCGCCAAAACCTACGTCAGAAACTGACCCACAACCGTACCCAATACCGTAGCAGATAGACATACGGACTCATAGAGACATATGTTAAGGACGACCGTATAGATTTTTTAGAGTACATGTCATCCCACTCATTTATTCTAACCACGATCTATGTATATATATATATATATATAGAGAGAGAGAGAGAGAGAGAGATACGCACACGAGGTGCCGGGGGTCCGGCCGGCTCCAGATGACGAGGCCAGGACGTGGACGTTGACGTGTCCTCCCTCCAACACGTCCCATCGGACCACCCATAGAACCACCCACCGCACATCCCTAGATTCAGGGAAGCCAGTTATGTCACGGACGTGCACGTTGGGTGCTAATTCGGGTGGGATTTGGTAGCTGGGAGCGGGAAGTGGAGGGGTGGGGGACGGGGGCGGGACCGCGGGAGCGTCGTCTCGGGCCCAGCTGGCGGTGTACGGAGTCGGTCAACCGGGACGACCGCAGCGCGGAGAGGGCCACGTCAACGGACATCGTCCAACGTGGTCGGGTCGCTTACCTGTCAGGCACTTAGAGGCTGACACTACCTCGATATCCGAGCCCTCCTTTATTTATTATTACTTTTTCCCACGACCCACTCTTTTGCATGGAGAACATCCTAATACCCGGATATTTCATTCAGCCAGCCATATCTCTCTCTCCCTCTCCCCCCAATAAAAAGGAGACGAGTTATTGTTATTATTATTATGGCAGTAACTGGAGAATTGTTTTAGTACTCGGATTGATTCATTCATTAAATGACGGAAAAAAACAAACTGCTGTGACGCGATACCGGCGTACACCTCACCGGCGGGGATAATGGCAGCAATTAAATACCCGGAACACCAGAACGGCGCCGGAGAGGTAGGATTGGACTGCCAACTTACTAGCTTCGTAGGGGATGGAGGAAAGAAAGAGGAGGATAGGATAGCTAGAGATGACATCAGCATTCTAAATATAACTCACGAAGCATTGCTTTATATGGTTTATATAAGTCAAGAGGGGTGTGGTTTAAAAGCGGGAGAGAAACTATTATCCGAGTTCTGCCCCGAGCCATTATTGGATGCAGTCTTTTCACTTTCCATAGGAACCAGAGATTTAGCCAATACAAGAGCCAGGTCCCGAAGATCAACCGTATAAAAAGGACACAGACCGAGTCAAGAATGTTTATATCATCCTAGCTGAGCTACGTTCATGTGCACATTTTAGGCATAGATCTTCTTGTTCGTTTTTTATCATTATATTTTTTTGTGCTGTCTACGGTTGGAAGTGCTACTACTGTTCCAGGTCACTTCAAGTGCATGGATCTTCGCGAACACGCCTAACCATTGTGTAGGTTCTGTAATCTATTCATCACCATTATGTTCTGTTCCTCATAAAAAATATTAACCATTACGTGCTGCTAGTCAAAAACAAACATTAAGCACTGGGAGTTGCCCTTCCTCATACTATCTGTCGCATAAAATTACACCCTCCATCTCGTAATTCGAAGTTGCTTAGTCCAAAGCGCATTAGGCCTCGAATGAGTCATTCTTTAATGGTTGCATGCACGAGGACTCGGTTATTTTAATTATAAGACCAGACATACCGTTGAATTGCAAGGTTGAAGAATTATATATATCATATATCACCATTGTCACTATTTATTTCCAACAGTACCAGTCAAAGCACCCTATTTGATGAAATGTGAGGACTACGCGCATGCTAGCAGGCCAATCGGAGGGCTACTAACATGCACCAGAGGATCTACCGTCAACTGAGAAGACCAGACGGCTTCTCTCCTGCTGCTGACTCGGCCATCTGCCCGCCACGAATCGGCAGTGGATTGGAAGCTTTGTCGCTTCCACTTCGATATTACTCCTTCATAAAATAATAAAATATAATACACTCCATAAAAAACAAAATTAATTACTATAACATAGAGAGAGGGAGAGAGGGAGAGAGGAAGACAAGCAAACGAAGACAGAAACATGTGATAAATATTATTATCATCCGCATACGAAGCGATAGATAGAGAGAGAGAGAGAGAGAGAGAGGAGCAAAGGATGAAGTAGATCCCGTACAGCCGTTGGGAAGGGATGGGCTTTGAAGCTGGTAACTGTAATTAAAGATGAATCACATCACCATCGTCGTCGAATCCTGGATACCCACCAAATGCATCAATCTAACCTACCTCTTGATAAGCTTTGAACCCTCGATACAAAAGAGGAGCCAGAGAGAGAAGCTTGTGGGTGTTCAGATGTGTCCACTCACTGGATAATGCCTGGCCGCCTAGACTTGGCTATAGGATAGGCTTAGGAGTGCCTCCGAGAGGCGACTCCCGGTCTCGTCGCTGCCGCCTTCCTCGTCGCTGCCGCTGCCGCCGCCGCCGCCTCCCACGTCCTCCTCGTCATCATCATCATCATCATCATGCTCGGCGTTGTCAGATGGCGCGTGGGTCGAGGTGGTGGTGGAGGACGCTCCCCCGCCATCGGACGGCGGTGGCGCCACAGCAGCCGCTGCCTCGGAGGCGGCCAGCTGCTCGCTGGCGCGGCGCATCCGGTCGACGACCCGCTTTGTCAGAGAGACCGGGCCGCGGCCGCCAATGGGGACGGGGTCGGTCAGCTGCCTGCCGTCGCGGGGCGGGGAGAAGACCACCGGCATGTACTCGTCGTTGTCGCACGCGAACTTGGAGTTCTTGAAGTGCTCCTTCAGCGCCTCCAAGCCCTTTTTGTCCCCACCACCCAAGAACAAAAATTCCAAGTACAAAATTAGCTAAAAATTAGCAAACTTAAATGAAGTACTTGCCTTTTCCAAATTTATTCTACTGTCTAGCATGGGAAAGGAAATGATTTTATGTTATAATTATCAGAAATTATAATACCTGCAAGCGAGCGTAGGTGACCTGGCAAATCTTTCGGGAGTTGAAGACCTCCCAGGGTTGCTTGTGGAAGGCTTTGTAGAGTCTGTAAGCAGCCTCCGGAGATGTGAGATTTACGAAACCATATCCAACATTGCACTTGTTGCTGAATTACACCAAAGAAAGGTCTTAAGACATCTTTTGAACCACGGAGAAGCAAAAGAATTCAAGCCCATCCCCCCCCCCCCAAAAAAAAAAAAAAAAAATCTTTTTAGCTACTATTTTTTTAGAATCTAAAAGCTGCTTTTCCCGTTTCAGTTGTGATGTGAAAGAGAGCTAAAGGAACGAGCTAGAAAGTGGATGCTATGGGAGTTTCTTTTATTGATGCATAATATATTAGTATTATTATTACTAATTAATTTTCACAGTCATTCAAGTTCTGATGGGTCTTTTCTTTCCTCCTTCCAAGTCTACTAAGTTTCCAACTGATTAGGGTTTGTTATTTAAGTTTATGATTTCCCAATTTCCTCCTTTCTTCCAAAAAGCGACACAGAGAGAGAGAGAGCCAGAAAGGAAAAAATCGTATCGGCCTTTTTATAACACAGCCCACTCCATTTCCATTTGGGTTATAACCGGGGTACGGCGAAGATACCAGCCTGCCTTTCTTTGATCCAACGTCTCTCCCCTCGTTCTCCCTTTCCTATTTTCGGTTAATTTTTCCATCACCCTGCAACCCTTCCCTTTTCTCTGATTTGGGCATAGCCTTTTGGTCTTTCTTTTTTTTAAAAAAAAAATTAATTTAATTTTTAATCCGAAGCAACCCAAATTAATTATAAAGAAACAAACCACCTTTATTATCTAATTAATAAACAGGCGCATAAAAGAATGAAAGAAAACACTCCTTCCTTCCACTTACTTGAAATCGATGGGGAGATAGACGAAGTCGTAGGCTGAGTTGGGCTCATCCTCTCCCCACTCCTCTCCAATCTTCTCGTTGCAGTGAATGCAGTGGTTGTCCAGCATATTCAACAACAGCTTCTGACTGCATCCAATTATAATCCATCTCCCAACTAAAATTCTCGTATAATTAACATCAAACACAGAAAATGTTTTATTTATTAATGACTAGAGAGAGAGAGACGTGGTGGGGGGACGGTGGGAGACCTGTACTTGTTGGGGATGTTTCTAATCATGACGGTGGTCCTGGAATCTCTACAAGAGGATGCGGATTCCTCCTCCGCCTCCCCCGCTTCTTTGAACAGAAATCTCGCCTCCCCGCCGCCGTTCTTACCATGATGACTCTTCCACCCCTTCCTGCTCGACTGCTGCTGCTTTGATGATGAGGACGACGACGACGCTTGCTGGCTGCTGCTGCCACCACCTTTGTTCCTCCTCCCACTGCCGCTGCTACCGTTGCCACCATTACTATTTCTCGCACTGCTGCTGCCACCGGTGCTCGTCCTCTTCAACAACACCACTCCCTCCCCACTCCCCCCACTCGGTGCGGGCGATGATGAAGGCTGGGGAGCTCCACCACTGCCTTGAACCCATCTGGTCGTTCGCAGAAGCCTCGGAGGTAGAGGATAGTTCTGGTGACCGGAACTACTCCTCTTCGGGTAATTGCTGCTACCATGAATGGAAGTATTAATAGTAGTAGTAGTACTGGTGGTATTAATGGATTGGAAGGAATTGGAGAAATAAGACCATCAGACCTTCTTGCCTGGCCACCTGGTCTGAAGAATTCGAGCACGAGTCTTCTTCCAAGGATTTCCTTGCCGTTGAGGTCGGAGAGGGCACGAGAGGCGTCCCGTGTGTCGAACAACTCCACCACCCTGTGGTGGGGTCTTGAGGCCATCTCCTTCACCTCCTTCACGGCTCCTGTAAACAAAACAACCAGACAGATGAAATGGGAAAAGATCTAAGATTGCCAGAATTGTGTAACGAACACTCAAATGTCTTGTCGAGGGGAAAACTGAGATCCAATGTTTCCTTCTCTCTTGCAAAGAAAGAAAAATAAAAGGCTCTTTCCTATAAAAAAAGGAAGCTGGAGGAAAGAAAACATAATGAGACGAAGCACGACAGATACCATACCAAAGAAAGATTTGTCTCTCAGCTACACAAATTCGGTGATGACATGTATGCATAAAATCAAAAACGAAAAACAACAAAACATAGAGAAAGAATGCTTAGAAATAATACAAACAAAAGAAAACAACCGATATAGCATAAGCTGAACGAAGTCTTGGAGCAACACTTGAAAAAAAATTTAGAGGACAAGACGAGAGCAGAAAGTATGGATGTCATAAAATGCCAGATGAGAAATTAACAAGGGTTATCGATTACTGGATGCTATTATTCGTAGGTTGATTAAGCTTTCATTACCGAAAGGCTGGAAAATTTCTCGGAGCGCAAGCGAAGAGACGCTTGGATCCAAATTGAAGACAACGAGGGAACCATGGTTGGGGTCGTCGAAAGCCCTGGCCGCGAACTGGGCCCACACCGCCTGGCCGGCGATCAGCCCCCGCCACCCCATCGGGTGCATGACCACCATCCCGGGGCCACCGGGCTCCGCCCAATTGCCGGCAAGCACGCCGTACTGCTGCCCGAGCACGCTCTGCTGCCGCACGTGCTGCTCCCGGATCTCCGTCACCGCCGCCTGCGCACTCCGCAGATCGAAGAAGTGGACGGTCACGATCCCGTCGGCGGCCAGCGACCCCATCTCCACCGCCCGCACCCCGCCGAACTTCTCCATCTCCATCCGCACCGCCGCCTCCCCGACGTGCCGAGGCACCATGCTCAGCACCACTGCCCTCGTCGCCGCCCCGTCCCCCGCCACCCACGCCGGGCTCACGTACTCCGCCGGCGCCGCCTGCGGGTACACCGGCACCGCAGGCGGAGGCGGCGGGGAGGGGTAAGTGTAGTAAATTTGGGGCTGGGCCAGGGTAAACTGGCTCGCCGGGTAGAACTCCGCGGCCCCCGGATCTAGAATATTCCCCCGCATCCCCTCCATCTCTCCGTCCACCACCACCTTTACTTCTGGAGAGAGCTTAGACAAAGAAAACAGAACGAACCCACAAAAAAAAAAAAAAAAAAAAATCTCCACACACTCCCCCCCGCCCAAAAAAAAAAAAAAGATCTCTCTCACTCTCTACTCCTCTACGCTCTCGTAAGCAAAAGCCGCTACACAAGAGAGAGGAACCGAGGGATTTTATTCGGTGGTACGGCGAGAGCGGAGTACTGGCGCAGTGGAAGGGGATCCTTCCGTGAAACAGGAGTTTGGAGGCTTTGCTTGAGAGAGAAAGGAAGAGGGGGACGGGGGAGTGGGCTTTTAATGCGGTGGCGCCGTGCCGGCGCACGTTATAAACCCTCCCCGCGACCCGCGATGTAACGGTCCCGATCCCTCTACATTTCTCTCCGCGGATATATATAATATATATATATATATAACGGAGTACGTAGCACAGTGCTGTCTTCTAAATAGACCCTTATTTTCTCATATTGCACTCCCTGTGTCTCCCAATCCTTCCGCAGAATATTCTAGACATGGTTAGCAATAGTGGGCTTGGAGGAAGGGATGGATAAAGGATGGTGTTTATTTATAATTACAATGAAAATTAAAGTGAATCCAGGGAATTTGAAGGGAGACGGGGTTACCACTGATTGCCATCGACTTTGAGATTAATTTACGGGGATGCCCCTGGCAGCCGTCCGCCTCCCTTTTGATCGGAGAAAAGAGAGAGATCTTGTCTTGCACCCAAATGGGGCAGGCCTTGGAATTCGCCAGGCTGCCGTGCCTGCTTCTTTCCCGGGGAATGCACGAGAGTGGAAGAGGTGGAGTTTGGAGGTGCAAAACGGCTTGGAATTTTGAGGAGAAAGAAAGAATCATGGACCGAGTAGCTTTACTGTTTCCGAGAGACGATTTCTACGCAAAGAAACAAAAGAAAAAAAAAAAAAGAGAAAGAAAGAGAGAGAGAGAGGGGATCAGAGAGAATCATAGCGTTTTATATCTGGAGTTGATGAGCACCAGAGGAGCTGACCTGGGGCCGTCGAGTAATCATCACAAGCTTGGGGTTTTGTAGCAGTGCAGCAGCTGAGGACAAGGGGTGGTCTATGGACCAGCGGACATTAGTAAAACATGGCAATGAGCCATGAGAAGAGAGTCTGGTTCTTTGCTTTTGCTTGGGGCTGACACAGGTAGGGATGAGTATATGAAGTACCCCCCCACCCACCCAAAAAAAAAAAAAAGTAAGCCGGGCGGGGGGGGGGAGGTTGAAGTGAAGGGGAGGGTGGTGAAGCTGTGGGAAAAGTGATGTACAAAAATGTGAAATTGCTAGGACAAAGTTCTGAAATGGATCTTTAAACTGTATAAGTTTGTTACTAGGTCAACTTGTTCCAAAACAGGTGAGACTGTCCTTCATCGCATTAAGGGTTGGAGAAAGAGAGAGAGAGAGGAGGAGGAGGAGGGGGCGGGGGGGATGGCCAGCAGTTTGCTCTGCCACTTGCTCGCTTATGCTGAACTGCTTGACCATTACCATAATTGGAGAAGCAATTCCCATCATAAGAACATCATTTTCATCGATGGATTTTGTAAAATAAATTCAATAAATTCATTTCATAATCAATTTTGCTAAAAAATCTTATTTGTCTTTGTTGCAGTCTCATCTCTATTTATCTACTACTGGCTAAAACATATACGGTGTGCCAACATTTGAGGCTAACTCGCCTCAGGAAGGCCATGGAGAAAGGAGCGTTGCCTCGTTGATGAAGTTGAGGTGGGGCTTATGGTAAAAGAATGACATCCTAGATGGAAACAATCGAGAAAGAGATGGGTCGGAGATTAAGTTTGGTCGATGAGGGAGTCGTGGATATCCATGGGGGTGGCGCTAGCGGTGGTGCTTTTGATTGGGGGACACCGTTGGAATGACAGGAGAGGGGGAGCAGGAAAGCATGAAGATGATGATGGATTTTGGATGACATCATCTAACTAATATATATATATATATATATATATATATATATGGACTGGAACGTGCGTATTGTCTGCACTTATACAAATTTTTTTAATAAATGACACACACTGTATAATGATATTTAAATGCCTACTTTCTTGGAGCATACCTTTCTGTTTCACCCAACCTCTAATATCCACCAAGAAACTGATGCAAGCGCATGTAACCTGGTTTCTTGGCAGCAATTAATGGGGACTAGAAAGCTGGAAATTTTGAGGAGGATGAAGGCATTTGGTCTCATTGCATGTGTACGAATAGTCTTCCAATGTTTTAGGATTGTAGAGTAGTCGATTGCTGTGTCGTGGCTATATCCCTCGGAGATGGCCGGTTTCCCTCTTATCAGGGAAATCAAGAGGTTCTTCGATGATTTCCTTGCAGTAGGAGCATCAGTAAAACAATCCTTGCATCTTGAGGGCAATGCCAGGGTTGTAAATGTCCGTCTCAGTTCGGATCATCTCAAGGCCCTTGTATGTAAAGGACCGAGCAAATTTCCATATATGCGACCAAAAATACTTCTCCCTCGGAGCTTTTATGTCATCAGCCTCGAATGGTACGGTACCTTGATGAAGTCCATGTAGAGTGTCCAAGTGAGTGGAGGCCAAGTGGGATTCACCATGGAACTAACCTTGATAAACTTGATGTTAGGAAGCGTTCCGACAAGTTCACCCAACCCTTGTAATTCTATTGATTTGGCTCAAGTATAGGCTATTATCTTACTCTGACGTCACTTTCCTAATCTAGTCCCAAATCTACAACCTAGGTTCTGCTCCACGTGTTCCTCCAGCCCTTTCTTGTGCAGGTGCCGTGGAGTTCGAACTCGTTGAGTTAGTCAATACTAAGGGGAGTGAAATGATGGTTCACCCCTCCCCCCTCTCTCCAAGGGTTCGGTCGTGAGTGCAGCTGGAACGAGCTACCCAGCAGAAGCATACAATCAATATCCCTTCGGATCGTTTCAAGGAAAATAATCCGAAGAGGTGGAGGGACTCACATTGAATCCTCTCTTAAAAGAGTGCATCCGAGGCAAATGGGCAATCTTTCAATCCGAGATAGTTAAAGGTTATTATGGTTGTTATAACCACTCACGTGATCAATAACTCTGGTTTTGAAAATTATAGAATAATTAATTTTTCAACCGCCACTGCCTATTGTTACGAGGAAGTTTCGTCAGCTAACTCTTATAACCGTAAGTAGTTACACTCATACTTATAAATATTGGTAAGAGATGACACTTGAAGTAAGCTAAAAAAATCACCTTCTTCCTTTCCATCTCACTCTGCTCTTAAGTTCTCCATTTTGCTGTCTAAATCCTTGCTAACTTAGGTATCGAAATATCCCCCACCGGAGAAATTCTGGTCAGGAGTTTGTTTTGCAGGCTCCCATCAACTGCAAACCAGCAGGCAGGCCACTCCATCTGGTCAACGAGGATTTAGCGACAACAGATTGGCACACTAGGTAGGAGAAGATCTGTTTCCTCTGGTTAAAGGAGAACTTCAACAAAGCAAAAATGATGAAAGGGAAGATTCAGAATGCCTCTACAAGCAGGGAGCAACTTGCTCCTCAAGCAGATAACCCTCCAGTGGATAATGGCATGCCACCTCCTATGTTGATGGTAGGGTTACAACAGTTCGAAGCCCTCTTGAACAGAGTTGATGCCCTGACAGCTTTGGTACAGACTCTGCAAGAAACTGATGTTCAAAGGTAGTGTCCTCCACCCACTTTTCATCCCAGCCATCAAGCTAGGGGAAGGGATGATCGACATCAAGAACTTACCCCAAGTTCTTCACGGGTTCGATCATCTCATGATCATTCTAGCTTACAACCATGCCAGCATTTGGAGGATCGCTATGGAAAGAAGAGAACCAGACATTCCCTCTCTATTTCTTCTGGAGATTCTACACCTGGAGGAGTTAGATAAAGAGAAATGAACTTTAAGTTTGAAGAGAAGTTCAAGTTCTTGGAGTCGCAGATAGCCAGGCTCACAGATCAGAGGAGGAATGATGAAGCACTAACTTTCAATTCTCAACCTCCTTTCTCCGATCAGATCATATCTAAAGTCATTTTTCGGTACTTTAAGATCCCACAACTTGAGGCTTATGATGGAACTTTTGACCTCCTTGACCATTTTGGAAGTTACAAAGCTCACATGATGGTACAAGGGGCATTTGATGCATTATATTTCTTTGCTTTTCCTACACTTTAAGGAGAGCTGCTCGAATGTGGTATTCGAGCTTACTGCCAAAAACCATCCATTCCTTTGCTGAACTGGAGCGGCAATTTGTTTCACATTTCAAAATATGTCAAAAGATGACGCGCAACACTGATAGTTTGTTCCTCCTTCGACAGAATGAAGGAGAGAGTCTTAAAAAGTTTGTGAACTGGTTCAATTCGACCACCCTAGAGATTCCAAATTTTAATGAACACGTGGCTATGTCAGCCTTGAAGAAGGGCCTCAGATCGTCCAGGTTCACTTTTTTTTTGGATAAAAAGTTTCCTGCGAGCTATGCCGAGCTACTAGCAAGAGCTCAGAAATATGCTATTGCTGAAGAGCAGGCTGCGAGTCATAGACTCACTGAAGGGAGGAACCATTCCAAGAAGAAAAACATCAAGGGACCAAATGTGCCCACATCTTTCAATAATACTCTGGTTCCTAGACGCAGCCCCAAGTCCAAGCAACAAGGTAATCGGTTTGATTCCTACACACCCCTCAACCTGCCAAGAGAAAAAATTCTGTTAGAGATAGAAAAAGAAAATTACTTGTAAAGGCCACGTCCCCTGAAAACTTCTGCGAAAGTGAGGGATAAGAGCAAATATTGCTGATTCCATCGAGACCATGGCCACAAAATCGAAGAGTGTTTTCAGCTTTGGAATACTATTGATGATTTGATAAAGAGGGGATATCTGGGAAAGTACATTAACCGATCGGAGCCTCAAGCTGAAGCAACGACTCTTCAGAGAATTGCTGCCGAAGCCAAACTACCTCACCAAAGGCCGACAGATGGAAATGTTGGCATGTTTCATCGGTCAATTGGTAGGAAAAATGAAGCTGAAGAAAATAACCCCAAGAGGTTTAAAGGATAAAACTCGATTAGTTTTCTAGATGAAGATCTCCAAGGAGTCCAACTTTCACATGATGATCCCGTTGTGGTCTCTGCTGTAATTGCAAAATATGATGTAAAAAGAATTCTGATAGATAATGAAAGTTTTGCTGATGTTTTGCTGTATGATGCTTTTCTTAGAATGGGATTATCTGGACGTGAGCTGCAAAGGTCTCCCATTCCTTTGACTGGTTTCGGAGGAAATCAAGTTGGAGTTGAAGGAGAAATGGTCTTACTCGTAACTTTTGGTACTGAACTATATCAAAGAACCCTTCCCATCAACTTCATAGTGGTGCAAACATCATCGACCTATAATACAATTCTAGGATGTCCGGCTCTGAATAAATTTCAAGATATAGTATCAACCTACCACCTTTTGATGCGGTTTCCCACCAGACTTGGCATCGGAGAAGTGAGGGGGATCAAAGGGTCGTTCGCCAATGCCTAATAATCCGAGATAAACAATCAGCTAATCCCGTAACACTTGATCAATTAGATCCGAGAGACGAAGTCGAAGACTATGGAGAACCGGTAGAAAGAACTTTTTTTGTGCCTTTGTCCGAAAACGATCCAACGAAACTTGTACAAATTGGCAATTTGTTGGATGAAGAATCAAAAGCAAGATTGATTACATTCCTCTAAAACAATGCTAATATTTTTGCTTGGATGGCTTCGGATATGCCCGGAATTCTATCTGAAGTGATTACACATCACTTGGAGGTAACTCCCAATTATAAACCAGTTTAGCAGAAGAAGAGAAATTTTTCTCCAGAAAAGCAAAGAGTTATCGATGAAGAAGTCAGCAAACTTCTTGAAGCCAAGTTTATAAGGGATGTACAGTATCTGAATTGGCTGGCCAATGTTGTGATGGTGAAGAAATCTAACGGCAAGTGAAGGATCTGTATTGATTATACAGATCTTAATAAAACCTGTCCAAAAGACAGCTTCCCTCTGCCGAAGATTTACCAGTTAGTTGACGCCACTGCTGGTTGATGTGACCGGGTTGCTGACGTGGAGCAAGGAGCCTGACGTGGAGCCCTTATCGAATGCCACGCTGGAGTCCCACCACAGGCCCCTTCGTCGGGCTAAACTCCCCGATGTCAACGGGGCCGCCCGTCGAAGCCGGGCTCCATCCTCCGCCTGGTCGGTCCCTGCCAGGTCAGGATGCCTAGGTTGGAGCCGAGCTCAAGCCCCACCAAAGGCAGACCCTTCGAGCCCGAGGTCGGGCCCCGTGACCCAAATTGAGCACAAGCCTCCTTCGCCATGTGGGACCCCTCCGAGGCCAGGTCCCCTGGGCTGGGCGTGCCTTATCCACCTCTGCCAGCCCGAGCTCGGTCAAGGCTAGGCCCCCTGGCCTGGAGCCGAGCTCAGCCCTCCTCCGCACAACCAAGCCACCGCGAGGTGGGTCCCCTACAAGCGGGCCCCATCTCCCCAGCTCGGTCCCTAGTGCAAATCGAGGCATCAACCACCAACGGAGCAGCACCTCCCCTCCAAGGACAGTGGCGTGCCCCCGAGGACTGTACAACAGCACCCGCCACGTCACCATTAATGCCCACGACCGCCATTCACACCAGAAAGAAAAGAAGCTCACATCAAGGCACCATACCCTCCACCGACCTGCCGTACGACCAGAGAAAAGACCCCACCAAGGAGCATGGTTCCCGAGAGCGGCGGCACAACAGTCGAGGTCCTACCAGGCTTCCAGGAAGGGCAAATAAAATGAATGTCAGAGGCACGTAGAAGCTTCCCCAGCTATCCAATGAAGAAGGCATCCCATCTACGGCACGACACCTCGTCGTACCCATCTGACGGCATGGGAGAACCTCGAGGCAAGCCAAAGTAGAAGACTCAGCCAAAGTAAGCAAAAAGAAGGTAACAGCACTCACATTATGATATAGCAACATTCTCTCAACAAGAGAACACCAAAAATTTTCCAACAACACAACCATCATAAAGAAAAAGAGGAGAAGGGGGAGAGGCCAGACAAGAGGGCAAGACCACCTCGGCCACCACATCCCCCAGCTCACACTCACCCTCTTATACACTCCACTCTCTCCTCCTAGAGTGGAGCTCATCCAGAGGGGCTCGACCGGGAGGATCTGTTTTCCTGGATTGTCACTGACTTGACCGTCAGAGTGCCCCCGCCGGAATTCCTGGCCCGGGTTACTGACGTTGGCTTTCTTGTAGGTCCCGAGGCACCGGAGGCATCCCCAGCGGGCGGACGCGGAACACCCGATGCCATTAGTAGCTACGGGCCATGGCGATCTGGGCGGCAACAGATTGGCATGCTAGGAAGGGGGGGCAGAACGATGCTTGATCCAGTTCAGGCCCCGCTTAGCCAGTCCATCGGGAGGATGGTGACCACCCGGGCTAGAGGAGCTTCTCCCAGCCATGCGGAGGCATCCTCTTCCCACGGGAACCCGCACGGACCGGAGACGGAGCTACCTGCCTCGATTCAACCACCCCCACTGGAGACCCAGCTGACCGCACTTGCCTAGAAGATGCACACTCTCACTGTAGCAGTGCGCCAGCTCCAGCATCAGTACCAACGTCGGTCCCTGGCTACCCACCAACAACCAGAGACCCATGCGGCCCATGCCGCAGTGCCCCGCAATAGCCTGCGTTCCTTCCACGGGAGGCCTTCGCAGCCGTGGGCAGCTACAGACCCTCGGGGTACCCATCAGGCCCCAATGAAGCAACGGCGGGCCAGCTCTACTAACGAAGAAAGCTGCTCACCACACCTTGACCGGGAGGCAAAGAAGTGCCTGGAAGAGCATGATCGCAAACTGACGGAGTTTGCCCACCGGTTCGCCAACTTGCCTGGCTCCACTAGCGAGCCAGCGGGCTATGATGCCCGCCTCCCATTCTCCCACGAGATCCAGGCGGAGCCGATTCTCCATCGGTTCCGCATGCCACAGGTGGATCCTTACGATGGAACCACCGACCCCCTGGACCACCTAGAAAGTTACCGGGCCCTCATGAAGGTCCAAGGGGCCACTGACGCTCTTCTGTGCATCGCATTCCTTGCTACCCTTCGGTAGGCAGCTCGGGTATGGTTCACCCGTCTCGAGCCAGAAAGCATCAATTCTTTTGCTTAGCTGGGGCAGAAGTTCGTGGCACATTTTAACGCCTGTCGGAGGATGCCACGCGAGGTGGACAGCCTCTTCTCCATCAGGCAACAAGACCGTGAGCCACTGCGAGACTATGTGGCCCGCTTCAAGGCCGCTGCCTTGGAGATCTACAGCCTGGAGGATCCGGTCGCAATGCTGGCCCTAAAGCGAGGTCTTAGGACTTCCCGTCTGACCTACTCGCTTGATAAGAAGCCACCGAAAACCTACGCTGAGCTATTATTCCGGGCTTAGAAGTACATCCGCACCGAGAAGATGGATCGTACGAGGAGGGAGCTCGATGGAAAGCTGCTAAAGGGGCCGGTGCCCGCAGTGGCGCCTAGGGCACGGAGGCCGGGACCGCTAGCTCAGAGCTCCCGACCGACACCAAGGCCAAGG
Organism: Areca catechu; assembly: GCA_021397845.1. Classification (NCBI taxonomy): domain Eukaryota; kingdom Viridiplantae; phylum Streptophyta; class Magnoliopsida; order Arecales; family Arecaceae; genus Areca; species Areca catechu. Next base: position 19,698,838 of record CM038040.1, read on the forward strand.
AACGCTCCCGTTCCTCGAGAGAACTTCAATCCCCTTCTCTCCCCGAGAATGAAAATCCTCATGGAGATCGAGGGCGAGACCTATCTGAGGTGTCCCCTGCCATTGAAGTCATCCTTCACTTGGGATAAGACGAAGTACTGCCGCTTCCACTGTGACCACGGCCACGATACTGAGGAATGCCGCAATCTCAAGTGGGAGATCGAAGAGCTCATCAAGAGAGGCTACCTCAAAAAATATGTGGGGGGCAGAACTCGACCAGAGTCCCAAGCGCTCGTTGCTCTCCCGCCAGCTCCAGCCATCGACAACCGCCCCACCGAGAAGCCGGTGGGTATGATCTCCTTGGGAGTTGAGCGCGCGTCCAAGAGGACCCGGGGGATAGGGGACCCTGAGAATGTACTCCCTTTTATGAGGGAAGGAAAAAATGGAGATAAAAATGTAAATAATGATGCTGTGGTCGTTGAGATGACGATCGCAAAGCATCCTGTAAAGCGCATCATGGTAGATAGTGGAAGCTCCACAAATGTACTTTTCTACGATACTTTCTCTAGGATGAATCTCTCCCCTACTCAGCTCAAGCCTGTGCATACCCCTCTTGTTGGTTTCACGGGAGTCTCCGCAAGGGTGGAGGGAGAAATCACTCTCCCAGTCACTGCCGGGACCCCACCTTGGCAGAGCACCGTCATGATGATGTTTACGGTTGTCAGGCTTCCTTCGCCCTACAACGTGATTCTGGGCCGACCTGGGCTCAATCTCCTCGACGCCATCGTCTCCACCAAGAGGCTCCTGGTGCAGTTCCCAACCCCTTGCGGCGTGGGGGAGATGAAGGGTACGCCCCAAGCAGTGCAGCACTGCTTCCAAACCCTCCCCAGGGCTCGGGTGCCCGAGGAGGGCTCTAGAGCAAACAAGCTCGACCAGAGGGCACAGGACCCCAGGGGAGGCCCGGTCGAACGCTTTCTTCCTTACCAGCTCGGGGCCGACCAGACGAAGACCGTGCAGATCGGAGCACAGCTGCCCGAGGAGGAGAAAGCTCCGCTGTTGGAGTTCTTGAGGGCGAATGCGGACATGTTCACCAGGACGGTAGCCGACATGCTAGGTATTCCCCCTGAAATCATCACCCACAAACTCAATATTGATCCGAAGTATAGACCGGTTCGACAAAAGAAGAGGAGCTTCGTCCCATAGAGGCAAGCGACCATCAATAAGGAAGTTGAGAAACTTCTAGCCACTGACTTCATCCGAGAAGTACAGTATCCAAGCTAGCTGGCGAATGTGGTGATGGTAAAGAAGAATAATGGCAAGTGGAGGATCTGTGTGGATTACACCGACCTCAACAAAGCATGCCCGAAGGACAGTTTCCCTCTGCCAAGGATAGACCGGTTGGTAGACGCCACTTCGGGGCACAGGCTACTCTCCTTTATGGATGCATTCTCCGGGTACAATCAAATCCGGATGCACCTAGAGGACGAGGAGCACACTGCCTTCATCACTGACCGGGGGACATACTGCTACAGGATGATGCCCTTTGCTTGAAGAATGCTGGGGCCACGTACCAACGCTTGGTCAACAAGGTCTTCAAGGACCAGATTGGCAAGAATGTGCAAGTGTACGTGGATGACATGCTCGTTATGAGCAAACCGAGCTCGGACCATATTGCCGATCTCGCTGAGGCCTTTCACAGTCTTCGAAAGCACCAGATGAAGCTCAACCCAGCGAAGTGTACCTTCGGGATGGCGGCCGGGAAGTTCCTCGGCTTCATGGTCGCCCAGAGAGGCATCGAAGCGAATCCGGAGAAGGTCCAAGCAATCCTTGACATGGAGCACCCAACATCCAAGAAGCAGGTTCAGCGCCTGACGGGGAGAATCGTAGCTCTAACCTGGTTCATCTCGAGGTCGGTTGATCACTGCCTCCCTTTCTTCAAAGCGTTGTGCAAGATGCACGACTTCACTTGGACTGAAGAGTGCAAGACGGCCTTTGAAGAGCTGAAGGAGTTCCTAACCTCCCCACCTCTACTGTCCGGACCAGAAGAAGGAGAAGAGCTCCTACTCTACCTGGCGATCATCCCATGGGCCGTCAGCTCGGTCCTTGTCCGTATAGACCAGGACGGATCACAAAAGCCAGTGTACTACACCAGCAAAATACTCCATGATGCGAAGATCAGGTATATCCGCTCCGAAAAACTTATTTTTGCACTAATTATGTCTGCTAAGCGCCTTGGGCCCTATTTCCAAGCGCATCCCATCGTGGTTGTGACTGATCGCCGCTGAGGACCATGCTAAGCCACCCCGAGACTTCCAGAAGGTTGGCCAAATGGTCCCTGACGCTGAGCGAGTACGACATTGCATATCGGCCGAGATCATCGCAGAAGGCCCAAGTCATAGCCGACTTCATGATCGAATGTACAGGGCTTCCTGAGGAACCAGAGCGGATGGTCCTGGAGAGCCAAGCTAAGCCCGGCCCACCTGGGAATCCTTGGGTCCTTCACGTGGACGGAGCCTCCAATTCTTGCGGGAGCGGAGCAGGCCTCATCCTCGCCAATTCTGATGGAGTGGTGACGAAGTGTGCACTTCGCTTTAAGTTCCCTGCCACGAACAACCAGGCGGAGTACGAGGCACTCCTTGCGGGCCTGAAGGTATCCCATGAGCTGGGCATACAGAACCTAAAGGTCTTCACCGATTTCCAACTGATTGCCGGATAAGTCTCCGGAGAGTACGAGGCCCGAGATCCCCAGATAATGAAGTACCTGGATAAGGTCCATTCAAGCGCAACAGGCTTCCGTCACTTTCGCGTTTACCACATACCCCATGGAGAAAACGCTCGTACGGATGCACTGTCGAGGCCGCAACCCTACCGGACTCATCCCTGGGGCGTGCCTACGTCGAGTATCTCGAGAATCCAAGCTACGAAAGCTGTGAGAAGGTGCAACAAGTAGCCCATGAGCCGAGCTGGATGGATAAGTACGTCAAGTATATCCAGGATGGCCTGCTACCAGATGACCGCAAAGAAGCTGGCCTCATCAGAAGGAAAGCCACCCGCTTCGTCTTGATGGACAGCCAGCTCTACCGCTGATCTTATTCCTACCCCATCCTGAAGTGCCTCAGGCCCACAGAGGCAGCCTTCGTGCTCCAAGAGATACACGAGGGCCCCTGTGGAAATCATGTAGGGGGAAGGACTCTGGCGTACAAGGCCCTTCGCCAGGGATACTTCTGGGAAACAATAAGGGAGGATGCCGCCGACTTCGTCAAGAAGTGTGACAAGTGCCAGCGCCACTCCCACATTCAACGTCTACTGGCTGCACCGATCTCCCAACTGTCATCTTCCTGGCCTTTCGCACAATAGGGGATGGACATTCTGGGACCGTTTCCCACCGCACTTGGACAGCGGAAGTTCCTACTAGTGGCGATCGACTACTTCACCAAATGGGTTGAAGCAGAGCCGTTGGCTCGGATTATAGAAGCCAATGTTCACCAATTCTTTTGGAAGTCCGTTATCTGTCACTTCGGACTCCCAAATTGTGTCATCACTGACAAAGGGTGACAGTTCGACAACCAGGAGTTCGAAGGATTCTATGCCGAGCACAGGATCCAGCACCACTTCACCTCGGTTGCTCATCCCCAGACCAACGACGAAGCCGAGGTGACAAATCGAACCATCCTTCAAGGACTCCACACCAAGTTGGACCAGGTGAAAGGCAGATGGGCAGAAGAACTTCCAGTGTCCTGTGGCCTACCACACAACGCCCAGAAAGGTAACTGGCAAAACACCCTTCAACCTCGTTTTTGGATTTGAAGCGGTGATCCCAGTCGAGCTCAGAGTGCCCACGCTCCGGGTGCAGCAGTACGACGAGGCCCAGAACTCGGCACATCTCCTGCTCAACCTTGACCTTCTTGAAGAGACGAGGGACGAGAACCGACTCTAGATGGCAGCATATCGGCAACGAGTCGCCCGATACTACAATGCGCGGGTGAAGTAGAAGACCTTCTGACCTGGCCATCTGGTATTGCACTGAGCAGAAGCGTCCCAGCCCCGAGAGTGCGGCAAACTCTCGCTGAACTGGGAGGGCCCTTATAAAGTGGCCGAGGCCCTCTCGTAGGGGGCCTACTACCTCAAAGGCTTGGATGGTGCCAGGTTTTCCCGGACTTGGAACGCTTGTAATTTGAGAAGATACTATCAGTAATGTAAGTATTCCCTCCATGAAAAATAAAAATTCCTTTCGCACGATAATTTATCTACCTTGCAGGAAACTCAATCCTCGAGCCCAGCTCCTCGGCACCAAAGCCTGGAGAAAAGTCCTCTGGCACGAAGACCTGGGAAGCCCCCAGGCACTCCAGCCGCGAGCCCAGCTCCTCGACACCAAAGCCCGGAGAAAAGTCCTCCGGCACGAAAACCTGGGAAGCCCCCAGGCACTCCAGCCACAAGCCCAGCTCCTCGGCATCAAAGCCCGGAGAAAAGTCCTCCGGCACGAAAACCTGGGAAGCCCCCAGGCACTCCAGCCACGAGCCCAGCTCCTCGGCACCAAAGCTCGGAGAAAAGTCCTCTGGCATGAAGACCTAGGAAGCCCCCAGGCACTCCAGCTACAAGCCCAGCTCCTCGAGACCAAAGCTCGGAGAAAAGTCCTCCGGCATGAAGACCTGGGAAGCCCCTAGGCACTCCAGCCGCAAGCCTAGCTCCTCGGCACCAAAGCCCGGAGAAAAGTCCTCCAACCCAAAGACCTGGGAAGCCCCCAGGCACTTCAGCCGCAAGCCTAGCTCCTCGTCACCAAAGCTCGAAGAAAAGTCCTCCGGCACAAAGACCTGGGAAGCCCCCAGGCACTTCAGCCGCGAGCCTAGCTCCTCGGCACCAAAGCCCAGAGAAAAGTCCTCCGACACAAAGACCTGAGAAGCCCCCAGGCACTTCAGCCGCGAGCCTAGCTCCTCGGTGCCAAAGCGCAGAGAAGAGTCCTTCAGCACAAAGACCTGGGAAGCCCCTAGGCACTCCAGCCCAAGATCGGAGCTCAGATCTACGGCCAAGGGATCCTTCGAGCCAAGCAGCTCTCCGATCAACAACGTCCCCGAGCCCAGCTCCAGGATGCCAGCCCAAGACCGAAGCTCAAATCTCTGGCTAAGAGAACCTTCGAGCCAAGCAGCTCTCCAGTCAACAATGTCCCCGAGCCCAGCTCCAGGACGCCAGCCCAAAACTGGAGCTCATATCTCTGGCCAAGGGAATCTTTGAGCCAAGCAACTCTCCAGTCGACAATGTCCCTGAGCCCAGCTCCAGGATGCCAACCCAGAGCCCAGATCTCCGGCCAAGGGAACCTTTGAGCCAAGCAGCTCTCCAGTCGACAATGTCCCTGAGCCCAGCTCCCGGATGCCAACCCAAGACCGAAGCCCAGACCTTCGGCCAAGGGAATATTCTAGCCACACAGCTCTCCGGCCGGTGCATCCCCGAGCCCAGCTCTGAGGCGATGCTCCTTGGGCCCAACTTCTGAAGATCAAGCCCCGAGCCTAGCTTCGAGGCACTCAAGATGTGAATCGCCCTTAAGCGCCCAGGTCCAAAGTTCCTCCCCACAACCTCCTCACTCCAACAAAAGAGAAAAGATAGGGAAAGAGGAAAAGAGACATTCGCGTCACAGAAAAAAGAAAAGAAGTCATATTTGTGAAGTCGGTTCTCATTACTTGGAAGAAATGCATACATCATTTCCCGGGCCCTGATAGGCTAGGCAACCCGGTTCAAAGAAAAAATAGATAGTAGAAAGTACAAAAAGAAAATACAAGGGGTACAAGAGAAGTCCTATATTACGAGGTCGGCCCTTCCCTGGGCGGTGCACAGCCAGGACTTCCCCTCCATCCACCTCCGGCGCAGGGTCGCACGCTTGAGCAGGCTCCGTTGGAGGAGTGGACTTGGCTACGGCTGTCGAGGAGGCTATCTCGACCTCCTTCTCCTGTGATGCTGCCCCGGTCGTCGCCACAACCGAGGCCGGCTCGACAGCCTCCGGGGCCACTGGCGGAAGTGACTCAACCGGAGTGGCCCCTTGCCCTCATGCAGCCACCTTTGGAGCAGGAGCCTTCTTTCCCGGGGTGCGGAGCGCGGCCAGCTGCTCCTCGGACAAGATCCTCCGTAGCTGCTGGTGGCAATAGGCAAACCCCTTGGCGAAGGAGTCCGTCGCCGCCTCTTTGAAGTCCTTGATATATTCTGGGGAGGCCTTGAAGGCAGCCATCACGTCGGCGGCCCTCTTTCTCGCAGCCTCCTCCCACTATCGTGACTCCTCCAGCTGCTTCTGGGCATGCTCATGCTGCCGGGTAGCAATCGACGTCGTCTTCTCGGCGGTCTCGGCGGTTTGGCTGATAGTGATGATCCTCTCCTCCGCGACCGCTACCTTCTTATTAGCAGAGGCGGCCTTGTCCTTTGCCACCTCCACCTCAGCTCGGAGCTCCTTCGCTCGAGCCCTCTTCGACTCGAGCTCCGCCTCGAGCTCCTTCTTTATTCAGGTGGCGTCGGCGATCTCAGCCTGGAGGCCCTTGGCCTTCGAGTGGGACTCCCGGATCTCGACCTCCTTCTGGCCTACCTCTTCCTTGAGGGACTCGAGCTCGGCCTGCCGCTGCTAGTCCCTCTTTGCCCAGTTGTGGTAGTAATCCCTGATGAGGATCAGTTCCATGCCGTGCTGCACCCAAGGGAATATGTCAGTTATGATGCAATGCTGAGAAAGACTAAAAAGTACCGGAATAAGGGAGAAGGAACTTATAGCGTACAGGTTGGCGAAGGACAAGCTGATGACGTCCCACAGAAGCCTCTCGCTCCCCTCTCGCTTGTCGCAGGACTGGACGGAGAAGTCCATCATCCGCTCGGCGAGTGCTGGGTCCTTTGCCAGCGACACATTGGGCCCCAGGCGGAAAGGGACTCGACGATAGTCCTTGTCCTGCCCCCTCGCTGGCTCGGATCTCTCGACAGTTGGAGGCCCGTCCGGTGCCGGCTGCGAGCTCAACACCACCTCGGCCTGCGCTTGGAGCGTTGGCCTCGCTCCTCTCGACCTCCCCTCCTCCTCGGCATCAACGACCTCCGGAGGAGGGACCTCTGTTCTGGCGATGGCAGCAGCAGATCTGGCACGGACAACCACCTCGAGCTCGAGCGCCGGCACCAGCTCTTGGCGCACTGGAGGCTCGCGGGCGGACTCGGCCGCCCTCTTTCACCGCCACTCTGAAATAGGCACGTTCAGCCCGACCAGCACCGACCTTGCACCGTCGTCAACTTGAGCCCTCTTCGGAGCGGGCTCGATCGCCTTAGCTGCATGCTCTCGCTCCTCGATAAACGAGAGCAGCTCATCCATCAAAAACTTCATCTCTACACCAGAAAAGGCGAGGTCAGTCCAAAAAAAAAAAGAGAGAGAAGAAAAGAGAGAAAAGTAAATAAGAAATGAAAGGGGGGTGGCCAAGTCGAACTCACCTGACTCCCGTGCTGAGTTGACCCCGGCCTCGCAGAGATTCTGCTCTGATAGCAAGTCCTCAAGAGATGGGATCTCAACCGATCTGAGCAGCTCGTATAGGTCGAGATCGGCTGCTTCGACGGAGGAGTTCCTATTAGGAGACCGATCTGGGTCGCTCCAAGACCAGTCGATCTCCTCGACCGAGGTGAAAAAATATTTGCTCTTCCATCCTTTGATGGAAGAGGGGAGCTCGAAATGGATGCCCCGAGGGTGAGAAGAGAGGGACCACCACCCCTCCTCGGTGGGGTGGCATTTCAGGATGAAAAAGGCCCTGAATAAGGAAAAACTGGCAACAACCGAGTGGAAGTGACACAGAACGATGAAGCAAAATATTGTTCTGATGGCATTGGAGACCAACTGGGCAGGAACAAGTCGATAGTTGGTCAAGAAGGAAAGGAAAAGGGGATGAACAGGGAACCGGAGGCCCCCGGCGAAGGTCTCCTCATAGAAGGCGATCCACCGAGGGCCACTGGACGTGACCCGCTCCCCGGGATGTGGAACGGAGAGCCGGACAGACTCAAGGATGTCATATGCACCCCATATGGCCGCTAGATCCTCGGCGGAGATCACCGAAGCAATCCCTCCGGGACCTGTCGACCGAGAAGGCTCGGGCTCAGGGAGGGAAGCAGGAACAGAAACAGGAGCAGGAGGAAGAGCCAAATGGGGAGGAGGCGAAGACCCGGGTTTCCTAATGGCTAAAAGACCTTGAGAGGACCTCCTACTAAATTCATACCGAATGGATCCTGAAGATGAGAAAAAAACTGCTTTTATCATAGAACAAGGGCTTTACTACTATAAAGTGATGCCATTTGGGTTAAAAAATACCGGGGCAACCTTCCAAAGGCTGATTAATAAAGTCTTCAAGAATCAGATAGGGAGAAATATAGAAGCTTATGTTGATGATATGATTATGAAAAGTCTTCATAAGTCCAATCATATTGAAGACCTGAAAGAATCCTTTGACGCTCTTAGACGTCATCAGATGAGGTTGAATCCGACCAAGTATAATTTTGGTGTAACCTTTGGGAAGTTTTTGGGATTTTTAGTCACTAAGTGGGGAATCGAAGTTAACCCAGAGAAGATTCAAGCTCTTCGGACAATGAGGCATCCTTCTTGCAAAAAAGAAGTACAGCGGTTAATTGGAAGAATCACTTTTCTAAATTGATTTATTACCCGATCAGCAGAAAGATGTCTGCCTTTTTTTAAGGTTCTCCGTCAGACCCAAGATTTTGAATGGACAAAAGATTGCAGGATTGCTTTTGATAAATTGAAAGAATATCTGGAAAACCCTTATTTACTTTCCAAGCCCTGTGAAACTCTTTATTTGTATATTTCTACCTCAGATGAAGTAGTTAGTTCGGTGCTTGTAAGAAGAGATGCTGATCACTTATAGAAGCCGATTTACTATGCTAGTAAAGTGTTGCATGAGGCAGAAGTACGATATCCTAGAGTGCAAAAACTTATTTTCTCCTTGGTGGTCACAGCAAAGCATTTGCGACCCTATTTCCAAGCTCATTCTATTGTAGTTCTGACATATCGGTTCCTGAAGGCCATTCTTTGCTGTCCCGACATCTCAGGAAAGATAGCTAAATGGGCAATTAAATTGGAAGAATTCGATATTGACTTCCAGCATAAATCAGTAATGAAAGCACAAGTCTTGGCTAATTTTATAGCCGAATATACTTGGGGATCAGAGGAGAACCAACTGGGGACCGAAGAAGAGAGGACTACAGAAGAAGATCTGGAATTCATATGGATGCTTCATGTGGATGGTGCTTCTTACGCCAACAACTGCGGGGCTGGTCTCATTTTGGCTAATCCAAATGGTCAAGTCATAGAATATGCTCTTCGTTTTTTTTTCCAAGCTTCGAATAATCAGGCAGAATATGAAGCGCTCATTGCTGAACTCAGAATTGCTCAAAAGCTAGAAATTAAGAAGATTAAAGTCTTTTCAGATTCACAATTAGTAGTGAATCAGGTAAAGGGTGAGTTCCAGGCTCGGAATCCCATTATGATTCAGTATCTGGAAAAGGTACAAAGTCTAATATCCCAGCAGATTATTTTGAGATTATTCATGTGCCTCGCATAGAAAATTCCTGGACCGATGCTCTTTCATGTTTTGCAACCACTGCTCCAGATTCCCTTGGAAAGACATACATGGAATATCTTGAAGACCCCAGTATATCAGAATCCATAAAAGAAGTATGCCCGATTGAACATGTACCTTCGTGGATGGATCCTATCCTTAAATTTTTGAATGAAGGCACCCTGCCTGAAGACAAACTGGAGGCTAAACGGCTTCGATAGATGGCTTCTCAATATGTGATCTTAAATGGGACCTTATATAAAAGATCCTTCATATAACCTCTGCTAAAATGTTTGGGACCTTCGGATGATGATTATGCACTTAAAAAAGTGCATTAAGGTATATGTGGAGATCACTTTAGAGGCAGATCTCTGGCTTACAAAATAATACATCAAGATTATTATTGCCTGACTATCCAGAAGGATTCTACAGAATTTGTTCGAAAATATGATCAGTGTCAAAGATATTCCAATATACAAAGATGGCCTGCAAATCAGTTGACCCGTTGATAGCTCCTTGGCCTTTCGCTCAATGGAGAATGGACATCCTTGGTTCATTTCCTCCAGCTTCTGGACAATGAAAATTTTTTATAGTGGCAATTGATTATTTCACAAAAAAGGTCGAAGCCGAGCCACTAGCACAAATTACCGAAGCAAAGGTTGAAAACTTTGTGAGGAACTTTGTCATCTTCCATTTTGGAGTTCCTTATGCCATAATAACTGATAACGGGAGGCAATTTGACAATCCGAAGTTCAAAAGCTTTTATACCCAATATCATATTCTCCACAAGCTTACTTCCGTGGGACGTCCTCAGTCTAATGGAGAAGCTAAAAGTGATAAACAGAACCATTCTTCATGGTCTCAAAACTAGGTTAAATGATGCTAAGGGATTGTGGGCTGATGAATTGAATTCAGTTCTTCGGGCATACCGAACCACTCCTAGGACAGCCATTGGCGAATCTTCCTTTCACTTAGCTTACGGCACTAAGACAGTTCTTCCTGTGGAAGTCTCTTTACAATCTTTACAGATTGATCAATATAAAGAACCTGAGAACTCAGAACGCCGAAGAGTTGACCTAGATTTGTTTTAAGGCACTCGGCTTCAAGCACAGCTGAAAATGGCTACCTATCATTAAAAGGTTGCAAAAATTATAACTCCTGTGTGAAGAAGCAAACTTTTCGTCTTGAGAACTTGGTTTCATGAAGATCTGAGATATCCAGACCAGCCGAATAGGGCAAGCTTTCTCCTGCTTGGGAAGGTCCATATCGGATCAAAGAAGTCATTCATCCCGGAACTTATCGACTAGAAACTTTAGAAGGTGTTCTACTGCCTCGACCTTGGAATGTACAAAATCTTTGCAAATATTATCAATAAAAGTTTTTATTCAAAGTTATCAAGATGGATTTAATTATTCTGTCTTAATCTTTATCTAAAAGGTATAAGAATGATTTACGTGATCTATCCTACGAAGTGCCGAGGTGGGCTTGATCAGCCTGTCTTAATCTTTATCCCAAAAAAAGTATAAAGATGATCTACGTGATCTACCCTACGAAGTGCCGAGATGGGCTTGATCAGCCTGTCTTAATCTTTATCCTAAAAAAAGTATAAAGATGATCTACATGATCTATCCTACGAAGTGCCGAGGTGAGCTTGATCAGCCTGTCTTAATCTTTATCCCAAAAAAAGTATAAGGATGATCTACGTGATCTACCCTACGAAGTACCGAGGTGGGCTTGATTAGCCTGCCTTAATCTTTATACCAAAAAAGATATAAGGATGATCTACGTGATCTACCCTACGAAGTGCCGAGATGGACTTGATCAGCCTATCTTACTCTTTATCCTAAAAAAGGTATAAGGTTGATCTACATGATCACCCCTACGAAGTGCCAAGGTAGGCCTGATAGCTTGTCTTAATCTTTATCCTAAAAGGTATAAGGATGATCCATGTGATCTACCCTATAAAATGCCAAGGCTTGATCAGCCAGTTTCATTTTTTGTTTATTTTCTTGTCAAAAATATTGACAACCCACTTAGTATATTTTAAAGTCCGAAGACTATATATTATCTTAAATTTGAAGACTTGGCATTATTTTTTCAAGGTCTCAGAATTGTTCTCAGAATTATCCTAAGTTCAAAGACTTAGTGTATTTTCAAGTCCGAAGACTTGGTATTATCTTAAATCTGAAGACTTGGCATTATTTTTTCAAGGTCTCATAATTGTTCTCAGAATTATTCTAAGTATGAAGACTTAGTGTATTTTCAAGTCTGAAGACTTGGATCTCAAAATTATTATCTTGGAATTATCCTAAGTTCGAAGATTTATTGTTATCTTAAGTTTCGGAAGATTCAATTTTATTTCAAATCCAAAAACTTATTGTTATCTTAAGCTTCAAAAGAATTAATTTTATTTCAAGTCTGAAGACTTATTATTATCTTAAACTTCGGAAGATTCAATTTTATTTCAAGTCCGAAGACTTTATACTTGAATGAATCCTCATTCTAAAATTAGAGGTAAAAGTAAATACACTTGTCTAAAAGGTTGCTTATTCACAAGTTTCATATAGATAATAAGATCATAATATGATATCCTACTCTCGATGAATTTATACTTGAAAATTATTTCATCGAAACCAAAGTTTTCATTCATGTAAAGTAGTACATACATTCTGTTCAAAAAAAAGATGAAAAATTACGTATCGCCTTCAATTGGAGTGTCTTTAATTTGGATAAGGTCGATCGGATCGGCAACTGTCGTTATCCCTTCTTCAGCTGCTTCTTCAATTGCAGCAGATGCTTCAGTAGGATCTTTTGGTAATTCGGGCTCTTTCGTCTCTTCGAGGTTAAATAACTGAACCCCCGAAATATCTAGATTTGGGTATAAATTATGTACTTCTTTCACCTCGTCATTGAAGCCTGCCTGATAACTGAAGGTTTCAGCTTCAGTCAACTCATCATCGAAAGTCAAAGACTTCTTGTAGTCTTCGACCACTCTGCTTAATTGGTCTTTCAAAGACCTTGATTCTTTGACTGATGTTTCAGCTTTCTCAATTGCTTCTTTGACCTTCTTAATAGCTTCTTCAGTCTTTTGTTGAGCTCCTTGATTGAAGACTCCAAAGAACAGATTTTCCTTTTCTTCTTTTTGAGCTTCACGTCTTGTTCAGAATTCCTTAATTGGGCCTTCTCTAGATCGGCCTTTAGGCTCTGAACGGTGGCATCGCTCTTGGCAAGCTTTTCTTTCATAGCTTGCTTCAGCTCCTCGGCTACTTCTTTTTCAGACTTAATCATTTGAAGCCTTTTTTTCATCTTCTTTCGATAATCCCGGAAGTTGATGATGCTCTCTTCCATAATAGTAATATCGTGGACCAGCTGCATTGACCACATGATATATGAAGTTAGCAAAGTTGAAAATTATATATCAGAAGGAAGAAGAGAAATGGTATTTACCTTCAGTATAGATGTGAATGCTGAATCGGAGATGATGTGGCAAGATTGCTGACGTGGGGTAGTTGTCAGATGCCACGTCAGGAAAGGCCGCCATGCCAGACGCCGCGTCAACTCCCCTGCTCGGATTCCTTCACCGGGCTGAGTCCCCCAGGACAACAGGACAGCCTGTCGAAGTCGAGCTCCGTCCTTCGCCAGGTCGGACCCACGAGCTCGGGATGCCTAGGCCGGAGCCGAGCAGCGCCCTCTAGATAGAGCTCCTCCTCGAGGTTGAGCCATCTGGTCCGAACCCGCGCTCTGCCCTCCAGAGCAAGCTCCTCGAAGATCGAGCCCCTTGGTCGGAGTCGAGCTCAGACCTCTTCCATCACGTGGAGCCTCTTCGAGGTTGAGCCCTCTGGACCGGGCCTGTGCTCTACACTCCAGAGCGAGCCCCTCGAAGATCGAGCCCCGTGGTCAGAGTCGAGCTCAGCCCTCCTCTACCATGTGGAGCCTCTCCGAGGTCGAGCCCTCTGGACCGGGCCCGTGCTCTGCCCTCCAGAGCGAGCCCCTCGGAGATCAAGCCTGTGGTCGGAGTCGAGATCAACCCTCCACCACCACGTGCAGCCTCTTCAAGGTCGAGCCCTCTGGATCGGGCCCGCGCTTTGCCCTCCTCCATCGAGGCAAGCCCGCGAGCTCAGGACGCCTAAGTCGGAGTCGAGCCCTGCCTTCCCAACTTAACCCCCAGCTCAGGCATAAACACCAGCGAACCAAGGGACACCACCGCCATCCCAAGACGCCAGCGAGCCGCCCGAGGATTGCACTAAGACATCCACCAGGCCGCAATGACCACCTGCAACCGTCGGGTACACCAGAAAGGGGAGAGGCCCACTGATCGAGGTGCCATGCTCCTCACCAACCACCTGATCCACCCGAAAGAAGAAGTCAATCAGGAGATTCGAATCCCGGGGGCGGTGGCCCACTAATCGAGGTACTGCCAGGTTTTCCGAAATGAAGCAACCAGAAGGAATGTCAGAACACATGACAGCTTTCCTTATCACGAATCGGGAAAGGCGCCTCGGGACACTGCCGCACGTACCTGACAGCCCGGTGGAGATCCCAAGACGAGCGCCCAACGGTAACCTAGACTACAAAGCTCGAAGGAGGAAAGATAAAGGAGGTAACATGCAATACCACCAAAAAACACAAGTGCAAGCTCAATCAGAGAGTAGAGCACCACAAGCAAATCCAAGCAAGGGCGGGGGAAAAGGCTACATAGAGAATCCCTCTGACCAGGCCGTTCTTCCCCTGACAAACTTGCATCCCACTCTCACACTACTCACTCCTCCTAGCGTGGAGTCTATCAAGAGGGGCTCGACCAGGAGGATCTGTTCTCCTGGATCATCACTGACTTGACCGTCGGAGTGCCCCCGCTGGAAATCTCGGTCCAGGTCTCTAACCCCAGTTTTGCAGGTCTAGGACCACCGGACGGTAGACAACGAAGGGAGCGCACTCCGGCACTGATAGCAGCTACGGGCCACGACGATCTTGGCAGCAACAGGAGATATCCTCAATGCATCGAAATTTGGTGGCTTCCAATCTTGAAGAACTGGAGTGCGCTTCAGCAGCTCCTTGCCAATTCAGGATTCTCCAAGCCCTTAGTGTCACTGAAAACGATAAAATCTACGTGGCATTCCTGGTTCGTTGGAGCATTCTGCCCGGAACCCTCTTTTGGAAGAGGAGCCTTTCCTTTTCTTGGACCTTTTGGAGAGGCAAGGAGTGGTTCACCAATAGTTGGTGTTGGATTAGATTGATCTGAAGAAGGCATCGGAGGCGGGCTCCTTGGGGGAGGCTCTGTTGAAGAAGAACTTCTTGGAAGAGGCTCCATTGAGGGCACATCGTCTCCATCGGACACAACTCTCATCGGAGATACGTTTGAAGTCCCTTCAACTCTGGTTTTCTTTCGGACTTCAGACTCTCTTGGAGTTGGTACTGGCCTCTTCCTGGAAGCCTGTCGAAGCTTATCAAGATTTGGCTTTATCTACTCACCTGCAAGCAAAAAGAAAAAAAATAGTTACCATATCAGACATTATTTAAATAATAATAATAATATCTGAAGCCAACTATTTCTATACCTAAGGCAAGAAGTTCACTGATATGAGTAAGGTGGAGGTTATCTTCCCTTAACAGTTCCTTGGCCATGAGAATATCTGAATTCAATAATTTCTCGAAGTCCTTTTGATCGGCCTTCAAGGCTTTCTTCCCAGCATTTGCATCCAGATGAGGACTTTTCCATTCAACGCTAAAACCACAGTGTGGGTGGTATAAGAAGAAGAAATAGGATTTCCACCCATGTATGGCGCTGGGAGTCCCCCTAATCAGTCTTTGGCCTGGACGAGGACCGATGATCCACCACCCTTCGCCATGAAAATCTCTTTTCAGTACGAAGAAAGAGGTGAACAAAGAGGTCTTCGGGTCTACGTTACAGAGTTTACAAATGACTAAAAATCCATAGATGTTCCTAAAGCTATTTGGAGTTAGCTGGGATGGAACTACTTGATAAAGGTTAAAAATCTTTATAAAGAAAGGATGGAGTGGAAACTAAAGACCAGCCTTGAGGTGGTCTTCATATACTGCAATTGACCCGGGAGGAGGATGAACTGCCTTTTCGTCTGGATTAGGAAGAAATGATTTAAAGGTTCTGGGAATGTGAAATCGATTTCAAAGACTCTCTAGCCTACTGTGAGTCAAAGAACTAGCAATGGCTCCAGGAGATGTCTCAAAACCTCTCTTTCTACCAGGAGCTATACTCCCGAAAGGTTCACCTCCTGATGGACCCCTGCTAATGGATGGGTTACCTAGAGACTCAGACATTATAGAAAGAGGAAGAAAAGAAATGAAAAAACTTCTACTTCCAAGGAGAAACGAAGCAGCTTGTTGAAAGAACAATGACATGGAGCAGCAAGAAGAAGAAGGATGTTTCGAGAAGAAGTGAGGAAGTTCTTTCCGTAAAGCCTCTCTCTTCTTTATATATGCAAAACGGTAGGGTCATTCCAGGGATTTGGTGATCTCTTCGATCGTGCGACGTATTAGCGGCGCCGATCATGGGTATGATTTACTAAGAGCCGTTCATCAATGAAACGGCAGTTACGATCTGCGTGGAAGGCCATGAAAGGTCAGGATGAACTTTCATCATTATGACTGAGGCACGAGATGGTGCCAGGTATATTTTCTCGATTAAAGGAAAATCTTTTTTAATTAGGAGATCAGCTAGACTGTTTGAGTCTGCCCCATCTTTTTGGCAAGCAATAAGAAGTCGGCACCTTTCCTTGACACGATCTCCATTCCATACATCAGTTATTGCGGATGTCAAAACTGAAAATCTGCCATCATTGATTATTTATTTTATCATAAACGTTAAATTCCGGTACTCCCATTTTTCGAAATAAAGTTATTTCAAAATTGGGAGTGAGGGGCAGCTATTGTGATAATCCAGTTTAATTTAAATATTTATCGGTCCATCAACGAGCTAGTTTCAATCTTTTCATTTATTAGTTGGGTCAGTGCTCCCAAGGATGATATCTTTTTTATTTAATAAAGACTATAATCTATAGAGAAAATATATTATTAATTCTTTTGGCCTCATGTCTTCAGCCTGGTCCGAAGAGGATGTATTATTATTGTTCCGTTCGTATTTATGTCTTCAGCATAGTTCGAAGGAATGTCTCTGGAATTTATTATTATTTCTCTCGGCCTCATGTCTTTAGCCTGGTCCGAAGATGATGCATTATTATTGTTCCGTTTAAATTTATATCTTCAGCATAGTTCGAAGGGAACGTCTCTGGGATTTATTATTATTATTTCTCTCGACTTCATGTCTTCAGCCTGGTCCGAAGAGAATGTATTATTATTATTCCATTCGGATTTATGTCTTCAGCTTCACGGTAAGTAGTTATCTATTTATTTGTTAAATTCACTTCAAAGGGATAAATTCAAAGCATATAACCAACATCCCTTCGGATCGTCCCAAGGAAGGTAATCCGAAGAAGTTGATGGACTCACTTTGAATCCTCCCTTAAAAAAGTGCGTCCAAGGCACGTAGGCAATCTTTCAACCCGAGATAGTTAAAGGTTATTTAGTTGTTATAACCACTCACGTGGTCGATAACTCTAGTTTGGCTAACCATAGAATAACTAATTTTTTGACCGCCACTATTTATTGTTATGAGGAAGTTTCGTCAACTAACTTCCATAACCATAAGTAGTTACACTCATGCCTATAAATATTGGTAAGAAGGGACACTCGAGATAAGCTAAGAAAATCACCTTCTTCCTTTCCATCTCACTCTGCTCTCAAGTTCTCCATTCTGCTACCTAAATCCTTGCTAACTTAGGCATAGGAGTGTCCCCTACTGGAGAAATTCTGGTCAGGGGTTTGTTTTGCAGGCTCCCATCGACGGCGAACCGGCAAGCAGGCCACTCCATCCGGTCAACGAGGATTTAGCGTCAACACTGATGATATCGCTAGTGTTACAACCGTAACGATGACGTGGCATGTCTCAGATTTCGCTGGGCGTGATTCGAGCCACATAGAGTTTTTCAGCAAAATCGGGCGCGACTCCGCCTCGGCCGAAGTCGAGGTCAGCCCAGGCCTTCCTGCCGCTCCGCCAGGTGTCCACCCAGGAGGGGTCCACCTTGGCCGAAGCCGGCGGCCTCCCCGCTCCCTCGCCAGGTGGCACCCGTAGACGGTCCCGCCTAGGCCGAGGTCCAGCCGGGCCCCTCGCTCCTTCGCCAGGTGTCGCCCGGAGACGGGACCACCTCGGCCGAAGTCGAGCGCCCCTCTACCGCTCCGCCAGGTGTCCACCCAGGAGGGGTCCACCTCGGCCGAAGCCGGCAGCCTCCCCGCTCCCTCGCCAGGTGGCACCCTTAGACGGTCCCGCCTAGGCCGAGATCGAGCCGGGCCCCTCGCTCCTTCGTCAGATGTCGCCCGGAGATGGGACCACCTCGGTCGAAGTCGAGCGCCCCTCTGCCGCTCCGCCAGGTGTCCACCCAGGAGGGGTCCACCTCGGCCGAAGCCGGCGGCCTCCCCGCTCCCTCGCCAGGTGGCACCCTTAGACGGTCCTGCCTAGGCCGAGGTCGAGCCGGGCCCCTCGCTCCTTCGTCAGGTGCCGCCCGGAGACGGGACCACCTCGGCCAAAGTCGAGCGCCCCTCTGCCGCTCCGCCAGGTGTCCACCCAGGAGGGGTCCACCTCGGTCGAAGCCGGCGGTCTCCTCGCTCCCTCGCCAGGTGGCACCCTTAGACGGTCCCGCCTAGGCCGAGGTCGAGCCGGGCCCCTCGCTCCTTCGCCAGGTGTCGCCCGAAGATGGGACCACCTCGGCCGAAGTCGAGCGCCCCTTTGCCGCTCCGCCCGGTGTCCACCCAGGAGGGGTCCACCTCGGCCGAAGCCGGCGGCCTCCCCGCTCCCTCACCAGGTGGCACCCTTAGACGGTCCCGCCTAGGCCGAGGTCAAGCTGGGCCCCTCGCTCCTTCGCCAGGTGTCGCCCGGAGACGGGACCACCTCGGTCGAAGTCGAGCGCCCCTCTGCCGCTCCGCCAGGTGTCCACCCAGGACGGGTCCACCTCGGCCGAAGCCGGCGACCTCCCCGCTCCCTCGCCAGGTGGCACCCTTAGATGGTCCCGCCTAGGCCGAGGTCGAGCCAGGCCTCTCGCTCCTTCGCCAGGTGTCGCCCGGAGACGGGACCACCTCGGTCGAAGTCGAGCGCCCTTCTGCCGCTCCTCCAGGTGTCCATCCAGGAGGGTTCCACCTCGGCCGAAGCCGGCGGCCTCCCCGCTCCCTCGCCAGGCGACACCCTGAGATGGTCCTGCCTCGGCCGAGGCCGGCCAACCCAGATGGGGAAGCTTCCAAGGACAAGAGCACGAGCTCCAAGATTGCCCCTCGAGCCGCGCGCGCCGCACCCCGAAGACAGCGCCCGTACGGTCGGCGGCGACACGCGGAGCATCGCTTACATCGGCCTGACAGGCTCCGTAGTCGAGAAGCGAGGCCCTGACAGGACAGGGCCCGATTACGGACGGCGTCGGCGCTTGGGAAAGAGAGCGCTCACGCTCGGCCCGAGGTCTGGTTGGCGGTCTGACCGGCGCTCCCCTCCCCTACTCTTTTCTCGCTGGGCTCGGCAAGCAAGGCCGGGAAGCCGCCTGGCTCTTTGATCCAGAAGGGGAAAGGGAAAGAAACGGAGGGAGGCAAAAGAGACAACGGAGCCTCCCGGGGGCAAAAAAATAAGAAGGTAACATGAGGAGATAAAAGAAAGGAGAGAATAGACGACAAGGTAAGCAAGAAACAAAGGCTGGAGACTCGATTCCTAGAGCAAGATCCAAGATCCCGAGAGGGGACCTTTGGCGTGAGCTCGGTGAAGGGACCCGGCCGGGTTTCTATTCTTTCTGGGACCTTTCTTGCTAGCACGATCTCTAAGTCTGGGACTCCTTCGGGGACCCATCTCAGAGACTCTGTTCCCTCTCGCCGTCTACTAACTTGATCGTCGGAGCTTCCTCGCCAGGATCCCCGGCCAGGGTTTCTGACCTTACCTTGCAGGTTCGATCGAGCTAGGAGACCCCAGGGGCGAGACGGTCTAGTCGGATCGGCGGCTTCGAAGCCACAGGCATGGCGGCGAGAACGGCAACAGCTAGTAACAATGACTTTCATGATCCGCAAGAGTAAATCGAGACTATAATATCATAATGGCATGATCATGGTCTGATATTCTCAGAATTGTCCGATTTTTCAGTTCCCATCTATAAATAACCAAAGTCCTGAGGATTCCTGATAAGCAACTTCATTCTTACACTCATTACTTCCCTTCTATTCTAAATCTCTGATAAGCAACTTCTTTCTTATGCTCACTACTTTCCTTTTATTCTAGATCTCTGAGTTGAGCATCAAAGAGTTTTTATCGGAGCCAACTCTAGATATGAACTTTATTTGATAGGTTACTCCAGTGACGTCTCTCGCTAATTAGTGCCTTCTTCAATTTCAAATCAGAATCTACAATAATACTAATATATCTTGTATTTGAATTGAAGCAAACTAACCACTAAAAGCTCCTCATATATATAATACAAATTAAACTGATAGATCAAAACTTGCCACCTGACCATCTCTGCACAGAATCATCACATCTCAAACTCTTCTCCAATTAGCAACAACTTGGCTGTGATCATGATTTATTTCTAAACAAATGCAATACACTAGGCAATCGCGTGACTGAAAAGTGCCAATGTGCTTCATAAGACACATAGGCTATTACCAAAATGGCTAATGGGCTCCGACCCTCGTCTCCATATTGCACTTTCAAAAGCTCTCCTGGCATGTTCTCTTTTGGCTCTCTTATGCTGCATCTTTTTAATTTCTCTCGTGTTATTCTTCTGGCACAATTTAGCCTCTTATTCCCATGAGAGCCATGTCTGATCTAAATATCGAAAGGTTCTATTGATACTGATTCCCGTGGACCAGGTAGAGTACCTGGGTCACCGGTTCACCTCCTGGAATTCCTGCAAAATAAATTTCTGATCGTATTTTCTCCGGTAAGAAACATTCCGATGCTTAAATCAGTAGGATTCGGACTACAGAAACAGAGAGCACAAAGAAAAAAAGTAAGGTGAAATGAGTAGAGAGTTAGGTATATGTAGTGCAAGCTAGTTATGGACGGGCTCAGGCTTGCATGTCCTGGAATAGCTTGAAATTGCTTAGCTCGGATGTTCCCTCTTATCACTTTTTATAGGTGTTGCTGTAACGGAAAGCAGTTCAGCCTTCTCAATTTCTGTTAGGAAAGTTAGTCAGTCTAACTTCCCTTCAGCTGATTATGGTAATTGTCGAAAGTTAGCTACTTTGGTCTTATTAAGACCATGTCATCAATCATGTGGTTGGTTATAACAACCAAGTTCGTTATTGATAGCTTTAGCTGGAAGTAGATTGGCCATTCTCTTCAAAGTTGGCCGATAGTTATTTCATTGGTTGTAAATCAGCCGTTTTACTTTAGAGTCATCCTTTCGGAGCGGGCTAATCGTAGATCAGCCATGCATTGCAGAACTGTTTGGATCGGCCATTTACTTCGGAGCTGTTGGCTTCGGAGCATATGTTGTGAGTTGGCTAGCTACTTTGGAGCGATTTACTTTGGAGCATGCATGGTAGATCAGCCATCTGCTGAAGTCCGATCTCAAGTTATACGTCATTGCTAGTCGAAACGTAGTGTTGATCTGTTCTTCCATTGGATGTTGGATGCGTCGATGTATCAATTCATCTAATCAATCGGTTAGGATATGATCAATTAAATCTTTGAACCGATAATTATATTTTTTAAATCGGTTTATCTCAACAGGTCCCCACGGGGCATGCTTCAATGAATAAACTTTCTTTATCTTGTTGATTCTGATTTGATCTAGCATTAGGGGCAGTAGTTTGATTGAAACCTCTGCCATCCAACATCAACTTAGAGATGCATGATATCGAAGTCATCATCATTACTCGAGCATGGTAGCTAGCCACCGAACCATCATCATAGGGATATACAATGACCCCTAATTTATCCCGATTTGAACAAAGATGAGCAAAGCACTTTAGCAATCCTGTCAACTCAGCACCCTAACCAATCCTCGTGTCAGTAGCAACGAAAACTATGATGCCAGTTTATACTCGAGATCTTTCAAAATACGACCATCATTAATTCATTTAAACGACCTTCCCTTGGTTAAAAAACTTGGCACAAGTTCACGCAGCTCTCATATTTTCAACTCATTTTCTTCCTACGATGAGATCGTAACACAATGGTTGATAACATAGCACTCTTATTATCCGAGCAAGCACCTAACAGTACCAATTGAATTAAGAGGTAGTCGCACTTGGGCTCGGTTACCTCGTTTTAATATGGCGGCGTAAACAACCATGCATGGTTTGACATGTCCATTCCCCCATGTACATGCATCCCTCGTCCTCATGTGTCAGTTCTTTAGGAGAGAGAGAGAGAGGAGGCGTATAGAAGTTCATCCATTAGGCGGGAGCGAGTGTATTTATCAGCTCACTTATCAGAATAATAGTTGCCGGTGAGTGGAATGGACATGTACGGTCGAGCAGCGGTTAGCGGCTATCGTGCGCACGGAGCGAGGCCCGGCCCATCTCAGCCCAGCCCAGCTGCGCCGGCTCATCACGTCCGACCGCCTCGCCCCGACACGTGATTTCCAATGCCCCCACCCCTTGATCCACGTGTTCTCTTCGTTACTTGCACGCCCCCGTCTTCCTCCTCTCCCCCCTCGGTACTTACTCTATTCTGATCTACTTTAAAAAAAAATACATCATATGAAATCTCCATATATTCCTCCTTTTTGTTTATACTCAGACTTCCGATCCCACTTATTTAATCCCCCAAACTTGAACGTGTTACGCATATTTTATACTCCATTCATGGCATCACTTTATGGGATGTAGCTATCTATCTATGCACCCACTATTCAAAAAGATTATGGAAAGGACATGTCCTTGATATTTTAGTTGCTTGCTAAATTAGTTCTAGTCCTTGCCCATAAACAGCGTTCCACCCATCAACATACCTCCGCTTCTCAGCTACCCATACATCCCCCACAAGCACACCCAAGCCCACGTATGGGTGCGTGCACGAGGCCGGCCACCTTTTACTCTCTCTCTCTCTCTCTCTCTATATATATATATATATATATATATATATATGTAGGTTTCGTCCGCCTTAGTAGCATTTGTCATTCAAGAGGCACCTCAACGTTGTCACCGCCCGGGGCCTGGCCTATCATTATTAGCTCGGACTGTTCTGGGTGGGGCCCCATTGGGGATGCCATGCTGTTGGCTGCACCCTCCCTCCGATTGCTAGCTGGGTGCTTCCTAACTTCTTATCTTTTCTTGACATTTTTTTTAAAAATAAAATTTTTATTAAATATTTATTAAAATAAGATTAGTGAAAATATATTAACAAATATAGGATTTTTGGATATGTATGTGGTACCGGGAGTTTTAGACGTCCACGTGATGGAACTTGCAAGCTGGGCCAGTATTTTCACCGGAACCCGTAGGTTCGCATGATATTGGGAGTTTTACGCATGACAGGGTACTTCCACATGGCGAACTCAAAGCAGGCCGGGCCTGCATTTTTACCGAAACTCGCAGGTCGAACCTACGAGTTCATCTCAGTTTTTAAAAACCCTTCAAGCCATTTTCCGACCCCCCTGCCCCCCGGTCCTCCTCTTTAAGGCATTTTCCAGCGCCCCCCACCCCCGATCCCCCTTCGAAGCTTTTTCCGGCCTCCTTGCACCCCGGTCCACCCCCCCCCCCCCCCCCCCAACAACCCTTCGAGGTCCCCTTCCCCCATGCAAGAGATCGAGCCATCCCCGAGGCATTTTTCGGCCCCCTTTGCCCTCCTCGGAGAGTCCGACCCATCCCCGCGTCCTCTCCGGCCGCCACCATGTTTCTTTAAGGTAAGTTTGAAGGCAATTTTTTTAAAAAAAATTTGGCTACATGATTGTATATATATATATATTTGGTAAGACATGATTTTATGTTTTTATTATCACATGATTTTACTAGATTTAGCGATTTAGTTTAGCTACATCAAACAAACTGTACGTTTATCAATATATATATATATATATATATATGATTTTACTAGATTTAGCGATTTAGTTTAGCTACATCAAACAAACTGTACGTTTATATAGGACAAGTTGTTTAAAAAAAACATTTCTATTAAAAAAAATTTTAAGCAAGCTATTTTAAAAAAAAAAGAATTTTTATTAAAAAAAAAATCTAGAACAAGCTGTTAAAAAAAGACATCCCCATAAAAAAAACTAGGGTAATCTATTAAAAAAAATTATTCCTATTAAAAAAATAAATCTAGGACATGCTATTTTTTAAAAAATATTTTTATTAAGAAATCTAAGGCAAGCTGTTAAAAAAAAAGACATTCCTATTAAAAAATGGTAAGTTATTAAAAAAAATTTAAAAATCCTATTAAAAAAATCTAGGACAAGCTATTAAAAAAAGTATTTTTATTAAAAAAATAAATCTAGGATAAGATGTTAAAAAGGCATTTCTATTAAAAATTTTAGGGCAAGTTGTTAAAAAAAGGCATTCCCATTAAAAAATTGAATCTAGGGCAAGCTATTAAAAAAAATCAAAGATGAGGTTGGCATAAATATTCTTGGGTCAGAGGTCGAGCCTGCGTCTAGGTTGGCTTCGAGCCAGACTGGGCTGGGCTCAAGGAAAGCCCGAGCCTAGCCTAATCTACATTGAGCTAGCTCGAAGCCCATTTGGCTGGCCGAATACCTAATTGTTTTTGATATCATGTACTAGGTCATCCATTTTTTTATCAAACAATCTGTGCAGTCATGGTAGGTGATTTTTACTTCTCCTATATTTGCTTTGGCTTTAATACAAATATGTAGTATACATATTTGTAGTTTTTAATGCATATGAATTATTGTTATTGGTATGTTCATGTTTTATAATTGTTGCTACAACTTCTTCCAGACCGGGTTCAGACGGCTGGGCTGGAGTGCTCTTCTCCCGGTTCTTGCAAAAAAGTCTCCAAGGATCGATGGTGTTCCAGCGGGGGACACTCTGATACTTAAGTTAGCAGGAGCTTAAGGTCAACAGAATGGAGGAATCAAATGAAGATAGCGTATGGAGCAAGAAGAGAGCACTTGTGCTTACCGCCCTGTGTCCCCCGGTTTACTTTATATAGGCACGGAACAGTGCCAAAATTCGTTAGGGATGAAGTAAGGAGAGACTGATATGCCCCTAGGAGAATCTGAAGAGTAGCCACATGGTGCCAAGATAGGACGACATCGTGGGAGTGGTGGAGTAGTGGTGCTGATGTGGCAGGAGTCTGTTATAACAGAATTCTGGTACTAGCTAGAAGAGGCTTCTGGAGTTTCTTGGATCAACTTCACAGTAGTCTCTCAAGAGTAGGGTGGCCAAACCTCAACAAGAGCGGGTCGGTCGAACTTCGGTAGAAGGAGAGTTAGTCGGATCTCCGTGGGAGCGCATCCGTCAGACCTCCGACGGAGAGGGTGACCCGGGTCTTAGCAGAAGTGGGTCATTAGGACCTCTACTTCGGTGGGTCGGCTGGACCTCTGACAGAGCGGGTCAGTCGGATCTCAGCAGAAGTGGGTCGTTCGGACCTCTACTTCGGTGGATCGACTGTATCTCTGACGGAGCGGGTCAGCCGGATCTCAATAGAAGTGGATCGTTTGGACCTCTACTTTGATGGGTTGGCTGGACCTCTGACGGAGCAGGTCAGCTGGACCTCCTTCAAAGGAGAGGGTCGCCCGGACGTCTGTAAGAGCGGTCCAGTCGGACCTCAGCAAAAGTGGCAATCCGGTTCGATGGCGAGCCGGTTAGGTATAACAATAATTATGTGACAATTTAAGTAATTAATTAGGTTATATTTACAAAATTTATATCATATAGAATCGTAGACCTGTTAATTGATTAGTGTATAAATTTTATGATATCCATATATTTATATATTTTTGTATGGGTATGAGAATTATGTATCTTGGTCAATTGATTATCCAGTTTAAATAGTTTGAAAATTATAATTAATTTTATAGATCAATTTACAGTAATCAAACGAATATTGAGTATTTTTCTTTAGTTTTCTTCCCACATAATTATTTATGAGAGAAAAACTAAGAAGAAATGCTGCTGAAATTTTTTTTAATGATTCTATCATTCATGGAGCATGTGATATTGAGTATAATTTAGGACTAGAAAAAGATAATTAGAATTAAATATGGAATGACATGCGAAGAGTTAGAAAACAAGTTATATAGAACCTTCCATATAGACAAAACAAGGAATAAAATGATGATTATATATAGATATATATAGATTATGCAGCCAACATTAGTAAAGTTTGAACTTGTTCCAATTATTGATTATGAGGATATTGAGATAATTTTTTCAACTATCATTCACATCCATGTTTTCAGGTATGAAGTTATATATAGATGTGCAATCATTGAAGATTCTCAACCTATTAATAAATGGGATGATTATAAAGCAGTTATATGAAATATAGTAATAACTCATGTCAATGAACATGTTGTTTCATATTGTAGTCCAAACATTGTAGATAATATTTTATTAAATACTAATTTAAGATATATAGAGGATCAGTTCATATAGTGGACAGTGATGTATCGGAAAGTATTATCAGACAAGCATCTCTATACATATCTGTTGATACTATGATTCATATAGATAATCAACTATTTCATAAAGATGATGTAGTAAGTAAAAATGATATAGAAGATGAAACTCAGGAAGTCAGCATTTCACATGCTATAGAAAGTCTACATGATATGGATGTTCCAAATTATGCTATATTTGAAGCTTTTTTTGGAACATTCACTCAAGTTGATTGGCCAGCTGTTAATATGTCAATATATTCTTTATTGCAAACACAATCTATTATATAGAAAAGAGGTGATGAGTTATATAAAGGACTTTATTTTGTAGATAATAAAGAATTGCAAACTGTTGTAAAGTAGTAATATATTCAATTGATAGGTATTACGAATTTAAGGTTATTGAGTCGAAACCAAAACTATGGGTTATGAAATGTAAGAACAAAGAGTCGAGATGCCAATAGATGCTGAGAGTAATTAGTAGCATGATTATTTTGAGATCCCACGATATACCAGTCCCTATATATATATATATATATATATATATATATATATATATATATATATATATTATGATATCTCAAGATTATTTTGGATTAGATTCTATCTTAATTATCAATGAAATACGTGATCTGATAAAAAAATTATCTACAATTTCTATTGCTGGACTTAGTGCGGTGATAAAGAATAGATTCAATTATATGCTCAGTTATAGAAAGTTATGAGATGCGAAGCAAAAAGTAATAGTCATGGTATTTGAAAATTATGATAAATTTTATGAATTATTATCCAAGTGGTTGCGTGTTATAAAGAAATTTAATCCTAGTTCTTGGATAAAATTCATCAATACTCTTACAGGTCATCCAGCATGTGGACAATTTAATCATATTTTCTGAACTTTTATATCCTTGATTGAAGGATTTAAGTACTATCGACTGGTGATTAGTATTGATGCTAAATTTTTATATGAAAAGTATAGAAAGAAGTTAATGATTGCAGCTACTGTCGATAGAAATAATAATTATTTTTTACTTGTATTTACTATTATGGATAAAAAGTCTACTAATACTTGGGATTAGTTTCTAGCTTGCATCAAAAAAATTGTTATCTTATATCAAAATATTTATCTAATTTCATATCAATATTATAGTATATTAACTATAGTAGAAAATGAGCATTAGGGTTAGCAGCCACAAAATGCATATCTTGTTTATTGTTTGCATCATGTGGTAAACAATTTCAATACAAGATTTTGGATTACAAAATTAAGGAATATGGTCAAAAAAGCTGAAATGAAAATACAAATTAGAAAGTTTCAAGAATATATGAGAAACATTGAAAATTTAAACCGGAAGTTATTCAATGGTTGAGTGATATCCTTTTAGATAAGTGGACATGTGCACATGATGGTGATCGAAGGTACGGAATAATGACTACCAATCTATCGGAATGTTTTAATGAAGATCTTAAAAATGCTCGATTTCTATCGACAACCGTATTGGTGCAGTTGATATTCTTCCGACTTGTATCGCACTTTGTTGGTCAATGTGCCTAGGCAATTGATGCAAATAATATGAATGAAAGATTTACTCATTTCGTTATGGATCATATAATCGCCAAGCAAACCAAAATTATGTCACACATTGTTACAAGATTCGATAGAGCCAATAGCATATTTCAAGTACAAATGACGATGCATGGACCTTACATGAATAAAGGCCACAATACTTAGGTTACTATTATAGCAATTACTTATTTAATAACTAGTCCATAATATATAATTTATAACTTAACTAATGTAATGTTTTATATTATAGATCGCGAGACTTTCAAAGCATACATATACTACAAAAAAAAGCTGAATTTCTCGACGCTTTTTTAGATTTTTCTCGATGCTTTAAAAAACATGCTAAACGCGTCGCATAGATGAAAGTGAAAAAGGATTTTTCTCGATGCTTTGGACTGCATCGCAGTAAATCAAAATTTTTTCGATGCTTTTAAGCATCGGAATAATCTCAGATTGGCTAAGGAAATCTTCATGCTTTACTAATGTATGGGCTATATAAATTTATTGTTTCTCGTGTGATCCTGTAACAAAATAGTATGTAATAAGCTGGCTTTCAGAAAATTAAGAATGTTTTCTGATTAAAAACCGGAAGTTTAGTTTCTATCAAACAACAATTTCGGTAACGACAAGATCATTGGAAAGTGCATGATCTCCCTCGGCTGCGATGCCAACCCGCCACCTGCACGTGTCGCCAACTGGCAAAAAATTACTGGTTAAAACCGTCCTATATTAGATCATTTAATAAACACATATAATATATTATTTATTGTTGAAAAAATATACTATCATTTTAAGTCGATCGAAAATTTAGAATGAAAGAAAAAAAATACAACGACCTTAACGTTTTGAATAAAAAAAAAGTCTATTTTCTTAAATCTTTTTATTAAACGATCCAAGATGTATACAGTAAAATGATTCTAGTTAATAATTCTTCCTAACTAATCCATCGAGATAGATGAGATCAGAAATCATCTGCACTACATATTTCTTCATCGCTTAGATTATGCGATAACATTGCCACCCTACCAAAATATACTTACAGTTCTGGCATTAAATAATACAGTGATTTGTTTGATCAGCAATTAATTTGGGTGGAATGGGATGTTTTTGTGGGTTTAGGCTAGTTTGTGGGTGTTCCTTGACCTCTAGGATGAGAACTAACCGTTTGAGTGCGCGTTCTAATGCATAAAGAAGTTGTTTTTTATCTAGTATGAGAACTAATCTCTCTATTAAACCTGATGCCTGGTCACATGTTAAGCCCACAGAATGATGCTATTAAAGAGGAAGATTGGCATCTAAATAGTTAGAAAGCAATTAAATGCAATAAAAAATAAAGCATCATCAAGATTGAATCATTATACTGTCAAGACTATATACAATTAGAATTTGTGTTCACTTGAAAACTGAAGGTGCTAACATGATGCTATTAGCATTTAGCAGTCATGATACAAGACAGTAGGTGACCCTGTACAATAAATGATAGATTGAGCAATCACAGAGGAGCCATCAACAAATAAAACCTGTCCATCTTTACAAAAAGAGTCAATCTGCAATGACATGTTTTAGCCATCAATACAATTATTTTACATGTAAAAGGTTGCATAAGGTAAATGCCACATATGCAAGTTCCAATGACATGTCTTGGCCACTCAGTGAGCACCCAACCATTACCACAACCAGTGAACAATTTGGAACAGAAACAATAAAAAAAAATTACTTAGAATGAGGATGTTTCTAACAACTGCTTGCATTCATGCAATAATTCTATCTTTGTGGCTTGTATAACTATAAGAAATAATTACCTTCTTGTAATATCTGTCATGCATTCATTTTGCATAATCTATTTTTTTTTTAGAACTTTTTCCTAATTTTATGATACATAATTTACGAAAAATATCTTCTATGCCCGGTTAAAGCAACCACCATAGCTTTCAGAAAGATGACAATAGCAATGTAGAACGGTCTAAATCTAACTTTAAAGAGCCTAATGCATACTTTTCCAAACAAATAACAAAATAAATATTCAGTAAGTGCAATACTCATTGCAAGTCTTGAACTAATTATCAATATGATAAATCCAGCCTGTCGTAAAGTGACTAACTACATATATACCTAATTAGATGTAACATAAATGGCCTTAAAGCTATGGAATTGTGCATCACTCTCACTTGATAAACTATAATTTACATGCAAAAAAGGGAAATCACATGCAAAGACCAGATAACAACAAAATTTCTTACCTGGTACATATAGAGCTTCACATATATTAGAGGCATACGTTGGTTCATCTTATTGCAGTGTTTGACAACACGATGAACAGTATCAGGCACATATTCTAGTACCAAATTAAGATACAGCTCATCTTTCTCGGTTGTTGAAAAGAAGCAATGCTTCAGGGAAACCACATTTGGATGATCAAGAAGAAGCATGGTTTGCAGCTCACGGTTCCTGTACCTCTTGTCTTGAAGAACCTTCTTTATTGCTACCGTTTCACCTGTCTCGAGACACTTTGCCTATAAAATGGGGAAAAAGCGAGGCAAAGAAATTAATAAAATTAATGTCATCAGCACGCATGTAAATTTATCAGTCCAAAAAAAATCATAAATGATGAAAAAGTATCACAGTGGAATGGTCATGTTAACCAACTTAATGCAGGCTAATCAGTAAATAGACAAAATAGGTGAATATCCACATTCCTCTTATAAACCATGATGACCTAACTTCAGTCAACAGTCATGGTTATTGAACTAACCTGAAACACGATTCCAAATGATCCATGTCCTACAACACGCTCGGCCATGTAGCTTATAGTCTGTCATTAAGAGGGAATAACTTCTATAGTAAGACCGAATTTTCGGTCAAAAAATGATCTAGCAACTGAGACTAAATGAAGAAAAGAACTAACAAGGAAGAATCAAATGAAAGTTACTTATGCCTTCAATGCACATATAACAAATCAAATCAAGCAACAATGTTGATCTGCAAGGTACTAATAACTCTACTCCATACCAGATAGGCATTTCAACTAACCGAGATTTCAAATATCAAAAATTTTAATTATTTGTTGGATCTCATAACAAATAATGCTTAAGTGAATTTACCTGTTTTGGCTGACCATTTCTTCCACCAATGGTGGTCACAATTATATGACCATTTTCGGTCCGATCCCATTTCCGTCAACAATTGTTGCTTCCACTTCCTGCGGAAGTTCAGCAATATTAGAAATCCATGAACGTGACAGCCAATTTCCTACTCACAAGGTAGTATCTTATTCCAGCCTAGTGTTATAGAAAAGAAATAGAGACGAAAATGCATGCTAGTCTCCCTTATCTTCATCTCATGCATCTCATCTGGCAACCTGTCCACACCAACATTAGTACCACTAGTATTTTTCATCCCTGATGAAGGCGCCACGCACAGGCTGTGGAGGAAGACGATTAAAAAAAAAAAAAAAAAAACTAAAACGATACAAAGGACCGAAAAAAGGGGCCCAAAAATCCCTCCTTTTCCTTAGAACTTAAAAAATTTTATCCTAATTAAAGGGACATCGTAAACTCATCCAACATTAAATCGTCGAAAATGAAAAGATAAAGGCATTTAGCGTGGAAAATTTAGGGGGAGAAAAGCACAAGTGGAACATCCCCACAAACCCCCTCGAAAGCACAAACCAAAAAAATCATTCCGAAAGGGCGATCAAAATAAAACATCATCCGAAAACCGTTCAAAATCCAAACGAAATCCCGCAACAAAATCAGACATCCACCAGGAGGGCGAAACATGAGCATACGGCAACAAAATCAGACATCCACCAGGAGGGCGAAACATGAGCATACGGATTCGATCAGAAAAACTACAAACAGATCCAAAGAGGCCGATAATTTCTCAAACAACACAAAAAATCGGCGAAGAAGTAAAGATCCTCACGAGATCCAGCCGGCGTCTCCCGAGATCTCAGCTCCGATCTGCTGAATTACGGAAAAAACAACAAAACGGCGATGTCGAGCAATCGATCCTCCTCTCCCTCCTTTCCTTTCCAACAGCATTCAAGCAAAGATCGATTGGGTTGGATAACTTCGAACCTCTCGCTCTTTTCTCTCTTTCTTTGGTGGCGAGCTCCGATTACGACCTAGTGGTGGGGCGGAACCACAGCGACGGG
Organism: Areca catechu; assembly: GCA_021397845.1. Classification (NCBI taxonomy): domain Eukaryota; kingdom Viridiplantae; phylum Streptophyta; class Magnoliopsida; order Arecales; family Arecaceae; genus Areca; species Areca catechu. The sequence continues at coordinate 19,730,725 of CM038040.1, forward strand.
AAGGAGAAGTTCGCCTTCATAGCTGCAACGCCGTCGCCGCCATCGATGCAAAAGGCCACAAACCCTCACGCTAAACCAAAGGCTGCGAATGCGCCAGCGAATAAAGGGGTCGCGCGGCAGACGGCGACGAACCAGAGAAGTTGGAGGAGGGAAGGAGGAGGAAACGGAGGAGGTGGCGCGGCGACGGCTGGGACGACGGAGCGGCGGGAAGAGATGGAGGAGGAGGGAGGCAGGAGGAGCAAAGGACGCAGCCGATCGAATGAGAAGAGGGAGGGAGGGATCGATCGACAATCGCTTTTGAGGAGCGTCGGAATAAAAGAGAAATATCCCGACGCTAAAAAGCGTTGTTAAAGTCCCTCTTTGAACGCCGATCCGCAAAAGCGTCGGCAGCTCGCTGGAGCTCTCCGGCACCGCCTACTCACGTTGGGAAAATACAGCGGGCACAGCTCTTTTTTCCTGTAGTGATATATATATATATATATATATATCAGAAATAGCAATGTCATCATTTATCTTATCCCCACATCAAAATTATGTATGTATATGTTATAATTAATTTTTATAAATATATTGATTGATGCTATACTTTAGCCCCATATCAAAATTATGTATGTATATGTTATAATTAATTTTTATAAATATATTGATTGATACTATACTTTAAGTGATTATTATCAGATTTATGCACCTTAATTCCAATTAATTATATACCAAAAATATTGGTCACAACTAAGTTATGTAGTATCATTGTACCAAATAAATTATGGTTGTGATAAAAGATTATACCATATTTCTCTAGACTTAAAAATGAGACGGATATAAAAGAAACTGGCAACAGATATAGGTGTACAATCTATCAAAAGAAAATATATAATAGACGGTTATGTTCAAGAACTAGAAATGCATATTACTTATATTATATTGCGAACATGTCATAAGTATTTGTAAATACATCAACTTAATCATTATTTACATATCATTAGTTTATTGCATATGACATAAATTTGACTGATGGGATTTTGGTTTTTATGTTTTACATCCCATTGGTATGTCAAGATGGGAGGTAGGTGCATCGTCAAGATGCTTTTCTACTTTATTAGCTCATGTTACCGGCTATCTATTAAATCTATATGAGAGCTATTCTACTTCATGGGTTATGGTAGTATTTTGTTTTCATTTTGAATATATTTTTTTCTATATGTACAGGCTATGTTTCTTGATGTACCTGGATTTATATTGTTGTTCAGGGTAAAATATTTTAATAGTTATTTTTTGAGTTATATTATAACTAAGGATTGTACTCTGATCTTTGATTATATGTTAATATAATCTATTTCATTTTGTAGTGGAGTTCGTGGTTATGTAATCAATTTAATAAAAAATGGTAAATAACATTTATTTAATATATGCAGCATATTACGTACATGGATCCAGGATCAGTAAATCACTCCGTATTATACGATTAGGATAGCCATCATTCATCTTTAGTATGGCATGGTCAAGAGGGAGCTTTGTTGCAGTGTCGACAACAAGAGCTAGTTATGCACATGTTGATATAGTTGGACAGGCATATAGTATATTACATGCAGCAGGCTAGATTTTATGGACTTGCTTATATAGGATATATATAGCTAGACTAGCATTTGATTATGGCGTTCATAGAGCGGTGGCGTCCAAAGACTCGCACATTCCATCTACCACAAAGAGAGTGCATCATCACCCTCTAAAATCTCGCCAACCAGTTCAGTTTGCTACCTGACAATTTATCGATGATATGCACTAGACGGGTTGATTGGCATCAAGTTTGTCACCATTTATTGAGAGTCATTCCATCATAGGGTAGACTCCAACGATCATGACTGAGCATGGTCTGGCTAGTAGAGCAGTTTCATTAGTTAGTCCATTATGTTGATGAGATGGCGATACAGTGATATGTTAGAGCATATATTTATAGCTTATTGATGGATATTTGTTCATGGATAAGTTAGGGAGCCATATGCATCTCATGTTTCTATTTCTATTAAAGGATTTCGAGATTGCTTAATATTACAGTTGGAGTAGTACAAGTCTTGTATGGTTGTACAGATAGATGTATAGGGCAAGCAAGAGAGATACTCATGATATTGCAGGACCCTGTTTCTACTGCAGTTGCGGACATGTGATAGATTTCCGATATTGGCACCTCATAGATTAGCTCGGCAAGTTTTAGATCCTATGGTAGATTTTAATGATAATGAAGCTGGATTGCCATAGAATCTGTTAGGGACGAGGTAAGAATTAAATTTTATTAATATTGATGATTAACAATATTTATTCAATTATGTAATTCATTTAATCTATTTCATGTACAGATGGAGAGATATTTTTCATTCATGGAGGTACCAACATATGTTATCTCTTCATATCGATTATGTATCGAACACCTGAGATCGGAGCAGGTAAAGACTAAAAATGCATCTTTTAGTCTATAATGATTTTTATATTATTTTGTTTAATATCTTATTTTTCACATTTTTCACAAATAGATGATATGGCAGCTATATATTTCAATCATTTTTGCACAACTACTAGATGACTATCTGCATGATCAGTAAATATGATGTAGTGGAGTACTACTTATTCAATTTCATATCGTATAGTGGTACTTTGCTAATAAAATTTTGCAGTAGTTCGGGATCCGCCAATCCATACCAGAGTGGCATGATACAGATGCTGCACTGCACCACATCGATTCCAAAGGATGAGCTAATTACAACCAGTCCATCACTTATCAACGTTTTATTCAGTTTTGGGAGAACCGTCGAAATTATGTTATATATGGTGCCCCTATTGATGGTACCATAGATTATCATGATCCAAAGGATGCTGCACTGCACCACATCGATCCCAAAGAATGAGCCAATTATGATCGGTCCATCACTTATCAATGTGTTATTCAGTTTTAGAAGAACCGTCGAGATTATGTTATATATAGTGCTCCTATTGATGGTACCATAGATTATCATGATCCATATCTGCAGCGATACTGTAGCATCACTCGGTGGTTCATTAATCATGATGGTGCGATGTTTAATTACTTGGTAAATATTCAATTTATTTTATTTATCATTGTTCATAGATAATTATTTTATTTTTTATAACTGATTACATACTTATATATTTCAAAGTAATAGGATGGTGATGATACATTAGCTTGCTCAGCTAGGTTCCATATCCATGTCCTCATAGCCCATTTTGAAGATATGTGATACCATTTTTCATGCTGTCCATGAGCATACATATCTAGTTAGGAGGATTTGTTCATGACATTGATAAAGAGGACGAGACTCCTTCGCCTTTGTCGTATGTATCATCATCGGGGGCACCTCCTCCAGCTCGGCATAAATGAGGTACTCGATGATGCAGTACCTCTCCGTATATGATGTTAAAATTCATACACATATCTAGTTAGGAGGATTTGTTCATGACATTGACAGAGAGGATGAGACTCCTTCATCTTTTTCGTATATATCATCATCGGGGTCACCTCCTCCAGCTCGGCATAAATGAGATACTCGATGATGCAGTACCTCTTCGTATCGGATGTTAAAATTCATTTCATATATATCTACGGCCAGTTATCTTCATAAGGATGTGAAATAATTCACATCTGCTGAGGATGCTGCTATGCATTTTTACCATGCTGCTATATCGGATAACATGATGAATCAGGGATACCAGCATGAAGGAAAGTATATAGGCAAGGGATCGACACATAATGCAGCTACACAAGAGGCTTTCATTCATGTAGAGCATCCGATAGAGTATCAAGGACCAAGTGAAGTGAAACCAATACCTCGTTGAAAGCAACCTGTATGTAAAAGGAAATGGCCACCTTGTGGGACCTAGGATATATATTTTAGATCCATTTATATATTATATTTATTTATTGATCACATTTTATTTTATTTTCTATTTGAAATTGTAATTCATTTTTTAAAATATAATTTTATTATGAAGTTTTATATTTGCTACGATTAACTTGAATTAGAAATAATTTAAAATTCCTTTTTTTTTTTATGAACTAATAAGAGGGGGGGGAGGAGTTAGACCCCGGGCCTGGCCACCCCAGACGGTCCCCCAACCTCAGTCAGGAAATATTCGATACATGGCGCATATTAATTTTTTCGCAGCCATTCCCCACTTGAAGGTGAGTACGTCAACTTGACTACCACTGGTGTCAGCCGAGTGAACGGGATTTATTATATATATCCCTAACTTTTTCACTACCACCAGCCAACAGGGGCTCCAGGATTATTTTATTAATTTTTTTCTTTTTTTGATTTTACTCCCGGACTATTTTTTTTTTTTTTATTTTATCCCCGGACTTTCCAGTCAAAATATGTCCAAACCAGAACTCGAACCCCTGCCAGCTGGTCTCACAACCAACTGCACCACTCACCAGTGGTTTTTAAATTTCTTTCATTTAACTTTCTTTGCTCATTTAATATATTAAACATTTTTAGTAATTAATTTTAATTTTATGGATGTCATGGGATTTTTTTAAATATACATATATTTCATGAAGAGAGGGTAAAAAAAGAAAGTTGCAATCTTAGGCAAAGTATACTCTTAAAAATAATTAAAGTTAATTACAATAATATTATATTAAGTAATCTATGATAAGCTAATATATCATAATACAGTAATATTATATATTATAATATTTATTTTTCTATAATAATAACTTAATATAATAATATCATATATATTTGTAAGAATATATTATTTTTAAAATATTAGTATTATATTAATGTACTATAATATATTAATATGTTATGTATTTTTTAATATTATTATGAAAAATTATATTATACTACTTTATAATAAAATATATTATAATTATTTTATTTTTAAAATTATTGATGAAACATATGTTCAACATTCGATTTTAATATTTGCCATGTCTCTGTCTTGATTTGTTCAACTTCCTGCATGGTCATCATCGTAAGCTTGCTCACACTGATCGATACTACATGTCATGGAATCACGTACCGATGTATTGCATTGTGACATGGCCTATGAGAATGGCCATTGAAGTTTAGAAGTTAATATCATTTAATTACATAATCATAAAAAATTATTAACAAATATTAGTGATTAATAATATAGTTCAAATTATTTTATATTTAAATAAAATATTAAATAAATAAAATGAATCATGATTAAATAAATTATTAAAATATATTATAGAGTAAAAGAGCGGGAGAAAAAGTGAGAGAGAGAGAGAGAGAGAGAGAGAGAGTAACGAGAAAGAATGAAAAAAATAAAAAGGATAGAAAGGGATGGGGGAATCCCATGTCCGTGCAACCGAAGAAAAAAATAGGGTTGGAATGAAATTATATTTTCAAATACGATTTTATTATGAGCAACAAAATCACATATTCAATATATATCACAATATGACATTATAATATCTATAATATTTGTTATGATATATTACAATATAATATTATATATTATAATATTTATTATACTAAATTATAATATAATTTTATAATTTATTATAATATAATATATTTTTTATTCAAATACTCGTATGATGCCTTAGTATGCTACACACCAATGCCAACCCTCTTGAATCCTTTCCTTGGATATATATAAATAAATAATAATCCAGCCACGTAGCCAAACATGTGCCATGCACCTTCCCAGCAACACTTTTGAACTCCAACACATGCGATACTCTCAAGTAGTGCCCACAAGCAACTCGATACCTTGGATCAACCGCAACATTCATGCATACCTCAGTATTCTATAATATATTATTATAATATTTTTTAAAAAAATATTTTTTTCATTTTTTTATTAAGTTTTAATGGTTTTTTTTAAAAAAAAATTTGTTTAAAGAAATTTAAACAAAGAGAAGTCGCAGGCTGGAAAGTTTAAAAAAAACCTTATAAACTTTTGCTAGGAGAAGTCCCCGTCTATGATTTTCCATGTATCATCCACCTTAGCGCAGCTACCCTATTTTGATAAATATATTTTCAGCTACCTTACTTTGGAAAGTAAAAAATAAAAAAATATTATTTCAAAGGAAAATCCTTTGCTTGGCAGCAAGGGTCGATCAAAATCTTCGGATATGTATGCACCAGAGATCATATCGAACGGTCTTCTTTTTTTTATCATGTATTGCATAATGTTAATTTTAAAATAAAAATTGAAGAGTTAAAATTTAAAAAATAAAAGAATAAAGCATTTCCTATAAAATTTTTGCCCGGACTCTCCTATCCTTTGTTATCGATCCATCTTCCCCTCTCCATTCCACTAAATCTTTTTAGAGGAATCACTTTCTCCTTCTTTCAACAAAATCCCTTTCTCCTCTAAATTTTTTTTATCCTGGAGGTGTCCGTCCCAAACATATATTACATGATTATAAACCATATCACCTACATGTATACTTCATATAATGAAGGACATAATATTTTAAAAATTATATATCAATTTATTTAGTTGCATACCAATTAGCATAGAAATATATGTTGGATTATTATTGGATATATATCCAGATTAAATTAGATATTAGAAATCCATTGAATATATATCATCTAGACATGTACGGTGACCAATAAACAAGATGTTTTAAAAACTGTATTAATTTATTTAAATATGATTATATTTATTTGGAGGTTTGTATGAAATTACTATCGAGTATGTATCGAAGAAGATAAAAATATATATCAAGAACCCATCACGTGCATATCTCTGGATATGTACTCTATATTGCTGAATACTATACCTTGAAAACTTTGCATCAATTTATTTGGAGATGTGTAAATTATTAATATAAAATATTAGATGATTAATTTACTAGATTTATGTATCTCCTATCAAACATGATCCGTAACCATGGAAAGGAAAGGACTTCATATTTCAAAGGAAAAATGTCCCCTGACATGGATGGAGAAAACAAAATGGCCTGACAAGAAAAAAGAGTTTGAGAACATAGATGGATAGCCTAATGGATTATATATATATATATATATATATATATATATATATATATATATATATATATATATATATATATATATAGTGAAAAAACCACTTTATACAATGAGATACATGGTGATAAAAAGGAACACTGCTAACTTTATTGTGAGTAGGTGTTTGTCCCCGTTTGCTGATGGGGGGTTATTGGCGTTCATTTAGAGATATTCGAGTAGCCAATCAAAGGAAGACAGCACCATGTTCCAATTTGAGTCGATGGTATGCTGAGATCCTGCCATGGGATTCGGTGTTGGAGTTTTGAGGGTCAAAAATAACTTTTTTTAATATTCCGTGAATATTTACGTTCAATTAATGTACAAATGCCGTACGTGCCTGGCCCATATAGCTACATTTTGATGAAATCAGTCTGAAGTTTTTCTCACCTTCTCTTTCTTGCTTTTGTGCTCTTTTTTTTTTTTTTTTTTTTTTTTTTTTTTTTTTTTTTTTTTTTTTTTTTTTTTTAATGAACAAAAAGGTAGAGGATAAATCTTGTTGTAGCTTTTCATTCTGATCCTCAATATGTTAGACGATTGTTCGATTCAGGCCGTATTTATTCATTGGCTTAGGGCACGATTTCCAGAGGAAAAGTGATAATTTCATCAATGGACATTGTTAATTATGACTCTCGGTCACTTCACCAGGATTTTTAACAAGTTATTATTGGAATTCTTTGAGCATGAACTAAGCTACTTTAATTTTCTCACTCTTTAGTTTTAGCTAGCAGTTCATCGTATCAAAGTTGGCTAGCCAATTGCAAGTTGGCACAAGATATCACTTAGATAGGAGATATTGCTGTGTCAACTTCTGGACCGGGAACCGGGATGGTTGGATCGGTTGGAGCACTCCTCTCCCGGGCGAACCTGCAGAAAAGTTTCCAAGGGCGCCGGTGGTGTTCCGGCGGGAGACTCTCCGATGCTTAAGTTAGCAGGAGTTGAAGGCAACAGAATAGAGGAATCAAAAGAACAGCGGCGTACGGAGAGGGAAGAGTTGTTTTACCTCAAACGGGATCTCCCAGGTATCTTATATAGGCGCGGAACAATCCAAAATCCGTTAGAGGAGAGGCTGAGAAAGACCGATCTGCCCCTAGGAAAATATGGAGAGTGGCCATGTGGCACGTAAATACAGCGACACTGTGGAAGTAGTGGAGCAGGGCCGTTGGGATGGAGAATCCCGCCGTAACAGAAGGATACTTCTGGAGTACTCTAGATGTCAAGGCCTACCCGTCGGACGTCGGCTATGAGGCGGTCGGTCGTCGGGTCGAAGGCCGAACTTTCGAAGGAGAATGGCGGACCGGACCCCAGCAGGAGAGGGTCGTTCGGACCACGACTCCAGTGGGTCGGACCCTGGCGGAGGACGGCGGGCCAGACCTCAGCAGGAGAGGGTCGTTCGGACCTCGACTCCAATGGGTCGGACCCTTCTTAGTCGGAGCGGCCGGATCAGACTACGAAATTGGGCCAGTTCTGATAGGGGATGAGCCGTCATGGTACAACAGTACAACAGTTGTCCCCCTTGCCCTTGTGCTTCGAGCAAGTCCGCAGGCTCGAAGGGCGAGGGCATTAAATGGCATTAAATATGCTGGCCTTTTAAATGATGGTGAATCCGATTCGGCGCGTCGTGTTCGTCTGCCTCCCGCCCCGATTCTGGCTCCCAGGACAGGTGGCAACGCCTGATTGGCGGGGTCTGACAGAGTAGTTGTGGCTGGTACGGCATGTAATGGGTGTCCATCCGGATTCTAGAAGCGACGTGGGACACGTGGCGCCATCAGAGCGGTGGGTGCGCTCGTCGAAGTAGCCCATCCATCGTTGCTTCGCCTATCACGCGGATCGCGGCCGGATACGATCCGGCGCGTCCCTTCGAATTCCTGTCAAATCTGGAAACCGAAGCGGCAGCCGTCGGAGCTCGACACGTGGGGGTGCGTTGGGATGCGACCCCTGGATGCCTATAAAAGGAGGGGGGATCGCCTCGGAGGCACTTGCTGCTACATTTGCGTTGGAAGAGAGAATCGCCTCCTCCCCCCTCCGCGCTGCTCTTAGGCTTTCTTAGAGACCCAGGAACCAGGTTAGTCCCGTCTTCGTCTTCCCCCATCTTCTTCTTCCTCCTCTGTAGCTAGTCTTAGAATGGCTGTAGCTCGTAGCCATAGGGAGCCTAGTCCGTTCGACATCTCGTCGACCATGACCCGAGAGAGGGTCGAAGACCTCAGAACCATATACGGCATTCCCTCTACTTTGCACATGACCGTCCCGAGCCGAGAGGGTAGGGTAAACGGACCCTTGAACCTAGGAGCCCTCCCCATGTACGAAGACCATCCGAAAGCCGGTCTTCAGTTTCCGATCCACGATCCATAGTTTTTTTGTCCAGGTCTTTAACACCTTTAGGATCACACCCTCCCAGCTGACGCCAAATAGCATTAGAGTGCTATGCGGCTTCGTGGTCCTGTGTCGGGAGGCCGACATAGAACCTAGGGTGTCCCTGTTTTCCAACTTCTTTCTGTTGAAACAGGACTTCCAGAGTCAGGAATGGTGGATGTTCAGTCCCCGTCCTAACCGGAAGATCTTAGGGGGGCTTCTATCAGCTATTCATGGATGGAAGTCCGGGTTCTTCTTTGTAGATAGTTTGGAGCCGTGGGGCTTCGAGGCAGCCTGGAGGGGAACGAGGTCGGATGCCTTGCACGGGAGGAAGGTCTCGAGGGCCGTGCACGGGAGGAAGGTCTCGAGGGCCGACGAGGCCGACTTCCACAGGCTGGACGGTGAAGACCCGAAGTTCATTAACTTCCTACTTTTTGAGGACAGCCTTCACCGGGCAGGACTCAGTCGACAACCGACATTACGTAGGGCGAGGGTTGTTTAGGGAGAGATCAACCTTCACCCTTTTCTTCTTTACTCGTTGTCGGCTTTTGCGGCTACTGCTAACTCTATTTTTGTTGCTGGCAGGTGGAAAGATGAAGCCGGATAGGGCAATTTTGTCGACGCGGTCGACGCAGAGGAGGGCTGTCTGGATCGCAGAACTGGCACAGCAAGAAACAAGGAAATGGGCGGCAGAACCGGCGCCCGAAAGGCCGAAGAAGCAGCGGACGGCGGAGTCATCCGTTCTAGTGGTCTCCATCGACTCAGGGGACGATACGCCCCTGACCAAACGCCGGAAGGTGATCGCGTCTGAGCGACCGTCTTCAGTGGGACAGGCAGCCACCCAGGCGGAGGGGAGGCATTCCTCGTCGACCGGGACGGTGGCAGCTCCTGCGCTCCCGCCATCAGATACGACCACAACAGTTCACCCGACGACCCAGGGGGCCCCTGCGGGCGAGGGGCCGTCGGCTTCCGGTGAGAGGGTCGCTTGGGCCCTAGGGGAAGAAGAAGAGCGCCTACTGTGGCGCGCGACAGAGGAGGCCAGAGAGCAGCTCCAACGGTCCGTTCCCGAGACTGACGGGCGGTCAGTCAACGAGGTGGCTAGCAGTTCCCTCCGCCACCTCCTTGGGGTAAGCTTGGTTCTTCCTACCCTCACCTTCAGCTCACTATTAAGATTTCTCTAACTGCTTGTCTTTGTCGGCAGCTCGTCAGGGACAACCTCTTGATGGACGAAGGGCTGGGCGAGCTGCTATATATAAAGGAGCAGCTGACCCAGAGGGCCGAGGTGGCTGAGCTGGTGAGGGACACAGCCTGGGCGACGCTGACGGCCTCCAGGGAAGAGGTGACCGACCTGAAGGCTGTGGCAGCCGAGGTGTCCCCCTTGCGGGCCGAACTGGAGGCCCAGAAGAAGAAGGTAGAGGACCTGCTTGCTCAGAAGGCTGACCGGGAGGCCAGGCTCAAGGAGAGGAAGAAGAAGCTCAAAGCCCTGGCCCGCCAGATAAAGGTCGAGGAGGGCCGCTATACTAATCTGGATCTCCGCTCGAAGGGATATCAGGCATCAGCGAAGAGGTTCAAGGGCCTGCTGAAGTCGGCCCAGGTTCTGCTGAAGATGGCCAGGGAGAAGGCCGTCGCCGATTACAAGGCCTCCAAGGACTTCGAGGAGGAGATGAACGAAGCCGGGACGGTCGGCTTCGACTACGGGTATGATGAATGCCTGGGGAAGGTTAGCACCGCCTTCCCGGAGTTCGACCTCTCTTTCCTTCAGCTGCCAAAGCTAGTGGCGACAAATGCTTCGGAGGGAGCTAACCCGACCGCCCAAGCGACCGAAGCCCCGACGGAGATGATTGCCGAAGAGGCTGAAGAGGCCGGAGCGGGCACCCTAACTTGTGCTGAGGCGGAGGCAACCGAGGGGCCGAAGAGGTCAGAGCGGTTGCTGTAGCCGAGGAGGCCGAAGTGGCCATTGTAGTACCCCCCGAAGGTCAGACCTAGTAGGTTGTAAAGGTCTGACCTTCAGTCCATGTAAAAATCTTTTTGGATTAATGGAGAAAGCTTTTCATCATATAGTTGTATCTTCTTTTTGTGCTTTTCACTGCGTTGCTCTCTGAAATTTTGCTAAGTATGGGCCAGTCGGCACATTAGAGTATGCGGTCGAATCTTTAGGGTGAGTATTGAGCGAAAACCTGGAATGAACTAAATCCTCTTAGGACTTTTACTCCAAGTACTGGACCATCGGCAACTAGCTTAAGAGATTTATCCTAAGTGTTGGTCTGTTGGCTTCCGGATGCTGAAGCAGTTGAGGCGGCGGTCGGATGTCAGCTCAGGCCGGAGCAACTAGCTAAGGAGATTTATCCTAAGTATTGGTCCGTTGGCTTCCGGATGCTGAAGCAGTTGAGGCGGCGGTCGGATGTCAGCTCAGGCCGGAGCAACTAGCTTAGGAGATTTATCCTAAGTGTTGGTTTGTCGGCTTCTGGATTGGGCTGCCCTAGAGCCTTTGCCAACCAGAGTTGGACTTTCGGGAGTGGGCTGCCCTAGAGCTTTTGCCAATCGGAGCCGGACTTTCGGAAGTGGGCTGCCCTAGAGCCTTTGCCGACCGGAGCCGGACTTTCGGAAGTGGGCTGCCCTAGAGCCTTTGCCGATCGAAGCCGGACTTTCGAAAGTAGGCTGCCCTAGAGCCTTTGCCGACTGGAGCCGGACTTTCGGAAGTGGGCTGCCCTAGAGCCTTTGCCGACCGGAGCCGGACTTTCGGAAGTGGTTCGTAGAAGAAATGTAAACTTCATTGGTAATATTTGCGGAGATTTTCTACATTCCACGGACGCACCAACTATCGTCCGTCGAAAAATTCCAGCTGATAAGTGCCAGCTCGAACCACTTCGGAGACCCGATATGGTCCTTCCCAATTTGGGGAAAGCTTGCCTTGCTCTGTCGGCCTCGAAATTTTGGCCCTTCGCAAGACCAGATCGCCGACTCGAAAAGCTCGCGCCTTGACTCGCGAGTTGTAGTACTTTGCCATCTTTTGGCGGCATACCGCCATCTTCATGCTTGCCCGAAGCTTTGTTTCCTCAAGTAAGTCCAGGTCAGCCCTTCGTTGCTCAGAGTTGGCTGGCTCAGCATAGCGGTCGATCCGGAGGGATTGGAGAGAAATTTTAATAGGGATGATGGCTTCACTTCCGTAAGTGAGGTTGAACAGAGTTTCGTTGGTGGATGCTCTGGCAGTCGTCCGATATGCCCATAACACACAATGGAGTTCTTTCGTCCAAAGTCCTTTCGCTTCATTGAGACGGGTCTTCAGCCCATGCTGGATCGTCCTGTTGGTGACTTTGGTCTCACCGTTGCACTGTGGGTGGTCGACCAAGGTAAGTCGGTGAGAGATTTGGTATTGCTGACAGAAGTCTTGGAACTTTGAGTTGTCAAATTGTCTTCAATTGTCAGTGATAATTATCTGGGAAATGCCGAATCGGAAGATGATATTGTTTCGGACGAAGTTCTCCATCTTAGGCTCCGTTATCTGCGCTAGTGGTTCGGCTTCTACCCACTTGGTGAAATACTCGATAGCCACAAGCAAAAATTTTCTTTGTCCGAAGGCCGGGGGAACGGGTCCCAGAATATCCATTCCCCACTGTGCAAATGGCCATGGGGCGGTGATCAGAGTCAGCTCGCTGGCGGGCCTCCTCTGAATGATGGAGTACCTCTGGCATGCATCGCATCTTCGGACGAAGTCCGATGCATCCTTCTGAATGCTGGGCTAGTAATATCCCTACCGGATGATCTTGTAAGCCAGGAATCTCCCTCCGAGGTGGTCGCCACAAATACCTTCATGGACTTCTCTAAGGGCGTAGTCGGCGTCAGCCGACCCCAAACACTTCAACAGCGGCTGTGAGAATGACCGCTTATACAAGGCACCGTCAAGGATGACGTACTTGGAGACTGTCAGGCGTATCCATTTGGCCTCTGCCGGATCCTCAGGAAGGGTTCCCTTGGCCAAGAAAGTAAGGATTGGGTCCATCCATGAGGCTTCATGTTCCACCTGATGGATCCCCGCCGGCTCTTTGGCAATGCTGGGATGTCGCAAATACTCCACAAAGGTCCGGTCGGAAGTCCAGCTGGTGGCCGTAGCCAGCCTTGAGAGAGCATCCGCCCGAGAGTTCTGCATACGAGGTATGTGAAGAATTTCAAAAAATTTGAATCGAGAGATGAGGCTTTGTACATGGTTTAAATACTTTGCCAGGGTCGGATCCCTGGCCTCAAATTCTCCCTTTACTTGGTTGACCACCAGCTGGGAATCAGAGAAAACTCTGAGTCGGCTGATGCCCAGTTCGTGGGCGATCCGCAGTCCCGCAAGGAGGGCTTCATACTCCGCTCGATTATTTGATACCTGAAATAAGAAGTGCAAAGCATACTCCAAGTTCCCCCCATCCGGCTCGGCCAGAATCAATCCGGCCCCGCAGCCTGAAAGGTTGGACGCTCCGTCCACATGGAGAGTCCAGGTTGGTTCTGATTCATAAACAACATCCGCTTCGGGTATTTCGACCATCCGAGAAGGCATCTCCTACTTCCACGTACACTTTGCAATGAAGTCAGCAATTACCTGAGCCTTCAAGGCAGATCGTGGATGGAAGGAGATCTCGAATTCTCCTAATTTGACGGCCCATTTAGCGAGCTGACTGGATGTGTCCGGACTCCGAAGAATCGCCTTGAGAGGTTGGTCGGTCAGCACCACGATCGGATGTACTTGAAAGTATGGCCGGAGCCGCTTAGTCGATGTGACCAAGGAGTATATTAATTTTAGCATTTTGGGATACCTCGTTTCGGTGTCATGGAGGACTTTGCTGATGTAATATATGGGCTTCTGCTATCCGTCTTCTCTGACTCGCACGAGGACGGTGCAAACTACTTCGTCCGACGTCGAAAGGTAGAGATATAAGGGCTCCCCCTCTGTGTGACTAGAAAACCAAGGAATTTACTAGAGGTTACCCCAAAAGTGCATTTAGTGGGGTTTAGCTTCATCCGATGGCGCCTAAGTGCGTCAAAGGATTCTTGCAGGTCCTTGATGTGGTCAGCCTTACGGAGACTCTTCACTATCATGTCGTCTACGTAAGCCTCCATGTTTCTACCCAGCTGTCCTTCGAACACCCAGTTGATCAGCCATTGAAAGGTGGAGCCGGCGTTCTTCAAACCGAAAGGCATCATCCGATAGCAGTACAGGCCTTTGTCAGTGACAAAGGCGGTCTTCTCCTCATCTTTCGGATGCATCTTTATTTGGTTGTATCCGGAAAAGGCATCCATAAAGTCGAGAAGCTGATGGCCGACCATGGCATCCACCAGCTGATCAATTTTGGGTACTAGGAAGCTATCCTTCGGACAGGCCTTATTGAGGTCGGTGTAGTCCACACAGATCCTCTATTTCCCATTAGACTTCTTCACCATGACCACATTCGCCAGCCATTCAGGGTAATGGACCTCCCTGATGAAGCCGGCATCACGGAGCTTTTTCACTTCCTCATCAATAGCTTTCTGTCTTTCGGCAACAAAGCTTCTCTTCTTCTGTCAGATAGGTCGGTAGGCTGGATCGACCTTGAGTTGGTGAGTAATAACCTCCGACGGTATCCCAAGCATGTCCGACGCCGACCAAGCAAAGATGTCGGCATTTCTCCTTAGGAAGCTAATCAGCTCTGTCTTAAGGTCCTCACTGAGAGAGCCTCCAATCTGAAGGACTTTGGTGGGATCGTCCTCTCGGAGTGGGACAAACAGAATCTTCTCCCCTGGCTGACCGAGGCCATCGGCTTCAGCCCTTAAGTCAAGTTGCTCCATAGCGGAATGGCCTTCTGACTATTGATTCAAAATAGTCAAACACTGCCTGGCCATCCAACGGTCTCCCCTCATCACTCCGACCCCGTTCCTAGTTGGGAACTTGGCCAACATATGGTAAGTAGAAACAATGGCTCTGAATTTATTGAGGGCCGGTCGGCCTAGAATAGTATTGTAAGGTGAGGTCATCCGTACGACCACAAAGTTGATGAGAAGGGTTTTCTGGAGAGGCTCCGTCCCAATTGTCACAAGGAGAATTGTTTCACCCTCCACTCCGACTGAGTTGCCCCCGAAGCCTGTCAGCGACGCGGGGGATTCCAGCAACATGGATCTAAATAAGTTCATTCTCATAAAAGCATCATACAGTAATACCTCTGTCGAGCTTCCATTATCAACAAGTATTCTCCTTACATCGTAATTGGCAATGACAGTCGACACGACTACAGGATCATTCTCAAAGACATGATTTTCCAGGAGATCTTCATTAGAAAAGATAATGGCATTGAAGCCCCGGGACCTCTTAGCAACATCCATCCCGCCTTCCTGGCCTCCTCCGGACCGTTGGTGCAGCATGCCGACGTTTCCACCAATTGGTCTTTGATTGGGGAGCTCCACCTCCTCTGGAGGGTTTCTAGCATTTGATGCTTCTGCTCAGTCCCGATGGGGTCGGACGTACTTGCATAGGTACCCCCTCCAGATGAGGTCTTCGATGGTGTCCTTCAGCTGCAGGCACTCCTCGGTACTGTGCCCACAGTCCCCGTGGAAGCGACAGAATTTGTTCTTGTTTCTTAGGGCAAGAGGGCCCCTTATTGGCCGAGGCCTTTGCAGAAAGGTCTCGTTCTCGATCTCCATCAGTATCTCTCTTGGCAGGGACAGAGGCGCGTAAGTCTCGAACTATCGGGAAAAGTCCCTGGGCTTCGGACTTCGGCATTGGGCTAACCGCCGACTGTCGTTCGGAGGTCGGACTTTGGAAGCTTTGTCTCTCCGCTTCTTCGGGGCCGGCCTTCCTTCAGCTTGGTGTCAGCCGACGGCTTGTTCTTCCGCCAGAGCGTACTTCTGCGCTCTAGCCAGCAAATCACTGTAGCTTGCCGGATGCTTCTTGTCTAGGGAAAAGGTCAGCTTGGACGAGCGGAGCCCTCGCTTGAAGGCTGACATCGCTACAGCTTCGTTCAGGTCCGAGACTTCCATGGCCGCTGAGTTGAAAAGGGTCATGAAATCCCAGAGGGTTTCTCCCTCTTTTTGCATCACAAGGAAGAGGCAGTCGGTAGTCTTCGGGGTCCGACTGCAAGTCCTGAAATAGAAAAGAAAAGGGATTCGAGTTGGGAGAAGGAGTGGATCGTACCTAGTCGGATGGCGGAGAACCACATCCGGGCGGTCTTCTTGAGGGTCGCGGGGAAGGCAATGCAGTGGAGGGCGTCGGAGGCATCTTGGACCATCATGTGGGCCTTGTACGTGCCCATATGGTCTATCGGATCGATGGTACCGTCATAGGGGTCCACCTGTGAGAATCGTCTCCGCTATAATTTTCTCAGAGAACGGGGGATGGGAGTCGTATACCTATCCCCCTTCGGCCTTCTGCCGAAGGGCAATTTCATCAATGCGCTCCTCCATGCGCATAATCTTGCTGCCGTAGTCCTTCGGAGGTTCGACGGCAGGTCGACCGCCAGAGGGGATGGACTCGGCGTAAGAAGGCGAAGCAGACCTCGCCATTTTGCCATCGGCGTGCTCTCCCAAGGACCTCCGGGGCTCCGCGGTGGTGTGGGAACCATGCTGGGGGATCTTTGGCCGTCGGCCTCCCGCAGCAGCCGTCCGAGGGTTAGAGTAGGAAGCAACTGGTAGTTGTTGCCAGTTGTTGGCTGCTTCCTGGAATCGCTGAACCGCAGCTGTAAGTGTCTCGATGCAGTTCACCAAAGTTTGGAATTGCTGCAGCCCCAAAGTGATGGTAGGCTCTGCAGCAGTGGGGGCAGTAGCAATGAAATCATTCTCTCGGAGAGGCTCCTCAGACCTGGAAGGAGAGGTATCTCTCCTGGTAGTGGCATTTGGAGCTCTTCCCTTAGCCCTTTTTTCGTTGAGGTGATGGATTCCTCCTTTTAGAAGAAAGAGTGCGCCCTTCCTCTAGCGCCAATCTGTTGCTGTGTCAACTCCTTGACCATGAACCGGGACGGTTGGATCGGCTGGAGCACTCCTCTCCTGGGCGAACCTGCAGAAAAGTCCCCAAGGGCGCCGGTGGTATTCCGGTGGGGGACCCTCCGATGCTTAAGTTAGCAGGAGGTTGATGGCAACAGAATGGAAGAATCAAAAGAACAACGGCGTACGGAGAGGAAAGAGTTGTTCTATCTCAAATGGGGTCCCCCAGGTACCTTATATAGGCGTGGAACAGTCCAAAACCCATTAGGGGAGAGGCTGAGAAAGACCGATCTGCCCCTAGGAGAATCTGGAGAGTGGCCACGTGGCGCGTAGATACAGCGACACCGTGGAAATAGTGGAGCAGGGCCGTTGGGATGGAGAATCTTGCCGTAATGGAAAGATACTTCTGGAGTGCCCTGGATGTCAAGGCCTACCCGTCGGACGTCGGCTATGAGGCGGTCGGTCGTCGGGTCGAAGGCTGAACTTTCGAAGGAGGACGGCGGACCAGACCCCAGCAGGAGAGGGTTGTTCGGACCTCGACTCCAGTAGGTCGGACCCTAGCGGAGGATGGCGGACCGAACCCCAGCAGGATAGGGTCGTTCGGACCTCGACTCCAGTGGGTCAGACCCTTCTTGGTCGGAGCAGCCAGATCAGACTGCAAAATTGAGCCGATTCTGATAGGGGATGAGCCGTTATGGTACAACAGTACAACAGGAGAAAATAAAATTAGATGGCGAGTTCATCGCATCGAATTATGAGCACAAACAAGGGTAATTATATAGATTCCTATGTAGGGTGTTTGCTTTGTAATTCAATTGCCTGGTGAAAGTGATGTAAAATTGTCTTGTGACATTGATTTAAATTCCTGTATATCTCATGGAACTTGGAGTCACCAATAAGAAGCAAGTGTTTCATGAAAGCTGGAAAACCTTGTTGTACTCCTTGCAGTATGCATTTGCATCATGAGGCAAATTTTCCTTGATCCTGAGAATAAGTGTAGAGGGTCCCTTGACATATATCATTGTTCGATTCATCAGTCCTATATGAAAGCAAAGTAATTTTCTAGGGTCCCTTAACATTTCTAGGAAAGATCAAAGAAATATAAAAATAAAAAATATTAATAAATAATTAAAATTAATTTAATTTTTTTATAAATATTATTTGAATTATACTTGATGTTATTTTATAAGACTAAATTCATCAATAATGAAATCTATCGTAAAATTTTTAATTATCTTCTTATCCATATAAATAACTATATAATCGGTAAGAAAGTCATTTTTCATTTTATTGCACAATCTGGTCTTGACAATCTTTATTGTTGAAAATGCTCTTTTTATGTTAGTAGTTGAAATCGGAAGAGTCATAAGTGCCACGGATTTGTAGAGGATGCATGCGCATTGGCCACGGTGATGGTAGCATCACGCTGAGTGCCATTGGCGCCGCATGGCAAAATAGGATGTCTGTTGAGCAGCGGAGCCAAAGATGATGGGGTGCAACTATAGTGGTATCAATGGAAGCCCGGGACATGATAGATGCCCGCCTACCCATGCCCTTGAGATCCGATCGTGCTACATGATGGGTCCGATCACAAGGACAGTACACGGCTTCATCGCACGCGACGTTCATCGATGTGATGAGGCTGACGGAGAGCACCGAGATGGCAGCTATAGGCCAACACATCGATGGTATTTGACCTTGCACATGCGCAACCGCCTGATCTCACCATGGAAGAATTTCCATCGGTCGCACCACATGACAGTTCTGGTTGCCATCTTATCCATCAATGCGGTGAACGGGATGGTGCAGGCTAGAGCTGTCAACGGGTCGGATTCGGGTCAGAACCTAGATATCCAGACCCGGACCCGGACCTAAATACCCGACGAATCCAATTTTAAAGTACCAGACCCGGACCCGAATGGATCCCGGGTATCCAGACCCAAACCCGGACCTGAATATCACCATGCTTCTCTCCCTCTCTCTCTCTCTCTCAGTAGGTACTGACATACCATAGCAGGTCTCGAATCAGGGGTAGCAGCAGCCGGCGAGACAGGGGCAGCGGTAGCCGGCGGGGGAGGTGCAGCAGGCAGCGGCAGCTGGCGGGGGAGGAGGTGGGCGTAGAGGGCTCTCGAACGGTCGGCCGTGGGGGGGGAGGGAGGCGACGTTGGCTGCCGTGGGCGTGGAGACGGAGCGGCGGGGGAGAGGCCAGAGGTGGAGGCCGTGGGCGGTGAGTGCTGGCGGCTGGCCGGGATAGGGACAGCAACAGCCGGCGGGGGAGGTGCAGCCGGCAGCGGTAGCCGACAGGGGAGGAGGCGACGTAGAGGGCTCTCGAATAGGGCCGTGGGGGGGGGGAGGGTGGTGGCGTTGGCTGTCGGCCCTGGGCGTGGAGGCGGAGCGCCGGGGGAGAGGCCGGAGGCGGAGCACCGGGGGAGAGGCCGGAGGCGGAGCGCCGGGGGAGAGGCTGTGGGCGATGGGCACTGGTGCTGGCGACTGGAAGGGAGAACCTACTGGCGGCTGGAAGGGAGAACCGAGAACTGAAAAGAAGGTTTAAGGTTTAGGTTAGGGCAGGATTTTGTTTAGGATTGAATAGTATAACCTTTGAATGATTTTTAACCATCTGATCATGATCCAATGTCCCACATTTATATAAATATATAAATATATATTATATTATTTTATTTAATCGGGTCTCGGGTCTGTCAGGTCTGGATATGTAATATCCAAATTCGGATCCATTTAACTATGATTAATCGGGTCCGGGTTCGGGTAAACGGGTCTAGATTGAGATCCAGACCCGCGGGTCTCGGGTCCAGACCCGACCCATTAACAGCTCTAGTGCAGGTTGCATGCGATGGCTTCAACCACGGCAGGTTTCGAAGACAGGCGCCGGTCGAATGACAAAATGGAAATCATTTATCTTTTCCTAAAAAATTATGGAAAAGAAAAAAAATAAATTAATGAAAATGAAAGAAAGTTGGCAGTGATCCAACTTCCAAGTGGAGAAACTGATTTATAGTATTTGCTTCAATTTAAAACTTTTTTTCAAGATTCTTCAAGTTATATTTAATACTCCAATTTTTAGGAAGTGCCAAATATATAAATATATATATTTAAAATTTTATCTTATAAAAAAATTGAAAAAGATTTAGGGGGGCCAAGGCCCCCAGCACTCCTAGCGGTCCACCCCTGCATATAGATATCATCCTATTACAATATTGTATGCGAGGTATGAGAACTGGTTTGACATACCGAGTATTAGTATGCCCTTTATACTGACAAATATGATATATCTTCTATGTGATTCTATCTTATGGCTTCATCAACAAGGTTGTATTATCATGTAAGAGCTTTTGAAAAGTGTTGTGGCTGAATCTGGCTCACTGCCAGAGTTCACTAGAGGAGGTGGTGCTCACGGATTGTACCTGGCAAAAATTCTGCTAGAGATGACTTTAGCGAAGGCACTCCAATGCTCAAGTCAGTATCAGACTACAACGAAGAAGAAATAAAACAGAATGAATGGTTTAATGAAAATTGTATCTTGGGAGTTCTGAAGGAGCTTCATTTTATAGGCAGGGCAATAAGGGCATTTTGAGAATATCAAAATTCTTAGTGGATTGGTAGAATCTATCCGGCTATCATATCTTATCAGAAGATCGGGTGAAAAGTAAAGCTACTTGTTTGTTTTCCTAATGATGAGCTTTTGTCTCATCTGCATAGCCAGCTGCTTTTATTAGTGGGAACTTAGACTGTTGCCTAGAATGGGTCATATCCCTTTTAATAAAGGAGATTCATCATAGATTATAGAATGTGGTCTTCTGATCTCATCCCTAAACACGTTGGAATGAATGTGGGATGGTTTCTTCTGGAATCATCTTGTATAGTGTTAGAGGGATTGCTCATCCCTCCTTTCGGGCAGTGAGTCAAATTCGAACTTGATCTTTATGTCGAAGCCAAGAGCCAAGATTGTAGGTCTCGTAAGTTAACATAATGAGCCACTATTTCATGAGTAAAAGGGACTCCTGTCGAGTTGAGGTGTCAACCATAATAGGAGTTTGGAGAGCCGAAACACAATTAGATTGTATTTTAGTCCAAACAGGTTGGAGGGGGTCAGCAGCTTCATTATACAAGAGACCCTGGCAAGGGTCTACCGGGTCAAAGCATAGTCAAGCTGAAGGTCGAAACATGATTTAGTTGAGAGTCGACAACAAAAGGATCGAGGCTCAAGATGCGATTACCCTGATAGAGTTATAGATGGAGACCAGTTTATCGAAACCAAGTGAGACTTCTTCGAGATTTGTGTAACCGGTGTCATTACGTTTGTAATCCGAGGGATACTTTGATAAACCCTTCTATATCAAAGGCACATTTTTGACCGTGGAAATCAACATTAGTGTGTTCTTTGGTTCGAGACCGACTGCTGGGCCTCAAGTGGTGTTGCTTAAGAGGCTTCTATACGAGTGGTCCGCAACTACCGTCATCCCTTTGGTCACTATGGAGGCCATCTTAGTTGACTCTTGCTCCTCTTCTAAGTGTGTATCTTCTACACAGATCATCTGAGAAAAAGTA
Source organism: Areca catechu (assembly GCA_021397845.1). Taxonomy (NCBI): domain Eukaryota; kingdom Viridiplantae; phylum Streptophyta; class Magnoliopsida; order Arecales; family Arecaceae; genus Areca; species Areca catechu. Next base: position 19,752,594 of record CM038040.1, read on the forward strand.
TTATGAGAGTCAAAGGGAAAGGAGTCGGAATGATTCATATTTTCCTTCACGGGACAAACTATTGCTTACCTCGATGCTCGGTGCAATTCTTTCTAGTGTTCGACCGGAACATCCTCAGGATGCCGTGGATAGGGATTTTACCCCTCATCAGTTGATCCCTACTCTTTAGTTCGGGTATAAGGTATCCGGGATGAAAAGTACATGACTCTTATCCAATGGATCCCGAACCAAAGTGAGGGATCGGGTTTTGCATAGGATGTGAGCGAAATACTAAAGTGAATTAAATGAGCATTTATAATGTTCTTCAAAAAAATGTGATTTATTAATGACCATTTTTCCTTACAAACAGGGGATTCGAAAAATCCCTTAACCATCTTGCTATTGTATTAAGAAAAATCCAGCACCATGGGTAGGCGATTTCTGGCATTAAGGTGATTTCCGAGGGTGTTTCCGGCAAACTTTCATTGATGGAATTTTTATTCAAATGGATCTCGCAGAACTCGAGATAATTTGGACAATCACGAAGAGACGCCAGGGATGGAATGTTTCGAAGAACTTCTGGTGATGGAATTTTTATTCAAATAGATATTGTAGAACTCGAGATAATCCGGGCAATCACCAAGATGCTGGGGATCGAATGTTTTGACGAACTTTCGGTGATGGAATTTTTATTCAAATGTATTAATAATGCATTCCTCATGATATGTGAGGATTAATGCAACTTAAAAGAATCCATAGGATTATTAAACTTATGATGATGTTCCTTAAAGCCAACCCTACAGGTGAAGCTAGTGTCTAACACAAGTTCCGCCAGGCTTATATTTTGGGTAGTTCGACTCCGACAGGATCTTTGTTGTTGCGGGGCTTCTTGCTAAATCGACCAAGAACCGACGACCACCTATTTAAGTCCATAATCTCCATTTTTAATTTTCGTGAATCACACGATTAAATTCCAGATTAAATATGGGACACATGATTGAAGAGCTGCGCGGCCGAAACTCCGGCACCGTAGTGGGACTAGGCTGACGTGCTTGTCCAATTAATGGGATGGATACGCAGAAAACTTGCAGTCCGAATCGAATATTGCCTAGCAAGCTGGGAGTCTCTTACGGGAAGCTACGTCGGGATAAAACCCTCTCTATTTTTTTTTTTTTTTTTTTTTTTAATAAAAAAAAAGAAAAGATAGCATTTTTTTATTTTTTTTATTTGCTCTTTATTAGTGTTCTTAATTGAGCCTTTTTGTGTTCTCTGTCTCTCTTCTGATTTTCTTCCTACCGCACTTAAAGTGATCAAATAACGAGCATTAAGCTCTCCTTTCTATTGTACCTGCTGTAGGGTTCCTTTCTTTTTTTCTTTTTTTTTTTTTTCATCTTAAAGCTGGTCTTGGTCAGAGGAGACTTTAACCGAGGTCTCTATTGCGGTGCACGAGGCCGACCGTTTCTATCTTTGTTTTAGTTGATTAAGGCCACACGGGTGGCCATTGGAATGCGGGGAGTTTTCTAATTAAGTTTACATGTACTTCATTAGTTACTAATGATCAAGCTAAGGAGTTGTTTGTAGAGCTAACAAAAGGATTATAGAACTATCTTTATTGCACATGGATCAAACATCTAAACTAAACCCGAGCCGTTTAATATCTAAGTGATCCTCGATGATGGGTGGGTGATGTTCGCCAACAAGTTCATGACCCCGTTGATGATTTCAAAGATGTCAGGATTATGAATTCCTGCGGGCTTACTGACAATTATGCTTTAAGATTATGAAACATGGAGTGACAACATCCAAGCGGGGATCAAGCCGAGATCATTAGCAATTGGAAAAGTCTTTTGTGCACCGCGCGGTGCAGTAAATTCAACGGAACCCATATCGCATTTTTTTTATTGATCAAAATATATCAGTTCTGATATGATGGGATAGGAGCTAAGCGTAACTAGCATTAATTAGCATTCAGCTTTTATTTAAAATTTTCTTTCAGACAAAAATATCCTTTCCTCTGATTTTTTTTTTTTTTTTGTCATGTTGCTAAATCAGGATGTCGTAGTTTTTGAACTAGGATATCGTAATATTGTTTCATATTTTCTGCATGGTTATTATTATTGAACTAGGATGTTGTAGGTTTTGAACTAGGGTGTCGTAGATTTTGAACTAGGATGTCCCAATAGTGTTTCAGATCATTTTCGAACTAGGATGTCGTAGGTTTTGAACTAGGATGTCGTAATACTGTTTCAGGTCATTTTTGAACTAGGATATCCTAGGTTTTGAACTAGAATGTCGTAGCTTTTGAACTAAGATGTCGTAATACTGTTTTATATTTTCTGCATTGTTATCATTTTTGAACTAGAATATCGTAGGTTTTGAACTAGGATGATCATTTTTTAACTAGGATGTCATAGGTTTTAAACTAGGATGTCATAATACTGTTTCAAATCATTTTTGAACTAGGGTATCGTAGGTTTTGAACCAGGATGTCGTAGCTTTTGAACTAGGATGTCGTAATACTGTTTAAGGGTATTTTGGTCTTGACGAAAATTTTAAATAAAAGCTGAACGATAATTAATACTAGTCATGCTCAGCTTCTGTCCCATCATACTACCGCGGATATATTTGGATCAATAAAAATATACGATACAGGCCACATTGGATTTACTGCACCGTATGCGGTGCACAAAGAATTACTCTTAGCAATTTTAGGCCTGACATATTAGGCCCAGTGACGGCACGTAAATGGCCCAACTTTAGTTGTCCATTATGGTACGTGCTATGCAGATTTATTTTGGCTTCACGAGATACAAATTAGCAACAATAACATTATTTCATTAAAGATTATCCCATGGAGGTTGAAAACTCTAAATTATATAATTTTAACAATCTAAAATTTAAAATTTGAAGATTAATTTGTTCGAGATAATAATTATAATTATTATTTTTATCGGAGAGACATCTGAATCAAGCAATTGCAATAAAAACTATGGAGGTGAGAGGGTTCAAATACAAACTACATTTATTTTCCATGAAAGAAAGGTATCTGAATTTATCATTTTTTTGGGTTAAAATTTCATAATTTTGTTTGGTTCTTTTTGACTCATGCGTGTATCCTGATGCATTCCATGGTCTAAACTCTCTCTTCCCCGCCCAATCTTGAGCGCCAATAATCAGCAATGGATCTTGTAACTGGATGTTGGATCTCTCGTCATTCCTTGGGAGTTTCGATGGATTTTTTATGCGTTCAAATATGTAGGCATTGCTCCAATCCACCTACATGTAAACTTGTCTTCTTTGAAATTATAACTGTGAATATATAATTCCATGCCACAGGAAGAAAAAGAATGGGAATAGGTGTTTTGTCCACCTCACATAACATTCTTTGCTAAGAAATAATTGAAATAGACGGGGTCCATGTCGTCCAGTCTAAAGATTAATACAAGATATATCAGAGAATTAGTTATGTGTCCCAGTTCAACATTATTCCGTTTCTTCTGGATTTCCAGCCATACATCAACTCATCTGTCTGCCATGAAAAAAATGTGGACCATGTTCTTCTCCAATTCTGGTGAGTCAAAGTCTCGAGGAAGCAAATGATATCTGATCATATAAATATCAAGTAGGTTCAGGCCATAATATAATGGCAGTTTCGAGATTGATGCACACAGATGGGAAAAAGAGATTGGAATGCTTAATAATTTGTATAAGATGTAATCTAATGATTGATGATGTGAAAGAAGAATGGTTATTTTTTTCTATCAAAAATAATGCTCAAATTCAAAAAAAAATTCAAAAAAAAAAAAAAAAAAAGACTCTGGGGTCTTTCCATAAAAAGATAGCTTCTTGTAAATCTGGTGATAAGCTTGATAACTTTTGATTGCTATAGTCTTTTTCAGCACTTATTATTGGCAATGGACAATCTAGCTTTATCTTTACCAAACAAAATTAAAATAAAAATAAATAAATAAGCTAGCTTTACTCCTTATTCAGCAGCTCAAGTGAAGCGACTCTCGCGTGAACATCGCATTCTAGGATTCACTCCAATAAAAAAAAAAAAAAAAAAGGCTTTCCAGGAGACAGCTCCTGGGGATGAAGTCAAACCACTCGTGGCTAAAAATATTTTTCATGAGTAGGCCAGCCTACCATTCAGCATCTTTATGGGGTTTTTGGTTGGGGGAGAGCAGGGCATTGCAATGAGAATGAAAATAAAGGGATATGGGGATTTGAGTATGTATTAATTTTATATTAATTATTTATTGAGAAGATCTTGAATATCTATAAAAAATTTTAAAAAATTAAATAATATATTTTGACTAATTTTTTAGATAAAATTTTTGATTAAATAATATCAAAGAAAACATAGTTTACAGTCTATCCGGATGAAAGAACGTTGCAGCACAAGTTTATTAGGATTAACCACGAATCGATCATTATATTTACGAATAAATTTGTATAAATGCAGACTTTTAACCTTATAAGAATGCTGGAGTTTAAATGAAAGGAAGAAAGTATATAAAGATTTGTGTGGATATGTATTAGCTCTGTATTGATTATTTACCAAAAAGATCTTGCATATTTATATAGAGTAAAAAATTTAAATGATACATTTCGATAGGTTTTTTAAGCGAGGCTACGGTTGCTACGGCATCGTTTCAATTTTCATTCCGGTCTATTTTGATGGCAGGTAGTTTTCCAATTCCATCGAAATGGCTGCAGGACCGGTCAAATGTATTTAAGAGTTCCCCAGAATCCCTCATGGAGACAACTTAAGAGACAGGCTTCATTATTATGCTGGGCCAGGTCCATGGAAGGCATATTCTGCACGCTAGTGAAAGTGTCACCCAAAAACCAACCATGTTTGACTTGATTCACACCAACGCCAATATTTCAGGAGGGGAGAGAACTAAAAAGTTCAGGACCAGTCAAAAATTTTAGGCGCGTCAAATCCATCTTCGAAACCACCAGGAGGAGACAGGCTAGTTCCATGATTATGTGCCGGTCTATAATCCACGGAAGATAAATGATGTAAATTAGTCAAATGTCATGAACCAAACATGTTTACTTGATTCGCAACAATAACGATGTTTTTATTATATGTATAGAGTATGGTGGATATGGACGAAACCCCTCTGCTACATAAATTATGGTGGATATGGACGAATCCCGTCTGCCTGTCCAGACAGTATGCTGACATCACTAAGACAGTAGCCCAGTTGGTAGGGATTTAAATTTTTTTCATCTATCGATCACGAGTTCGAGACATGATTCTTATGAGTGACTCGATTAAATTCAGGATGCATCCAGGAGCATGGACCGGGTAAGAGGAGAGCACGCTACTCCGTCTATTTAGACGGGTCAAGCTGACATACTCATCTATGATGGAGAGGGCAAGCAAAAAATATGATGGAGAGGGTAAATAAAAAATGCGGTCCGTATCGAACATGATCTGGCGTGAAGGAAATTCCAGTAAAGATAGCTACGACGGAATTTATCCTTTTTTTTTTTCTAAAAAAAAATAAAATAATAACAAGAAAGCAAAACAAAGGGCTCCTCTTTATCCGACGGCCACCGACCTGTTTCTGTGCAAGACACTTGTTTATATCAGTATAATGTAATCTATAATTGAGGATGCAAATGGGTTGGACCTAATCCAATCCATTCTTGAAGAACCCATGGGGTACATCGAGTTCAAATAATAAATCTGTTCCACATTTCTGATCAGATCAAGATTTTAGAAACTTTGACATGATATGAGTTTATTTCGGATCTTCCTATTAATTACGGAACCTCATTCAACCAAAATTGGCCCGAGATAGTATTCCAAATCATTCCTTTTGTTAAGAAAAGGATGCTCGAACTAATATCGGTACATCAAGAAAAACTAGTTTTAATTCATTCTAAAGTAAGAATATATTTTTTTTAATAAAATCTTGTGAGTAAACAATTATGAATTTGAACTCAATTCAAACCTAACTTGAATTTAAATAATTTGGATTGGATCTAGATCATGGCAACAATATAAAGACTTGTAAATGAAACCAGGTTGGAGCGGGGTCGAGCAAGCCCCAGTCCAACACGGCCCAATCAAGCATGCGCCATCCTTAGAGCAGGAATTTGCGGATGCTCTGAACAGGTTTGAATTATTTTTTTTTTAAAAAAAAAAATTCCTATGTGGAAGGAACAGCAATCCATGTGTAGAAGATAAAATTTATCAAATCAAATCCATATGAAGATAAAAAAATATATATATGATCAATCTAATCCATGTGTAGAAGAAAATTTCCAAATCTTGCTTGGCGCGTACCCTACAGAAAAGATGTATCAAGCAATACGTTTAAAATTCAAAAACGCTTGAGTGTCAAAACAAGGATTCTCTTGAACGTATAGCATGAAACTGACTAATTTTTTGTTATACCTATGACATCATCTAACAAAACTAACGGAGGTGTTGAAGAAATAAAGTCCCTAACATGCAAAATAGATGCCTAAGCATACTGCACATGGAAAGAAAACCTAGCAAATAATTGACATAGAAGATTATATCAAGGAATCATTCAAAAATCAAACCTAGCAAATATTTGACATAGAAGATTATATCAAGGAATAATTAAAAAATCTTCCGATCCTTTTTTTTTTTTTTTCATCCATAAGAATTGGAAAATGCAATCTTCATTTCATGAAGACCATGGGGCCAGTCATGCATGATCTCATAAACCCTCATCAATACCAAGGATCGAGCATGAATCTCATGGCGTCCCATGTATCACAATTTAGAATTTTCAACTCACCAGCGGGATTTATTGACCTTTCGTGGAAGTCCTAATCCAAATCATGCATTTCTTAAATTCCTCACGAGAAACGTATTATACTTTTTTTATAATTAACCTTAACACTCTTTCTTGCAAGACTGTACAAAATTATGGTCAACAGATGAAAAAATGGGCTACTTCGAATACAGCACGGCAACGACCTTTTACCAAAAAAAAAAAAAGCAGGAATCTCTTCAGAATTTTGTCTCTTTTTTCACTGTATTTTTAAGTTGTACTAAGGTGGTAAGAAACTAAGTGCTGGTTAGCTTGTATCCAAACTTTCATATTGTTCTTTCTTATTTGATATAATTTTCAGCCTTACCTTTCAAAAAAAAAAAAAAAAAACGGCAACGACCTCTTCGAAGTCAAACCGTTGCCCATACAAAGCTGAATAAATAGAGAAAGTAAAAAGAAAGGAATAAATGGGGGCTCATATTATTATACAAAACACACCTCTTTACTCTTTCCTAACGGAAAAACAACATATATAGGAGACAAATTACAAAAAAGAAAAGAAAAAGGACATACATTAGAGATGAATTACGCTCTCTACAGAGACCATCCAAAGGACCGATGAAGTTGCTCCTCCCTTTTCCTCTTGGCCAAGGAGGATATAACTCTGGCTGCGGCCACCTTCTTCGCCAGAGCCCTCCACTTCCCATCCTCTTCTTTCCCTTCCATCTGCGGGGACTTAAGCTTGAATTGCCTGAGCCAAGACAGAGAGAGAGAAACAAAGCGTGCTACAAATCAATGGAAGAGTTAAAGATAGCAGCTAACAAAACGCACGAGCAAGTGGTCAGTTGGTTGCTTACGTGCAGAGGGGGACTTTGCAAGGATCGGGCTGGTCGCAGATGGAGGAGTGGAGACGGAGGAGCTGCCACATGCGCTTGCACCGGGGGCAGCTGCGCCGGTGCCGGCGGTGGTCGCAGGCGGCGAAGTGGCGGATGAGATGCTGGAGGCCGCGGCAGGTGGCGAAGCGGACACAGGGGGACCGGCGAGGCTCCTGGTCGAAGGGCCCCACATCTGTGCAGCCCTCCGTGAAGATGTGCTGCAGGCACTCCATCGCCTCGCTAAGCTCCATGTATACCCCCTGCTCCTCCCTCTTCCTCCGCCGCCGTCTCTGCCTCTGCCAAGTTAAAAACAAAAGGAAACGCATATCAAACGGCTCCTCCTAATCATGCACCAGCATCTGAATAGCACATTATATGTTATGCTCCACAATCTACATAATTATGTTATTCAAGGGTTGAATTTATATTCAGGAGTAAAAGGTTGAAGCACGGGTCTGTTTGGATATTTGCATAAAATTGAACTGAAAATTCTGTTGGATTTGTAGATTGGGTCATTCATCTAAACATAACTCTGCAACAACTAAACACCATCCAACCTAAATCATACTGAAAGAATTATATATATATATATATATATATATCCCTATAGATCCTACAACCTAAAGACTAGGATCTGAGTTGGATAGACTCTTAAAATAATATAAAATAAATTGGCCGACAAATTTGATTCCTATAAATTTTTTAGTTCAATCATGTACGTAGGCTTGTGGTCCGGTACTCCAGTTGATGGACAAATTGGGCCGATTGGCGTCAAGTTGGATATCTTAGGTTGGCAAGGTCCAGGCTGGCAACAACTGGCCAGTCCCATTCCAAATAACACAAACATTCCGAACAGAGCCAGAACTAGAACAGAAAAGCCCGAGATGGGCCACCAACATCAGCCACCGTGTGCCGCTGAACTTGGACCCTGCCTCGCTGCCCGGTGGCTGCAAACGAAATAAGCCGGCCAATAACAAACGTGGCCGTCACCCGCAAGTCCGCCAAAAGGACATGCACCTATTTCCCACCCAACACTCCCCTGGTCCCATCCAACGGACGTGAGTCCTCCAATTTCCACCAAAGGCCAGGCCAGCTCACCCACACCTAGCACGAGCCTATAAGAGTAGTTCATAGAGTAAATAAATAATTACCAGGTCGGCGTCTTGGAGGAATTGGTGGATTTCGAGCTCGAGCCAGGGATCGTGGGCCTGGAGGAATCGCCAGGCCTCGGTCTGCTCCACGGCGGCGAAATCCTTGGCCAGAAGCTTCATGCAACGCAGATAGAGCCTGGGCGCGTCGCACTGCCGGGCCAACTGGAGCACGTCCACCACGCCCTCCGCCGTGAGCCAGCGAGCCAACCCCGCCTCGCACGCGCGCTTCAGCCACCCCACCTGGAACACGTGCGACAGCACCAAGATATGCATCCCGTACTTCTCCGTCTCGTCCGATTCCGCCCCGACGTCGCACCTGCCATCAATTAATCAATCAATCCCATCCGTCCATTACAACCACAACCACCGCGCGTTATGTTGTATAATTATTATAATGAGGCCAGAAGACTAAACGAACGGTGAATATGGATTCCCGGAGGACCACGAGGTTGCATTTGGACGGTTTCGTCGACTCCATGGGATCCATCCACAAGTTTAAAAATCCAAAAAGCAAGCGGACGGCACGAGTTGCTCGCCTCCAAGGAGGGAGATCGGGGCCCCGCGCTTGGCAATTGGAAGGCCCCGCTCGTTTATTCCAAGTCCAAGTGGCACCACACCGGTGCTTCCCGGGACCGGACCCACGCCACATAGCTTTGGATGCATGACATGTGAAATGGAATCATTTAACGGAAGATGCAAAAGACGCGTGTCCTGAACTCCGGATAGGTAGTAAGAACATGACGACAATCCGTCCCTTGCACCAGATCCCTGAATCACAAAATATCGGAAGCCAATTTTCCTGGGCGATTGCCGCCTCCATCCCGGCGAACACGGCCGCGGTAGGGAAGCGAGGCTTCGTGAGCTGTGAATCGTACTACTTCGTCGGAAAGCAAAGAATCTTGCAATATTGTTTCTTTAAAAAGTAACAGTTTTTATATCATATTAAAGAAAATTTTCTGTTCCGTCTTGTTTTTCTTCTGAAAAACAAAAGAGGAAATCGAGCAAACCTGGCGGAGTAGAGGAATCGGAGGAAGGCGACAACGGCATCACAGGGAACTCCAAGAATGGGGATCGATTTAGACGAATTTCCTCGCTGCCGTGGCCGATCCAGCATGCTCTCCAACACCGGCGACACCGATGCCTTTTGAGTTTCGATCCACCACCAAATCCCATTAAACGACAAAGATTTCAATCAGTAAAAGAGACTAAAGCTATCAACAACGGAAGAGTTGCAGATCTGGCAATGATTTCGCCCTCTCGGTCTTAGATCTCAAGATTAACCCGAAAAGATAGATAAATAGATCGTGGAGGCATGTACCAGAACGGCGGAGTGGGCGGGGATGGTTCGGCCGCCGGAGGTGATGATCTGGACGTCGGCGGCGGGGATATCCTCGCACCCCGCCTCCAGCCACCGCCGGAACCCACTCGGATCCATCGAAACCCTCATTTCTTCCTCGCTTCCCTTCTTCTCCTCTCCTCTTCCCTAAATTCTGGCCCAATATTTCGGCGGAACGAGGCCGCCCGCCTCCGCACCCCTACGATGCATATATAATACCTGACACGGTGGGTGGAGCCGTGGGGGGAAGGAAAGCGACTACAAGTGCTAAAAATAAAAATAATAAAATATTTAACTAATATTTAAAATTATTAAGTATGATTTCATTGATGGCGTGACGATGGAGGGGAGAGCATAGAAATTATTGTAGGGACGGGCTTCAAAGGACCAATCCAAATCTTGAAGTATATATGTACCGTGGAAAATAGGCACCTCTTATTTGATTAAAAGTTATTTAAATATAAAAAATAATATTAAACTGGTCCATCGAACCCGGTCCATCTAATAATTATATGGGCATAGAAGGATTAACCATCGCATCCTCATCCATGATAGCTTACCTATTATATGGGGCGAGAAGTATGAACCATGTCTTCGAAGAGCGAATCGTCAAATACCCAGCCAAAAATGGACATGATGATGTGGCGCCACCCCATCGCATCCTCATCCATAGAAGCTTACCTCTTCTGCAACTCGTTATGCATATAGCGAGCACCATGGTACGTGGCAAGTTGCATGAGAGCCGAGCTATACTGGATGAGGATGGGACAGGATCCTACGTAGCAACTAATATGATCGACAAAGTTATGATTTGTTTGGATTATATATATAAAATTGAAATTTTATGAGTTATTTGATTATTCAAGAAATAAAAAATTGAAAGAATATGAGATGGCTAAAAGAGAGAAATGTGAATTGTATTATGTCTTTCTATCACTTAACATTTAGATTGTCTCCTATGTTAACCATTTCTTGCTTGCAACTAGTCTAAGATATTTGTCAATGTCACAATTAAAAATGGCAACCAGATCGGATCAGACTAATTCTTTTATAATTTAAGTAAAGAAAATAAAAAATTTCTTGGTATTCTTTCCGGTCCTTTTTTGAGTTGTTTAACAGCTATGAGCAGTGTATGTTTATTGATGCAAGGAAACGAGGCGAACGGTGAAAATTAAGGATCATTATTAGCTAAATTTATTAGCATTTAGAAAAAAGGTTGTATATTCAAACGGACGGATGATTGGATTTTTCGAAACTTATAAATAACTAGATACCAAAAAAAAAAAAAAAAAAAATCTTAAAAGCATGTTGAAAGTTATGCACCGATTTTTTCTTTAATTTGATGGATGACCTAACAAGAACATTTTGAAGTCCTTGCATGATAATTATCCAAACAAGTGGCTATTACTGCTAAGACGATAACCTGATTGATAGAGGCTTAGATTCTCATTTTTTACTGGTCGGGTTTGAGATATGATCTTTGCGGATGGCTCGCTTAAATCTAAAAAATTTTTTGAAAAAAATATATCATAATCGATTCCCCTCTCTCCTTTTTCACTTTACCAAAAAAAAAAAAAAAAAAAAAACAAGTGGCTGTGATTTGCTTATAATAAATATCTCCCGAACTAAACTACTCCTTACGACCAGCAACGTGGTAGGTATTGACGGCAACTACTGCGACATTATGCATATCTTGGCACTCCACCTATGTGCTACAGTCCATGAGTGTCATGTCATATTTTACGTCTCCGTGTCATGCTCCCGTCCTTTCAATCTATTTCCACATCACGCACTTGTTATGTGCCATGTCCCATACATTCTTGGAAATTAATTGCAATATTATTTGATTAGTATAGCTCTAAGCATATATATATATATATATATATATAGAGGGAGACATTTAACAAATTCTAATCTTTTTAACTCCACGGTTTACGACACCTAGCTTCTCTTTTTTGTGAATTCTATTCACCATTTGCTTGTCTGAATGATCCGATCCTATTCATTATATATTTGTCTCTATAATTAGTCTACAAGAATGAGATTTATTTATCGGCATGGTGCATCGCTACTTTGATGCATATAATTTATCCTTATTACCATTTTTAGTGGATCCTTGTATATACTTTACTTCGTAATGTAAGCTTATTTTAATACATCACGGTGTAAGGCCACCTATATGTGTTCAAAATATTTTTTGCACTCTTTGGTCGAACCACGGACCGAATCCTAGGAAGCAAGTAATCATTGTTATGCATTCATGTGCAAGACCGATTAATATATATTTTAAAAAGTATTGACTGAGATTTTTTTTTTTTTAAACAAAAATTATCTATGATAAATTTTTAGATTCAAAATTTTGAAAACGCGCCATCCAAGACTCAAATTCGGAACGCTAGCTTCCTAGGAGGGTGCGAGCACATTGGCTTTGCCCTTTTTCACAAGTAGAGGCACCGTTATGCAATATTTCTGATACAAATTTTCATGGTTCGCTATCAAAGTAGTAAAAATATTTATTTATATCAAGATAAACTTTGATGATAGTATTTATGGTACTTCAGATGATGCTGGGTTTATTATCCCAAATACTAATGGTAAGCTGCTAGTGGTTAGAACTCCTTTCTTCTTGAGCCTTGAATTTCAAAAACTAAACTTAGAGCTACTTGGATGGGCATCATCCAGATCAAATAGGGGTTTCATCCTAAGAAGATTCTCATTAAAAGAGATAATATCTTTGTCAGGATTGGATTCAAGACAGATCGAAACAGTGTGAGATCCATACTAACTAGGTTGTCTCTTTTGTTCCTGAACATCCTGGAGACTGGTTCTGACAACAAGACAATTATTGTGAGGCCCGCCCGTGTTTTGGGCCTTGTGGATTGAAGTCGTCAGCCCTTGCCGACTTCACCCGGAACCCAGAAAAAAAAAAGAAAAGAAAAGAGAGGGATCCGGAAACAGAGGAGTTGATTTCCCCTTATCCAATCGGCGATTTTGCCAGAGATTTCGAGGGCAGAGTCATGGAGGGGAGGGGGTTGTTGACGATAGGGTTTGAGTGGGTTAGGACTTCGATTGGCGGAGTATTTCTTCTCCAAACGGCGAGAGGAACCCATCGATAGTTCTCTTTAAAGCTCCCTCACCGTCGCCTACCAAGACCATCGAGCCTCTCCCGCGCCGTCGTCCTCCTCTCCGGCGAGCAACGAAGAGCTCTTCAAATGCCGGTGAGTTATTCCTTTAGTTATTTTTGAGGATTAATGAGATTTTAGTTTGATTTTGTTTGGTTCGATTTGCTCGGATTGCTCATCGCTGGTGGCCGCGCCGCCACCGTCTTTCCATTGGTCCATCGAGCCTCCCCGGTAACCGCCTCCCATGGCCGCCGCCGGTTGCCGTAGGGAGGGTGGTTCGGTCGAGATGAGGAGCAAGGGCGGGTTCGGGAAGAAGATAGGAGAATGAAGAGAAATAAAGAAAGAAAAAAAAAACAGGGGGCTAAGTTCCGTGGAAATAGAAAAAAAATAGAGAGAGAGAGCCTCTGTTAGGTGAGGAAAAAAAGAAAAATAGAAAAAAAAAAAAAGGAAAAAAATATATACGAAGAGAGAGAAACCTACCTGAGAGTCCGTCGCCGGGGTGGTTTCCGGTGGCTCACCCGTGAGGTCTCCCATCATCGTGGGCAAGGAAAGAGAGAAAGAGGAGAGAGAAAGAGGAGAGAGAAGAGAGATGGAGGAAAGGTAAATTTTGGACTATGATTAGAACTGGATTGATGAGAGTGCCCATGATAGTTTAGTTTCCATTTTAGTTTTATTAAATAAAAATTAATTATATGTTTAAATTATTGGTCAGGATCGTCGTTGTTCTTGGAAGATCAGATCTAGGTTTGAATTGTACTTATTGGTGGATCCTTTTCGGTAAGTTATTTTGACATTTGATGTTGTATGCTAATATGTATATATTATGAATTAGTAAATATATGTAATATATCTGCATTTGATTGCATTGGATTGCATGCATCGTGTTGATGTGGGTGCATCGTGTTGGTGTGGGTGCATTGTGTTGGTATGAGTGTATTGTGTCGGTGTGAGTGCTTTCTAATCCGACTATGATCACACGAGGACCTAGTCTCCTTTTGGGCCTCCAGCGAGGCTATCGCTGGTACATGACCGTTGAGCGATATGTGACACAGGAGCTAGTTGCCGCATGTTAGCCATGCATGACAGGCACATGTAGAGGATGCATGTTTCTCGTGTGATACTCAGAGCTAGTTTTATTTTTGGGCCTCCAGCAGGGCTACTGTTGGCACATGACTGTTGAGCGATATGTGACACAGGATCTAGTCTCTTTCGGGGCGAGCCACGGGCCGATCGTGGCCATAGTCAGAGGGACTAAGAGAGTAGAGTAATGGTTGGCTATCCATAGTTGTGTCGTGTCTGTGTCGGTTGCATTTAAGTATACATATTTGCATCATGTTGATGGATATATATTATTATATTGATGGACATCTTATTATATGGTGTGTTTGTGCTTGCTATTTATTAATGGCATATTTATGTATGTATACTAGAGGTGTTGATAACTTACTGAGTATGTATAGCTCATCCCCTATTTTTTTATGTTTTTGTTGCAGATCCGGAAAATCAAGCAGGCTTGGGACCAGTCAGTGAGGATCTAGGGTTTAAGTGTTGATTTTTGAGTTTATATTAAATTTTTGTTAAATTATATTAAAAATTCTTGGAATCAATAAATAATTAGTGAAATTTGTTTCTTACCGCTATCTGGATGTTGAATGGAAGGTTAGGCCTGGCATGATCTCTAGGGTGATACCTAGAGTTGTGCGGCCGGTCACGTAGCCTATCCTAGATCTGGATTTAGGACGTGACAGAGTGGTATTAGAGCAAAGGTTTAAGATCAAGATGTCATAGTTAGTGAGAGGGGTAGAATTAGGGTATTGAAAGATATTTGATGATTTGAAAATTTATATCAGAGTGCGCAGTAGAAGTGTGGTGGACTAAAGATATTATGATCAATTTAAAGTGTATTATGATAGATGAATGTGAGGCTCTTATTGGGATTATTGAATTTGGGCCAAATGGTATATATGAGTTTTGGATCATTTATATTTAAGTTTCGGAAGACCTAAATTTGTTTTTAAATTTCGAGAACGAAATTTTTGTTAGGAGGGGAGAATGTGAGGCCCGCCTGTGTTTTGGGCCTTGTGGACTGAAGTCGGCAGCCCTTGCCGACTTCACCCGGAGCCCAGAAAAAAAGAAAAGAAAAGAGAGGGATCCGAAAACAGAGGAGTTGATTTCTCCTTAACCAATCGGCAATTTCGCCAGAGATTTCGAGGGCAGAGTCGTGGAGGGGAAGGGGTTGTTGATGATAGGGTTTCAGTGGGCTAGGACTGCGATTGGCAGAGTATTTCTTCTCCAAACGGCGAGAGGAATCCATCGATAATTCTCTTTAAAGCTCCCTCACCGTCACCTACTGAGCCCATCAAGCCTCTCCCGTGCCGTCGTCCTCCTCTCCGGCGAGCAGCGAAGAGCTCTTCAAATGCCGGTGAGTTCTTCCTTTAGTTATTTTTTAGGATTAATGGGATTTTAGTTTGATTTTGTTCGGTTCGGTTTGCTCGGATTGCTCATCGCCGGTGGCCGCGCCGCCACCGTCTTTCCATCGGTACGTCTAGCCTCCCCGGCAACCGCCTCCCATGGTCGCCGCTGGCTGCCGTGGAGAGGGTGGTTCGGTCGAGATGAAAAGCAGGGGCGCGTTCGGGAAGAAAAGAGGAGAAGGAAGAGAAATAAAAAAAGAAAAAAAAACTAGGGGGCTAAGTTCCGTGGAAATAGAAAAAAAAATAGAGAAAGAGAAAGCCTTCATTCCGTGAGGAAAAAAAGAAAAAGAAAAAAAAAGAGAAAAGAAAAAAAATATATGAAGAGAGATAAACCTACCTGAGAGTCTGTCGCCGGGGTGGTTTCCAGTGGCTTACCCGCGAGGTCTCCCACCATCGTGGGCGAGGAAAGAGAGAAAGAGGAGAGAGAGAGGAGAGAGAAAGAGGAGAGAGAAGAGAAATGGAGGAAAGATAAATTTCGGATCAGGATTAGAACTGGATTGATGAGAATGCCCATGATAGTTTAGTTTCCATTTTAGTTTTATTAAATAGAAATTAATTATATGTTTAAATTATTGGTCAGGATCGTCGTTGTCCTTGGAAGATCAGATCTAGGTTTGAATTGTACTTGTTGGTGGATCCTTTTTGGTAAGTTATCTTGACCTCTGATGTTGTATGCTAATATGTATATATTATGAATTAATAGATATATGTAATATATCTGCATTTGATTGCATTGGATTGCGTGCATCGTGTTGGTGTGGGTGCATCGTGTTGGTGTGGGTGTATCGTGTTGGTGTGAGTGCATTATGTCGGTGTGAGTGCTCTTTAGTCCGACTATGCTCACACGAGGACCTAGTCTCCTTTTGGGCCTCCAGCAAGACTATCACTGGTACATGACCGTTGAGCGGTATGTGACACAGGAGCTAGTTGCCTTATGTTAATCATGCATGGCAGGCACATGTAGAGGATGCATGTTTCTTGTGTGATACTCAGAGCTAATTTTCCTTTTGGGACTCCAGCAGGGTTATTGCTGGCACATGACTGTTGAGCGGTATGTGACACAGGATCTAGTCTCTTTCGAGACGAGCCACGGGCCTATCGTGGCCATAGTCAGAGGGACTAAGGTTGCATTTGGTAGACGGCAATCTATCTAGATTACCGGTAATTTTAAAGTGGGCCCATCAAATAATTATGTTCGGTTTTTATACTAAATGGTAATCTATCTTGAACCGGTAATCCGGATTACCTCTCGTGTGGCAATCCAGATTACCTCAGGAAGGGGTGGCTATCCAGATTACCAGAGATGTGGTAATCTGGTATTTTTTATTTTTACAAAACTATCCCGTCCTTTTCGCTTTAGTGAGAACGAAACATTTCTCTTCTCCCTGATCTCTTCTTAAATCTATATTTTATTTATAAAAATATAATTTTTACATTTTAACTATTTATTAAAAATATAAATTTTAAATAGTTTATATTAAATATAAAATATTTAATATTTTTATATTAAAATTGAAAAATTGAAAAATATTTTTTATACTAAATAAATGTAAAGAAATTATATATAATCTTTTAAATATACTAAGTAATATATTAAATTTATATATATTATATTATTAAATTTAAAATAATATATTTATATGCTATATAAATACATAATTTAAATATATATTATATTATATATAATTTATAAATATATTTAAAATAAATATACTATGTTATATAAATATATTAGATTATTTTAAATATGATATAATCTAATATATTTTTTATGATAAAATATAAAATATAAAATATGCAATATAATATGTTATATTATATTAATATTGTAATATAATATAATATACTATATAATATTATGTATTGTAGTATAATATAATATAATAATTAATGTTTTATATTATGTTACTAATTTTAATATAATATATTTATATTATATACAAATATATAATGTAAAAAAATATTATATTAAATATAATTTAATATAATATATTTTATATTATAAAATATAAAACAAAATGTACTATAATATTATAGTATATATAATGATATTATTCTAAATTACATTAATATATTTTATTTTATTTTATTTGTAATATTAGAAAATAGAATATTTTTAAAAAATATATTATATAACAATAGAGTGTAATATAATATAATTTAAATTATATATTACATTTTATAACATAACATATATTATATTATATAAAATATAGTATAATATATTTAATATAATATAATATATAATAATATAATATAATATATTATTAACTATATAATTTTATAAATAGTTATATTATAAAATATCAAATAATATAATACTATATTACATTACAAAATATCAAATAATATATTATATTAATGTAATATTATATTACATTATTGTATTATATTATAATATATTTTTAATAAATTTGACTTAGGGATATTTTGAAAATTTGAGCTCAGATTACTGGTAATCTATTTATCATACCAAACACAGTAATCAATCTTACTGATAGATTACCTGTGTATACCAAACACAGTAATCAGCATTACTGGCAATCTATCTAGTGGTAATCTATCTTGCAAGTAATCCAGATTACCATTCAGAATTTCCTGGTGATCCACCAAATGCAACCTAAGAGAGTAGAGTAATGGTTGGCCATCCATAGTCGTGTCGTGTCTGTGTCGGTTGCATTTAAGTGTACATATTTATATCATATTGCTGGATATATGTTATTATATTGATGGACATCTTGTTGTATGGTGTGTTTGTGCTTGCTATTTATTAATGGCATATTTGTGTATGTATACTGGAGATATTGATAACTTACTGAGCCTGTATAGCTCATCCCCTGTTTTTCTATATTTTTGTTGCATATCCGGAAAATCAAGCGAGCTTGGGACCATTTAGTGAGGATCTAGGGTTTAGATGTTGATCTTTGAGTTTATATTAAATTTTTGTTAAATTTTATGAAAAATTCTTGAAACAATGAATAATTAGTGAGATTTGTTTCTTACCACTATCTGGATGTTGAATGGAATGTTAGGCCTGGCATGATCTCTAGAATGATATCTAGAATTGTGCGATAGGTCACGTAGTCGATCCTAGATCTGGATTCAGGACATGATAATTATATTCCTCGATATTTTTAGAACTTATTTTTTATTGGACTTCTTGACAGTTAAAATTGTGTGATGTCCTACTTGTATCAAAAAAAAAAAAAAGTTTACACCATTGCTGAGTTATGTTTGTTTTAAAATCCCAAAGAGTATTTTCGTATGACTAGACTCTAAGGACCTGGTTTAGAAATGGGATAGGCTGGTTAAGACATTTAACTTGTCTAAACCTTGGGATAAAAAGACAAATATATCTTTGGGTTTTTTTTTTTTTTCAATTACAGAATTTTGGAGGGTGGAAATACACCAAAAAATTTCCAGACCGAAGGATATATGTAGCTAATTATTCAAAAAAAAAAAAAAGTGTTGTTTATAATTAAAGAGCATTTTTTTGGTTTTTTTTTTTTTTGCTTATTTTATGTTTTTACACTTTTTTTTTCAAAAATTGAGAATTGTAAATCTTCATTATTATATATTAGTGTTTTTCAAAAATATATATAAATTCTTTGTTGCTAGAGCTGTGCTAGTACATCTATTTCCCCGTTCCTTAGGTTTCAATAGTATTTGAAAAATAATTAAAAAAATTAAAGTCAATTTATTTTGTTTTCACTTTCTAAGAAAATAGAAATAAAAATATGTACATCTCCATCTAACTCCTGTCTAATTAAAAAATATATAATACTCTTGGCTAACATCTTCACCTTTTTAGAAGGAAAAAGAAAAAAAAAAAATCTACAATAAATAAGAAAAAAAAGTGCACCCAACAAAATTTGAAAACAGGGACTGTACTTATACATTAAATTAATGTGCCAAAGAATTGTTTAATGAAAATTAAACAATTCTTTTTTTGTTTGGGAATCTGGCCGGAAAAATTTTGTGGCCCATTTGTTTTGATCCGGCCATGACAGCACCAGTCATTAAATGCGAACCAGGGAAAAATTTACACGGATTTTTTTGTAGCATGGAAAAATCTGTACGAATATTCAGTGGCTTGGACTTCTTCACCAGCTGCCAAAATGATTACATCGATCAAAAAAAAAAAAAAAAAACAAAAAAAAGAGAGAGAGGAAAGGAAAAGCAATGGAGCCAATAAGTTGCTTTCTGTTTCATAAACTATCCTACGTCAAGAGAATGGGGTGCAGTTGATTACGGGGATCCGCTTGATTAGAATATATTAAATTATAAGATAATTCAATAATTTTTTAAAAAATATTAAATTATGAGATAATTTCTATGTCAAGAGATTGGGGTTGCAATTGATTCCGAGGATCCGCTTGATTAAAATATATTAAATTATAAGATAATTTAATAATTTTTAAAAATCATTTATTTTAAAAATAATTATTAAAATTTTTTTATTATATTTAATTGATAGAAATTTTTTATAATAATTTTTTAAAAAAAAGTTCTATATTTAAATGAAGATAATTTTATATAAAAATATAATCAAATTTATAAATATACATATTAACAAAAAATATTTTTTAATACTAAGACAATATCGTCATCTTTAATCAAAATTTATATAATGATTATAATTATATAATCCTTCATATAATATTATTTATATTTTAATTATTTATAAATTTTTAATAAATTTAAAAATATTAAAACAAATTTAGTGATTATAAAGATATTTTATTAAAAATGTTTTTATCAAATATCAATTACCACCATACAAGAATTTATAAAATATCGATCTTCCACGATATTTATTTTATTTTTCCTCTTCGAAAAATAAACATGGAACTCGTAATTTTTTTTTATCATCTTTTTTTCTCACTTTTTATATTAAATATGATAATTTGATATAAAATTTATTTTTTTAATTATAGATTATTTTAAATTAAATGGGTAAAAAAAAGTATAATTTTTACATGAATTAATTTTATTGTTAAGTTGGTGCGCCAATTCAACCACGAAATAACATCCATAAAAATATATATATATATATTATCATGCTTGTTGTATGGTGATTGAATTGGTGACGAGGTAAATTTGGTCCAACAAGTAATGCAGAAATAAGTCATGTACTTCAATTGAATCTTCTACTTCCTTGCAACTCTGGTTAAAATTAATAATAATATAACATTTATGATACGCAAGTCTAGTTGAAAGGACTTGCTTGGGTATGGAGTACGTTGTTGCGGTTTGCTCGAAGCTAACATGTCTGAAATATTTTAAAAACCGAAGTCTCGATGTGATCGTGCTACATTTTAATCCAGAAACTGGTTTCTTCATTAAAGTCATGCGTACAATTAACCCATGAATATGATGTTGAAAACTTTAGAATCGAGCACCAACTTCGTGCACAAACTTAACAATAAAATTAAATGCACGAAGTTGGAAACTGTGTTGGATAATGGAGCTTATGCACATTAAAAAATGGCCATATCAGCGTAGGACAAATGTTTTTTTTTTTTTTTTTTAAGTAAAAGGATGGGGGTTCTAAACTCGGTATAGCTATCCTCATGAGTTTCTGCCTCACCAAGTAATGTTTGATATAAGATGCTTAGATTTTCACAGCATTAAGATGTTAGCTAGCTTATGGGGACACAAAGAAATCGAGTTACTGTGCATGGATCATGTTTCGAACCCACGACTGGTTAGATGTGAGGCATGGCCTCTACCAACTAGGCTACCATCTTAATAATATAGGACAAATGTTTGATCAAAACTTGTGACCTCCAGTGCCGTCCTTTGAAAGAAGGAAAATTCTTTGTCCATCCTGGATGGTGCAGAAAAAATACAACATTAAATATTATTAGATCATATAATATTCTTTAGGAACGAGGCTGTGCCGGAATGGAAGGCTCGGGCTGAGTATCCGGAATGTCCCTCTATGGCTTAGACGGCCCTGCTTCATCAGTATTGATCCGCTCATCCTCAGCAGCATCCTCATCATCATCCACCACCGCAGTCTCTCTAGAGATCCTGCATCTCCAATGTCCTCTATGCAGATGATACCCATCCTGTGTATGGATCTCTCATCGTAGATATCCATATATGGTAGCTGTCGGTAAGGCTCTCCATCTACGATGACTCCATATGCTCTGAAAAGGATGGTCAGTCCCATGCCATACGGCAAGCACAGTCTCCTGCTGGTAGTAGCCTCGGTCATCTGGTGTACCATAAGAGCTGGAAGGCTGACAGGAGTCCACTGAATCAATGATACTATAACCAGCGGCTCTTGCTCCATGATGAAATCAAAACGTCCGGCCTTCGGTAGAAAGATCTGGGCGACGATGTGATGTAACAGTCTCATCTCCGGTGAGAGTCTGGAGGCTACCACTGTAGCTCCCTTTGAAAGATCATCAGTCTCAAAGATACAACGAAGTCCGCTCATCCGATCCACTACCACCGAACCTCTCATGGTAATATCCCAAGCTCTACTCAGAATCTCAGCGGTGAGCAAAATCTCAGTGCCTCAAACCTCTACAACCTAGCAATCTGTTCCTCTGGCCAAGGTACCATAGAACTCTCTAATTAGGTCAGGATAAAATCTCTCAGACAATGGCAGAAATGGGCCAGACTAGCATCCCTCAACCAGTCTTCAATGCAGAAATGGTGCTGGTTCACAAAGTCGAAGTCAACCCGCCGTCCTCTAACTATGGCCTTGAAGGCCATCCTATCATCTCCTGAGACAGGTGGTTTGACTGGAGTGCTCTACTAAGCCTGGGGCTCCACCACCGCTGGATCCTCATGCTGCGTCTTCGTGCACCGCTTTACCTCCTGAACTGACAGACGAGGTCTCCTGATAACTTGCTTTCTATGACCCATCTTTTAGGAAAATCGGGAAAGAAGCAAATGTAGGGAGAAAGCATAAGGATTTCACGGTACAAACTATGAGAAAATGGTGAGGAACAATGAAAAAGAGGAGGAAACTGCTTCAAACAGCAAATCGAGCAGTTAGAATATAGATCGGAGTGAAATGGAGGGTTGGTACAGTGTTTTTAGGTGAGCGGCTCAAGGGTTTGGAAGAAAAATGGGAGAAATCACTTGATTTTCCCTATTTGTTCTCAGGTTCCTGCTGTTCAAGTATCGACCACGACTGCAGGCCAATATCAATATCTGAAAAAAACAGGAAAAAACATAGAAAATTATAGAAATTGATTTTAAAGGATTATGAATAATTAATTATGATTTTCAAAAATATTTGATCAATAAAAAAATCTTTTAAGGGAATTTGAAAGGTCATAAAGATATCAAAGTTCAATCGAAAGGATTAATGATCCCTAATTCTCTTATAATCATGCAGAACCGATCTTCATTAAGTGGCTTGGTCAGTATATCAGCCAATTGCATTTCAGTGCATACAAATTCAAGCATAATATCATTGTTTTTAACATAATCTCTAATAAAATGGTGTCTAATTTCAATGTGTTTACTTCTAGAGTACTGAATAGGATTTTTAGTTAAATTTATAGTACTTGTGTTATCACATGTCTTAGTTAATTTGATTCCAAATTCTTCAAGTTATTGCTTAATCCACAAGATTTGAACATAACAACTTCTAACTGCAATATATTCACCCTCAGCTGTAGATAATGCAACCAAAGATTGTTTCTTGCTAAACCATAAGATTATGTTAACTCCAAGAAATTGACAAGTTTCATAGTGCTTTTCCTATCTAATTTACATCCAGCAAAGTCAGCATCAGAATAGCCAATTAATTCAATTGATAAATCTCTAGAGTACTACAATCCAATATTAATAGTGCTAGATAAATATTTAAGAATGTGCTTATAGCCATTAAATGAGATTCTTTAGGAGCAGACTGATATCTAGTACATATGCAAACACTAAACATAATATCTGATCTACTGGCAGTCAAGTACAGTAATAAACCAATGATATCCCTATATAATTTTTTATCAACATTTTTATCACATTCATCTTTATCAAGTTTACAAGAAGGGTTCATAGGTGTACTTATTGGCTTGGTTGTCTCCATCTCAAACTTCTTTAAGATTTATCTTGTATACTTAGCTTAGTTGATGAAGATCCTTTCTTTAGTTTGCTTGATTTGAAGTCCGAGGAAGAAGTTTAGTTCATCCATCATACTTATTTCGAATTCTCCTTGCACAAGCTTGGCAAACTCTTGATAAAGTGTTTCATTAGTAGTACCAAAAATGATATCATCAACGCAAATTTGTACTACTAAAAGATTATCTTTCTTCTTTTTCAAAAATAGGGTAGTATCAATATGGCCTTTAGAAAAATCATTTTCAATCAAAAATTTGCTACATCTTTCATACAATGCACAGGGTGCTTGTTTTAAATCATAAAGTACTTTATGCAATTTGAAAACATGATTAGGATGTGCATAATTTTCAAAACTAGATGGTTGTTCAACAAAAACTTTTTCAGCAATATAACCATTTAGAAACACTTATAACATTCATTTGAAATAGTTTGAAATTCATGAAACATGCAAATGCTAAAAGTAATCTAATGGCTTCAAGTCTGGCTACTGGAGCAAAGGTCTCATCAAAATCAATTCATTTTTCTTGATTATAACTTTTAGCTACAAGTATAGCCTTATTTCTAGTAACTATTCCATTTTCATCTAGTTTATTCCTATACACCCATTTTGTACTAATTATTGAAACATTAGATGATCTTTTTATTAGTGTCAAAACTTTATTTCTTTCAAATTGATTTAATTCTTCTTGCATTGCAATTATCAAGTTATGATCTTTTTCAGCTTCTTCAATACATTTAGGTTCAATTTGAAAAACAAAAATAATGAATCACATTCATTTCTAATAGATGATCTAGTTCTTACCCCTCTCGATGGATCACCTAAGATTAATTCCTTAGAATATCCATGAGCATACCTCCATTCTTTTGGTAGATATTTGTGCTTCGGTGATGATCTTGTAGCTTCTTTTCCATCCTTCTTGTTCAGATCTTCTTCATCTTCTTTGGAAGGGGGATCATCCAAAATAAGTTTCTTTAGTCCTTTAGCACCTGCACATGTATCAGAAGTATCCTTCTTTCTAGAAAATTTATTAGTAGATTCTTCAAATATTACATGCACTAATTCTTCTACTATTAGTATTCTTTTATTAAAAACTTAGTATGCCTTGCTAGATGTAGAGTATACTAAGAAGATACCTTTATTTGACTTGGCATCAAATTTGTATAAGTTGTCTTTTCCATTATTCAAAATGTAACATCGGTAACCAAAAATCCGAAAATATTTCAAAGTAGATTTTCTTTTTTTCCAAAGCTCATAAGGTGTTTTCTTTAAAATAGGTCTGATTAAAATATGGTTTAAAATATAACATGCATTATTAACGCTTCTACAAAAAAATATCTAGGTAAATTATTTTCACAAAGTATTGCGCATGACATTTCTTCTAAAGTACAATTTTTTCTCTCTACCATCCCATTTTATTGAGGTGTCCTAGGTACAGAAAAATTGTGATCAATTCTTTTTTCATTACAAAACTCTTCAAAATCTTGATTTTTAAATTCAGTACCATGATCACTTTGAATATAAACAATTGAAGTACCTTTTTCATTTAAAATTTTTTGATAAAATTTTGTAAAAGCCGAAACGATTCATCTTTTTGAGCTAAAAATAAAATCCATGAAAATCAAGAAAAATCATCCATTATAACTAATCCATATTTCTTGCCTCCTAGGATTGTAGTCCTAGTTAGTCCAAAGAGATCCATATGAAGTAACTTTAATGGCCTAGTAGTTAAAACAAAATCTTTTAATTTAAAAGATGTTTTTGTTTGTTTTTCAAATTAACATGCTTCACATATTTTATCTTTTTTAAAACTAAGTTTTGGTAAATCTTTTACTAAATCCTTTTTGCAAAATTTTGAAAGTAGATACATGCTTACATGGCCTAATCTATAATGCCAAAGCCAACTAGTCTCATTAATTGTAGAATTTATTACAACTAGACATTCACCATTATGTATTGATAAATTATCAAGGTCAACAAGATAGATGTTGCCATGTCTATTTTCAATAAATTATACTCCATTATCATCAGGACTAGCAACCATGCAAAGAAATGATTCAAAAATAACTTTAAAAACTTTATCACAAAACTGACTAATACTAAGTAGATTATATTTCAATCATTCAACTAATAAAACATTGTCAATAAAAATAGAAGGGAGGATGTAAACTTTACCAATACCAATGATTTTTCCTTTACCATTATCTTCGAAAGTTACATTGTTGAGAAAATTCCTAGGCATGGATACCAATTGTTGGGAGATCCGAACCAGTGCCTATACGCAGCGGATGCAGCAGAAGCAACGTGGAAGAATATAGTCCAACAACCTGTTCTTGGATTCAAATTCATAGACAGATAAGAAGAAGAGATGTAGGAGAAAAAGAGTGATTGCTTTATTCCTTTGGAGAAGAACCTTGTTACAACAAACAAGACAACACTCACAGCACCCCTTCTGAAACCCCAGAAACTTCTCGCTGTCCCGCACGTATTCTCTCTTGCAGGCCTCACGCCCCAAGAATCCACGTACGCCATGCACGGACAATACCTCAACGTGCATCCCTTCTCCAAATCCCGTGAAATATCCCACGGTACTAAGCCCTCCACATGATATCTCCCTCATGTGCGCCTCTTTGCAGCCCATCACCGTGGCCTCCTTGAAACCCATGAGGCTCTCCACGGTCCATGCCCCAAGGGGCATCCTTAAGCCCTCACAGTCCAAGACTAGGACTGTGAGAAGTCCTCACGGACTCCACACCAGACCGGACCCCAAAGGGTCGGCCTCTCTTGGACACACTAAATCGCACACCCCATCCTTCTTATTTATAGCACATGGGGTGGTGAACTTGTTGTCTTCTTGGATGTCTTGGACTCTTTGATCTTGTTGGACTACAATCACATGGGCTCACAACTTCTTGGTGGTTACAATCACATGGACAGTTAGGACTTGTCTTGGGCCAATAACAAATTGATTAGGACATCTCACATGGTTGGATTTCCTAATTGGTTACAACCAACCAACTGGCTAACCTCCTAACCAATTTAACAAACATGAACCCAACCCCATAACCCATTTGGGTTATGTTACAATCTCTCAAAAAAACTCCCTCCTAAGTTACATGAAAAAATACTCAAACTTAAAGCATCCTTGGAACACCTCTAGGAATCCACTTGGGACATGTTCGCAAGCTCCAGGGATTGCCTCCAGCATCCCTGCCATGACCTCCCAAGTCTCTCCAAGGCTTGGAAGCACCACGCAAAACCCTATAATCTCCATCTTGGTGCTCCAAGCCTTGGCAAACCTGGCAATGTCCTCCTGCATAACCTCGCTGTAACTGCATGTCCCGACAGCATCTTCTATGGACCTCCTTGCCTCTGCAAACACCCTTCAACTGCTGTGCATCCTTTGAGGCCTTTGAAATGATCGCCCCCATAACTGAAGATCCTTGCTTGTATCCTTGCTATCGAGGAACGAGACACCTCGCTCGACTCCGCGAAACGCTCGGGGTCGACTTGATGTTGCCATAGACATGAAAGGAACCATCACCAGAAAGGATTGGGGCACACCATCCGCTCACCATCCAGTCGATCCTGGGCGTTCCGCGGAGTCGAGCGAGGTGTCTCGTTCCTTGACACTTGCACTATGATTATAGCTTTCCTTCTGCCTGGAAGCTGCATCAGACTTTTCTTTGGACTTCCCTAGAGAGAACATAGTGAACATAAACCGGCACTCACTATAACTGGAGCTCTACCTGACACCATCTTCACAGAGCCATGCCAATCTCTGCACACTCTGCTCTACCTGGCTAAGTGCACCCCTGGTGCTCGTGCTAGGATATGGCCAGTGTTGCCGCTCTCACCGCCGCGCCCGTGCCACGGATCGCCCGATCCTTCCTGACCGCCTGGCGAGGGTGC
Source organism: Areca catechu (assembly GCA_021397845.1). NCBI lineage: Eukaryota > Viridiplantae > Streptophyta > Magnoliopsida > Arecales > Arecaceae > Areca > Areca catechu. Next base: position 19,780,293 of record CM038040.1, read on the forward strand.
CTCCCTTCCCGCGGAAAACCTGCAACAAAGGGGTTAGAGGGCCCTGGCCGGGGATCCCGGCGAGGGAGCTCCGACGGTCAAGTCAGTAGACGACGAGATGGAACAGACTCTCCAGCGGGACCCTCTAAAGGGTTCCAGACTTAGAGAGTTAACTGGTGAAGGAGACGCTCTGGGGACCAGGATCTCGGCTGGGCCTCCTTGCCGAGCTCGCGCCCAGTCTTCCCCTCTAGGGATTTCTGGCTTTTCTCTCGACGCAAGGCCTTGTGCCGGTGCTTTCCCCTTGTCCCCAGGCTAATTTGGCTTACCTTGTCGTCCCCAGATTCTTCCTTCTTTATCTCCTTCCGTCGCGCGTTTGTCTTTTTCCGCCTCGGGAACCCCCCTCCCCCGTCCTCTTCTCTTTTCCCTTTTTGGTGAAGGGTGCCAGGCGGCTTTCCGACCTCGTCCGCCGGGCCCAGCATGGGAAAGGCAAGGACAGAAGAGAAAGAGGGGAGGGCGGCACTGGTAGGGCGGCCGGTCAGGCCTCGGGCCCGGTGAGAGCGCCCTCTTCCCCAAGCGTGGGCGCCATCTATCTATGGGGCCTGTGTCGTCGGGGTTGCGTCCCTCGGCTACGGGGCCTGTCGGACCGATGCTAGCGATGTTCTGCATGCCGCCGCCCTCCGTACAGGACGCCGTCTGGGATTCGTACGGCCCGAGGGATGGCCTCGGGGCCTGTCTCTCTCTCCCCAGGGCCCTCGCCGTACGAGCGGTCTGACCTCGGCTGAGTTGAGCCCGTCTCTGGGGGCCACCTGGCGAAGGGCGAAGGATCAGCCGACCTCGGCTTAGGTGGACCCCTCCCGGGTGGACACCTGGCGAGGTGGCAGGAGGTCGCCCGGCTTCGGCCAAGGTGGGCCCGTCTCCGGGTGGCCACCTCGCGAAAGACGAAGGATCAGCCGACCTCGGCTTAGGTGGACCCCTCCCGGGTGGACACCTGGCGAGGTGGCAGGAGGTCGCCTGGCTTCGGCCGCGGTGGGCCCGTCTCCGGGTGGCCACCTGGCGAAGGACGAAGGATCAACCGACCTCGGCTTAGGTGGACCCCTCCCGGGTGGACACCTGGCGAGGTGGCAGGAGGTCGCCTGGCTTCGACCGAGGTGGGCCCATCTCCGGGTGGCCACCTGGCGAGGGACGAAGGATCAGCCGACCTCGGCTTCGGTGGACCCCTCCTGGGTGGACACCTGGCGAGGCGGCAAGAGGTCGCCCGACCTTGGCCGACCTCACTTAAGCGGACCCCTCCGGTCCCGGGCACCAATGAGATGGTAGAGGAACTCCGAGCCGAGCTCGACCTCGGCGAGGGCGGTTTGCCTTAGGCAGTCGTCGTGTAGTGTAGTCTTGCCGACCCTAACTTTGAGGATGTGGCGCTGACTAGGCCGGGGAAACTTACACGTGGCTCGCTCGTATTTGACGATACCTGAGCCTGGCCACGTCACTGTCACGGCTGTAACAGCCAGTATCCCTGCACCTCCCACTCTAAACTCGTGTTGAATCCTACTCCACTTGTGAAGCCACCTCTCCCCGGTGCTCCACCTGAAACTGAAGTCCAACTAATGCCATAAAAAGAAATCCCGAGGCCAGTCACTCAACGCTGCCCTGCTGAGCCTGCCGCTGCACCTCGAACATTGTCGCTGCCTCCTCGGACCCTCTGCATCATGCGGACCCCTCCGAGACCATTTCGGATACACTGCATCCTGCAGGCTCCTCCGAAACCAAAAGCTCATCCCAACTCTTCTTCTAACCCAACGACTGAACTAGCAACCATCTCCACCTGGCTGCTCCATCATGTCCCAGCCTGTCTCCCGGCTGCATGATGTCCCTGGCGCTCCCTAAGACCTGTTCCGGTCTTCCTGAGGTGCTATCTCCATTAGCTTCAGTCTTCGTCCATAGGTCAATGCCGCAATACCGGGACACTCCAGACTGCCCGATATCCCTGGCGCTACCTGAGACTATCTCCTGTCTCCCTAAGTTATCCCTAGCATTGTCTTTGCTGATGTACTCCAGTAAACTTGAAAAATTTGGGCTTTTCCTTTCTCCAACTATGTGGGATACCATACCCACGTACAACTCCACCTGCCTCGATGCACTCATTGAATCCTCCTCTTCCACCTTCAAACCAGTGACTCTAAAATCGCTCCACTTCTGCTCGAACAATGGCTCAAACCAAGCTCTGATACCAGTTATTGAGAAAATTTCTAGGCACTGATACCAATTATTGGGAGATCTGGACCAGTGCCTATACACAGCGGATGCAGCAAAAACAATGTGGAAGAATACAACTCAACAACCTGTTCTTGGATTCAACATTCACAGACGGATAAAAAGAAGAGATGTAGGAGAAAAAGAGAGATTACTTTATTCCTTTGGAGAAGAACCTTGTTATAACAAACAAGACAACACTCGACAGCACCCCTTCTGAAACTCCTAAAGCTTCTCGCTGTCCTGCACGTCTTCTCTCTTGTAGGCCTCACGCCCTAAGAATCCACGTACGCCATGCACGGACAATACCTCAACGTGCGTCCCTTCTCGAAATCCTATGGAACATCCCACGGTACCAAGCCCTCTATGTGATATCTCCCTCACGTGCACCTCTCTGCAGCCCATCACCATAGCCTCCTTGAAATCCAGGAGGCTCTCCACGGTCCACGCCCCAAGGGGTGTCCTCAAGCCCTCACGGTCCAAGACCAGGACCGTGAGAAGTCCTCACGGACTCCACACCAAACCGGACCCCAAAGGGTCGGCCTCTCTTGGACACACCAAACCGCATGCCCTATCCCTCTTATTTACAGCACATGGGATAGTGAACTTTTTGTCTACTTGGACATCTTGGACTCCTTGATCTTGTTGGACTACAATCACATGGGCTCACAACTTCTTGGTGGTTATAGTCACATGGGCAGTTAGGACTTGTCTTGGGCCAATAACAAACTGATTAGGATATCTCACATGGTTGGGTTTCCTAATCGGTTACAACCAACCAACTGGCTAACCTCCTAACCAATTTAACAAACCTAGACCCAACCCCATAACCGAATTGGGTTATGTTACAATCTCTCAAAAAAACTCCTCCCTAAGTCATATGAGAAAACACTCAAACTTAGAGCAACCTTGGAACACCTCCAGGAATCTGCTTAGGACACGCCCGCAAGCTTCAGGGATTGCCTCCAGCATCCCTGCCATGGCCTCCCAAGTTTTTTCAAGGCTTGGGAGCACCACGCAAAACCCTATATACACTCCCTCCATTCAGTGCCTCAAGAGAAGTGAATTGCTTCACGTCTCCTGTCATGTGTCTTGAGCAACCACTGTCAAGATACCACAATCTCTTCTTTTCTTTGGTTGCAAGACATACCTGTAAAACAAATTAAGTTTTCATTTTAGGTATCCAAGCCATCTTGGATCCTTTAGGGTTAGTACTAATGGTAGTTCCTTTTGGAATTCAAATCTTTTTAGAGTTATTTATCTTTCTAAGATCACACTGGTATGCTTTATGCCCAAATATCTTATAACTAAAATAAGTGATATTTGATGATGCAGGAACAAAAAAGTTTTTGAAAAATTTTTGTTTCTTTTGTTGCTTATAGCCAAGTTCTGCTTTGTCAAATATAGCTCTTTAATTGTTCAATAATAGATTTAACTTTTCAGAACTATAAGTAAATTTTTCAACAAAAGGTTTAACTTTGTCAAGCTCTTATTTGAATTTCTTATTTTCTTCCTCAAGATCTTTATTTTTCTTTAAAAGTTGATCATTTGAAACAATAACTTTGGATCTTTTCAAAACCTCTATTTTCAATATAAAGCATTCTTTTATTTTTCTAAAACATCAATCTTAGTTTTTAAATTACTGTTTTCAGTTGTAAGATTGGTGTTTCATGAGAAAATGAATTTGTATGATTTTTTAACTTTTTGTTTTCAATTTTTAGCAATCTATATTCATGCATGAGTTCATCAAATCATCTCTAAGTTCATCAAATATAAATTCAGATTTAAAGTCAGATTGTACCTCATCTTCTTGAATCATGAAGCAAAGATTGGCTACTTCTGATTGTTCTTCTTCTGAACTGAAATCTTCACTGTCACTCCATATAGCCATCATAGCCTTCTTTCTAAACTTCTTTTTAAATTTCTTTAGGAGAAGACAATCAACCTTGAAGTGTCCCGACTTCTTGCATTCGAAGCAAATTGGTTAATCCTTCTCTTTTTCTCTTTCTTTTTCTTTTCCCTTTTCTTTACTCGATTGAGGCTTCTTCTTATAAGGAAATTTCTTCTCATAAATTTTCTGAATTTTCTTGCAATAAGAGCCTCTTCATCCTCATTTTCTCCTTCTTCGGATTCTTCACTTGAAGACTCATCTTGTGTGGTAGATTTGAATGCTATGGTCTTCTTCTTTTTATCAACGTCCTTGCCTTTTGTTTCAAGTTCAACTCATAAGTTATGAGTGAACCTACAAGTTGTTCCAAAGGAAGTATCTCAATATCTTTGGCTTCTTGAATTGCTGTCACTTTCAGATCATAAGATGTTGGTAATGACTTGAGAATTTTATTTACAAGATCAGCATTAGACATAATCTTACCAAACTTCTCATGCCATTTACAATATTTATAAATCTAATATACATTTCAGTAATAGACTCATTGGGCTCCATTCTAAACATCTCATATGTATATACAAGCATATTAACTTTAGTATTTTTTACTTGATTAATATCCTCATGAGTAATCTCAAGTGTATCCCATATTTTCTTCACAGAGGTGCATGTAGAAATCCTATTAAATTCACTATGATCCAATGCATAATAGAGTAGATTCATTGCTTTAGCATTTATCTCGGATTGTTTAATATCGTTTTCATCCCAATCCTCTTCAAGTTTTGATATGGAAATACCATTAACAATAACTGAAGGAATATATGGACCTTTATCAACTATTTTTCATAAATTATAATCAATAGAATACATATAAATTCTCATACATGTTTTTCAATACGTGTAGTTTGTGCCATTAAAGTAAGGAGGTTTGTTTAAGGCTTGTACCTAAACAATACTAGAACCAAGTGGAGCTGTCATAGATCTTTAACTCTAGGTGGTTAGACCTATTAGTGGAGTACGTGGCCTGATACCACTTGTTACCCAGCAAGCAATCCAAGAGGGAGGGTGAATTGGATTTCAAAACTTTTTACATGTACCAATTCAAAAATAATTTAGGTGCTAGTGAATTATAAGTGTTTGTGTGCTATTTAAAAGTATGCAGCGGAAACAAATAAGTAAATGCAAAGTAAATAAGAGTAAATAATGAGAGAGCAAGCAATCACAAACATAAGGATATATAGTGGTTTGGTGCACACCAAAGCACCTACATCCACTTTCCAAGGTCCATTTGGATATTCCACTATAATCTTCCTTGATTACAGTCGATTAGTTTTTCAGGCTCACTAATCAAAACTCAACTTGTTTTCACTGGAAACACAAGTCAAAATCCCTTTGGTTTTACGAGATAATAAAAAATCTAGTTATTTTTGTAACTTAGGCTCACCAACAACCTTCTTGGTTTTATTACTTAGGCTAACCAAAAATCTTCATTGATTTTAATACAAAGGCTTACCATCAAACCTCAACTCTAGTTTTAATTCCCTTGAAACTAGAAACAATAGAAAGATTCAAGTATAATGTATGAAATACAAAAAACTTTCAACTAAAAGCAAGTATCTCTTTAAAGCTCTTTGATTATTAAAGATGCTTGTCTTGAAGTTATTGAATCCTTAAATGATGCTTGATTAATTGGACTTGAATGCTCTTGAATGCTTTGAATGCTTGAAGGCTCAACTTGACTTGAAAGTAGTTTTTTTTCAATGAATATTTGAGTGAATGCACTTAACTTCTCATCTCTCTCTTTCCTCTTGAGTTTAGTCCACTTTAAATACATTTCCAAGCTTCAAATGGCAGTTTTTGACCTTTGAAGAGGAGAAAATAGCCGTTGGGGACGAAAAGGACCAGTTCTGCGCTTCAAAAAATTAGCCGTTCATCAGAACTTCAAGTGTTGATATTTCAGGTTATGAGTCGACACTTCATCTTCATGAATCGATACAAGTTTAAAAAAAGTCTTCTGAAGCTTTTTGAAAATTTCAGGTAAGTCGACACTTTTTCTGGTGAGTTGACACTTGAGTCGACAATTGGTTTCTATGAGTCAACACCTGAGGAAAATCTTGAAATTCAGTATATTCTGTATCATTTTTGTCTCAGGCCTTAAGTCGACCCTTGAGTCGATACTTGAGCTCCATGAGTCGACACTTCGTGCGTGCCATCTGAAACTTCTTTTGTGTATCAGCTCAAGCCTCTATGAGTCGGTATTGTGAGTCGACACTTCAATTATATAAATCGATACTTGGCTGAAACTTTCCTGAAACGTTTCTAAAATACCGCTAAAACTTCTTTAAACTTCAAACTTGAGTCATCCCAAGTCATTCTTATGTACTTAAGTCTATTTATCATGAAATTTTATCCATAAAAAAGGTTTCTTCAACAAGATGACAAGCAATTTAAACTTTCAACATGTGAATACCCTGTTCTGATAAACATACTTTTAACACACAATTAGTTCTCAAATATACTTAAGTGTTTTGTTATTCATCAAAATCAAGATAGGAGTCAACAGTCTTCACAATTTACAAGCCACTAGAAAAAATAAATTTTGAACATATACGCTTAAACTAGTTAAGATTTCTTCTATAGCAATTAACTTATTCAGACAATATTCTCTAAAATATATATCTTTAGCACTATGAAGGTTGTTGTCACGATCATGATCAAAATTGTGAGAAAGGCAATGTCTACAACAAAGTCATCAGTTCATCCTAATTTGGAAAGGATTTAAATTCCAAGTTTCCACCAATATAGGTTAGGGGGTTTTGTTGCTTATGTGAAACAGAATACGGACCAAGTGAGATCGCTCTAGTTGGAGTAAGAGAAGTGTCTTGAATGTAGTTCATAAGGCTATACATGCATGTAACCGAGCATTCAGGGAATATCGATCATTTCTCCCACAAATCATATGTTTTCTCAAACTATAATTTGATATATGTCTCGTCCTCTCCGAGATTGATGCATTTTAGTTTTTGGGATAAACTTGTCAGGTGCCTTTTGAGCAAAATATTTCTATTTGGGCTGAGGGGATCCTCTTGGTGTTCAATGGAGCAAGTGTTTACACAAAGAGAAGATGGTGCAACTCCACAATTGACCATTTATTTGGGTTAATACAAGTACCATGTACAGCCTAAGATGGTGCTTGAAATAGAAGAATCACAATGAAAACTTGTCAAAGGTATTGATTCTCCATGTCAATTATTGTTGTTATGCAAACTTAATAGGATAAAAGACATGGTAGGTTGTTGACAATATTTAATTATCCATATTTTGTATTTCAAAATATTTTTTTAAAGTTTTTAAAATATTTTTAAAGGATTAAGAAATGATCAGGAAGTTTCAGGTCAAGCCCATAGGTCTAGTATGGACCGGGCTTGGGCCTCGAAAGCAAGCTTAATGCTGGGCCCGGACCAAATTATTGACCTTTGGGCACAGCCCAGCCCCAGTCCAGCCATCAAAAATTCAACCTTTTGCTGATCCTTTTGATATGTGAGAATGAATAAGATTTATTGTCTCCAAAAATCTTCCCCAAATGCTCCTTCAAAGTAGATGGAGTCTCCTAGTTTGGCTTATAAAGGCCACCATAAATGGCTTTGTAAGTGCATCTCTAAGGTGATTTGAGGAGACAATGTGATACAAGAAGTCCAAATAAGACTCTCTCTCACAAACATGGGGTTAGTTGGCATAAAGCTCGGATTTATCATGTATAAAGTACTGATATTGTCTCAAAATAAATATATGCAGATGATCCAAGTTAACACAAATATCACGGAAGATGATTAAAGATATCCAGGTAAGCTCTGCGGTGGCAGTGGCTCTTAGCTCAGTACCAGAGAAGCAAAATATTTCTAAATAATACTTGTTGCCACTAGATCAACTGGACTGAAACTTCGGTAGTATCGGACATCCCGCTCGCACTTCTGATCCTGCTCCCAGGTGTATTGCCGCTAGATTACCTGGGCTGAAGCTTCGGCAACATCGGGCATCCTGCTCGCACTTCTGATCCTGCTCCCGGGTGTGGATAGAACACATGCAAAAGATCCCGGACCGGATTTCCGGCGGGGGACACTCCGACACTCAAGTCAGTGGGTGGTTTAGGCATCAATAGAATAGAGAATTCAAAAATAGCATAGATGAAAATGGGAGTGAGTGGAGTGGAGTGGCCTCAGACTTTGCTTTCCCTTGGAGTGTCCCCTCTTATCCTATTTATAAAGGTTGTAATAACATAATATGGGTTGAAGTGATTGTAACTGAATAATCGAATAACCGAATGTGGTTGCAACCGAATAACAGAATAATAAAATATGGTTGTAATCACATAACCGAATAACCGAAGTGGTTGTAACCGAATAACATAATAACAGAATATGGTTGTAACCACATAACCGAATAACCGAAGTGGTTGTAACCGAATAACCAAAGTGGTTGGCCTTGATGGGCCTTGGGCCTTTGATGGGCCTGGATGAGAGGGACATAACAATACTCATATAAATCCTTACATATTTTTCCATTCAAGTCTTATCATTCTCATAATGATTGGCTCATGATTAACCTCAATGGACAATAATTTTCTATTTATTTGCATTCTAAAAGATACAATAACTATAAAAAAAAGATGGAACATGATACCAATCAAAGAAGCATAAGAATCAAGCATGTATATATGAAAGAAAGATGCGTATTTCAAGATAAAATATCTTGATATATCCTAGAGTCTATGTTGTTGGGATATGTCAAATTATAGAATAATCTTGCTAATCCTGGAAATTATTTATTTGAAAAATTGATTGCTAAAAAAATAATTTTTATCTTGTTTGATTAATAAAAAATATTATACTACAAAAAGATTGCTATATTTAGTTGAAGATAATTCTATATAAAAATATAACCAAATTTATAAATATTTCTGTCAATTTAAAATATTTTTTTGATATCGATCCATTTTTATATAATAACTATAATTACATAATCCTTCGTCCGTATCTTAATTTTGTTATAAATACTTTTTATTGAATAAATACATAAATATATCAAAATATAGAATCATGATCTATTAAAAATATTTTTATTTAAATATGGATTGCTATCTCCAAAAAAATTTATCAAACACTATTTTTTTTAATAATGTCATTTTATATTTTTTATTCTAAAAAGTAAATATGAAATCTAACAATCTTTTTACACGCTCTTTCATTTTTTAGTTCATACATGATAATTTAATATAAAATTTATTTTTTATGCAAACTTAATTTTAATTAAATAGAATTTTAGAATATGTTTATCGCATAATTTAGATTGTATATTTTAAAAACAAAGATGATTGTCATTAATGAGTGGCGCAGTTGATTACGAGACTTTTCTCGGTTCGAGTTCTGGTTTGGACATATTTCGACCGAGAGTAAAATCAAAAAAAAAGAAAAATTAACAGCCACAAAAAAATTAATATGTGCCGTGTATCGAACATGAAGATGGCCACGTCCGGTATCTAATTTTTTTTTTTATAAAAAAAAATAAGAATGATCGATTATTAAAATATTTTTTACATAACTTTTAAAGCATCGTAAATATTATTTTTATTTATTTACGGAGATCAGGGAGAGTCTGTTGCATGATTCGATGCAGGATTCATATCAACAGGCGAAAGGTACAACTCACGTCCATCATTTGATGGTACCAAATTGGTGAATTGTGCATAAATTTGGACACAAAGTTCCCACCATTGGAAATGCCAGGTCTCCTTAAAATGTTAGATACTTTTGTGAATTAAAAAAAAGTTAGGTATCGGATAGGAGCGACAAATATTCTTCTAGAAGGTACCGTCATGAGAACGATCGTGCCAAGTGGTAACAATATATATATATATATATCATTAGCTTCCCTCCTGCTTTCCGTCGCCTTCCCGCTTGCCAACCATTATTTTTTGTTTGGGAATATAATAAGGAGGTCGCCCGAGAACCGGTAAACGTTTTCGTGCGAGAGGAAGCGTGCGAGACCGAGTCCGAGAGTCGTGTCTCCTTCGCCGATCGAGACCATAAAAGAAAAGAAACGCCAGCCGCCGCCGCCGCCGACGGAGATCGTTGTTCTGATCGCTCGCCGCCTAGCTCTTCTCATCGACGACGAGACTGAGGGCAGCGACGGCGGCGGCGGAGGCGGAGGCGGAGGGAGTCCCGCGGCCTTCTGCGAGACCATTCCTGATTACCATGAGCGGATGCCCCGAGCTTCTGTCGGATCTCGGCGGCGGATCCACTCCTCTCTTCTTCCCGAATGGACGCTGCTTCCCGACCAGCCGTCGTCATTGACAGCGGAACCGGGTATCTTCCTCTGACGATGCGAACCTATCTCCCCATCGATTGATGATGTTATTCTCTTTCTTTGCTCTTTATCTTGTTACGGAATCCAACTACCCTATACTGTTCGATTGGTTTCTTGATCTCATGTTGCTGCGTGTTTTTGTTTAAATATTTCTTTCTTCTTGATGCAAGGGATGATTAGTTTTGGTATGGCACTGGTTCTCGAAGTATTCGTCGATGTTTTCATTCATTTTAGGGTTTGTATGATTAGCAGAATGAGGATTTCCGGCCACAAATTGCAAATTGAATTCTAGAAAAAAAAAAAAAAAATCATAATCCTAGTATTACATCGAGAGAGATGACCCAAGAATCAGATATGTCTGAAAGCGACCATCATCTGTATCATGCAATCAAAAAAGTTGAAGTTCTGGCTAATTTTGTCTTGGGATGTGTTAAAGAAATGGAGCCTCATCTATTCATAATATTTCATGGTGCATTAGCAATGTCCATGAAACATCTAACCGCACAGAGATGCACCACCCTCTAAATAAAAACATTGCCATTTCTTTGCTTCTCTAGTTTTTTTTTTTTTTGTGGTAATAGATTTTAATTAAATGATATATAGCCATCGAGCATAATTCAATTACGTGTAGATGGCTAGACCAATGTGTCTTCACCATTTTCTTGATTAAGATTGCATGTTCTGTCTTTGCAGGACTTTTCCAATTTGTTCCCATGATTTAACTTGATTTTTTCTTGACTCCTTCGTTGGCCCTCCAACTTGCATGTGTTGATCCAACTTTATCCATGCTTGCCAGCACTTTACACTCAACCAGTGCAACTCTCTGTGTCCTTTGGCATATACTCATTTTCAACTTAGTTATGTTTTTCTGACAGTATCGCCTGTTTTATTGCCTCTTTATTCTCATTTGCATTCTAGAGCAGACTTAGATGCCAATGTTTTAGTTCATCTATCACATAGTTTTCTTAATTATAATATTCAAGGGCATGACAATCATGCATTACCATCAAGCACAGTTTTTTTCCCCTCTTTAATGTATTTTTGTGTGATGCGGAATAACAAAAACAATCACTAAATATTTCTCTTGCTCATCAAATCTTACATGGTTGTCTGCTTATGTCTTTTTGCAATAATTTTATTTTGTACATATTTTTGTTAATTAGATCCCTCACTTGGTAACTAGTTCCCCTGATTTTCAGTTATGCATACAATCTTATTGCCGTAATATCAATCAACACTGTAGTGTGCAAAATACATAGTCCAGAAAACTTCCTCTCAGTAATCTAAATGAAATTAATTCATGACTTGCATATAGAGATGTGAGTTTAAGATGGACCCCTAGTATTACTCAATGGAAACTAGAATGTTATCTGTTTTACCATGTTATCTTTTATCAGGTAAAACTATCATGTTTCTTTGTATATGAATGATATAACCCTGTTACCTATGTAGTTATTGGAGGTATTATGTTTATGTTTGAACAATCAATGTCATCTTTTTGTTAAGTTTCAGCTGTCACCTTGTTGTGGTGTTGAAGTTATCATTATCTATCATAATACATGAAACTGATAGCCTGATGCTCCAGACTTCCTGAAACCTCTAACTCAAAATACATTCATAAAAGAAGATTGCTAATTTGCCATGAGTATGACTTTTATATCTTATTATAAGTTGGTGCTGCTGTTGTCTCTACCCTGTTTAAAGAGGGCAAGGACATATAGTTGAAGCTGCATCTTCTCCCTTCAAATATTATTTTGTCGTACTCTACTTAGTCTTCTTTTGGAATACTTACTTTTGTTGGCATTGACAATGAATCACTAAAATCTTTGTTGCAATTGAATTGTAAGACTGTTAATGATGATGAAACTCCTTCACCATCTTTTATAATATTGAGTGGCTGACATTTTTTAAAGCCCCAGTCTCTGGGAGTTCTTTCTGATCAGAGTTCATTTTTCTGACCATTGTTTTTTTTAAAACAAGGAATGGCAAGTTTTCAAGGGACAATGTGAAAGCAAGAATTTGTTTATGCATCTATGGATTACCACATTTCCCATTTGCTTCTTCTTAAAAATTGATCTTTCCACCATTTCCAGAAACATTATCCTTTGCATTTACTCTCATAATGCTCCAAATCTTTAGAGAGTACTATACACACTGTAGGTTTCTGGTTATGCTTGTAATGGTCATTGGACAACAGTGAGGCATTTGTTATCATTCTTTATGTTTGTTTTAGCCTGTGTGACTTAATGATGCTGTTCTCTGATATCTATGATCTGTTTAACTTTCTTCACAACAAATACCTTATCATCTAGAAAGATTTCAAAATCAGTATGATGTCAAACTTTTCCAAGACTGCATTAATTAGGTTTTGAAAGGGAAGTTTGTGAGTACCTAAAAAAAAAACCAGTTACTTTCATGTGACATACCGTTTCGGGCGCAATGCACTAACCTTGTGAGTGAAGTATCGTAAAGCTACAACTTTGTTGCACTTTCAAATGCAAGAACTTGTATAGAATTGAGTACTCAATTACTTTAGGATCCTTCTAGTGAAAACTGATGCTCAAATATCCCAGTTTTATCATGCCTGTGATGAAGCAACCTTCTTGTTCTAATCCATTATTTTGACCTGTTCCCTATTACATAGGAATTATATCACTCTCTATTTTACCTCAAGCTCCCAGTAATATCTGATCTGAGGATTGCCATGATGGAGCCATGGAGGTACTCTTTGGTCAAGTTTTTCAGTATAGAATAAAATGGATAAAATCTTATTAAAGTACATTTTAAGATTTTCAAAATTGTTAAAAAAAGTCCTAACTTTATAAATCAATATTATTTCTAGTTAATGTAACAATGATTTTAATATGAGAACACAGTAAGGCTTTTATTTTGAGTGCTAAATTAACACTTGGAGCAGATTGCTTAATGGCATAGATGCAGATTACCATTTGTTACTTTTGACAGAGTAAGCAGCTACCATGAAATTACAGGTAATTTCCTAGGCATATGTCCTTATTATGAATTTAGAAGTTTAAAAAAACAGCTGTGTCCCTGCATAGGACTGTCATTTTACTATTCTAAAGTTTTGAGATGAAATGTAATTAATGTTCATTCAAAGGTAACATCTGAGTTGTCTAATATCAAACTAGTGGGACATAAACACAGCAATGAAGAGATATTATCATAATCCGCCTTGATGCTGCTTGGATAGGGATTTGGGGATATCCTACCCATGCAAATGATGGACTAGCTTCATGTTTAGGTCATAAAAATGGACTATACACTTTGTTGATTAAAGTTCATGGTTATTATTGTAGGTTATTTACCTTTTTCTATGACTTGAATGAGGGCCATATATCATGGAATTTGTAAGATGTACTTTCTTTTGTTTCCCATTTCATAGAGGGAAGGGTCAACAATGAACCAAATGAGTCTCTATGTGACATCTTCTAAATATGAAGGGTGGTGTCAACTATCAACAATGACCTATATGAACCTCTTTGTGACATCTTCTAAATATGAAGGGTTGGTGTATAGATGTGGCTGACTGCGTTATGCCAAAGTCAATGCTATATGACTTTCCTATAGTAGTTGACTCGATAGTGCTGGAAATGGGTAATTGAGGCCAATGCATTTCTCTTTGAAAAGAGTGTAGCTTTTTTTACTTTTGTTACAAGTAGCTTGCTACGAATTCATAAATATTTATTCTGGTTGATGATAATGCTCCGAGTAACTCTTTCCAACATGATATTTAGGATTTTCTTTTGGATGCTTGATATTTTTTATACTTGGTATACCCTTTTACATCTCTATCTTAATATTGTCTTGACTCCTAAATATGTTATATATTATTTTTTTATTGATAATTTTATATTTTCTTGCATTTAGGTATACCAAAATGGGATTTGCTGGTAATGTTGAACCATGCTTCATCATCCCTACTGTAGTAGCTGTCAACGAATCCTTCTTGAATCAATCAGAGGGTTCTAATAAGGAAAATTGGCTAGCACAGTACAATGCAGGCATAATGGCTGATCTTGATTTTTTTATTGGAGAGGAGGCTATTTCATTGTCTCGCTTTAGTGGCATTTACAATCTCAATTATCCTATAAGTCATGGGCTGGTAAGGATCTAGCATTCTTATGTTTTATGCTTCTACACTCTTCTTTTGGAATTAATAGTGCCCTTTGCAGGTTGAGAATTGGGATAAAATGGAAAAATTTTGGCAGCAATGTATTTTTAATTACTTGCACTGTGATCCTGAAGAGCATTATTTTCTTTTGACTGAGAGCCCAGTTAATTCTCCTGAAGATCGCGAATATGCAGGAGAAATCATGTTTGAGACATTTAATGTCCCTGGGTTGTATATTGCTGTTCAACCTGTTCTTGCACTTTCTGCTGGATATGCAACTTCAAAGGTTGGTTATCCTTAAACTATTAAATAGAATATATTTTCTTTTTCATTTTCTTGTGTATTGTTCAAGATTTACTGCTAGATAAACTACTAGTTGAAGGCTTGGCAAAATCATAGAATGACTATTTCTTTTTGCTAGTATCCTATCTTTAAAATGATGGAAGGTCATGGGTTCTGTCTTGAGATTGGGATAGTCTAGTTGCGATATGAACTTATATGTGCCGCATGTTTGATATATTTCCATACATAAGTTGGGGGCATGAGCTGAAAGGACAGGGCTACTTGAGGTTGTTTGTCCTCTTCACTTTTAAAATGTGATATCCTTAATCAATCTACCAAATAATTAAGATTTCATGGCCATTATGCATGCGATGAACTAGGCAAATCCTCGTAAATTGTAATAGTAAAAGTGTTATGTGTTTGTTTAGTTTTATTTTGGAAATGAGGATACCAACCACTTTACTAAAGAGTAAGACCATACCCTGGTTCTATAAAACACCTAGCCATGTTTTAGGTGACTTCATCCTTATGGCAGTCTAGGTGAGAGACTAGCTAACTCTTGGGCATGAATGTTGGTGAAGAAGAAACTGCTTTTATGGCTGGCCAACACTTTGGCAACCATGTAGGTAAAGAAGTAATTGTATCTATGGTAATATGGAAACTATATGGCCTTTCTAATTTTAAAACAATGATACTCTCAAAATTGCAAGATGGGAGTATGGGTGGTTTTTTGGCATTTTCTCGAGCCTTAAAGTTTTTTTATGCAAACCATAAGTAGTTAGGCTTTAGGATCAATTGATTAAGTTGTCAATAAGGGACTATTTGGAGCATGATAATTGAAGTTTACACTGTAAATTAAGCGATATTGTAACTTAAGTTGCAATATGATTTACAAGGAAACTCACTTCTTGTGTTTGGAGGAGAGTTTGGGGAAAAGAGAGGCATCTTTAACAAACATTGCATCAAACACCTTGCAAGTGGATGCCAACTTAGAAACACTGACATGCATGGAGATGAGGGTGTTTTGGACACAAAAGTCAACATTAAGGTTGCCAGTGAAGAGAGCTTGGTCATAGGCTCCCATGGAGAGGGAGGGAGTGGCAGTGCAAGGCTTGAGGAGAGTGGAGGAGGAGAGAGGTAGAGATGGTGGATGGCGGAGGAGGAGGAGATGGAGTGGAGGATGAGGGTAGTGCAATGAAGTTGGAGGTGGAGGAGGTGGTTGCGGGCCTCTTGTGATAGCCCATTGCAGTGTCAAGGGTGGCGATGGAGAGAAACTTGAGGAGAGAGGAAGGAAAGGGAGGAGGAATGATTTGTTGGGTAAAGTTTGAGATGGAGAAGGTGGCCATGGGTCTCCTGGTGGTGGTAGGGCATGTGGCAGTATTGCGGGTAGTGGCAAAGAGAGACTTGAACGCAGGAAAGGAGCAGGAGAGGGAAAGGAAAGGAGTGAGAATAGGATAGGAAAACTTTATTTTTTTAATAATTAAGATACCTACTTGAGTAACTTCAACTAGTTTTGTGGCTATTTTGATTACAAGTCGACCAATTAGAGATAGTCCTAAGTTGCTGCCTAACAAGCAACTCAACTTAATGTTCAATTTGAGTTGTAGAAATTTAAACAAGTGAGCTAGCTATACTAGCAACTTGAGCTACATGTGGCTCCATTTACAGGACTCCAAACAACACCTAAATATATTTTGGCTGAACTAAGATTTGGTCAAGTTTAAGCAATTGGGTGCCAATAGTGTCAATCAAGCCATCAAGGGGGTATCTAATAGTTTAGGGTGTTAAACATAGGACTAGATTGATATGGATATATTTGATTTGGGGATTATTCGTAGTTGTTGGATTTAAGTGCTCCTCCATGGTAGAGTAGATGAAACAACTCACAACTTGGGGTATTTCATAGCATTCGGGTTGTGATTAACTTGAACGATGCTTTAAGTGAAGGCCTATAGCAAATAATGATGGTTCATATATCCACCTAATAGGCATAATGGTGAAAAAAATTTCATTGTTATTGAGATATAATAATAGGACTAGAATGTTCAATAAAGAGAACCTAATGGATGGCATAAAATTTTACTAGTTCACAATGCAAACCAGGTAGAAGGAAGCTATTTGAGCCTGTAGATAGTGTGACTTTGTATAGAGATGGTTGAAACTTTGGTATTAGCCATATGTAGAACTTCCTAAACAAATCACTATGGAGGAAAATAGTTTTTGCATCATTTGATAAAAAGGTCCATGAAGAACAACAATAATCGTAATTAATAGCCATTTCAGGTTAAGTAACATGAGATAATTCTGAGTGATAAAGGGGGTGTTAAAAAACGCTTTATAGTATTCCATTGACTTGTCAAATTATGCAATATTTTTATAGAGATTGGCTTGTGGCTGGTAGACCGCAATATAAAATTGATATCTCAAGTATGCGGATGGTGAAGAACTTGAACTCTTTTGACTATAGTTAATTATTAGGTTGTATTATCGACTCAAAGTAGGGCTTTGTCTCCTGATGGACATGAGGAGTTACAAGAAATAATTGAAGTTGTGGGAACTAGAAATCTACCATTAAAAGGCCTAAGCAATTTGTGGCATGTAGGTTTTTAGTAGAGGTTACCCTACACAAAGCAAACAAAGATGATCAGAAGTTGAAAGAAGAGACAGATACAAGCCAAAGAAGTTGTTGTCACCTCCAATCCATGAGGTATCCTTCGAAATATAGGATGCATTGTTGACATAACAAACTTGTTGTGGATTTTATCATCCAGAATCTTATTTTTGCAACATATATTGTTGTTTTTGGGACCGCATACCGGGCCTATATTGGATTAGCATGTGATAGAACTCTTGTCCCCCTGTAGGAATGTCAACAAGGATGAATACTTGAATATTTTACCTATATCCGAACCAAACAAAGGTTTCACTAAAATTAAATGAGGATTGTTTTCAGGATGAGTTCAAAATTTAAAACTATATGTTTCAGTTTTGGTTACATTTTTGATGATTCCCAAACCTAAAACTAAACCTGAAACTAAAACCAAAACTGAACATATCTAATATTTAATACCCTTTATATTTTGTGTAAATCCAAAGTATTGTATTTTAAATTTTGTTAGATTATGGGTTATATTATGAAAATTATTGATGATATCTTTAATTTAGTTATTTATATATGAACACTTTGAAATAAATAAAAAAAAGTTAACAGCTTTCGGTTTCAGTTTTATGGTTTTTTCGGTGGCGGTTATGATTTTTATTTCAAAACTTTGATTTTGGTTTTTGCACCAAGTGCATTGAATCCGGCCTTCCCCCTCCCCCCTTCCCAAAACACACTAGAGAAAAGGACTAATAGATATGAACCTTCCAAGCTAGCTTGGAACAATTATAATGATGTTGAGATTGCCATGGAAAATTGGTTAAGGCATTTGCAAGCTGACCACTCATCTTCATGCAAGTAGTGATAATCTGTGTATCTTCTACCTTTTCTTAAATCGGATGGTAGTCTATCATTATGCTATTTTCTACACTCTAAATGCAAGATTGATGATGATGTGTATAATAGACTGATTGTGGTGGTTCATGTTTACTGATCTCTTGATAGTCTGAATTGGAATTTTCAAAGGGTATGGAATCGTGAGATTAAGGATGTTGTGCTTCCCCAAAAATTTCAAAGGGTATCTTATGTCATTGTTTTAAAAGATGGCCACATCTTATTTGTTACATTAAGTTTCAATTGTTGGATTTTAATTACCTTTTGTCTCCTTATATTTTTACACCATGTCCTCTCCCCATTTCATTGATAAAGACACCATATAGCATCCTAAACATGACTCTTTAGTTGACTAAAACACTTGTAAATCTTTTTTGCTGCACTTCCTTCCAAAAAGAACTAGTAAAGACTTTCCTAAATTGGGAACACTTGTAACTTGATAGGACTCCATATAAAAAACCATCAAAATGTTTGCAAATCAGAATCACAATTTAAAGTTTCCTAATCTGACCTAGACATCTAAGTAGGAGCTTTAGATGTTATTCCTACTCAAAATAGGACTCATAAACTCACTACAGAAAGGCACAAAAACAAGTACAAAACCCTCTAGAAAATAGAAAATACCTAACTTCCTCCTACAACAATTAAATATAAGACTAAATGGACTCCATTAAACAAAATTTGAGTCTGAACATAATTCAAACCTAAATTACACTTGGGCTAGTGCATTTCAATTTTGCAGCTTTTGGGACTAGTATATTGATATTTTGTTTAAATGAATTGTCTTCTATTTTAAAATTATGCTAAGTGACATATTTGGAAAAAAATCTGTATATTCATGATTTTGAAATTTATGAAGTGAAACATCATTCTCTTTAAGGTTGATCTGTATCTTTTCTCAGTCTGAAATGACAGGGGTTGTAGTTGATATTGGAGATGGGGCCACGCATATTGTTCCAGTTGTGGATGGTTACGTGATTGGGAGTAGCATCAAATCTTTCCCAATTGCAGGAAATGATGTAACTCGGTTTGTTTTGCAACTTTTACGGGTACAAGTTTCTTTCTCTTATAGTCTCACCTTTTTGAGGTCACAGTCTAGGATTGTATTTTGTCTAGATGCATCTAATTCCTGCTATGCTTCTTATGTTCCAAAAGTAATACTGTAAGCAGTTGATGTGGCTAAGCTTTATTTATTGCTTTTCAAGTGGGATCCATTTTCCCCCTTGATGAAATATTATGAAGTAAGATCTTCATTCATTATTTTCACCTTGGCGACGAAACTTGTATTGTAATTTGTCTCTTAGATTTAATCATATTTCTAACTTGATATATTATTTATAATTACTATGTTTGCCGACCATAAGCAATGGGAGTCTTGCTTTCTCATATCTAAGTTAAAGTCTCTTGACTCCAAGTCTCTCATTTTATTGTTCATGAGTTGATTGAAACAATTGTATGTGATAAAAAACTATTATCTGGTTTCATATTTAAGAATATTTATTTATGAATTATGATATTTCTAAATAGTAGTCGCTGTTAGTTGATATAATGACTTATCATAGCATGTATCATAACCAAGATTTTCCTAACCATCTTGAACCGCTCGGTTCGGGGCATACCGAACCATATCGGCCAAGAACTGGTATGGTTCAACCATGAAAAACTGTTCAGAAGCGTGGACCATCCAAAAAAGTTCAAACATACCATATCGTACTGGTTGTTTCATTCTATTCGACCTGATTCGGGTTGGACAATGTAGCAACAGGGAAGGGTGGGTTTTTTCTCAATTTCACAGAGTGTGATATACATTCCGATATGATACAGTACTATACCGTACTGCATCGATTGCTGATCGGCATGGCTTCCGATACTGGTACAGCGTTCCTTGATCATGACAGTCTAAATGTTTTATATGACAACTTGCTAGCTCTTTTGTATATTTATTTCATCAATCCATGATATGGACAAACAATTAAAATCATTTTCTATTCAATTGAAAGAGCATGGATGTATATCATATTGTGATGAACTTGGATATTTAATACTAGATAATAGCCAAATAAGTGCTGAGACAACCTCCTCTTGAATTAACTTGCTCGAGTCGACCTTGACCATCTTAAACCAATGGTAGAGTCACATTCAAGTTATCTGGCTGCACCTCATTGTGCTCCCTGGTTACTTGAAGTGGAAGGGGGTTTGAGAACAGGTGCGAGGAGCAAATCTCTCTCTAGCAAAAAGAAAAACAGAATGAAGAAACACTTGGAAGTGGGATGAGAGAACTTTTTGAAGATACTCCAAAGTATGTTCATGGTACTAGGTACAAGTTTCTTGCTACTAAGTTCTACACTAAGGCAGCTCCATGGAGAAGAGCTGAATCCATGCCAGGACTCTGATGAAAGGCTCAAACTGAATCTCTTGAAGAGTAACTTAAACAGGCAATTTACCAGTGATGATAACATGCAGAGTGCACAGTTAGCAAAGCGTCCAATGGACCATGTTGGTTCAAGCATGCATTTTGTACTAAGTTTCCTTGGAAATTTTGGTAAAACTGCTATGCAGTTTCATGTGTCAAGCTAATGACTAATGACTAATGACTTGTGTAATTTAGCATTTCACCAGAAGATTGCATGCAGCTGTGGATATGAATGCAAATGTCAGATATGGATGCTTTTGTCCTTTTTTCCCCCTTTTTGAGAGAAAGGGAGGTAAAAGCTAACAACCTTTTATTCAGAATACTCTGCACATAACTTAGGGCCATTATATGAGTATGTATTTTGCTATCATCATGTATTGTGTGTTAGCACATAGTGCCATTTTAGGATATGACACAAGTGTAATATGTGTCAGTGCTAGAGGAGACTGAGCAAACAAATCTTTATGGACCAATGTATTTCACTCAGTCAGTGTCCACAATCTCTTTTTTCCGCTTTCAAATAAAATCTACTAAATATTGGTGGAAAAACAGTTGCAATAAGTGTTCATCCAATATTTGAACC
Source organism: Areca catechu (assembly GCA_021397845.1). NCBI lineage: Eukaryota > Viridiplantae > Streptophyta > Magnoliopsida > Arecales > Arecaceae > Areca > Areca catechu. Next base: position 19,801,670 of record CM038040.1, read on the forward strand.
GATTATGAGAATGATATTTTTGTTTCTCGTTTCTTTTCTTTTTCTTTTTATTTTTCTGATTTGAGTATTTCAATGTTTCATTTCCTGTAAATTATTGATATCATGTAAAACAAATAGATGCATGGGTTTTCCAATTGATTTTGAACTTTGATTGATCCATAGCAAGATATAAAGTATTTGGAGGAGGGGATGTTTATTACAACTTTCTCCATCAAAAAATCATAAATATCTGCTATAAATTATAGTTTTTATGATATTCTGATTTCTGAAAACCATGTTTTAAAATCATAAAATGTATTCTTGCTTCCTGATTGGATTGCTCATGGTCAATGTCAAGATAATGTTTACACATTAAAGATGGAAGATTGGAAGAAATAACTTACATTAGAGGAAGAAAGAAAGAACTTGGATTTTCATATCATGAAAAGCATAGCATGTATGTAAGGAATAAGGACATAGTTTTTCTAGGTCACATGCATTTAGAGACTGAAAAAGTAGTTAGATGTCAAATATGCCACTGTTACTCCATAATTGGTTATTGAGTTACATATCTTTCTGGTTAGTGCCTAGAGGCCCCTGGTCTCTAGGCCATGCAGCTAGAACAGTTTGCTCAAAGGAGAGAGACTAAAGGCCCCATGGGTCTTCAAATTAATGTCAATCAACTATTGAGTTTATGCAATGGCAATGATATATCTTATGCAACCACATTTAACTTAGATGGGATGAGATGTGGATGACTGTTTGAAGTTGTTGACGGTCAACATATTGCATTATCCTGCTCCCATAAGCAGGAAGCAGGTTCATTCTGAAAACCAATATCTGGCTTATCCTTGTTAGCAACAGCTAACAATAAATTCTTTTTAGTGCTTTAAATCTTAGAACTATAAAACCTTTGTTTAGCAAGATGAAATTTATTGAATGCATTATTGACTATTTGATAAATTTGTTATATTAAGAGTTTTCTTTTTGGTGAATGCTAAAATTAACCTTCCATTATAAATTATTTGAAGAAGTCACAATATGTACATGACCTTCTTTTGCTTTGGTCCTTGATAAGAGAGAAATTACAAAAGAGGGAAGATATATAAGAATTACCTCAACAATGAGTAGGCGGCATACCATCTTTTCAATAATAAACCTCTTTATTTTCAGGGGAAATAATAATCTAGTTTCATTTCGCATGAGCTGATCCAAGCTGATCTTTTTATAATTTTACAAAATTTGTTCTAAAAAGCTTTATTGACAAAGGTTAGAATATGCTTGTCATTGTTTTCTCAAAGAGAATACAGAATGCTATGACCTATTTACAATTGGCCCCATCTTGGGATTTTCAGGAAAGAGGAGAGCTTATACCCCCAGAGGACTCTCTTGATATAGCTCGGAAGGTGAAAGAAATGTATTGTTACACTTGTTCAGACATTGTGAAGGTAATTTTTCCATACTAATTAGGAATACCGCCATGGCCGCATAATATCCCCTTTTTGTTGCTTTTGGAACTTTTATATCATTTTTTCTTATCATAAATTGCTGATGTCTCTAGCACCTACAGGTTAAGATGATTATGATTATCTATGGGAAGCTTCAGACTATTCATAACAGTTTATGATTATCTTCAGACAAGTTTTTCATCATCTCTTCCTACTCGGGACAACAGATTAGGTTTCTGTGAAATAAATAAACGTCGGAAATGATAAGAGGAATGGTTTTCACGATTTAATGCAGATTGATTACATAGAATATATGGTATGCTAAAATTAAAAGGGGAAAGCATTTGGGTTTAAGATGATTTTGTATTGTCTAAAACCTGAATAAAATGATTTATAGGTTTTCCATTTCAAATGTTGAGATACGTGCTACATATAAAAATACATTATCAAAAATCATTTCTTGTAACATTCTTGCAACCATAACATCATACCGATCCATCACAAGATTTTATATTTTATATTTTCAAAATTTGCATCATTTCTTACCTCCACTTCTGATTTTGATGGGAAGATGGTATTGATTCCCAAACATTGATGGGCCCTCATACCTAACCTACGTACTAGGGCTGTTAGGGGACTTTATGTCCTTTATTTATTTGTTTGCTTTTGCTATAGCATCAAGGGGATCTTTCTTCTTTGTTTGCATAATTTCACATTATATTTTTAATATCGAGTTAGAATAACATCTTAGCTAGCATGAACATGCCTAACTTTTCGTAGAATGCATATTCAACTCTCTGAAGTACATAGGGGCCCCCATGCCGTTACTAGATCAGTTAAAGTGTAGCACCTGCCATTCTAAACAGATCATCATCATCATCATCTTGCAAGCATGTGTACAGCCTGCCAGAATTGGTGCATCTTCTTGAAAGGGATTGATCATATATAGAAGGATCTACTGATTAATAATTTTTTTGATGATTTCAGGAGTATAGTAAACATGATAAGAAACCTGATAAGTACATCAAGCAATGGGCTGGCATCAAACCCAAGACTGGGGCGTCATACTTATGTGACATTGGATATGAGCGGTTTCTTGGACCTGAGGTTTGATTTCATATACTGTCTTTGTTAACCAAACAGTACTAGATTACATTCATAAAATAAAATACTTTTAACATGTTCTCATTTGTATGATTGACTAAGTTTTATTATCTTTCAAAAGAAATTTGTTATATACTCTCTTGCAGAGACTTCCCATTCCAATTATATAATCAGTTCTAGATTGTCAAGAAAAAACTCTCTTATTCATTTTTTTCCCCCAATTTTTTGCCTTTAAATAGCCTCTTGCAAGGGCTAGCTAGAATCATTTTCTTCCTTCTAGCCTGAATCAACTTTCTTTTTAAGTTTTCTCTCGATATATGTTTCCTAATGATGCATTATCAAGTCATGGTTATCCATACCAACCCACACCTGCCAACACCAGGTGTATTGTGCTAACCCTGAAAGGTACCAATATGGTACAGATGCTCGATATGGTACTGTACTAGGCTACTAGCATATGGTTTAGTTGTTGTCTTGCCTCCAACAGTGTACCATGTGTCTGTACGAGGGCGTATCATATTGACCTGACCTATACGGATAAGCTATTGTTATGAGGTCTGATATCAAGATTGAAAACCTCAATCTAAGTAATTGGCTGTCATTGTCTAGCGATAACTAGAGTCAATGTGTTCAAATTCATGCCTTAAAGGCTATGGACAATTTACTTATACCCATTGTCCAAATAAAAAAAGATGAAGGAAACATTCCCTTAGGTAATATAAATAGACATATGAAGGATAAATAAGCAATGGAAATGAGGATATATATTGTAGATTAGAATATTGAAGGCATAAGAAGAAAGGAAGGAAGGAAATGGCATATAGGAAGAAAGAATAGAGATGTTTGCTGGGTCAACTTGGCTGATCCTATAAGTGTAAATTATGCAAAAGGGCAAGAAAACACAAAATGCATTGATCTATGTTGAATCATATTATAAGGTTTTTGGATTAACATTTATAATTTATTCAAAAGGGTGACATGCATGTTTTCTGTTTTCATTTATTATTTGGGAATGAGTTCTCTGATGGCATCTTCTTGTGCACCAGTTTACCAACAATTCAATTTTATACAGGTATTCTTTCATCCTGAGATCTATGATAGTGATTTTACCACTTCTTTGCCTGATATGATTGACAAGTGTGTTCAGTCATCACCAATTGATACAAGGAGGGCTCTATATAAGGTAAAATATAAATTTACTTCAACAATATAAACCTATTTTTTTAAATAGTTTTCTCTGAAGAAAAATGAGTGGAAGAATACTGGTGATACTAAAGTTAGCTTCTAGTTTCGCTCTTTTGACTTCCCACTTTGGAATTGGTCTCAGAATATAGTATTATCTGGAGGATCAACCATGTTCAAGGACTTCCATAAAAGGTTGCAGCAGGATTTGAAGAAGATTGTGGATGATCGGATTGATGCATCCAATGCCCGACATGGGGTGGATATAAAAGTAGGTGTAATTTTACTAATTTTTTTTGTTTTATGTGTACTTCTGACCATTTAGCTTTCTTTGGCTTCCCAGTCTCAACCTGTGGAAGTTAATGTAGTGAGCCATCCTATCCAGAAAATTGCAGTCTGGTTTGGAGGTTCTGTAGTTGCATCTATGCCCGAATTTTATGAGGTATGTTTTCTAACAGATGGTTTGCTTTCATCCCCCATTTTATGTCATTTAAAGTCCTATTGTTGAAAATTATATTTACTGATTACTAACATGGATTGGTGATACAACCCAATGAACTTGATGAATAATCTTTCAATCATAGTGTAATACATGAATTTTTATCATAAAGCACTAAGAATGAGAATTATTGCAATACATACATACACACATACATACATACATACATATATATATATACATATATATATACACATATATATATATGTGTACATATATATATATGTACATATATATATATGTACATATATATATATATACATATATATATATATACATATATATATCTGCAGATGGGTGTGTACATCTGGGATGGAAGTATACGCAGTTTAAGAGGATATACAATGATTTCTTCTTTAGTAAGCACAACCATGTCATTCTAGATTAGTTAATAAATGTCAAATATACTAGTGATCTGATCAACACAAAATTGAGCACTTTCTTACATAAGGTAAACAAATGAAAATTGAACATACAAAGCTAAGACTGAACAAAACTAGGTGATTATTTTGCAAGTAATAATTTTCATTTTCTTAGACTTTGACCGTAATGAAAGGTGGTCTTAGGCTTTTGGTCAAAGGGGTTGCACATTTGACATTGCCATTGTAGAGGAGAATGTTGAATGAATAATGGCAACATCTGAGGTTAATGGGCATCTAAGCTATACAACTCAATGTACTTCCCCAGCCAATCATTTTAAGATCCTCTAAATTATAAGATAAAATACTATGAAACATTGAAGAAATCATTAAGTGCTGAGGAATTGGAAATACTTGGTCTGTTTTTTTGGGTGTGATGGGCTTTTGGCTCAATTTATATCATTGGACAAAAGTGTGTTTCTGTATGGTGTCAGCTAGAAGTCCTGGATCTAAACTTTAGGCACAGGTCCTCATAATATAACCAGCAACCCGGGGTGGTACCATTGACATTTGTCTTTTTCTTTGGATAAAACAAAGAAGCATACAACCAACAATGCAAGGATAGGTCAAATTACAAAAATTACGCCATCAATGACCAAAAACTGATCCAGTTCAGTGCAATCTTCTTCAAGCCCAATTATTTCACTATGTTTTGTGCCTGCCATTTTAGCCTGCCAAACCACACCACAGTTACAATCTCTTTGAATTAAAGAGACATCAATGATCAAGCTTCCCAAAACAGCCTACAAGTTGTCAATATTATTCATGATGTTTTGGATGCAAGTGCAGTAAGACACTTGGTCTGCAAACAAAACTGGTGATGTCAGCATGATCAATTTGAAGGATGATCGTATCACTCTATCTTTAAACATTTCATTTAGACATTCTAGGTAGGCGACACATCGGTCCCAAGAGTAGATTAAATTAGGGTATGCATGAATTTTGCAGTAAGATTCAAGGTTCCCGGTACCGATAGCCAGCCAGTACCGGTACGGTGCCGTACCGTACCGTGCCGACACACGGTACGGCATGGCATACGGGTTCAAACCGGTAGAACCGGTATGCCCAATTTTTTTTGATGTTTTTTGTAATTTTAAGGTTTTTATTTTATTTTTTAAGGGTTTAGGGCTCAGGGAGAATTGTGTTTAGGGTTTAGGCCCTAAGGTTTAGGGTTTAGGACTAGATATTAATATTAAGGACTATTTTCAATTGAAATAAAATAAAAAATGATAATTAAACTAAGATTATCAGCAATTAGTGAAAGTGAAATGTAGCATAAACATATAATTACATACCAATGTCTAGAATCGGGTAAAGTGATGATGTCCATAAATATAGGGATCATGTATGTACTATGTAGAAAATTCGGCATGTCCCTCATGCCAGGTAGCATGATACTCTTCTAAGCTCATCCTAGGAGGTATGCGTGATGGATCATAACTAATCGCAGATCCCTCTCTGATGTCTCGACTCTGAGAGCTGTCCAGAGACTGATGATATGGTAGTGCAGGGGCCCATCCAAATATACCAGCAGTAAAATCAGATCCATAAGATGCTCCGGGCTGCATGGAACAATAACCACTGGATGTTGACGTCTCATATGCACCATATGGATCATATGGACCAGAAGCTGTCGGTAGCTGCGGATAAGAGGATCCTGAATATGAGAATGATCCAGATGCATCCATGGATCCTACTTCATGTGTAAGAGCTGTAGCTGTATTGTATCCCGAACGATCACGCGGAGCCCGTCGCTTATATGGAATCGTATCACCACGGGATCTATCAGATGGTAATCCATGATCTGTATCCTACGTGGCATGGCTAAATTGTGACTCCCCAGTGAATCGAAATGAATAGGTGGCTGCGACTCCTCTCCTCCTGCCCCTCCCTAATCATTAGATCATCCACTATCTGAAGCACTATCATCACTCTCTGGTATCTGAATTCAAGTGAACTGAGTGCTTCGATGGAGGTGCAACTGCCTTTCCTTTTCCTCTGTCTCCGGGTCTACTAGATGGTGGGGTGGGACGATGTGCTATATCTGCTAGAGCCCTATGAGGAATATGACTTGTTGCCCATTGTCCAGCATCCACCCCAGCCTCACTAGCTACAAAACTAGCTGGTCGAGGAGGCGATCTTGGCTCATCAAGCTCTGGCATCTGCTGCTGACCCATGACCCATCCAATCATTGGATCTTTATCCTCATCAACATATATACTTGCAGTGGGATCGGGATATTTCAATTCTACTTCTTCCTGAATATATTTTAGCCTCAACCTTAAATTATAGTGTACATACACAAGATCATTAAGGCGTTTCTATTTCAGACGGTTCCTCTGCTTGGAGTGGATAAGACTAAATATAGACCAGTTGCGCTCACATCCACTGGATGACACCGTCTAGGAGAGGATCTTCACTGCAAGAACCTTCAAATTTTTAGCAGATCCACCAAAATGCACCAATCTTTCAGCTGCAAAAGACATTACATCATTTTAGAATTTTATATTTGGCAAAATAAAAAATTTAATCCTGATATAATATTAGACTTACTTCTTAGTAGTACCTACCAGGATTCATCTTTGATTTACTTCTGGCCGCTATAGTGGATCCAAATGAATATGTGCCCTTCCTAAAAAAATTTCGTTTGCTAGAAAAAAAATTTGTTAGCTTGTTAAAATTAATGCTCTTAAAAATCCTTCAATAATTTTAACATAACTTCTTCAAGGCACATAGCAGTGATATCTGGATCGAGCTCCATCTTATATATAACATTGCGTAGGGCAGACATAAGATCCTCATCCATGGCAATGTCCGGTACGGAGTACTGAAATCTCGGATTTAGATAGTAAGCTGCATATATATTTTAAGAATTAGTCAAGCGTACTTGTATGAATCTAATTGAAACTTAATTTTTAGGGACTTCATAAATTACTACGTACCTGCTAGATATAAATCCGAACTCATTTGATAACTCCATCATCCATTAATGATCCGGATATACTCAGATGCATGTGATGGATCTGCCTCCTGGATCTTTTTATTTGCCTTTTGCATCATGAAATATATGAAGCCCATCTGAGCATCTCTCGGAGTCCACGGCACGAAGTACCTCATTTAGAGGTTTGATAGTCTCCACTACCCTCTCAGCCCGTTGCTAGAATGTCTGTCTCGTCACTAAATTTTTCACATTGCTTTCCTCAGTATTTGCCCTAGCATATCTGCTCTACTGCCAGTCCTTACTGACAAACATCTGACGCAGCTCTGCTTTCTTGCCAAGAAGACTATTAAGTGCAATATAATTAGTAGCAAACCGTGTGACCCCCGGTCTCAATATTTTTCTCCTGTAAAGCTCCTCATCAATGATAAGATCCATGTATGATTATATATAAATCTGGTGATAGACTGTGCTAGCTCAACAATCTTCTGCACCCTGCAGATTTTTCCAATATCCATCAACATGAGGTCTATACAATGTGTAGCATAAGGGGTCCAGAAAATATGCGATCGCCGCTCCATCAAGATCTGCCCTGCGGCCCTGTACTGTGATCCATTATCAGTGATGACCTGCATGACATTATGCTCTCCCACCTGATCAATCACCTCCATCAATCTGAGGATATAACTGGCGTCGTGCACCTGATCTGAAGCATCAATAGACTTCTGAAAACAAGTCTTCCCATCACAATAAGTCAAGAAATTGATGATGCTCCGTCTAGTAGGACCAGTCCAACCATCACACATCACCGTCAATCCATACACGGGCCATTTGCTCTGATATGAGGATATCCATCCTTCTAGCTCCTTATTGCTGTCCAGAAGATGATCATAGATATCCCTTGATGATGGAGGATCTACACCTGCACTAGCAGCCTGTATAGATGAAATAGCAGAGCGATAATATGGATTATCTGCTGCATGGGCTAGGATATGATTGAAATGAAACCAGGAGGAGATGGCCCGTCACATATCCTTCTTCTTATTCTTTTTCAGCATTGTGTCAATCCTCTGTTGCTTGGAATCTCTACTGGAAAATATATGTGGATTGACATCATGGATAGTGGCTCCTTCTGGAATGTCCCTGGAAGACTTTCCCTTACTGCCAAATGCTCCCAACATGGATGCAATACGGCCGGTGCCTCTCCTGACGGGCTCTCTGACTGAGGTCTTAAACTGTTTCAGACTTTCCTGGAGTACTAGCAGAAACGGATCCCGATCCTGACTCAAAAGCTGATGGCTCGAATCGTTGTCTATGCCTAGCTGCCTCCTCTTACTGCATCTGCTCATACAAGCTCGTCTAAATAGCAGCCTCCATCTGTGCCTCCTCATCAGAAGGAATAGATGTCCCCTCTGACTCCCTGGAGTAATAAGGTGGTTCTGCGGCTCTGCGGTCCACCTCTGCTTTCTTCTTTGCTGCTATTTCTTTCCCAGCTTTAAAACCAGCAAAGTGTTTCTTCATCAGCTGACGGACCTCCTGTAGACACTGTCGGCATGCAGATACATTAGAATAGCCGCCAGCCAAGTGCTGCTTCAACCTTGTTACCCCCATCTTTGAATTCCGTATTGCACCATTTACACCTCCAGTGATGCCGACCTAAGATCATCTCTCCATGTGATCAGTCCGTTCCGGATCCTTCTTCCTTCTTGATGGATCCATACATGAATATTTAAATTACATATAAGGTCAATAATAATGTTTATTGCTTAACAATTTATTAACCTAATTTTTAAAATTTATTTATTTTTTATTTTTTTATTTAAGAAATTCAAAAAATAAAGAAATAAAAAAAATTTAAAATTTTAGATTCATATAGGATTCTATCATACATGCTACATATATTTTTTTAAGATCCTACAAATGCATTAAAAGTCAATTTTTTTTTCAATTTAAGACCTACGGCACTATTCATGAGATGCATAAAACTTGAATAAATCAACATAAAATTTATAATGAGAGTAGTTTACGAGTCCTAGATTAATAATTTATAATTAAAGTTTTTTTTCTAATTATTTTTTTAATTAATTTATTAATCTGAAATTAATTTTTAATTTAAAAAATTATATACTTAACAAAAAATCAAGATTTTAGTATCATTGTGTAGATCTATCCTAGATCTACCATATACTCTAAAATCATAGCCAACAAATAAATTTTGACAGCATTTCTTCTTAATTTTCTATTTTGCATGGATTTTAACAAAAAATAACGATACGAAAGAGAAAAATATGGAAAAAGAAAGGTATACGTATCTTGATTCTAGCTTCCTCTTCGACTTTTGCATGTTCGATTGGGTTGAAAATGATCGAGAAATTTTTTTTTCGTTGTTTTTCCTTCCACGACTCTGCAACAGAGAGCTCTTACGAGCTCTCTACCTCTTCCTCACTTAAAAAACAAGGCAGCCCCCCCTCCCAAAAGTCACATGGCTACAGTAGCCATGTGACAAAACCAAAAAAAATTGCCCCACCTGCCCCCTCCCGGCCGCACCGACCCGAACCGGTGCCGAACCAGCCGGTTTGGGTTCGTTTCGACCGGTTCGGTACCAGTTCAACCCGGTTCGGGTCCGGTTCGATGCGGTAAGTTTTTTTTTTTTTTGATTTTTAATTGGACTGCCGATTTATATGACCGAACCATGCCGGCCGGCCACCAGTCCGGTTCGGCACGGTTCGGAAAACCCTGGTAAGTTTGGTATTTTGTTGGTTGTTGGTATTTTGTTGGTTCTTAATGATGATGCTGGCTCCCAACAGTGTCTAGGAATCGCCAATGGAACCATCAAATGTTGATTTTGATCCAATCCCCTAGTAGAACCCCCTAAATTATGGTCAAGTGTGCCTCTAGTTGAAGCTTGCTTCCTATATGATACTTGCAACTTTGGCTGTCTCCTCTCAAGAATCCCAGAAATTGTGGTCTTCTGTAGTTCCCATGTGGCAGTGATGGCAAGCTAGAGTTCTTTCGATGCCCCGTGTCCAAGTGATCACTTGCTGACCGGCTATACTCGATTGAGTTTAGTTTCATTCATTTGAACAGTGTTGCACATGGTATATATCTCACTGCTTTTGCAAAGAAGATGCAATGAGGAGTTTCAGCATATAAGAAATAGCAGATTTTACTAATTAATATATTGTAACGTAACCACTGTTCTGCCAACTTTTCTATGTTTCCCAGTTTTGATGTTTCGCGTTATGTTTAAGGCTAAGGCATGTTTCTAAACTAATTATTTTTTCCTTTTTTTTCTTTGACAGTCTTGCCACACAAAAGAAGAATACGAGGAATATGGAGCAAGCATATGCCGTACCAGTCCTATCTTTAAAGGGATGTACTAACGTTAAGGACTATTTCTCACTTGACAAACTTACAGTTCATTCATTGGTCAGAGTTAACATGGCATCCTGTTCCCAATTGCATTTCCAGCTTCATGGCAGCATTACTGATCAGAAATTGGTAGTCTTTTAGTTGTACAATAGATGCTGTAACAATCCTAGGATATGCTGCTCTTGACTCATGACCGAGAAATGCCTGTTAATGGTCCCCAAAATGGGAGCTGTCATTTGTATAGCAGACTGTAAATTTTAGTTACTTTCTTGCTATTGCAGAAAGATTTTCAGATCGATGATAATTTATTCTACAGATGAATTGGTAACTCTTGAAAGCTATTTTTCTGATCAAGCATCATTGGCCACTGATATTTCACACAGCAAAGGGCTGAGCCTATCAAATTGGACCTTTCCAATTTAGATAGAGTAAGTCTGTGCACCGCATGCGGTGCAGGAAATCCAATATGGCCCGTACTACTGTTTTTTACTGATCTATCTGTATCCTAACTTGCTTGACGGGATGGGATATATAACTGGTTAAAAGTTGAGCGTGACGTTCATTAATTATCGTTTAACTTTTTTTTTAAAATTTTGTGTGTAGATCAAAATATTCTTTCCCTCTAGCCTTTTTTTTTTTTTTTTTTGCCATATTGCTTGGATTTTGGTAAATCTAAAATATTGTTTCTAGTCTGAAATATGCTCTGGCTTTGATCCAAGAAATCAGCAATATGTTCTGGTTTTAGTCCAAGAAATTAATCAAAGGTTGAAAGAAGATGCTCCCTTGCTTTGAAATGAAATGTACTATGAGAGTTCTGTCGGTAGGAATCAACTTCTGAATGTTAATATAAGCTTCTTCCTCACTTTGAAAAAGTGCTCTGTCTTGGTCCAAGGTTGGAATAAGCTGTCGAAGACTTTTATAACTTCAAGATAAAAGTCATCTCGAATAGGACATAAACCATAGGGATGACAATGGGTCGGATTTGGATCGGGTCATCCAAAATCCATACTCATCCCGCTAAAAAATTATATACCCCATACCCGTCTCGGGTCGGGTATAAAAAAATCACACTTGGATTGGGTCGGATTGGGTATACCCGGTCTCATAAAATCTAGTTTATTTAAAATATAAACGGGTCGGGTCAAGTCGGGTCGGATTGTGTATATCCGTCCCCTATCTAATTTATTTAAATATTTTATAAATAAAGTTTTTTTATATATAAACGGGTCGGGTTCGGGTCAGGGCATACTACTACTCGTACCTGACCCGAACCCGAGTCAGGTTTTTTTTTATATAACACATATCCGTTTATAAATTAGGCAGGTCGGGTTTTACCCATCCCATTAGGATTGGATCGGGTCGGATATCCACGAGTCAGTAAAAAATGCTATCCCTAGTAAACCAAGCCTTCATAGAATCTTATTTAGTTTTTTTTTATAATTTCTTTATTACACCAAGAAAGTTAATGATGTAGGAAACCATATAATACTCCTTTAGCATCCATATAATTTTATGATACTCTAGGAGTCCTAACTCAGTCCACAGTAGACTTGTCAAAATGGGCTAGAGCCCATGGGCCAGCCCATTTAACCCTATAAATGGGCTGGGTCGGGCTAAAAAAAGTGGCCCATTTATGTAACCAGGCTTTTTGGCCCGGCCCTTGTTGCCCATGGGCTGAAATGGGTTAGGGCCGGGTTAGCCCATGGGCCATGATTTAAAAAAAAAAAAAAAGGGAAGGGCCATTCACTCGGTCAAACACAATATTACTTACATACTTACGGAGTTACGGACTGTTACTCGCCTGATCGCCTCGGTTAGGGTTAGGTCTCAAATAGTCAAACTCTCACGGAGAGCCGTCGGAGAGAACTGGTGAGTCACGGAGAGCCACCGGAGAGGAGAACTGGGAGTCTGGGAGAACCGGAGAAGTGAGAACCCCATCCCACGGCTGTTCTTCTTCCACGAGACTGCGACGCAACGTTCACCGCAGCTCTCCCATTCCGGCGAAGGAGAAGAAGCGGTGGCAACGGTGACGCCGGCTGAAACCCCAGGACTTCGACTGTTCAACGGTGAAGATTCCTCATTCCTCAATCCTTTTCTTTTTGATTTTTCTCTCAACGGAGAGTTAGAGGCATGAGTCCGAGGGGGCCTGGGGGGTGCCGTCATCGTTGTGCCGGCCTGCCGAGAGGGCTCACCAGGATAGCCGGATGGATTTTCTTCCTCCGCAGTCGCCGTCCGCCGCATCGATGTCGTGTCGATCCGGAAGTCTGATCTCCGGCTTTGCCCTATAATGATGAGGGCCTTTCTCCGGCTTCCTGGCTCCCACCGGCCATCGTTCCGGCCTTCAGGAGACCTCCTCTATGCGACTGTGCCATCCCCCTCTCCAATCTACCGATATGGACTTGGCAGTGAGAACCCCACCCCACGACCGGAGAGGAGAACTAAGAGTCTGTGAGAACCCACCCCCGATGTCGATCCGGGAGTCTAGAAATGCACACAATACACCTGAAGTAGCTTTAGATAATTTCTTCTTCATAAGATTTTCAGGTTGTTCTTGCTCATGAGCTTCATGAAGCAGATAAATTTTATAGTTTAGAGGCAGCTTCGAGCCAAAGCTAATGAAGCTATGCTAATAAATTTTATAGTTTTAGATTTAATTATTTAAAATTTACTATATTTTATTGTATTAGATATTTAGATTTTGAATAAGGTACTGATTATATTGATTTATTTAAATTATTGGATTATAGAAAAATAATGAAGTCCGTGAATACCATTATTAATAATTTGGATGATGATGAAGTTACTGAAACTCTTCCTTCTAAAAATACTAGAAGAGAAACATTAAGTGTTTGAAAATATTTCTCAAAAATTGGCAAAGATAAAGAAGGGATTGAAATGGCAGCTTGCAATCATTGTAAGAAGGAATATGTAGTTGGTACCAATCATAAAACTCGCATCAATTATAGGACTTCATATTTAACTCGTCATATTTCAAGCTATAAAGAAATTGCATATCAAGATGTGGGTCAAATGCTCATTAATCAAGATAGAAAAATGAGGTCAAGAAAGATAAATCAAAAGGTTCATCGACAAATGCTAGCAAAAGCTATAATTCAACATGATTTGCCTTTTTCTTTTGTTGAATATGAGAAGATTAGAACTTGGGCAAATTACTTAAATCCAGATGTAGTCATGCATTCTAGAAATACTATTGTTTTTGATATAAAAAAAGTCTACATCAAAGAGAATGAGAAGCTTAAGCAAGTCATGGCTAAGATTCTTAATAGAGTATGTTTGACTTCTAATGTATGGACAGCATCTACTACAGAGGGTTATATTTGTTTAACTGCCCACTTTGTTGATGAAAATTAAAAATTATATAGTAAAATTCTTAACTTTTGTCGTATGAAACCTTCACACACTGGAGTTGTATTGGAAGCAAATATATTTGATCGTTTGAAGCAATGAAGATTTGATAAAAAAGGTTTTTTCTCTTACCTTGGATAATGCTTCTTCTAGTGATAATATGCAAGATATCTTGAAAAACCATCTTCATTTGCAAAATAGTTATGTGATGGTGAATTTTTTCATGTACAGTGTTCTGCTCATATATTGAATCTCATTGTTCAAGAAGACTTAAAAGTAGCCAATGAAGTATTATTTAAAATCAAAAAAAGTGTTATGTAAGGGGATCAGATGGGAGGATGATTAAATTTTAAGAATGTGTTCAGCAAGCTAGCATTGATACGGGGATTGGTTGAAGGTTGGATGTGTTAACTAGATAGAATTCAACATATTTAATGCTTGAAAGTGCAATCAAATATCAAAAATCCTTTGATATTCTACAGATGATTGATAGAAATTATAAATATTGTCTAATAGATGAAGAGTGAAGGAGGGGAGACAATGTATGTGAATTCTTGGAATCATTTTATGAGACAACAAATATGATCTCAAGTTCATCTTACCCAACCTCCAACTTATGTTTCATGCAAGTTTGGAAAATTGAATGTATGCTGAATGAGAACTTGTATAATGATGATGAGGTAATAAGGAAGATGGCTATTAGGATGAAAGGAAAGTTTGATAAATATTGGAAGGATTATAGTATGGTACTTGCTTTTGGAGCTATTCTTGACTCATGCATGAAGCTTGATTTTTTAAAATTTTGTTATACAAAGCTTGACCCTTCAACTTTCCAAGAGAATGTAAAAAATGTGAAGAAAAAATTAGAGAAGCCTTTTGAAGAATATGCAAGCAACTTCAATGTATCAAGTACTTCATCATCTAACGAGTCCATCTTGTTGCACGGGCCAAGAGGAAATAGAAGTAAACACAAGAAATCAAGAATCTTCAATATAAGTTTTGTATTTTTTTAAAATTTGACCTTTTAAATTTGTTTCTGGTTATATAAAATATTGCGGGAGTTTAAAATGTTTCAGAATGAAAATGTTATTCATACTGTCAAGAGTGAATTGGATATTTATTTGGATGAAACAAAACTTGATTATGACTACTATGATGATTTGGATGTTTTCAATTATTGGAAGACTAATGCAAAATGATTTCCTACTCTCTCTGTTATGACACGTGATATATTGAGCATTCCAATTACTACAGTGGTATCAGAATCTGTTTTTAGTATTGGTGGTCGTGTTCTCACTAAATATAGAAGTTCTGCCATTCCAAAAAATATCCAACTTCTAATTTGCACTCAAAATTGGTTGCATGGCTTTGTTTCAAACCCTACTGGTAATGTTTTTTTATATTTGTTGTATATACTTTATAATTTTAGTTTATTAATTTATTTTTAGAATTAATTAGTTAATTGATTTTTAATTGGTTGTGACTTTTAGATGAAGATGATAATGGTGCTAGTCTCAAGACATCAACAGTGGATTCAAATATGCTCCAAGAAGATGAATTTGTGGGGGAATAATTTATTTAATTAGATCTTGTTTTTTGAGTTTGAAGAAGATGAATTTGTAGAAGAACAGTTTGTTTGAGTTGATGTTGTTTTTTGAGTTTGATATACTATAATGAATGATATATTTGCTATATGTTGATCTAACTTTGATGTATGTTTCTGTTATGACCTTAATTTGGCATGCTTAATTTCTCAATTGATTAATTCGAGGAGCTTCTATTAATTTTGTTTTTTATTTTTTTCCCCTTGTACGTGTGCAGTGGTTGCAGATGGTTTAGGATTGTAAAGTATCTCCAAAGTGATGTACAAAGTAGGGTTCTAAGAGGAAGTTTAATGCGGGAATATCTCCATTAGGTTTGTGAATTGTGATATTCGGAAAAGCTCTCTCTCTCTCTCTCTCTCTCTCTCTCTCTCTCTCTCTCTCTCTCTCTCTCTCTCTCTCTCTCAGCTTCGTCCATGGTGCTTGTTATCTAGCCTTGTTACTACCTCATCCATCGTTCAATCTTTCACCTAATATATCATCCTTCTTGATGGTCTTCCTGCCTCTATAATATATGTGTAATCCTATTGTGATTCATCTAGTGAAACGTATCGTTGCTGCGTGCTACAGTGACATGGTGAGCATTCTCTAGCAGTTGGTTTAGTTGTAAAATCCTACTGCATCCATGGATCAGTGAACTAGCTGCAGAAACAATATTAGGTGTATATGTATGAGGATAAAAGGCTATAATGTACATGTATTTATGCCTTTGCCCTGGAAACATCCAAATCAAGTATGAACTAAAATTTATGCTAGCTATCTGGTTGGAGTTCGATCTTGCTTTCGACCTGCAGCGTGATTCACTGAACCAGGTGAATGACCAGGATGTATATGGTATGTGAAAGCATCGACAAACATTTTGGTGTATGTTGGCTTGTTATAGCTGGTGAAAATCTTATCCTTTTAATCAAGGACAGGTGTGTTTTATGATAATTTGAGTTGTTTCCTGTGCATTTGATGGTCTAACCCAAGATTTGTACAATTTATGCCGGCTATCAGGGCAAAATTGGTAGTGGGCTGGCTCGACCCCAGCCCACAACCCATATAGGGCCGGGCCGGGTTTTCTCGGCCCATTTTTGCAAGTGGGCCTAACCCGGCCCGGCCCATATAATGTCGGCCCATATGGATTAGGGCCGGGCCGGGTCAAACCGGTCCATTTTGACAGGTCTAGTCCACAAGTGATAAGTATTCATAGTAGGAGGGGATAATAAATATAGCTTTATGTTTTCTACAGGGATGTCATAGTTTTTGAATTAGAATATTGTAGTTTTTGAACTGGAATGTCATGATACTGTTTCAGCATATTTTTTATGATCCTTTTACATCCATAGCATGTTATGACATCCTAGGGTTTATAACTCAGTCCACAAGTGATAAGTTCTCCTGGTAGTAGGGGTTGATATATTTAGTTTCATATTTTATGATCGGGTGTCTAATCTTTTAACTAGGATGTCGTAACTTCTGAACTATGATGTCGTTCCTTAAAAACTTTTTTTTAGAAATATTTTTTTCTTCTGATCTTTTTATCACAATCTAATAATCTTACTCAAGTTAATGCATGGTTGAAATGTCCTATGATGGAGACAAAAGCTTTTATTTTTTATTTTGTACCAAGTTATTCATGTTTCAAAATTTTTAATGCTAAAATTTTTTCAAAAGCATTTTATTATAATATGGATATCATATATCAGTAATGCATACTGAAATACTTTTGTTACGGAGGATCAAAACATCCGGTTTATGATTTTGTGCAGAGATGTCATAGTTTTATAACTAGGATGTTATAGTTTTTGAACTGGGGTGTCATAATACTGTTTCAGCATATTATTATCATCCTTTAGCATCCGTAGCATGTTATGATATTCTAGGAGTCATAACTTAATCTACAAGTGATGGTTCTCCTGGTAGTAGGGATTAATATATTTAGTTTCATGTTTTATGATCGGGTGTTGTAATCTTTTAACTAGAATGTCGTAACTTCGGAACTAGGATGTCATTCCTTGAAAACTCTTTTTTTAAAAATATATTTTTTTTGATATTTTTATCACAATCTAACAATCTTACTCAAGCCAATGCACGCTTGAAATATTCTATGATAGAGGACAAAAATTTTTATTTTCTATTTTGTACCGAGTTGTTTATATTTCAAAGTTTTTGATATTGAAGTTTTCTTAGAAACATTTTATTATAATGTGAATGTCATATATCAACAATGCATACTGAAACACTTCTGTTATGGAGGATCAAAACATCTGGTTTATGATTTTGTACAGGAATGTCGTAGTTTTATAACCAGGATATCGTAGTTTTTGAACTAGGGTGTTGTAATACTATTTCAGCATATTATTATCAACCTTTAGCATCCGTAGCATGTTATGATATCATAGGAGTTATAACTCAGTCCATAAGTGATAGCTTCTCTTGGTAGTAGGGGTTAATATATTTAGTTTCATGTTTAATGATCGGGTATCGTAATCTTTTAACTAGGGTATCGTAATTTCTAAACTAGGGTGTCATTCCTTGAAAATTCTTTTTTTAGAAATATTTTCTTCTCTTGATCTTTTTATCACAATCTAACAATCTTACTCAAGCCAATTCATGGTTGAAATGTTCTTTGATAGGGGATAAAAGTTTTCATTTTCTGTTTTGTATCGAGTTGTTCATATTTCGAAGTTTTTGATATTGAAGTTTTCTCAGAAGTATTTTATTTTAATGTGGGTATCATATATTAGCAATGCATACTGAAACACTTCTGTTATGGAGGATCAAAACATCTGATTTATGATTTTATGCAGGAATGTCATAGTTTTATAACTAGGATGTCATGGTTTTTGATCTGGGATGTCGTAATACTGTTTCAGCATATTATTGTCATCCTTTAGCATCCATAGTATGTTATGACATCCTAGAAGTCATAACTCATTCCACAAGTGATAGGTTCTCCTGGTAGTAGGGGTTAATATATTTAGTTTTATATTTTATAATCGGATATCGTAATCTTTTAACTAGGATATCGTAACTTCTGAACTAGGATGTCATAATTTCAAATATCTTTTTTAAAAAATATTTGATTTTATGGCCATATTATCACACTGTCATGTTATATTTAATCCAATGCATAACACATTATTTATTATACTGTAGATAAAATGTCATCTAAAACTATGTATATCAATGTTTATAATTTTTTTACATATATTTTTATATATGCATTGAAATTAGAAATCTGGAAAAAATCAAAGATGATCATTTGGAGAGATTGCTGGTGTTGTTCACGAGAATGCACCTTCTCCTATCACCCTGATTTTAGAAAACAAATATGTTGATCTTAAAATTGGAATAGAGTTTAATTCTACAAATGATATACATAATTTTTACATTGGATATGCAAGGAGAGTAGGTTTTGAAATCACAATAGTGTGTAGTAAGTCCAACAATAACAAAGAAATATGCTCCAAGCACCTGGCATGTTAGAGGCAAAAAAAAACTAGAAAAATTGATAACTCCATGAATCCTATGGATACTGGCAAAATTGATTATAAGGCTTCAATAAAAGCAAGACTAAATTCTAAAAATGATAAGTGGATATTAGATGATGTTTTTCTAGAACATAACTATAAGCTGTCCATATCATCAACCGGTTATCTACGGTCCCATAGGAGGATCAGCATACCAAAAAGGTAGAGATCAATAATTTACATACCATGAATATTTTCACAACTCAAATATACTATGCCATGACTAGAAGGAAAGGGGGTAGAAGATAATTAGATTTTTAGAGAAGGATGCTCATAATTTCATCTATCATGAATGTCAGAGTTAGTTGAAAGAAGGAAATGCACAATCAATGGTAATTCATTTCACACAAATGCAAGTAAAAAATCTAAATTTTTTTTATACTTTGGACTTGAATGATAATGGACAACTCAGGTGTCTATCTTCTGGATCCATCCTAGATCAAGATTGGCAAGCACTTACTTTAGTGATGTACTGACCTTTGACTCGACCTATTTGAAAATACATATCAAATACCTTTTTTGTCTATTTATCGAAGTCAACCTTCATGGATAGTCCACATTGCTTGGTTGTGCATTATTATCAGATGAGAGGACTAACGCATTTAAATGGATATTTCAATCATGGCTATATGCAAATAGTGGTTAACCACCTAATGCCATTATAACTAACCAAGATAAGGCAATTGAGGCTACTGTTAGAGATGTTTTTTCCAATGCACAACATAGATTTTGTTATTGGCATATATTGAAGAAGATTTCTGAAAAGATTGGTTATATTTGTACTACAAATCCCAAATTTATGGTTGAGTTTGAAGAGGCAATA
Source organism: Areca catechu (assembly GCA_021397845.1). Taxonomy (NCBI): domain Eukaryota; kingdom Viridiplantae; phylum Streptophyta; class Magnoliopsida; order Arecales; family Arecaceae; genus Areca; species Areca catechu. The sequence continues at coordinate 19,821,919 of CM038040.1, forward strand.
TATAATTCAGTTACCATAGTGTCTTTCAAGAAAAGGTGTGCACATTTAATGAAGAAATATGAAGAATGCAAGGCTGTATATTGGTTAAATGATATTTATAAATTTCGGGGTAAATGGGTTCTAGTTTATCTTAAGGATACATTCTTCGTAGGTTTGTAAGTCATTATGATTGATTAATATTTATGTTTATAAATTTTCAACAAACTTTGTATCTTTAATGCTTCTATTTTTTGAATATTTTTGAACATGGATGCCAACTTCACAAAGGAGCGAGAGCATCAATCACTTCTTTGATGGGTTCATAAACTCGAAGACTACACTTAAGGAATTCATCGATAAGTATGAAGATACCTTAGAGAAAAGATATAAAACAGAAAATAAAAAAGATATAAAACATTGCAAACAAATACTTTTCTAAAGACATCCTCTTCTTTTAAGAGGCAAGCAGTAGGAAAATATACAAGGTGCATATTCAAAAAATTTTAGAATGAGGTCCTTGAAATGGCTACATCAAATGTTAAATTAGTTAAAGAAGTTGACAACCATGATGTATATTCTCTTAAATCAGTTAAAAGAATTGAAGTTGATGGAATGAAGAAGGAGATTATAAAAATTATATGGTTTCATATGACAAAACTTTGGAGGATGTTCAATGCCAGTGTGGATCCTTTTAGTACAAGGGTTATTTATATAGACATGCCTTATTGGTTCTTCATCAAAGCGATGTATTTCGTATCCCAGATAAGTACTTCATGAATAAATGGTGCAAGGACATGAAATACTAATTCGACGATCTCGAATGCAATACTCAATTTTATGATAAAAGCATACAAAAATCACGATACACAGTCAAGGAATTATTTAAATTCAAATATCTTAATTTATGTTTACATAAACCTATCATATGTCATGAAATCCTAATATAAATATTATATTGTATTGATCGTAGATATGCTTTGATGAGTCATTGGATGATGAAGCTTGCAGAGATAGCCTCCATGTCCGAAGATGCATTTAATTTGGTGATGGAAAATCTTACATCATTATTCAAAAGAGTTGTAGATGCTAACTGTGTAGCTAAGAAAAGAACATAATTTCTAATCCAAGATCCTGACCAACTTACTACGAAAAGTCATCCAAGAAAAAATAGAATTAAAAGTGGAGTCAAAAAGAAGTCAAAGAGATCAAGAAAAAATATGGATAAGGCTTCCGTTGGCATTCCTATACAAAATGAAAGAAGAGATAGAACAAGCAAGAGGCAAACTTTCCATAATATAGTGGAAGTACTAAAACAAGTAATTGAACCCATTGTACCATCTTCATATCTTTTTTAGATGAATTTAATACTTATGTATGCAATCAACTAACACAGGAGAGAATATACAATGTTGAGTTTTCGTACAGTCCTGTGTATATTTATATTATCTGGAGAAATTTAAAATAGGATATATTGGACATGTGATTGAATCTGTTTATTTCAAATATGAATTTTAGTACTATTTTAAATGCCCAAAGATTAAAAAAGGGATAATAGATTTATGACACCCCTTGATATAATGTATGACATCTATTTACAAAATTAGAATATCCCAGCATGAAAGAAGAAAGTAAAGTAAATAACTGCTCATAACAGGACTTTTCATCATCCATGTTCTGAATAATGACTCCCATAGTATCATAAAATTATCACAGATGCTATAAGATTATTCAAAATGGCCGAAACAATATTACGACATCCCAGTTTAAAAACTACGATATTTTAGTTAAAAAACTACGACACCAATGCAAAAATTATAAAATAAAAGTTTCTAATCCCTTCTACCTATAGTATATATTAATGTGGCTGGAAGCTGGCTTGCTGATGTGTACTCTCTGACAGATGCCATGTCAAAAGTCCGCCACGGTGGACACCCCATCTCGGGCTCCTTTGGCCAGGTCGAGCTCCTCCGGATCAACGAGGTGGCGTGCCAAAGCCGAGCTCCGTCCTCCGCCAGGCCGGCACCCGCAAGCTCGGGATGCCTAGGTCGGAGCCGAGCTCAGCCCTCCTCCGCCAGGCCGGCACCCGTAAGCTCGGGGCGCCTAGGCTGGAGCCGAGCTCAGCCCTCCTCTGCTAGGTTGAGCTCAGCCCTCCTCTACCAGGTCGAGCTCAGTCCTCCTCCGCCAGGTCGAGCCTCTCGGGTCAGAGCCGAGTCCTAGCTCTTCAGCTTGGCAACCAACCCGGACAATGCCACCGGCCATCAAAGGAGCGAAGCCGCCTCCCTAGATCGTCGGCGGGCCACCCGAGGACCACAGAAGAGCACCTGTCAAATCATAATAACTACTTGCGGATGCCATTTCCAACAAGAGAGGGAGGAGTCCCCCCAATTAAAACACTGCCAAGCTTCCCGGAATGGAGCAACCGGGAGGAATGTTAGAACACCCCGTAGTTTCCTCATCACCAACTAGGAAAGATGTTCCGTTCACGACACGGAATGCCACCGCACGTCCTTGACGGTACGGATCAGAAGAGATGTCCCGTCCGCAGCATGGGATGCCATTGCACGCGTCTGACAACACCGGGAAGATCCCGAGGTAGACATTTGACAATCGTCCAGACTTAAGAAAAACCTTCGACACAGTCGCGAAGTAAGTAAGAAAACAATCACAACCACCAAGGGTCCGGGGGAGAAGGGAAAGGAAAGGAAGCCACATAGGAGGACCTATCCACCTCGACCGTTAACTTTCTCGGCACACTTGCACTCCCACTCGGATCCCACTTTCATACCACTCACTCCTCCTAGCATGGAGTCTATCAAGAGTGGCTCGACCAGGAGGATTGTTCCCTTGGATCGTCACTGACTTGACTGTCGGAGTGCCCCCGTCGGAATTCCCAGCCCAGGTCACTAACCTCGTTTTTGCAGGTTCTAGGGAGCAGGACATCCCAAGAGTATCGGAGGGGCGATCTGACCTCAATAGTAGCTACAGGCCATGACGATCCTGACGGCAACAGATTGACGTGCAAGGAAGGGAGAAAGCGTAAGCGATCATTGATCCAGCTTTAGCCCCCTTACAAGCAGTCTGACGGAAGGATGGTGACGACGCGGGTGAGAGAGGTCTCCACCAGTCATGTGGGGCACTCCCCTTCCCGGGAAAACCTGCACAACCCAGAGGTGGAACCACCCGCTCCAGTTCAACCGCCTCCGCCAGAGTCTCAGTTGGCTGCACTTACCCAGCAGATGCAGATCCTTGCCACAACAGTGCGCCAGTTTTAGCACCAGCACCGATCCTTGGCTACTCATCAGCAGCCAGGGACTCCCGCGGCCCAGGCCGCAGCACCCCGCGATAGCCTGCGTTCCTTCGAAGGAAGGCCTTCACAGCCACGGGCCATCATTGACAACCGGGGTAACCACCAAACTCCGACGAAAAGATAACGAGCCGGGTCTACCGATTGGGAGAGCTGCTAGCCAAACCTTGAGCGGGTGGTGTCCAGACCCCACCAAGGTAGGAAAAGTAAGACCCCCCGCCATGGGTGCCATGCAACCATGTCACCTTCTCCATCTCCTTCGACGGAGGGGTCCACTAATGAAGCCATCAGGCGCATGGCGGAGAAGCGCCTGGAGGAGTTATCCAGCCAGTTTGCCAATCTACCAGGCTCCACTAGCGAGCCAATGGGCTACGATGCCCGTCCCCCTTTCTTCTGAGAAGTCCAAGAGGAGCCGATCCCACATCAATTCCGTATGTCACGGGTGGATCCGTACGATAGGACCACCGACCTCCTGGACCGCTTGGAAAGCTACAAGGCCCTCATAAGGGTCCAAGGGGCCACCGATGCCCTCCTCTGCATCTTCTTTTCTGCCACTCTCTGGAAAGCAGCTCGGGTGTCGTTCACCCGTTTGGAGCCGGAGAGCATCAACTCCTTCGCCCAGCTGGGGCAGAAGTTCGTAGCCCACTTCAACGCCTGTCGAAAGATGCCATGAGAGGCAGACAACCTCTTCTCCATCAGGCAGCAGGATCGCGAGCCCCTGCGGGACTACATGGCCCATTTCAAGGCCACCGCGTTGGAGATTTACAACCTTGAGGAGCCGGTTGCCATGTTGGCTCTGAAGCGATGACTCAGGACCTCCCGCCTGACTTACTTGATCGATAAGAAGCCCCCGAAGAGCTATTCCGAGCTCCTCCTCCGAGCTCAGAAGTACATCCGTACCGAGGAGGCGGATCGAACGAGGCGGGAGCTCGATGGGAAACCACTGAAGAAACATGCCCCCGTCGAGGTGTCCGGGATGCGGAAGCCGGGACCTCCAGCTCCGAGCTTCCGGCAGAGGCCAAGGATGAGAGGTGCTCCCATTCTCGAGGGGAGTTATACCCCCTTCCTCGTCCCGAGGATGAACATCCTCATGGAGATCGAGGATGAGCCCTACCTGAAGCGCCCACCTCCGATGAGACCATCTTCTGGCCATGACAAGATGAAGTACTGTCGCTACCACCGCGACCATGGCCACGACATCGAGAAATGCCATAACCTTAAGAAGGAGATCGAGGAGCTCATCAAGAGAGGCTATCTCGAAAGGTACGTGGGGGCAGACCTCACGCAGAACCTCAGGCGCTCGTCGCTCTCTTGCTAGCTCCTACAGTGGACAATCGCCTTACCGAGAAGCCGGAGGGAATGATAAGTTAGGGAGCCTAGCACGCATCCAAGAAGGCCCGGGGGGCAGGGCAATCTGGAAATGTACTCCCCTTTATAAGGGAAGGGAAAGTTTGGAAGGAAAGTGTAAATAACGATGCTGTGGTCGTCGAGATGACGGTCGCGAAGCATCCTATAAAATGCATCATGGTTGATAGTGGAAGCTCCATGGATGTGCTTTTTTATGATGCTTTCTCTAGAATGAACTTGTCTCCTGCATGGCTTAGGCCTGTGCACATGCCCCTTGTCGGCTTCACAGGGAACTCTGTGAGAGTTGAGGGAGAAATTATTCTTCCGGTCACTACAGAGACCCCACCTCGGTAAAGTACTGTCATGATTACCTTCACAGTAGTCAAACTCTCCTCTACCTATAATGTGATCCTCGGCCAACCCGGACTCAATCTGCTCGATGCAGTCATCTCAACCGGGAGATTACTTGTGCAGTTCCCAATCCCTTACAGTGTCGGGGAGGTGAGAGGTGCACCTCAGCCAGTCTAGTACTACTTCCAAACCCTCCCGGGTACCAAAATCCTCGAGAAAGATCCCAGAGTGGACGAGCTTGACCAAAGGGTGTAGGACCCCAGAGGCGGCCCGGCCAAGTGCCTGCTGTCCTTTCCACTCGTGATCGATCAGGAGAAGATGGTGCAAATTGGGGCCCAGCTGCAAGAGCGGGAAAGAGCCCACCTACTGGAGTTCCTACAGGCGAACGCAGATGTGTTCGGCTAGACGGTGGCCGACATGCCGGGTATCCCCCCTGACATCATCACTCACAAGCTAACTATTGACCCAAGGCACCGATCAGTTCGGCAAAAGAAGAGAAGCTTCACCCTGGAAAGGTAGGCGGCCATCAACGATGAGGTAAACAAACTCCTCGCCGCCAGTTTCATTCGGGAAGTGCAATACCTGAGCTGGCTGGCGAATATGGTGATGGTAAAGAAGAACAATGGCAAATGGAGGATCTGTGTGGACTACACCGACCTCAACAAGGCATGCCCGAAGGACAACTTCCTCCTATCGAAGATTGATCAGTTGGTGGATGCCACCTCAGGGCACAGGTTCCTTTCCTTTATGGATGAATTCTCCGGATACAATCAGATCTGGATGCGCCCGGAGGATGAGGAACACTGCCTTCATCACCAACCGAGGGACTTACTGCTACAAGATGATGCCCTTCGGTCTGAAGAACGCCGGGGCCACATACCAGTACCTCGTCAATAGGGTCTTCAAAGACCAGATTGGCTGGAACATGCAGGTGTATGTGGACGACATGCTTGTCATGAGCAAGCCGAGCTTGGACCACATCGCCGACCTTGCCGAAGCCTTCCACAACCTCCGAAAGTATCAGATGAAGCTAAACCCGACGAAGTGCACCTTCGGGATAACAGTGGGAAAGTTCCTTGGCTTCATAGTCACACAGAGAGGAATTGAGGCCAACCCGGAAAAGGTCCAGGCGATCATCGACATGGAGCATTCGACATCCAAGAAGCAGGTTCAACGCTTGATGGGGCGAATCGCAGCACTGAGCCGGTTCATCTCGAGGTCGGCAGATCGCTGCCTCCATTTTTTCAAGGCGCTGCACAAGATGCACGACTTTACCTGGATGGAGGAGTGCAGAATGGCCTTCGAAGAGTTGAAGGAGTCCCTAGACACTCCTCCACTGCTCTCCAGATCGGATGAAGGGGAGGAGCTTCTACTCTATCTGGCGGTCACACCCGAAGCAGTCAGCTCTGTTCTCATCCGTGCAGACGAGGATGGGTCCCAAAAGCCGGTGTACTACACTAGCAAAATCCTTCGTGATGCGGAGATCAGGTATACTCGCTCCGAGAAACTCATTTTTGTACTAATAATATCTGCTAAGCACCTCAGGCCTTACTTCCAAGCACACCCTATTATGGTCGTGACGGACCAGCCGTTGAGGACCATACTTAGACATCCCGAGACATCCGGGAGACTGGCCAAGTGGTCCCTGTTGCTGAGCGAGTTCGACATAACGTATCGACCGAGGTCCTCGTAGAAGGCCCAAGTCCTAGCCGACTTTATGGTCGAATGCACGGGGCTCGCTGAGGAGCTGGAGCAGATAATGACGGAGCGACAAGCAGAGCTTGGATTAGGGGAGGAGCCCTGGATCCTCCACATGGACGGCGCATCCAATTCCGACGGGAGCAGAGCAGGCCTCATCCTCGCTAACAGTGACGGGGTGGTGACGAAATGTGCCCTCCACTTCAAGTTCACCGCGATCAACAACCAGGTGGAGTATGAGGCACTTCTTGCGGGTTTGAAAGTCTCCCGTGAGTTGGGCATGCGAAGCTTGAAAGTCTTTACCGACTCCCAACTAGTTGCCGGGCAAGTCTCCAAAGAATATGAGGCCAGAGATCCCCAAATGATGAAGTACCTGGAACGAGTCCGCTCGAGCATGACAGGCTTCCGGTGCTTCAGCATTTTCCACATCCCCCGGGGGGAGAATGCACGCGCAGATGCACTGTCGAGACTTGTGACCCTATCGGAGTCATCACTAGGACGCGCCTACATTGAGTACCTCGAGAATCCAAGCTATAAAGGCCCAGAAGAGGTACAGCAAGTCACCCCGGAGTCGAGCTGGATGGACAGGTATGTCAGGTAATCACTGATGGCACCTTGCCATAGGACCGCACGGAGGCCGACCTCATCAAGAAGAAGGCCTCCCGGTTCATGTTGATGGAAGGCCAGCTCTACCACCGATCTTACTCCTACCCGCTCCTAAAGTGCCTCAAGCCCACAGAGGTGGCCCTTGTGCTCCAGGAGATACACGAGGGCCTCTGTGGAAACCATGTAGGAGGGAGAATGCTGGCATATAAAGCTCTTCGCCAGGGGTACTTCTGGGAGACCATGAGGGAGGACGCCGCCGACTTCGTCAAGAGGTGTGACAAGTACCAACGCCATGCCCATATACAGTGCCAACCGGCAGCACCGATCTCCCAGCTCTCCTTCCCTTGGCCTTTTGCTCAGTGGGGAATGGACATCCTTGGGCCATTTCTCCCTGCACCAGGACAACGAAAGTTTCTGCTAGTGGCAATTGACTACTTCACCAAGTGGGTCGAGGCAGAACCTCTAGCTTGGATCACTGAAGCCAACGTCCGTCAATTCTTTTGGAAGTCAGTCATCTGCCACTTTGGACTCCCCCACTGTATCATCACCGATAATGGGCAATAATTTGACAACCAGGAATTCGAAGGGTTTTGCATTGAGCATGGCATCCAACACCGCTTTATCTCAGTAGCCCATCCCCAAACAAATGGGAAGGTCGAGGTGACAAATCGGACCATCCTCCAAGGACTCAGAACCCGGCTGGACCAAGCCAAGGGCAGGTGGGCAGAAGATTTCCCAAGTGTCCTATGGGCCTATCACACAACGCCCAGGATGGCAACTGGCGAGACACCGTTCAACCTTGTCTTCGGCACCGAGGCAGTCATCCTAGTTGAGCTCGACATGCCCATGCTTCGAGTACAGCAGTACGACGAAGCGCAGAACTCGGCACAACTTCTGCTCAACTTAGACCTCCTCGAAGAAACAAGGGACAAAGCTCGGCTTCGAATGGCGGCATACCAGCAACGAGTGGCCCGGTACTACAACACGCAGGTGAGACCAGAAGTCTTCAGACCCGGAGACCTGGTGCTGCATCGAGCTGAAGCATCTCAACCTCGGGAGTGCGGCAAGCTCTCGCCAAACTGGGAAGGCCCTTACAAAGTGGCTGAGGCCCTCTCTCATGGGGCCTACTAACCTCGAGGACCTGGACGGTGCCAGGTTCTCTCGAACATGGAATGCCTACAATTTGAGAAGATACTATCAATAGTGTAAGATTTTCTTTCGTTAATAATAAAGATTTCCCTTTGCACAAAAGGTTATCTGCCTTGCAGGAACATTACAGTCCAGAGCCGAGCTCTCCGGCCACCAAGTCTTCGAGCCTAGCTCCGAGACATCCAAGCCCGGAGCCAAGCTCTCTGACCATCGAGTCTTCGAGCCCAGCTCCAAGACATCAAAGCCCGGAACCAAGCTTTCCGGCCACCAGGTCCCATAGCCAAGCATCGAGACCTCAAAGCCTGGAGCTCAAATCTCCGGCCATTAAGTCTTCGAGCCCAGCTCCAAGATATCAAAACCCGGAACCAAGCTTTCTGACCACCAGGTCCCAGAGCCAAGTGCCAAGACCTCACAGCCCGGAGCTTAGATCTCCAGCCACTAAGTCTTCGAGCCCAGCTCCAAGACATCAAAGCCTGGAACCAAGCTTTCCGGCCACCAGGTCCCAAAGCCAAGCATCGAGACCTTAAAGCCCGGAGCTCAGATCTCCGGTCACTAAGTCTTCGAGCCCAGCTCCAAGACACCAAAGCCCGGAACCAAGCTTTCCGGCCACCAGGTTCCAGAGTCAAGCACCGAGACCTCAAAGCTCGGAGCTCAGATCTCCAATCACTAAGTCTTCGAGCCCAGCTCCAAGACATCAAAGCCTAGAACTAAGCTTTCCGGCCACCAGGTCCCAGAGCCAAGCATCAAGACCTTAAAGCCCGGAGCTCAGATCTCCGGTCACTAAGTCTTCGAGCCCAACTCCAAGACACCAAAGCCCGGAACCAAGCTTTCCGGCCACCAGGTTCCAGAGTCAAGCACCGAGACCTCAAAGCCCGGAGCTCAGATCTCCAATCACTAAGTCTTCGAGCCCAGCTCCAAGACATCAAAGCCCGGAACCAAGCTTTCCGGCCACCAGGTCCCAGAGCCAAGCACCAAGACCTCAAAGCCCGGGCTCAGATCTTTGGCCACTAAGTCTTCGAGCCCAGCTCCAAGACATCCAAGCCCGGAGCTCAGATCTCCAGCCACTAAGTCTTCGAGCCCAGCTCCAAGATATCAAAGCCCGGAACCAAGCTTTCTGGCCATCAGGTCCCAGAGCCAAGCGTCAAGACCACAAAGCTCGGAGCTTAGATCTCCGACCACCAAGTCTTTGAGCCTAGCTCCAAGACACCAACCCCTGAGCCCAATTCTCAGGTGACCAAGACCCGGGGCCCAGCTCTCCGGAAGAAAAGTATTCGAGCCTAACTCCAAGATAAGACCTGAGCCTAGCTCTCAGGCGACCTTGGACCGGGGCCCAGCTCTCCGGCCAACAAGTCTCTGAGCCCAGTTGCTCTCAAACTATCAAAATCCTAAGCCCAACTCACCAATATTGAAGCCTGAAGGCCAAATCCCAAACAAGGTGGAACCCTCCTCTCTGATCTCACCACACACCTCAAAAAAAAAAAAAAAAAGAAGAAGAAGAAAGAGAGAAATGAAAAGAAGGAAGAGGGGAGAAGCAAAGAGTGCTCAGGACGAGATAGTTAAAAAGATTCATTTCATTGATAAGGTATGTTTAAAAAGCATCCCTGGGCCCCCGACATGCCGGGCAACCCAGAAAAAATAGCAACAAAAAGAAGAAAAGATCCTACGCTACTCTGCCAGGGCCTTTCTGGGGCGGCGTGCCACTGGAGCTCTGTTGCCCTCAACCTCAGGAGCCGGGGTCCCTCCATCCGCCACTGCCGCTGGCGGAGCTGGTTTAGCCACCGCCATCTATGGAGCCGTTCCGCCGCCGCCACGTGAGGAGCCGGCGTGACCGCTACAGGGCGCTCCTCCGTTGGAGCCGATGGGGGAGCCAAGGCCTCCTCACCCTTGAAGCTCGGGAGTTGGAGTGCGGCCAGCCGTTCAGCCGAGAGGATGCCGCGCAGCTAGGATCGGCAGTAGGCGAACCCCTTGAAAAAGGAGTACGTCGTTGCCTCTTTGAAGTCCAGTTTGAACTCCTCGAAGGCCTTGTAATTTGCAATCGCCTCCATCGCCCTCCTATCCGTGTCCTCGACACCACGGACAACCTCAGCTGCTTTCTTCTTCGCGGCCTCGGCCAAACTGACGACAGCGGAGGCCCTCCTCTTCGCCTCGGCAGCCTTCTGGTCGGCGGCCGTGGCCTTCTTCTTAGAAGAGATGGCTAGCCCTGTCGCCGCCTCCAGCTCGGCCTGAAGCTCCTTCAGCCGGGTGTTCTTCGACTTGAGCTCTTCCTTAAGCTCCCTTGAATGCTGCTCGGTGCTGGCGACTTCACCCCGGAGGTTCTTGAGCATCATGTCGACCTCCCAGAGCTCGTCGCCTTTCCGCTTCAGTTCGGCTTTTGCAGACTCGTACTCGACTGCACGCTCCTTGTCCCTCCTGACCCAGTTGTGGCAATAGTCCCGGATCAGTAGAAGTTCGGCGCCTTGCTGCATCGAGAATGATGTTAGTCAATAAGAAAGTGAGAGGGAGAGCAAGGCATATTGGAAGTCAACTTACAGCGTAAAGGTTGGAAAAGGTCGCATTGATGGTGTCGGCCAGGTACTTCCCGCTCCTCTCCCGCCGATCGCAGGACTGGACGGAGAAGTCCATCATCCACTCGACGAGCGTCGGGTCCTTGGTGAAGGAAACATTGGGTCCCAATCTGAAGGGGACCTGATGGTAGTCCCTATCTCTCTTGCCTGCCACTGACTTGGAGCCACCTTCTTCGTCAGCAGTGGAAGCTAGTGTGCAGGCCGGGAACTCGGCGACACTGCGGGTGGAGCCGCTGAAGTCAACCCCGCACCTTTTGGCTCCCTGTCCTCCTCGACCTCGACGATCTCCGGAGGAAGGGACGCCACCGTTGTTGCAGCGGTGGCAGATCTGGCCCGGACCACCACCTCGAGCTCTGACGAAGGGGTCGGATCGTGCCGTCTCGGAACCTCGGAGGCAAATTCTGCAGCCCTTTTCCTCTTGGGCTCGGGAACAGGCTCGGCCGGAACCAAGATCGCGCCTACATCCACCCGAGCCCTCTTCAGGGTGGGCCCACCGGTGCCCTCCGCTTGATTCCTCTCCTCGAAGAACGAGAGGAGCTCCTCTACGGAGAATTTCATGGCTGCACCAAAGGAGAAAATGTCAGCTCAAAAAAGAAGAAGAAGAAGAAGATTCTTGAGCCGAACTTACCCAACTGTTGTGTTGGGCCGACCCCGACCTCGTAGAGATTCTGCTCTAACAGCAGGACCTCAAGCGAAGGGACCTCGGTAGAGCGAAGCTGGTCGATCACCTCCGAGTCGGCTGCGTCGACCTCTGAATCCCTGTTAGGGGACCGATCCGAGTCGCTCCAGACCCAGTCGACCCCCTCGACCGAGGCAAAGAAATACCTACTCTTCCATCCTTTGATGGAAGAGGGAAGTTCAAACTTAATCCCCTAAGGGCGAGAAGAGAGGGACCACCACCCCTCCTCGGTGGGGTGGCGTTTCAGGATAAAAAAGGCCCTGAGCAAGGAGAAACGGGCAACAATCCCGTGGAAGTGACATAAAACAATGAAAGAAAAAATGGTCCTAATGGCATTCGAAACAAGCTGGGCGGGCACAAGGCGGTAATGGCTCAGGACAGAAAGGAAGAAAGGGTGGAACGGGAACCTGACGCCACCCGAAAAGGTTTCCTCGTAGAAGGCTATCCGGCGCGGGCCACTAGAGGTGACCCGCTCCCCCGGTCGAGGGACTGAGAGCCGAATGCCGTCCGGGATATCGTAGGTGTCCCGGATGGTCACAAGGTCCATGGCCATGATCACCGAAGTGATCCCTCCAGGACCTGTTGATCGAGGAGGTTCGGGAGCAGGTGCTGAAGGAAGAAGAAGAGAATGAGGTGGGGGAGAAGGCATGGGCTCCCTAATCACTATCCCCCCGAGAGCGGGCCTCCGGCTGACCTCAAAGCGCGCCACACCCTCCTCCTCGTCAGAAGAAGACGAAGGCGGCCTCGGCCTTGAAGGCCCGGCTTCACCTTGGTTAGTGGTGGGACGGAAACTCGGTCCAAAACGAGAAATGAAGGTCAAAAGATGAGAAGAGCAGAAGAAGGGAGGAAATGGACAGAGATCCGGAGGAAAACCTAACCCTAAAGGGAGATCCCTACTCGACCTGTGAAAGGAAGGAGACTGACCTGCTCAGGACTTAAGGAAGCAGAGATGGCCTGGAGAACGGAAGGAAGGTCTCGGTACGAAGGCGGGCACGTAGAGTTTGAAAGAAGGTATGCTTCGAGGAAAGGCCACCTTTCCTTTCGAAGAGACAGGCGTCTGACCGCACCATTACAGCTCCCCGCCATCAGATCCATGCCACGTGTCGACCATCAACAGGGCTGGCATATGGCTTTGGCTACGATCGCTTGGGATTCTGTGCTTGCCATAACTGCTCCTCGGACATGGCCACGTGGCTCCTCCGGGTAGGCTGAAGAAATCGCCTCTCGAGACGTCGCTGATCGTGATCATCATTGCACCAGATCCCCTTTTTTCCATGTCAGCAAGCGCATTTACTCCCTTCGCCCCGAGCGCCCCGCACCAACGGAGCTCGGGAGTGGGGGGCAAATGATGTGGCTGGAAGCTGGCATGCTGACGTGTACTCTCTGACAGATGCCATGTCAGAAGTCCGCCATGGTGGACACTCCATCTAGGGCTCCTTTGGTCGGGTCGAGCTCCTCCAGATCAACGAGGCGGCCCGCCAAAGCCGAGCTCCATCCTCTGCCAGGCCGGCACCCGCAAGCTCGGGGCACCTAGACCGGAGCCAAGCTCAGCCATCCTCCGCCAGGTCGAGCTCAGCCCTCCTCCACCAGGTCGAGCTCAGTCCTCCTCCACCAGGTCGAGCTCAGTCCTCCTCCACCAGGTCGAGCCTCCCGGGTCAGAGCCGAGTCCCAGCTCTTCAGCTCGGCAACCAAACTGGACAATGTCGCTGGCCACCAAAGGAGCGGAGCTGCCTCCCCAGATCGCCGACGGGCCACTTGAGGACCATGGAAGAGCAGCTGTCAAATCATAATAACTACCTGAGGATGCCATTTCCAGCAAGAGAGGGAGGAATCCCCCCAATTAAGACACTGCCAAGCTTCCCGGAATGGAGCAACCGGGAGGAATGTCAGAATGCCCCATAGTTTCTTCATCACCAACTAGGAAAGATGTTACGTTCACGGCATGGAATGCCACTGCACGCCTCTAATGGTATGGATTAGAAGAGACATCCCGTCCATAGCATGAGACACCACCGCACATGTCTGACAACACCGGGGAGATCCCGAGGTAGACATTTGACAATCGTCCAGACTTAAGAAAAACCTTCGACACACTCGCAAAGTAAGTAAGAAAACAATCACAACCACCAAGGGTCCGGGGGAGAAGGGAAAGGAAAGGAAGCCACACAGGAGGACCTATCCACCTCGACTGTTATCTTTCCCGGCACACTTGCACTCCCACTCGGATCCCACTTTCACACCACTCACTCCTCCTAGTGTGGAGTCCATCAAGAGGGGCTCGACCAGGAGGATATGTTCTCCTGGATCATCACTGACTTGACCGTCGGAGTGCCCCCGCCGGAATTCCCGGCCCCGGTCACTAACCTCGTTTTTGCAGGTTCCAGGGAGCAGGACATCCCAAGAGTACCGGAGGGGCGATCCGACCTCAACAGCAACTACAGGCCACGATGATCCTGGCAGCAACACATATCATCCATGGCTTGGTTTATGACTTCTAGGATGTAAAAATATGTCACGGATGCTATAAGATTAATCAAATAGTCTGAAATAGTATTATGATATCCAAGTTCAAAAACTATAATATCGTAGTTAAAAAACTATGACATCCATGTAGAAATTATAAAATAAAAGTTTCTAACCCCTTCTACCTCTGATACATGTCATCCATGGCTTGATTTATGACCCCCAGGATATAAAAATATGCTACAGATGCTATAAGATTAATCAAATAGCCCGAAACAGTATTACGATATCTAAGTTCAAAAACTACGATATCCTAGTTATAAAACTATGACACCCATGCAGAGATTATAAAATAAAAGTTTATAACCCCTTCTACCTATAATACATGTGATTCATGGCTTGGTTTATGACTCCTAGAATATAAAAATATGCTACGGATGCTATAAGATTAATCAAATAGTCCGAAACAGTATCAAGTTTAAAAACTACAATACTTTAGTTAAAAAACTATGATACCCATATAGAAATTATAAAATAAAAGTTTATAACTCCTTTTACCTCTGATACATGTCATCTATGGCTTGGTTTATGATTTCCAGGATATAAAAATATGCCATGGATGCTATAAGATTAATCAAATAATCTGAAATAGTATTACGATATCCAGGTTTAAAAACTATGATACCCTAGAAAAAAAACTACGGCATCCATATAGAAATTATAAAATAAAAAATTTTAACTCCTTCCACCTTTAATATATGTCATCCGTGGCTTGGTTTATGACTCCCAAAGTATCATAAAATTATCACGGATACTATAAGATTACTCAAAATGGCCGAAACAGTATTACGACATCCTAGTTTAAAATCTACGATATCTTAGTTAAAAAACTATGACACCCATGCAGAAATTGTAAAATAAAAGTTTGTAACCCCTTCTACCTCTAATACATGTCATCCATGGCTTAGTTTATGATTCCCGGGGTATCATAAAATTGCCACAGATACTATAAGATTATTTAAAATGACCGAAACAGTATTACGACATCTCAATTTAAAATATACAATAATCTAGTTAAAAAACTACAACACCCTTGTAGAAAGTGTAAAATATAAGTTTCTAACTCCTTATACATGCAATGTATGTCATCCGTGGCTTGATTTATGACTCCCAAAATCTCATAAAATTGCCATGGATGCTATAAGATTACTTAAAATAATCGAAACAGTATTACGACATCCCAGTTTAAAACCTACGATATCCTTGTTAAAAAACTATGACACCCATATATAAATTATAAAATAAAAGTTTGTAACCCCTTCTACGTCTAATACATATCATCCGTGGCTTGGTTTATGACTCTCAAGATATCATAAACTTGTCATGGATGCTATAAGATTATTCAAAATGGTCAAAACAGTATTACGACATCCTAATTTAAAATCTATGATATCCTAGTTTAAAAACTGCGATACTGGTGCGTGTCGCTATGCACTGATTTAAAACCTTAAATCCACTAATCTAAAGAGTAGAATAGTGGGAGTAAGGGTCAAACCCATAAGGACTTTTGTGTTACTTAAAGAAAATAAAACTAATATTAAACAAATACAAATAATGGAGATAAGAAAATAATTACCTGTGAGAGTATGGCCCATACCCGTGGATCACGGCCCGTCCCTTAGGTATAGATCAACCAAAAATCTCTTTACTAAAATAGAAAACTTATCTCAAAAGTTCCGTATCCTTATCATGACTTGTCCAAGCATTTAAATTACTTCATACAAGATAAAAAGGCATGAATCAATATGAAGTAAAATATATAAAAAGAAAACATTCATTTCATAAAATCTGGAGTACATAAAAAATGAAAGAATTGTGGGAACAAGGGTCCCTCTTTCCATTTTTTTTGATTTCTGACTCTCTGCAATGGGAAGCAGCGGCAGCACCTCAGCAACAAATCAGGATCCTGGGAATTAGAAGTGGATGGGTGGAATAAAGTGGAATGAAGTTGAATGCGGAATGGAGTGGAGATATGAAAGTCAGAATCCTTCCCGGAGTGGAGAATGGTCGAGGGCTTTATAAATGGGAAGCACCGTATCGAGCCCGCGCGAGAACCGCAGTGATTTCTTATCTCAATCTGCCTAACAATCTTGGTTTTATCTCCTTATCTTCGCACCCGTTCTTGCGATCCTAGTAGCCTCCTCCGCCTCCATGAACTTCCTCCTCATCCGAACGAACTCCTCCGTGTCCATCCAGCATCGTCCGATCACGAACTTCAACTTCCTTCAGACAAGAGAACAAAGACTTTGGGTGAATGGTGGAGACCGACCGAAGAGGGAGAAATCGTGCGGTGGTTCGGATGGCTGCAAGGGAAGCTTCTTCGATTCAGCGATAATGCAGATGGATCACGGTCGGCAACAGGTGGACTGGCAACTTTCGGTGGCTTTAGCGGTGATATGACTACATCGCTGACGTGGAACGTGTGTCAGATCCAACTGGATGCCTCCGGTGCCATGTGGAATTTTCTTTCAAAATTCCTACTCCCTCGCCAGGTGGCACCCCAAGATGGGTCTGCCTCGGCCGAGGTCAAGTCGGGCTCCCCTGCTCCTTCACCAGGTGGCACCCCAAGACGGGTCCACCTTGACCGAAGTCGAGCCTCTCTCTGCCACTTCGCCTGGGGTCCACCTCGGTCACTGGCAGCCCCCTGCTCCCTCGCCAGGTGGCACCCCAAGACGGGTCCACCTCTGCCGAGGTCGAGCTGGGCTCTCTTACTCCTTCTCCAGGTGGCACCCCAAGACGGGTCCACCTCGGTCGCTGGTAGTTCTCCTGCTCCTTTGCCAGGTGGCACCCC
The DNA here is from genome assembly GCA_021397845.1 of Areca catechu. Taxonomy (NCBI): domain Eukaryota; kingdom Viridiplantae; phylum Streptophyta; class Magnoliopsida; order Arecales; family Arecaceae; genus Areca; species Areca catechu. The sequence goes on from CM038040.1 coordinate 19,838,910, forward strand.
AAGACGGGTCCACCTCGGTCGAAGTCGAGCCTCTCTCTGCCACTTCGCCAGGTGTCCACCTAGGAGGGGTCCACCTTGGCCAAAGCTGGCGGCCCCCTGCTCCCTCGCCAGGTGGCACCCCAAGACGGGTCCATCTCGGTCGAGGTCAAGCTGGGCTCTCCTACTCCTTCGCCAAGTGACACCCCAAGACGGGTCCACCTCGACCGAAGTCGAGCCTCTCTCTGCCGCTTCGCCAGGTGTCCACCCAGGAGGGGTCCACCTCGGCCACTGGAAGCCCCCTGCTCCCTCGCCAGGTGGCACCCCAAGACGAGTCCACCTCTGCCGAGGTCGAGCCGGGCTCTCCTGCTCCTTCGCCAGGTGGCAGCCCAAGACGGGTCCACCTCGATCGAAGTCGAGCTTCTCTTTGCCACTTCGCTAGGTGTCCACCCAGGAGGGGTCCACCTCGGCCGCTGGCAGCTCTCCTGATCCTTCGCTAGGTGGCACCCCAAGACGGGTCCACCTCGACCGAAGCCGAGCCTCTCTCTGCCACTTCGCCAGGTGTCCACCCAGGAGGGGTCCACCTCAGCCGAAGCTGGCGGCCCCCTGCTCCCTCGCCAGGTGGCACCCCAAAATGGGTCCACCTCGGCCGAGGTCGAGCCAGGCTCTCCTGCTCCTTCGCCAGGTGGCACCCGAAGACGGGTCCACCTCGACCGAAGTCGAGCCTCTCTCTGCCACTTCGACAGGTGTCCACCCAGGAGGGGTCCACCTCGATCACTGGCAGCCCCCGCTCCCTCACCAGGTGGCACCCAAAGACTGGTCCACCTCTGCCGAGGTTGAGCCGGGCTCTCCTGCTTCTTCGCCAGGTGGCACCCCAAGACGGGTCCATCTCGGCCGAAGTCGAGCTTTTCTCTGCCACTTCGCCAGGTGTCCACCCAGGAGGGGTCCACCTCGGTCGCTGGCAGCCCCCTGCTCCATCGCCAGGTGGCACCCCAAGATGGGTCCATCTCGACCGAGGTCGAGCCAGGCTCTCCCGCTCCTTCGCCAGATGGCACCCCAAGACGGGTCCATCTCGACCGAAGTCAAGCCTCTCTCTGCCACTTCGCCAGGTGTCCACCCAGGAGGGGTCCACCTCGGCCGAAGCTGGCAGCTCCCTGCTCCTTCACTAGGTGGAACCCCAAGACGGGTCCACCTCGATCGAAGCCGAGCCTCTCTCTGCCACCCCGCCAGGTGTCCACCCAAGAGGGGTCCACCTCGATCGAAGCTGGCAGCCCCCTGCTCCCTTGCCAGGTGGCACACCAAGACGAGTCCACCTCTGCCGAGGTCGAGCTGGGCCCTCCTGCTCCTTCGCCAGGTGGCGCCCCCTGATGGGTCCACCTCAATCGAAGTCAGCCCTACTCTGCAAAAGCATCGAGGAGGCAAAGACACGGGCCACGAGGTCGCCACTAGAATCGACGTGCATCGCATCCCGTACAGGGTGCCAGTACGGCCCGCAGTGGTCCGCGAAACCTCGTTTATATCAAATAAGCAGGGTCCCGCGATCGAGGAATAAAACCCTCACAGACAGGAGCCTGGAATGCTAGAAGCCCACTGTCAATGCCCCGAAAGGAGAGCTCGCGCACTTGGCTTGAGGTCTCGCCAGTTTTTTCCTTTCGTGACACACGACCGATGAGGTGTGCCAGCCACTTAACTCCCGGACTTGGAGGAGAAGGGAGAGAAAAAGATTCAGAGATCTCCGGGAGCCTCCGGAAGGGGACGTGGGCCAAAGGCGGTTCGGTGGTATAAAAGGAACGGTAAAAGCGGACGGAAAAGGAAAATCGGAGAGGGGAAAGGAAAAAAGAATATCAAGAGAGTGATCCTAGGACCCAAGAAGTCCTCAGGCATGAGCTCGGTGAACCCAGTACAGGAAGCCGGGCTTCAACCCCTCTCTTTCCCACACTTCTTTCATCTACATCTCCTCTAAGCAGGGGAATCCTTCGGGAACCCGCCTTAGGGGATCTGTTCCATCTTGCCACTCTCTAACTTGACCGTCGAAGTACCCCCGCCGGAATTTCCAGCCCGGGTCTCTGACTTTGTTTTGCAGGACCGGAAGCTTGGAGATCTCGAGGTGAGAGAGTCCGAGAACCGGTGCCAGCTCACGAGCTACGGGTCATCACGGTAAGATTGGCAACATGTGGTAGCATGGATTTTCCGACCATGGAAGGCTCTTGGCGGTGCGAGATCTGGCTTCCCGGCATCCTCTCCGGTCAACGATGGAGTGGGCAGATCTGTCAACGGTGAAATGGAATGGTGAGGAAGACTGTCAGCTCTCCATGGTGGATGGGGTCTTTTGGAAAGTAGAACCGACGATCGGCGGCTCCGGTGGGTTCTCCGAGCAGAGGGGGTGGCTCGACTGATTACTGCAATGGCAGAGGAGGGCTTCTCAATGGCGATGGATGGCTTTGAACGGTGAAGATGAGGAGAAGAAGATGAAGTAGGGCAGCAGCCCTTTTTCGATGACTTTTCCGGCCATTGGGAGCTTCTCCGACCGGTGGTGGAGGCGTCGACGGGTTGGGTGGTGGCAGGGGTATCTCTCCAGCGAATTTTGATGCAAACGGAGCTTCGTGGTCCACGGTCCTGCTTCATGGACCACTGGCCATGGCAGCCATGGACCCGTGGAAAATCTATGGACCAATCAACTGGTCCACGGTGAACCGGCTGACATAATTTCAAAAATTGTTCTGCTTTGAAAACCATGCTAAATTATTCTAAAATTGATTGTGGGCTCATATGAACTCCGATTTGGATCCGATTTGCACTGTTGGATTCCATAATTCGAGATCTTCACATTGATGACCTGCTTTCCTACCAAAAGATATATAAAAATATCGATTCTAAGAATAATTAATTATTAATTTAATACTCTTATATATATATATAATATAATTATCAGATATCCATGTAGAAATTATAAAATAAAAGTTTTTAATCCCTTCTACCTCTGATACATATCATCTGTAGCTTGGTTTATGACTTTCAGAGTATCATAAAATTATCATGGATGCTAGATGATTACTCAAATTGGTCGAAATAGTATTACGACATCTTAGTTTAAAAAATATGATACTCTAGTTAAAAAACTACGACATCCATACAGAAAATATAAAATCAAAGTTTCTAACTTCTTCTGCCTGTACTACATATCACCTGTGGTCTAAATTAAAACTCTTACAATGTCATGATAGACTTCTAATAAATAAAGTTTAAGAAATATTGAAACATGATTATGACACCCTAGATCTATAGTTATGACATTCAAATTTGAAAATTATGACACCTCGTTAAGAAACATAATATTCCTTTATAACATCATCACACCAATGAAAAAAATTGATATTCTGGAAGTAAACATAATATCAAAAATAAAAAAACTTCATATAATGAGAAATAGATATTTAAAATATTAGTATTTAAATAAATTATAGAATTTTTCTTTAAAAATGATGCTTAAAATATAAACATCAATTGACTTGCAAATTTATGTAATATATTATAGAAGTGCATGAATTTAAGAGAATAAGTACATTAAATAAAATTTGCTTTTACATGCTAAATTTTAACAGCACTATCAATCTTCTGATTTAGACTCTCTCTTAATAATTTTGCTGCTAACTAGCACCGGTAAACACTTATATATTTTTCTGTGAAATCCCAACTATCAGGCTTATCCCTGCGAGCAAGAAATTTCATGTATTTCAAGCAATACAATCTACAGTCTAATGATCCTGCAAGTTGGGAAGGGCATTCAATAATCTCTAGTATGGACCAATTCTTCGTCTCAATATTGTCACAGAATATATGAAACATTGGTCCGAGTATCTTCTACTACTTTCTTGCATTCGATTTATACCTAAAATTATATTTTATTGAATTTAGATGCATCAATATCATTGTTTGCATGTCAACAGCAACCAGGTGCTAGTAAAAATTGTCTGAGTTGATGATGGTGAATAGAAATTAAAATTCTTTCTTATCTTGATCACTGACTCCATCAAATATTATAATCCTGGCTATTCCAATAGTTTTTGAAACGGTGATACTGATGTCAGGCACATGCCGAAGGTCATTACAGGTATAATTATACAGTTATGATATCTTTCCGGATGCTTTATCTAGTAATTTCAAACAAACTCATGCCCAGCATCAATTATCTGGCAATGCAATATAAACTGATTAATTATAAGTAACATGATTTCATACTGTTGCCGCCTGGATCGTCGTGGCCCGTAGCTGCTGATGGCGTCGAGTGGGTCGTGTCCGCCCGCCTAGTAATGCCTCCGGTGCCTCGGGACCTGCGAGGAAGCAACGTCAGTGACCCAGGCCGGGGATTCCAGCGGGGCCACTCCGACGGTCAAGTCAGTGGCGATCCAGGAGAACAGGTCCTCCTGGTCGAGCCCCTCTGGATGAGCTCCATGCTAGGAGGAGTGAGTATAGTGTGAGTGGAAGATGAGGATGAGCTAGGAATGGTGTTGGCCGAGGTGGTCTTGCCCTCCTCTCTGGCCTTCTTCCCTTGTGTCGTTCTGGTCCCTCTCTTCCATTGAGAGTATGATATGAATCTCTCCTCTTGAGGTTAGATGCTGATACCATTTTGCTTAGATTTTTGGTAGGAGTTTCTACCTTGGTTTGCTTCGGGATCTCCTCCTGTTGTCGTGTGTGGCGAGGTACCGTGACGTGGACGGGACGTCTCTCCTGTTATGACAGTCGGGGAAGCCTTCATAGATTTCTGACATTCCTTCCGCTTATCCCTCTCCTGGGAGTCTGTCAGGGTCTCGATCGGTGGATCGCCGGTCTTGGGATCCATGCTCTCCGGTAGGGTCTTTTCTCCGGTTGTACGGTAGATCGACGGAAGGTATGGTGCCTTGATTGCGGCATGGTTGGTGTCGTATGGCCCTCGGGAGCGTTGCCACTGTCCTTGGAGGAGAGGTAGGGCTCCCTTGGCGACCAGCGTATTGGCGTGAACAGGGGGCCAAGCTGGAGAGGCAAGGCCTGTCTGCGGTAGACTCGCCTGGGTGCTGCTCGGTAGGATGGAGGCGGACCGAGCTCGGTCGCGGAGGGATGCCTCATGGCGAAGGAGGCTGAGCTCGACTCCTGACCACGAGGCCCGACCTCAGACGAGCTCGGTGCCGGGGTGCCACCCAGCCCAGGGGACCTGAGCTCGGAGGGGCGCCTTGTGGTGGAGGAGGCTGAGCTCGACTCCTAACCACGGGGCCCGATCTCGAGGGGTCTGTCTTAGGTGGGAACTCGAACTCGGCTCCGGCCTAGGTGTTTCGGGCTTGCGGGAACGGACCTGGCGGAGGACGGAGCTTGATTTCAACGAGCAGAGGTGTTGCTTCAGGAGAACTCAGCTCGGCAAAGGCGCTCATGTTGAAAGCTTGTCATGGTGTCTGATGGGGACTCCACGTCTGCTGCCTCATGCCATGTCAGCGTTCTGGCCACATCATTTGCCTCCCACACCCGAGGCCCATTGAAGCGGTGCTTGGGGCGAAGGGCGTAATTATGGCGCTGACGTGGAAAGGTGAAGAAATCGGGTGCAATAATGGCTAAAATCGGCGGTGCCTCGCTCTGTGGTCCTACGAGCTTGTGGGAGGATGCCACATGGCCACGCAGGAGGGGGGCCGTCGAGTCGGGCACGAAAGTCGGAGCAACCGCGGTCGGATGGGCGCCCGAACCCAATGGATGGTCGACACGCGACGGGCGCCTTCTGGGGGGCTGCAAAGGTACGGTTGGGCGTAGGCAGCTTGGGAAGGAGGGGTAAGTCTCTTCGAAGCTTACCCTCATTCGAGCTTTGCGCGCCCAACATTCTGCAGGAGTATTCTCCCTTCTCTTCTTCCCTTCCGGCCGCCTACGACTCCCTAGGGTTCTTGCAGGTTAGCCTCCTCTTCTCGTCTCGTAGGAGCCACTTTAGGGTCCCTCTTGTCCTTTTTCTTCTTCCTTCTTGTCTCTTCTCTCCATGGATCGCTTTGGTCCAGAGTTCCGTCCTTCTTGCCAAGCCGAAGCCGAATCCTCTCGGCCGAGGACTCCCTCCTCCTCCGATGAGGAGATGGAGGTGGTGAGGTTTGAGTTTAGTAGGCGGCCCGCCCAGGGCCCGGTGATCATTAAGGAACCCGAGTCTTCCCCTCCTGTTCCTCGAGTCCTTCCTGAGCCTGAGCCTTCTCGGTCGACAGATCCCGGAGGGATTGCTTCAGCGATCACCGCTGAGGACCTGGTGTCCATCCGGGAAGCTTATGGCATCCCTGAGTCCATCCGGCTCTCCGTTCCTCATCCCGGGGAGCGGGTTACCTCCAGTGGCCCTCGACGGATCGCCTTCTATGAGGAGACCTTTGCCAGGGGTCTCCGCTTCCCTATACATCCTTTCTTCCTTTCCTTCTTGGCCAACTACTGGCTTGTTCCTGCCCAGTTGGTCCCCAACGCCATCAGAACAGTATTTTGTTTTATCGTTCTGTGCCACTTCCACGGGATTGTTGCCCATTTTTCCTTGTTCAGGGCCTTCTTCATCCTGAAACGCCACCCCACCGAGGACGGGTGGTGGTCCCTCTCTTCCCGCTCTCGGAGCATCAGGTTTGCACTCCCCTCTTCCATCAAAGGATGGAAGAGTAGATTCTTCCTTGCCTCCGTAGAGGGGATCGACTGGGTTTGAAGCGACCCGGATCGATCTCCAAATAGAAATTCTTCTGTCGAAGCCGCACCTCGACCTGTACGACCTGCTCAAGTCGGCTGAGATCCCTCCGCTTGAGGTCTTGCTGTCAAAGCAGAACCTTCGCGAAGCCAGGGTCAGCTTGGCGCAGGAGTCGGGTGAGTTCGACTTGGCCACTTCCTTATCATTTCTTATTCATTTTTTCTTTTTTCTTTTTTTTTTGCTGCTGTTGGGCTGACCTCATTCCATTTGGTGCAGAAATGAAGTTTTCGATGGACGAGCTACTCTCGTTCTCGGAGGAGCGGGAGCAGACCACCAAGGCCGCCGAGCTGGCATCGAAGAGAGCCCGAACTGATGACAGGGCGAGACCGGTGCAGGCTGGGTGGACGTGCCGGTGCAGGCAGAGACGAATGCGCCGGCATAGGAGTGCAGGCGGAAGAGGGCGGCCGAGCCCATCTCGGAGCCTCCCATAGCGGCGTCCGAGCCCGAGGTGGTTGTCCGTGCAAGGTGAGCCCCGCTGCTGCCAGGTCGACGCCCTCCACCTCGGAGGTCGCCAGCACGGAGGAGGACGGTGGGGCGCAAGAAGTCAGGCTGGCGCCCCAAGTCCTGTCCGATGCGGTGCCGATCTCTCAGTTGGCGCCAAGGGAGGCTTCCATCGCTGAAGGAGCTGAGTCGACGAGAACACGGGAGTGAGACTATCGCCGAGTCCCTTTCTGGCTAGGCCCGAACATGTCCTTGATGAAGGACGCCAACCTAGCGGAGCGCATGATGGACTTCTCGGTCCAGTCATGCGACATGCGCGAGTGGAGCGGGCGACTCCTCGGTGATGTCATCATGGCATCGTTCGCCTAGCTATATGCTGTAAGTAACTTCTCCCCACCTCGATATCTTTTTGCCTTCTTTTGTTGCTAATCCTGAATTTTCTCACTACAGCAAGGGCGGGAGCTGATCCTCATAAGGGATTGCTGCCGCAACTAGGCAAGGAGGGACAGAGAGCAAGGAGCCGAGCTCGCGTCTCTCAAAGCTGAAGTAGGCCGCAAGGATGCGGAGGTTTGGGAGGCTAGCCAGAAGGTGAAGAGCCTCCAGGCCGAAGTTGCTAAAGCGGCCAGAATAAGGAAGGAGCTCGACAACGAGCTCGAGTCCAAGCGAGCCCGGCTGAAGGAGCTCCGGGCCGAGTTAGAGGCGGCCAGAGAGAGGGCCACCTCCGCTGAGAAGAAGGTGGCTACGGCCAAGAAGAAAGCTGCCAATGCAGAGGAGAAGGCCGCTCTTTCCCACCGCTCCACTGAAGTTGCCGAGAAGGCGCTGGCGATGGCCGTCCGTCTGTCCGAGCATCTGAAGGCAGAGCTGGAAAAGGTCTGGCGTCGGGCCGAGGCTGCGGAGAAGGTAGCCGCTGATGCTGTGGCTACCTTCAAGGTGACCTCGAAGTACCTCAAGGACTTCCGGGAAGCGACAACGGACTCCTTCGCCAAGGGGTTTGCGTATTGCCAGTCCCAGCTGCAGGGAGTTCTGTCCGAGGAGCAGCTGGCCGCGCTTCGAGTCCCGGGGAAGAAGGCTTCCTCCGCAACGACGACGGTGGCGGCAAGGCAGGGAGCTGCTCCAACTGAGGCTCGGGCTCCAGCGACCTCAGAGGCGCCTGGCCCCGGGGAACCAGCATTGACAGCGACGAGGGCGGCACCTGTGCCACGGCCGGAGGCAACCGATTCGACCCCAGTGGCCTCAACGGCTGAACCTGCTCCTCTTGTGGAGGTGGAGGAGGGAGAGGTCCCAATAGTGCGCCGCCCGGGAAAAGAGCCGGCCCCTTAGGATAGGATTTTTCTTCTTTTTTATACTTGTATTTTCTTTCATTTCTTGACCGAGTCACCCGGCCTGTCGGGGCCCGGAAGATAATGTAATTGGTTCTTCCAGCAATGAAATGCATCTTTGTGATCATGGTGTCTCCATTGTCTGCAATGTGGAATGTCCCCCTCTCTCCCTTCTTCTCCCTTTCTTTGCTACTTCTTTCTTTTCGGTGCAGGGAGGTCCGAGATGGGAGTCAGAAACTTCGACCGGCACTGACCCGGTGTTGAGCTTGATGTCATGCCGGTGAAGGATGTTGACCTTGGAATCAGCTGCTTGGAGACATGATCCAGCGGTCGCCATCTCGGAGCTGGGCTTGAGGGCGTCGGAGGCTGAGATCCTTGGTGCTGGAAGTTTGGGTCTTGAACCTTAGTGTCTCGAAGCCAGTCTCGAGGACGTTGACGCTTAAGAAGTGCGGCGCTAGAAATCTGAGTTCTAGGCCTTGGCGTTCTGGAGTTGGGCTCAGAGGCACTAAGTGCCTGGGGGTTTCCTAGGTCCTTTGCCGGGGAGCTGGGCTCGCCGGTGCCGGAGGGTCATCCGGTCTTTGAGACCGGGGAGCTAGGCTCGCCGGTGCCTGGGGGCTTCCCAGGTCTTTGTGCCAGAGCCCTCTTCTCTGGGCTTTGATGCAGGGAAGCTAGGCTCGCCGGTGCCTGGGGGCTTCCCAGGTCTTTGGTTAGCGATGATGCTGTCCAATCCAGGGGACCGGAGCTCGGAGGGGTGCCTCGCAGCGGAGGAGGCTGAGCTCGACTCCTGACCATGGGGCCCGACCTCGAGGGGTCCGCCTTGGGTGGAAGCTCATGCTTGGCTCCGGCCTAGGCGTCCCAGGCTTGCAGGAGCGGACCTGGCGGAGGACGGGGCCCGACTCCAGCTGTCATCATGAGGCCGGGCCTGGACACGTTGATGATAACGAGTTGCGTGATTCCAAAGCACTCTTAGCCAGAGGTCTGAGCTCCGGTCTTGTGCAAGCATCCTGGAGCTGGGCTCGAAGATAATGGGAACTTGAGACGGTGCCTGGGAGTTGGGCTCATAGGCATGTTGGTTGAGAGAATTCCCTTGACCGGAGATCTGAGCTCCGATCTTGAGCAGACGTCCTGGAGCTGGGCTCGAAGATGTGAGAACTTGAGATGGCGCCTTGGAGTTGGGCTCATAGGTGTGTTGTGTGCCTGGGGGCTTCCCAGGTCTTTCGTCGGGGAGTTGGGCTCGCCGGTGCCAGAGGTCATCCGGTCTTTTGATGCCGGGGAGCTGGGCTCGCCGATGCCAGAGGTCGTCCGGTCTTTTGATGCCGGGGAGCTGGGCTAGCCGGTGCCGGAGGTCGTCCGGTCTTTTGATGCTGGTGAGCTGGGCTCACCGGTGCTGGAGGTCATCCGGTCTTTTGTTGGCGATGATGCTATCCAACCCAGGGGACCTGAGCTCGGAGGGGCGCCTCGCGGCGGAGGAGGCTGAGCTTGACTCCTGACCACGGGACCCGATCTCGAGGGGTCCGCCTTGGGTGGAGGCTCGCGCTCGGCTCTGGCCTAGGCGTCCCGGGCATGCGGGAGCGAACCTGGCGGAGGACAAGGCCCGGCTTCGGCTGTCAGCGTGAGGCCGTTGTGCCGGGCTCAGGGACATGGTGGCTGGAGGACTGATCTCCCGGGCCTGATGTTCTGAGGTCGTACTTCAGGAATTGTCGTCTTAGAGCTGGGCCCGAAGATGGTAATAGCTGAGACGATTCCCTCGGCCGGAGATCTGAGCTCTGGTCTTGCGCAGACGCCCTGGAGCTGGGCTCGGGGATGTGAGAACTTGAGATGGCGCCTTGAAGCTGGGCTCGCCGGTGCCGGAGGTCGTCCAGTCTTTTGATGCCGGGGAGATGGGCTCGCCAGTGCCGGAGGTCGTCCGGTCTTTTGATGCCGGGGAGCTGGGGTCGTCGGTGCCGGAGGTCGTCGGGTCTTTCGATGCCGGAGAGCTGGGCTCGCCGGTGCCGAAGGTCATCTGGTCTTTCGATGCCAGAGAGCTAGGCTCGTCGGTGCCGGAGGTCGTCCGGTCTTTCGATGCCGAAGAGCTGGGCTCGTTGGTGCCTGGGGGCTTCCCAGGTCTTTTGATGCCGGGGAGCTGGGCTCGCCGGTGCTGGAGGTTGTCCGATCTTTTGATGCCGGGGAGCTAGGCTCACCGGTGCCTGGGGGCTTCCCAGGTCTTTTGATTCCTGCAAGGTAGATAAACTGTTGCACAGGAAAAGGACTTTTATTGCAAATGGAGGGAGAACTTACATGTTGGTAGTAACTCCCTGGATTGCAAGTGTTCCATGTCCAGGGGGAGTCCGGTTCCATCCAGGTCCTCGAGATAGTGGGCTCTTTGCAGGAGGGCCTCAGCCACTTTATAGGGGCCTTCCCCATTCGGCGGGGGTTTACCGTGCTCTCTGAGTTGAGACGCCTCAACTTAGCACAACACCAGGTTGCTAGGTCGAAAGATCTTCAACCTCACCCGAGCGCTATGATGTCGGGCGACCCGTTACTGGTACGCTGCCATCCAAGGCCAGGCTTTGACCCTCATTTCTTCGAGGAGGTCCTGGTTGAGGAGGTGCGCCGAGCTCAACTGGGATCACTATCTCCATGCCGGAGACGAGGTTGAATGGCGCTTTGCCCGTGGCCGCTCTGGGCGCTGTGTGGCAGGCTCACAGGATGCTCGGGAGCTTTTCCGCTCCTTGCCCCCCTAGGCCTTATCGGAGGCGCACCCAGTCCCCCAGTGTATCATCCCCACCGGCTTCTCGGTGGGGCGATTGTCGACCGCTAGGACTGGTGGAGGGGCAACGAGTGCCTGGGATTCCAACTGGGATCTGCCCCCCACATACCTTCCGAGGTAGCCTCTCTTGATGAGCTCCTCAATCTCCCACTTGAGGTCACGGCATTCCTCGGTGTCGTGATCATGGTCGCGATGGAAGCGACAGTACTTTGACTTGTCACAGGTGGCAGACGACTTCAATGGCAGTGGGCGTCGCAAATAGGTCTCGCCCTCGACCTTCATGAGGATCTTCGTCCTCGGGGCGAGGAGAGGGGTGTAGGCCTCTGCAGGAACAGGAGTCCCCCTCGGTCTTGGTCGTTCCCTTCGGGAGCTTTGAGCTTGGGGCATTGGCTTCGGCGCCCCTGGCCCCTGGGCAGGCGCGGGCCTCTTCGGTGGCCTCCCACCTAGCTCCCGTCGAGTACGATTCGCCTCCTCGGCACGGATGTACTTCTGAGCACGGATGAGGAGCTCGGAGTAAGACTTCGGAGGCTTTTTGTCGAGCGAGTACGTCAAGCGGGAAGTCTTGAGCCCTCGCTTCAAGGCCAATATGGCGACCGGCTCCTCCAAACAGTAGATCTCCAGGGCGACAGCCTTGAAACGAGCCACGTAACTCTGCAATGGCTCCTGATCCTGTTGCCCGATGGAGAAGAGGCTGTCTGCCTCGCGTGGCATCTTCCGGCAAGCGTCGAAATGAGCCACGAACTTCTGCCCTAACTGGGAGAAGGAGCTGATGCTCTCTGGTTCAAGACGGGAGAACCATACTCGAGCCACCTTCCGGAGAGTGGCGGGGAAGGCGACACACAGCAAAGCGTCGGTGGCACCATGGACCCTCATGAGGGCCCGATAGCTTTCTAGGTGGTCCAGGGGGTCTGTGGTCCCGTCGTAAGGGTCCACCTGCGGCATCCGAAACCGGTACAGGATCGGCTCCGCTTGGATTTCTTGGAAGAATGGGGGACGGGCGTCGTAGCCCGCTGGCTCACTAGCAGAGCCCGGCATGCTGGCGAACCGGCGATCGAACTCCGCCAACTTGCGTTCATGCTCCTCCAGGTGCCTACCCATCGCGTGCCTGGCGGCTTCATCAGGAAACCCCTCCGTCGAAGGAGACGGAGAAGGTGACATGGATGCACAGCACCCGTGGCGGGGGGTCTTACTTTTCCTGCCTCAGTAGGGTCTGGGTGCCTCCCACCCGAGGTTTCTTGAGCAGCTCTCTTCGTCGGCAGAGCTGGCTCATTGTCTTTTCGTCGGAGCTTGATGGCTGCCTCGGTTGTCAGTGGTGGCCCACGACTGCGATGACCTTCTTCGGGAAGAGTGTAGGCTGTCGCGGGGAGTTGTGGCATGGGCCACCAGGGTCCCTGACCACTGGTGGGTAGCCACGGACCGGTGCTGGTGCTGAAGCTGGCGCACTGCCGCAGTGAGAGTGTACATCTGCTGGACGAGTGCGGTCAACTGGGTTTCCAGTGGGGGTGGCTGAACCGGGGCAATCACTTCCATCTTTGGTCTGTGCGGGTTCCCGTGAGAAGGGGATGCCTCCGCACGGCCGAGAGAAGCTCCCTTTGCCCGGGTGGTTACCATCCTTCCAATGGACTGGCCAAGCAGGACTTGAACTGGAGGAAGTGTCGTTCTCCCCCCTACCTGGCATGTCAATCTATTGTCGCCCGGATCGTCGTGGCCTGTAGCTGCTGATGGCATCGGTGGGTCGCGTTCGCCCGCCTAGTAACGCCTCTGGTGCCTTGGAACATGCAAGGAAGCAACGTCAGTGACCCGGGCCAGGGATTCCGGCGGGGGCACTCCGACGGTCAAGTCAGTGGCGATCCAGGGGAACAGGTCCTCCCGGTCGAGCCCCTCTGGATGAGCTCCATGCTAGGAGGAGTGAATATAGTGTGAGTGGAAGATGAGGACGAGCTGGGAATGGTGTTGGCCGAGGTGGTCTTGCCCTCCTATCTGGCATTCTTTCCTTGTGTCGCTCTGGTTCCTCTCTTCCATTGAGAGTATGATATGAATCTCTCCTCTTGAGGTTAGATGCTGATACCTTTTTGCTTAGTTTTTTGACGGTAGTTTCTACCTTGGTTCGCTTCGGGATCTCCCCCTGCTGTCGTGTGTGGCGAGGTACCGTGACATGGACGGGACGTCTCTCCTGTTGTGACAGTCGGGGAAGCCTCCGTAGATTTCTGACATTCCTTCCGCTTATCCCTCTCCTGGGAGTCTGTCAGGGTCTCGATCGGCTGGCTGCCAGTCTTGGAATCCGTGCTCTCCGGTAGGGTCTTTTCTCCGGTTGTACGGTAGATCGACGGAAGGTATGGCGCCTTGATTGTGGCATGGTTGGTGTCGTACGGCCCTTGGGAGCATTGCCACTGTCCTTGGAGGAGAGGTAGGGCTCCCTTGGTGACCAGCATATTGGCTTGAACAGGGGGCCGAGCTGGAGAGGCAGGGCCTGTATGCGGTAGACTCGCCTGGGAGCTGCTCGGCAGGACGGAGCCGGACTGAGCTCGATCGCGGAGGGGCGCCTCGTGGCGGAGGAGGCTGAGCTCGACTCCTAACCACGGGGCCCGATCTTGAGGGGTCCGCCTTAGGTGGGAACTCGGACTCGGCTCCGGCATAGGCGTTCCGGGCTTGCGGGAATGGACCTGGCGGAGGACGGAGCTTGCCTTCGACGAGCAGAGGTGTTGCTTCAGGGGAGCTCAGCTAGGCAATGGCGCTCATGTTGAAAGCTTGTCATGGCGTCTTATGCGGACTCCACGTCCGCTGCCTCGTGCCACGTCAGCGTTCTGGCCACATCACATACAATTCTAAAAAATAATATAAAAATTATTAAAAAATATATCATAATATACATAAAAAATAAGAACAAAACAAAGTAATACTCTATTACTTATATCATCAACTATCATGTCATTATCTACCAAATCGAAAATATTTTTTCTTGTGATAGTGCCTCCAAATTTATTAGTATAGATGACCTCTCTGAAATTAATAAACATAAAATATATTATACATTTTCGACCATAAAGTAGCATACATAATAGAAAAAATAGATATAACTTACGAGTTGATCTTTTCTTTCAAAAGATTTTGATCAAATTTTTATCATCTTCAAATTGAAGATTCAAATTTAATTCATCAGACTGAGATGTACCTACTATCTTTGTCTTTTTTTTAGATTGGCCTATTTCAAAAGCGGAATCTATTATCATTTGTGAGGCCTTCCGTAGCCTAGGTTGGTTTTTCACCCTCTTGATAAGTAAAAGAACTAGAGATTTTTTTTTATCTCCCTCAGCATCCTCACTCACAGGGGTGTCCTTCAATTTTTTCTCTACCCTATGTTCAACCTCAGTCACAGGGGTGTCATAAATTTTTTTCTTCATCATTGGTTGATCGTGCTCCATGACTTCCACCTCATCCTTAATATCATCTCCCTCCGTCCTTTTGTGCTCTTCTTTATTGGCATTGCTATCTTTTTTTACCAATGAACTGAAGAGGGTTTCAACTATGGCAAGCCTCTTCTTATATCTTCTATTTTATTTTTCAACTGTGCACAGCTTGCACAACTATTTTCGGGTTTCGAGGATGCTACTATTTCTTTAGTAATTAAGACATCATTCTGTTATTATAGAATCAATAGCTCCTTCCACCTACAAGCCAAGAACAATAATAAAATAACTTTATATTAATGATAATGATATATTATTCATTACATTTATGAAATAATGGATTGTCTTACCAACTCATGAGACTACAAGTTCGCAAGCTGAACATTCTGTATCTTCAACTAGCTATCATACTACTTTAATAGCTTAGGTAACTTATTTGGATGTGCTGGAACTCTTAAGGTGCTATAATCGAGGAACCAAACCTGTACATAATAATCATGTATTTTAAAGATAAAAAAGATTTAAAATAAATGTAATTTATTTGTACTGCATATTAATGATCCTTACCACCAGAGCAGCTGAACATTCATATAGAGTTGGCTGCCTCCTAACCTTGTCACTTCTATTAGTTTGGACTGGCTCCTCATATCTCAAGCAACAAGCAATATCTAAAAAAGCCATAACAGTCAACTCCTTCATTGCGGAAGCCCAATCAATTTGTCCGAGCTGAGATAAATCATCCAAGGGATGATATATCTTAGACAAGCTTGATTTAACTTTGGAGACTAGAACAGTGCAAACATGTATGCGATCCAAAGTCTTACAGTGTCCTCGACATCCTCTTGTATGTTTGATGAATGAAGTTGCGCTATCAACTTCTCCAGCCCCTTATTCTAAAGATTTAATTCCTTACCAAATCTTCGAAATAACTTCCTTTTTTATCTTGGTCTTCCATTGCAATCTTGTTTCCATGGCATGGCAGATCCAAAATTAGGGCCACATCTTCGATTTTGAATGTAAGTTGTAAGTTCCTTGCCACAAAAAATAAACTTGTCACCTCCCTTATAATATCTAATAATTTTAGCTAGGAGTCACCCGTCGACTACGAATGGCTGCATGTCTACAAACGCACCGAACAGTCTTTCGGATGATTTTTAAATGAAGACTAGAAAACCCATCTTCCATGCTTTTTCAACGTACACTGCTGGCTTGCAATGGTTTTTAAACAGTTACAAAGCCTTCACTCTAGATAATCGAACTATTGCAAGATTACCTGAAACATAAATAAAAAATATATATAAGTTATTAAACAATAAATTCTAACTAACTATTATAAAAAATATAAGCCATCCCAGCATAAAAATGTAAAGGGTGTCATAACATTTGAAGTAGGATGTCATGAATCCTGAACTAGGATGTCACAATCATCTTTCGAATTTAATTACTCTTGATTCTTTTCACACATGCTTGTTATGACATGGGGGTTGTCGTCATAAAATTGTAAGAGTTTTAATTCAGACCATAGGTGACATGTATTATAGGCAAAAGAGGTTAGAAATTTTGATTTTACACTTTCTGCAAGGGTGTTGTAGTTTTTTAACTAGGGTGTCGTAGTTTTTATATTGGGGTGTCGTAATACTATTTCAGTCATTTTGAGTAATCTTATTGCATTCGTGATAATTTTTTGATACTTTGGAAGTCATAAACCAAGCCACGAATGACATGTATTAAAGGTAGAAGAGGTTAAAAACTTTTATTTTATAATTTATGCATGGATGTCATAGTTTTTTAACTAGGATATCGTAGGTTTTAAATTGGGGTATCGTAATATTGTTTCGGCTATTTTGAGTAATTTTATAGCATCCGTGATAATTTTATGAGACTCTAGGAGTCATAAACAAAGCCATGAATGACATGCATTGCATGTACAAAAGGTTAGAAACTTATATTTTTTTACTTTCAACAAGGGTGTCAGTTTTTTAATTAGGATGTAGTTTTTATACTGGGATGTCGTAATACTATTTCGGCCATTTTGATTAATCTTATAGCATCTATGATAATTTTTGATACTCTGGGAGTCATAAACCAAGTCACGAATGACATGTATTAGAGGTAGAAGAGGTTATAAACTTTTATTTTATAATTTATACGTGGATGTTGTAGGTTTTTAACTAGGATGTCGTAGGTTTTAAACTAGGGTATCGTAATACTATTTTAGCTATTTTGAGTAATCTTATAGCACCGTAGTAATTTTATAAGACTCTATGAGTCATAAACCAAGCCACGGATGACATGCATTGCATGTGTAAGGGGTTAGAAACTTATATTTTACACTTTTTATAAGGGTGTCGTAGTTTTTATATTGGGATGTAATACTGTTTCAGCCATTTTGATTAATCTTATAGCATCCATGGTAATTTTTGATACTTTGGGAGTTATAAACCAAGCCACGGATGACATGTATTAGAGGTAGAAGGGGTTACAAACTTTTATTTTATAATTTATACATGGATTTCGTAGTTTTTTAACTAGGGCATCGTAGGTTTTAAATTGGGGTACCGTAATACTCTTTCGGCCATTTTGAGTAATCTTATAATATTCGTGGCAATTTAATGAGACTTTGAGAGTCATTAACCAAGCCACGGATTACATGCATTGCTTGTACAAGGGGTTAGAAACTTATATTTTATACTTTCTGAAAGTATATCGTAGTTTTTTAACTAGTCTCGTAATTTTTATACTAGGATGTCATAATACTATTTCGGTCATTTTAATTAATCTTATAGTATCCATGATAATTTTTGATACTTAGGAAGTCATAAACCAAACCACGGATGACATCTATTAGAGATAGAATGGGTTACAAACTTTTATTTTATAATTTCTGCATGGATGTCATAGTTTTTTATCTAGGATGTCGTAGTTTTTAAACTGGGGTATCATAAAACTATTTCGACCATTTTGAGTAATCTTATAGCATCCGTAGTAATTTTATGATATCCTGAGAGTTATAAACCAAGACACGGATGACATGTATTAAAGATAAAATATGTTAGAAATTTTTATTTTATAATTTCTGCATGAGTGTCATAGTTTTTTAACTAGGATGTCGTAGTTTTTGAACTTGGATATCATAAATTTTGAACTACGGTGTCTTGATTTTATACTATGAAAATTTAATATTTTTAAAAATATATCGTGACATCCCTTTATAAAGATAAATTTTAAAAAATATATTAAAATATATAATTTTCTTATCTATTTCTGGTTCTGTAGCTTCTTTTGGAATGGATCTTAAGGAAATCTCATCCTCTCATGAATAAATAACAATTGCAGTGCTTGTTCCTCCATTTGCATTTCCTACTTGCGGTATTTTTCTCTTTGCTATCTGCATTGAAAGATGAAACCACTTTTCTCCATTAACTCAAGATTTCAAAGAAGTATCTTTCGTGGTATGTTCAAGAACTTCCAGTTTCATCAACGACTTCTCGTCCACCAATGAAAAGAGCAAAAACATAAAAATAAAGAACTCTTGGATAAACAAAAACAATGAAAGGAACTCTGAGATAGGGTGTCGCTTTGCTCCTAAATTTATTTTTTTTTTTTCCGTTTGTAGAAAAATAAGAATCGTTTTTCTGATCGTATTTTCTTCCAGAAAATAAGAGGACAAAAAGATCATTTTTCATGTTTAAAATACCTGTAAACGCGATGATGGTCAGATAACGTAATCCTAGAAATACAAATCCCATCCCTACAAGCCAGATAGGATACATGTAGGTCAATAAAAAATAACAGTGCAGACCATGTTGGATTTCCTGCACCGCATGCGGTGTACAAAGACTTACTCATTTAGATATTGCCAATTGCTCAACCATCTTTAAACAGATCGAGTGTTCATGGCTGGTTGCTCGACCATCTTCAAGCAAAATTTTAAGCGATTTTCCTTCATCTAAAGTTCCTTGAGCCTAGTTGATATTCTTTACGGTTTGTACAATTCCAGCAATTCTGTCGTGCAAGATGACAGACCCGTGCTGCATCTCTCCTACGTGATAGCTGATATTTGTTTGTGCTCCTAAGTTTGAATGGCATCAAGTTTGCTTGCATGATGCCTCCGAACTCTTGGGGATCAAGTATGCCATCTGGAAAGCAAGCTGACTGGGGTTCAACATGAGACATGACAGGTCGATGCCCTTGCTGCTATGATATTTAGGGTTCAGGTGGATGAGAGAGGTATCTTACATTAACAATTGTAATGTCGAGGAGTCTCTTCCTCTCATCCCTAACCAAAAACGAAAAGGACACAAAAAAAAATAAAAAAAGGCAGGGAAAGAGATTCCTAAGAGCAAGTGAGATATTTACATCCACTCTGACATTGCAAGTTAACAACCATGTTCACACACAATTACTTTTTGTATTCCCTTTTTTAATCAGGAATAACTTCAGTAGAGTTTCCTTGGAGCAGTTTTGCAGAGGATCCGACTTGCTCCTCATGAACCACGACAGTGAATATCACAATGTAATGATTTCTTTAATATCCTGACAGCTACCTGCATGTTCACAAGTCAAAAGGGCATACAGCAGTCATCCCATGTAAACGGACTATTAAGAACAAGTTAAAATGAAGATTTAAGGCAGCTCCCATGCCTACCCGGTATATGAATGCAGACCTTTTCCACTCACCCTATAGGCTCTGCATGCTAAGCCACAAAAATGTGCAAGTCACCTTGAGTTCAGCCTTTATCTTGGACAATTTCAGTTTGTTTCAAAAAGCAAATCACTAAGAATTAACGCACAAATGATTGGGCCCAATGGAGACCAGGCAATAAGAGATTAGTGTTAACATGACAAGAAGAATACAGTGAGGTTGCTAACCTATCCTAATCTCCTACCAGTGGGCATTTGCAAATGACAATTTGCAAACCTCCCACCTTTCCAAGATCCGAAAGACTATCAAGTTCCTGCCAGTCATCTCCTGCCCTTTTTTACCGAATGACCTGTCTTGCGCTTATGACGGCTGAAGTCTGACACAAACCGGAATGTCTGACCACATCCTGGTTCTCGGCACACATAGGGCCGGTCACCAGTGTGGACCCTTATATGCTCTGTTCTCGCCCATGCCCACTTGAATGTCATCTTGCAACCCTTCCATGGACACTCAAGTGGGCGATCATCCATGTGCACCTTCCTATGCTGCACCAGATACTTGTGCGAGAAGAACTTCTTCCCACACCCTTTGACAGGGCAGATATCACGCTTGTGCAAAGACAGATCTTGCTTTGTACTAAAACTCATTGAGCACCCCTCAATATCACATATATATTCCCCATCCTCATCCTTGGTCACAGGATTTGTAGCCTGTGCTTTCTTTGCTTTTCTGTGTCTAACCTGCTTCCTGCTTGCTGATTTGGTCTTGACCTCTTCCATGGCCTTTGATGTCCGTTCTCGGAGCCGTGTGCTAGGCCCTCCTTCAGCTTCATCTTTCAGATTAAACTTTTTCCGGTTAGTGATCTCGGCATGCTTAGAATGGCTGCTTCGCAGAACCCTTCCACGTGGTGATGAGGAAGTCTCGGGCACATCTTCCATGGCTTCTGACTTATCTATCTGGAAGCTTCTGGGTTTCTTCTTGCTTGCCTTCTTTAGAGGCTTCTTTCTCTTCTTTCCAATTTTTCTTGCCGCTGTTCCATCACCAGCTGATGGGTTCATTTCAGATGGAGCATCCTTAGTATCTGTCCTAACTTTTGGCTTTTGACCAGTGCCTTGGGAGTAGAGTTGTTCCACATGATCATGCTCTTGAGCTTCATTTCTATGAGCTAGGTATGGATGGACCTGATTTGACATCCAAACTTTCCCACACCACCTACCAGCAACAACTATTTTCTTCTGCCGGCCTGGTCTCCTCCCATAAGTCTTTGGCTTTACCGGGGAGTTGCCTGGGGAATTGCATCCAAATGCCTTGTATATGACTGCATTGTATGGCATCTGCTTGCTATAGAGGGGAGACTTGCTAAGACTGGCACTGTAATATAGGTTAATGCCCAATTTCACAGCCCAATCACTGTTTACAGGTATAGCTTCCTCATCTTCCAAGGCTGCTTGGAATCTCTCTTGTTCTTCCTCTGTGGCCTCTTTGAAATACACATCCTTCCAAGTATAATCAAATCCCAACTCTTCTGCCAAGAGTTTTGCTTCTGCTTCTATTTTAGGATAGTCTGGACAGAGGTTTAGGCTGGTCAGGTATAATATCCAAAAATATGGAAGAACAAGATTTACAAGAGAAAATGAAGACATTATATCCATCACCTGATCAAAAGATGCATACATATTCAGCAGCTCAAAAGAAGGGGACAAAATCACTCAATTAGAGACGTGTGTGCATGACTGCATGCCAATATAGTCTTATCATAATACAGAATGCAGTCAAATCTTGAACCAAAAATTGCTTTTCAACAAAATAGACCACAAAGTGGAAAAAAAAAGGCATAAACAATATCATCATAACCACTCTTCGTGTATTTTGACAAATCCAAGACTTTCCACATGCAAACGAATGCTCAATGAAAAACAGATATGTACATGATGAGGGCCTGTTTTTCATTGCTTTCATTTTCTAGTTTTTTTTTAAAAAACAAAATTACAGAAATAGAAACAAAAGCCATGTTTAAATATTAGTGTTCCTATTTTCTGTTTTTTAAAAGGTCACTTTCATCAGTTCCAGAAAAGAAATGAAAGTAAGAAAGACTTTCAATATTTTAAAAAACAAAAAAACTCATGATCTTTACCACCATGACCAATACAACCCCCACCACCACCTTAGCTGCCACCAATGCCGCTGCTACCATTGTTGCTGCCATTGCCACCCTCGCCACCATCACTGCTGTCCCTGCCACCACAACCACCTTCACCACATTGCTAGCACCTCCAGCACCAATATGTCACCATCACTACCACTACCACACCACCTGTGCCATAGTTGTTGCCTTAGCCAATCTTTAATGCCCTCTCCACCACCACTATCACCACCACCACCACCGTCACTACCTCATCTCCACCACACGCTACCGCCATCATCACCATCTCCACCAACTCCTCTGCAAACTACCATCATGCCATCATGATCGACATGTTTATTTTTAACAAATAATTGACCATACCAAATATATTTATATTTTATAAATTAGAGAAAAATAGAAACAATTTTTTAATTTTTCTATTTCTGAAAAATAAAAAATGGAAATGATGCTAAGCAACACCTTAGCATTTTTGGTGAGATATGGAAAGCATGCTAAAGCCTTCCAAGAAAATGCATATCTTCTAGGCAGTATTTATGCATATAAGGATTATGGATTAAGTTGATGACTGCAAGTCAATGAATTCAGCAACATACCAAGCATGATTTCTTTCTCTACCAAGAGGAGGCTACATATGTCAGTATTCAATTAAAGCACCAGTAAAAGGAACTTACTTTATTCAGCCAAAGAAACATGCATAATTAGAGTACTGGAAGCAAAGGCAGCAAAAGGGAAGGACATGTCTACTTCTCACTTTAGGCCATTCAGTGAACAATATTAATGAAGCACCTTCAAATTTCTAGAAGGAATAAACTGACATAGTAAGTGCCTGATGCATAACATGGATAAGAGAAGCTTCATTTGTCAAATCTTGAAAGGAAAGATAAAAAAAGATTGCAAGTATATCATGTAGGTTGTTCATCTATCTTCAAGTCCGGTAAGTGATTGAACACCACATCCCCCTTTTCTCATTGATTTGGGTCATGGAGCATAGCCGATTCTACTTTTGAGTTTGTTCTTTAAAAATATACTTTAGATAACATGCTTACTGAAAAAGGAGGACCAAGGTTTGCCAAACAATGCTCAACCAGCCAGTTCGAGGCATACCAAACTAGACTAGTCAAGGCATGGTTCAAGTTATCAAATTAGTTCAACAACCCTCCACCCCCCACCCCTATGCCATTAACCCTCCTAATGTGCTTGCCTCCAACTTGATTTCGCACTACTAAACCAAGATGGGGTGATTTGCTCAATAAATCCCCCTCCCGCACTCCAGCACCCACATCAATGATCCACAACTCAAACAAGCCACCACCTCACTCAGGTCAATGGCTCTCTCGAATATCCCTTACCTCCACATGCTTGCAACCATTGATGCACCATTGACGGGTACCAGCCACCCCCCCCCCCCCCTGCAAAAAAAAAAAAAGAGAGCATCTTCTTCCCCTCTCTCTCTCTCTCTCTCTCTCTCTCTCTCTCTCTCTCTCTCTCTCTCTCTCTCTCACACACACACACACACAAGGTTAGGGTTAGGGTTCCAAGCCCTCTCTCTTTCAAGCCCCCCACCACCAATGACGAGGGCTTTCAAGCACTCCGCCTCCCTCCCCTCTCCCCTCCAACCGCCCCCACCCCCCCCTCCTCCCTCTCTAACTCTCTTGCTCGCCCTTCCCCTCTCCTTCTCCCTCTCCCCCTCCCTCTTCAGCTCTCCCTATGTCAGTGAGCCCCAAAATGACATGGTGCAGATTCATACCGTCCTGAACCGGCCATCAACCAGTACCTCCTCCAATACTGGTTTGATGAACCATTAGGGTTATTAAAAGTAAACATAAAACCTTTATACTATATTATTTACAGAATTCTATGAGCCCCCCACCCCCTTGCATTGTACAATCTAAATTCTAGGATATGTACCATCCAAGAACTCCTAGTTGCTAGGTGGAGGCATATAGCACAAAGGCAACTCCCATCTCATACAATAAAAGATTGTTTCAATCTTCATCTTTCAGGTTTTTTTTTTTCTCTTGAAAAGTAAGTCAAGAAGTTGGCCCTTATTTCATGGGGATGGAAATCTTCCAAGCCTGAAATAATTTTCAGATGCCTGTTCTACCAACCAGATATACAAGAAAACTAGTTTTCCTATGCATTCTAGTTACAAATCTTATTTGGACTACAATAACCATGAAGAAAAGTCATGAAGGTATGCAAGATAACTTGGAAATATAATGAATATACTGTACAAAAAAAAGGCTAAGTTCCTGACTTATGACAGAGGCTATAACTAGATATAGAAATAACATAGGCAGTGAGAAGACCCATGTGGGCGTACCTAGTCCTAAATAGGTTATGCACTGGGAAGATCTTGGGCATTTAAACATATCCCCCAGCCCCACCCAAGCACTAGCAAGAATGTTCGGGCCCGAAAATTCCCTAGCCTGTTCCACGCATCCACGTCCAGGCCCCTATTCGAGATGGCCACGGCATCATGCCTCAAACTTGAGGTGACATACCTTCGAGTGGGAAGGGGCTGAGCCATCTTTGTTGTCGCCCCGCAACGAACATGCCCCAATGGAGTGGGGGCCCTTATGGTCACGCCCAGAAGGAATGGACGCTGGTTCCCCCCCAACTCCTTTTGGCTTATCAAAAAATAAAAAAGAGCCTAATGTATAACTTCCAGCTTGCCTTTTTTTGCTAGGTCATGAATCATTTTACAAATGGTGTCACCAACTAGATCAAGGTCTGCATGAACTAGGAGACACTATAACACAAGCCCTTTTCAGGCTGACCATGAGCCAGTCATGGTGTTTCTAATTGGAGCCTTCCTCCAACAAAACCAAGGCTTAAACAAGGAGAGCATGCGAGCACCCACGAGGGTGTGTGTTTAGGCCCATATCCATTGTGCACTAGGAAGATCTTGGGTACTTGAGCAGCCCAAAAATAAACCCAAAACATATCTTTTAGCTAGATTTTCTAGGACATTACAAAAACGTACTGTTGGAACAAAGCTCTTTTTCAGTTATAGTTAACCATAAAAGTAGTTCCCATGCCAAGGTGTGCAAGAGTAAACTACCAGCATCTACTTTTATAGGTTTCCTTTTTCAGGGTTTATCAAATTATGTTCTGTTGACCTATGTTAATAATCTAATAATGTATGGCCTAAATTTATCAGAAAAAGCAGTTGAAAGTGCTAAAATCATCTCATATCTAAGATCTAGCAGGAACTAAATTTTAGAGCTGCGGCAAAGTTCCTCCTAACCACCGCTTTAAGGCAATCATAACTGCCCACAAACTCCTCATTATGCATCACAAGTGAGTCAGTCTGCTTGACACAAAAAAAATATATCATGTCCAAAGACAGGTCTCTTTCCATTTCTTACACAAGAATGAATTATAGCCAAAATAAATATAGAGAAATTATTATTCAACATAAGATCACAAAAGATTTTTTCACAATACAGCAGATCATAACGTCCAGATTTACTTGTGAAAACCAGCTCTTTTGCAATTTATGCAGCTAAATGAATATATGTAACTACAAAATGGAATGACTTTGAAGGGAAAACATGACAAAAAATGATATAGAAGCAGAGATGCAAAGATATGAACATAGAAGCATAAAAGTAAAACAGAACCGAGAATAATAGAAAATTTTGAAAAGTTAACCTGGTACCACCAATCAGAGAAACATATGAATAAAAATTCCAGAACTCACCTGGATGACAGAAGAGCATAATATGCACACCACCTATCGGCTGAAGTTGCTTGTCAACCTCCACAGCATGTTCAAGGCAAAAAACATGCATCCTAGAAGAATCTTTGTCGCATCTTCGCATGGCTGGTATGCCTGAATTCATCATTCTAGTATCAACATTTATTGATTGTGTTGTTATAGCAGTACCTTTTGTTGGTTCAGATAAGTCACAGCAGATGTCAGGTTGAATGGAGAGATCTTCAGAACCAAAAGATGGGTTTCCCATCTTCATGTTGCCCTGCTGGTTGTCAGTAGATTCAGTGGCATGACAGCCATCATCCACTTCCCTGTAACTAAAATCCATTGGTTCCTCCATTGATTTTATAGAACTATTAGAAGTAGTGATTTTCCTATTATCATCAAAACTATCTGTTCCAGCAGATTTTGCATTTTCTGGCTGATTACTGCCACAAAACTCCAATTTCAGCTGGCATTTCTCACCAGCACTAACATTTGTCACTCTATTTGGATCATCTGAACCACCATCATTACGAGAATTTTGAGCAAATGTTCCATCTTGGCAGTCTGCTCCACCCAAGGACAAATCTGCCTCCTGTGAATCCTTACCTGAACATAAGTTTTGCAATTCAATGGCAAAGTTTGGATGTTCGATTGGTTTACATAAAGATGGGGAATCTTTAATATCATTTTCATTGGTACAAGCAGATTTCTCATGCAAAACTTCTTCCTCAGTGTCTGATGCATCCCCATAGGCAGAAGCTAGAAGATCAAGTGCAGAGATGCTTCTCTGGCCTGTATTATCAGAAAAGACCTTAACACCCTGCTCTGAAAGCTGGCCTGAATATGTGCTACAATGAACCCAGTAATTATCCTCTGCATCTTCAATATGCCTTCCTATTTGTTCTGCACAGAGTTAAGTACTTAGGAAATAAGGGGAACAATGATATGCAATTTTTCATCTAAGGAACATATAAAACAGCTCAAAAGCAGAAGACAGAGACAGGTACAATTGTCAGAAATACATGTTTGATTCACTATTTAAAAAAAAAATGCATGAACATTGCATACAGACAAGGAAAAACTGTCTGAAAGTCCAAATTTTAAACTCAGCAAAAGAGCCAAGATTTGGAGACCACGTCTTATTTCAAACTCTAAACTCAGCAAAAGATCTAAAATGTTGAGAATATGTCATATTTCAAACTCTTTCTTCTGCTGAAAGAACTCTGAGTATTCCATCAATATTTCTCCAAGCAATATTCATATAAAAGCAACAAATTGAACTCATAAATACATGAAGTATTTTTTAAAAAAAAAAACAAATCACCTTGCAAGTTTTCTCCCAGAACAAACAAGCAAATTGTTCTGTGAACAGAATGAAAGGTAAATCGATGGTTACATAATTGAGACTGTATATTAAATGGAAAACAGTACAATTGGGAGGTACTGACTCCTGACAAGACTTCTTCATATAACAATTTCCCATTACATAAAACTCTTGGTCATCTATGTTGATGTATCCCAAGGTTGGTGTGTCAATGGTTTCATGATTGTATTACTGGCTAGTATATGAAATGCAAGAATGGAGGATCTAGCACTTCACAAGCTAGATCGAACATTAAATGTCAAGGAGAGGTAACTTTAAATATGACCACAATGCTTCAATAGTTCAATCCCTTGTACATCATAGGCAGCAGCTCCGTCTCCATGCTTGATCAAGGTGATGGATGCATTGGTGATGATGGATCTCCAGACATTATATGTAGCACGTTGCAAAATTTACATATAATATGGTGCAATATGTTTTTGTACTTCAGATATTAGTAATAGCAATTGGTGATCCTACCATAGTGTACATCGTTACTACTTACTAATATATGCCAATATACGATGGATAACAAAATTATGGATGACTGAATTCAATACTATATTTGAATGGGCCTTCAAAATGTTCAAAGTACATAGGCACTTTCTTTCAATTATGCAACTCACACATATACGATAGTGATTAGTGACAACCAGCCAAGCCACAAAAGTCACATGTGAATGACTTGCTTTCTTTGACATAATAGAATATCATGATACATGATTGGAGAAGATAGAAGATGAAGATAACGGATATGACTATTATATACCTTGGTGCACTTTGAAAAATTTGTGTCCGGAACTTGGTTTATGTCAATGAATCCACAATTATATGCACTATCAAACTTATGTTACAGAACTTGGCCAATTATTCATTTAAATCATCATTATGAATAAGTATAAACTTTTTATCTGATACATGCCATAACAATTCACAATTTACTTGATTATAATGGGCAGAATCTCACTTGCTTCATCCTTTTTTATCATAAAACAGCCAAATTTTCCCTACCATTCTTATGGACATAACATGCATTATGATGTGTAATATAATAAAGCATTTTACACTGTATATATATATATTATAAAATAACAAAACATTTATAATATACAACTATCTTAACATATAATATATATGTGTATAATAAATAGTTTATAATTTATAATAATTCATAAATTATATAAATTATATATTTTATAAAATTAATATATATCTTAACATATAATAATATCCTATAGCAATATAATACAGAACTTATATTCCACAAGTTATTTTGAATATATTAAAACAAATTTGTTATTATGTATATACAATAAATCTATGATATTTATTCAATCACAATATTATATGCTAATATTAGAAAAGTTTAGCCTTACTACAAATTTATGCAATATAATTGAAGCTCTTAGAATTTCTTACTTTTTTGTTTTAATAGTTAATATCATTCATTATCATAATAATATTTCAATTATTCTACAAAACAATCTATATTGCAAACAAATTGACAATAGTTGGTATTTCAGGGGCCAAGTTTAGAAAATTTCACCTTTTTGGTACTTATCCTCGACTTTTATCCAACTATCATTTTCTTATTGTCAAGATGCGTCCAAAACAGAGCCTACTTATACTCTTACATAGAAAGTTTAGAATATTTCACTTTACATGGAATAAAAGCTTTAATCCCAAACCAAAATAAGAACCAATCCCAACTAAACCTACCCTTTTTTAACCCCACCCAGGATGAAGCATATTTATACTAAAAGTCCTATTTTCCTTTCCAAACTAGGCCTTCATGTTCCTAGCAACATTTTTCTATCTTCTTCTTTGGATCTTCTAGGTGGTTCCCTAGGTGAGCAAGGGTTTGCACCTAGACACCAACCCACCATCCAAGGTTCACCATCTCAGTACCAGACCCCGTACTGGTACCATCCTATCATAGTATTGGTATGCAATATGATATAGTATGGAGCAATACAGTACTATCAGTATGGTATAGTATATCTCATACCGGGCGGTACGGAAAAGTATGGCAAACACTACCACTGTCTCTCTAAAGCCACCAATTGACTTGACCTGTCAACTTTGATATATTCTTTTTAAGTCTTGTTCAAGACACAAACCTAAGACATAAAATAACTGGGTACACCAAGAATCTCTATTTCTAAAAGAGAACCATCAATAAGTATAAGGGCATAAGAATCATTGTAATATGTTCAGAAACAGAAAACATTTCAAATAATGCAGAGCACAAATTTAATTTACGGTATTTATGCCTTTTCTAAGAAACAACAAAGAGAATAACCAATAACAACAGTTCAGAAGTCCCAGATGCTTGTCCTTTGTTAATATATGCTGATTGACAACACAGAAAAAGGCCATGGGTGAAGCACACCAGGATTAAGTAAGACATGTCTCAGCAAATTTGACCAATTAATCTAATGGGATTTCATTACAATTATCTTCATACTCTTTGCATTTTACCATTGAATTCAAATTAGGTAAGCATGGAAATAACTTCTTAAAAATGTTGACAGATATAAACTATTAAATAGAACAATGGATATTTATAAATCATGGAGAATGCTATTAAGAGATAGATGTCCATTGAATATATCCACAAATATGAATGCCATCAGAGAGAGAGAGAGAACAGGCATAATACATTCAAATGCCGGAGCTTACCTGAACCTGAAACCAGATCATAATCGTCTGCATTCCTACTGGTGTCTTTATTGATACCACTTACTTCTCCAGAACCATTAATATGACCACTAAGGAAACCACAATCAGTGGACATTAGATGTTTCGCTGCTGCTTCTCTTGGTTGAATGACAGCCACACATGCAAAGCTCAAAATTCCACATGTAACACATGACAATAGTCCTTGATCTAGTAGCCCATCGCCTTGAAATGTACCTTCTTTTTCACGTTCCTCATTCTGTGAGTCTGAAGAAGAGTAGAAGTCAGCAGCACCAAATCTGCTGCATGTTGCTGATGTAGTCATCTTTCCTTGGCAAACAGATACAGAATTTCTTTTAAGTGAACATAAACCACTCATGTCTCTGATCCCTGCATTCCAACCTGGTGTGATATCATCAGAGGGCAAAAGTCTTGACGCTTCCATTGCTTCCCGGTGACTGCACAAACCAGGTGATAATCTTGGTTTCGCCTTTACTTGAGATCTGACAAGTGAATTTGAACATAAAGGACTGTCGGGTGCATTTTGCGGAAGTACTATGCAGGAAGATCCTTTATCAAGAAGAAAACTAAGTAGGTGATTATTTTGAATCACATTCTGAACAAATATGTTCTTGACCATCTCTTCTCCTTCTCCTTTCATTTTATCTTTCAGTCTAGAACTTCGTGGTTCACTTCTGCTGCCCCTGGGCATCCTAAAAGAAAGAAATCCTACTCTTATTACATTAACAATAGAAGATAATTAAAACATCTAGATTCCTTTTTTTGGGCACCTGACTTAGCAGGGCATAAAGTAAAAGAAAAACAACAATTTTGTTGATATTCAAAATAACACAGCATTGCAAAACTCAGATCCCATATTTTCAACAGCTTTAAGTGAGTCGAACTGAAAAGCAAACTGACATTGGCTATTCCATGACAGCAGAACCTCGTAAAGCCAAAAATATGTCATAGGCAAAAGATATAGAGCAGAAGAACCACACATTTTGACAAATAACTACAGGTGTTGTTAAAATATAATGTATAATTAACATACCTAAGAGAGTGAGAACTATGCAGATAAATGATGCTCACAGAGATGCATGCAGTTCCCAAAAGATGTACTTATTATATATCGGGATTTAAGTGCCAGTGCTGGTGGCTGTGCCGGCATATCTGCCAGGCTGCATCCCCACCAAAAAAAAGATTGTATGCCTCTCGAGTCAAAATATTTAAAAATAATAATAGATGACCAGGATAAAACATACAGCAGCTAATTGTGCATGTTGTTCTTATTATGATCCAAATCAATGCTAGAGTGACTGTTAGTTGGAACAGGACAGAAAGAAAAAAAGAGAGCAGTATGATTATATGGATGAAAAAGATCAAAGAAAAGTTGGTGAGGTGACGAAATAAAAAAATAATTAATATTTATGGTATTACTGAATTGTCAAAGAAAGGTTTGTGGTGGCTCGGAAAATCCCTCAGAAGTTACAAGAGCAGAACTTAGGTTGCTGCTTCGAAATCAAATTCATTTGTAAAAGTGTTTTGAGGATTGAGCCAATAATATGGAGAGATCATGAAATTATAACTGTATAGTGCATCATGTGATCCAATGAAATTGCTCTAGAGAGTAATATAAGAAGTTAGGTTTAAAATTTACACAAAAGTTTAGCAAGATCAATAAACATATTAGTCTCCACAAACATTCTACAAGAGGCATAAGGTAAATCTCGTGGGGCAGGGTTGTCCCAATTTTTTCATTGAAAAAGATGCGCCACCGTCACACCCCGTCCCAATACTTAGGATAAAAAATGTCCCAAGACATCCTGATCGGAATGCTGATGGGACAACTCTGTCGCGACACATAGGATTGTATCTCATCCCAATGCCCCATGGGATGTCCCACGAAACGTCTCACTAGGACCTAAATTCTTGGATTTTATACCATATGTATTTATTGAACATGAAATGCACATATGGATATTAATATGACAACGATTGGGTTTTATTACAATTTGCCTCTATGGTGTTTTGTGCCATGGAGATGAATGCAATCCAGTCTTTTTCCCTCTTGTGCAGACTTTTTCAAGCCAGGGCAGAACTCAAACAATTGTTCCATGGTCACCGTGAGTTTGAACTAAGGCAGTGAAGTAGGTCTTGTTGAGGTGTGGAAGTGGAGGGCATCATTGGTCCCACATTAGTTGTGAGTCAAGAGGGACTCTGGCTTATAAGAGGTTACTCTTTCCATGTGAGGTGCCTTTTGAAGGATAAAACCATAAGGCCCCATGCCATAGCGGCTAGAGGTCGAAAAGGACAATACCTCACATGATGAAAGAGACGAAGGGCCTTGGCCAAGCCATGAGTCCTTGACTGCAATAGTGGTGCTAGAGGAAGGGCTGATGTGCCTTTATTGGAATGTGGTGCACCTCCCGTAGGCTGCCCTCAGACTCCTCCTTGATTGGAAGGACTATGTTGTGGTGTGGAAGTAAAAGGCATCATTAGTTCCACACATCGATTGTGAGTCAAGGAGAACTTTAGCTTATAAGAAGGCATAATTCTTCCTAC
Source organism: Areca catechu (assembly GCA_021397845.1). Classification (NCBI taxonomy): domain Eukaryota; kingdom Viridiplantae; phylum Streptophyta; class Magnoliopsida; order Arecales; family Arecaceae; genus Areca; species Areca catechu. Next base: position 19,870,621 of record CM038040.1, read on the forward strand.
GTAAGGCGCCTTTTAAAGGACAAAATTATGAGGCCCTGTGCCATAGTGGCCAGAGGTTGAAACAGACAATACTTCACGTGGTGAAAAGGGACGAAAGGCCTCCGCCAAGCCATGAACCCTTGGCCACAACATCTTTTTTCTCAGTTGAGGAAAAAACCAATAGTATTTCATTTTAAAACTGTGAAACATTAATGAAGTGATATGTAGATTTAATTTTGTAATGTAACTTTGTAATGTATATGGACCCATATATTGAAACATGAGCAATAAGAAGCATGTGAAAACTCATGAAATGGAACATTTAGTTATTAGTTGCAACAGTTTAATGATCTGATCATAAACAAGTGTCATGAATGAAGCACCATAATATATATAATAAAAAGACAATAAACAGAAAAGCATATGTTTCGTGATAAAAAGGTAAGCCTAAACAATGAACAAACATTAAGGATTTAGGCTGAAGCCAAAGATTCAGGTTTTTGCAACTTTCCAACTTTAGTTAGTTTGGGTCGTAGTTCTGTGAAGTGCCATGATTTCAGACACCTTCAGCTGTAACAAACAGTGATCAAATGCTCATATTAAATGTAGATACAGGTTTTCAGTTTCATAATTTGGTCAATTTTTGCTTCTTTTTTTTTTTTGTTGAATCGATCATGATTGATCAAGTCTTTGGATTTTTCATAGCATTTCCTAAGATCAAACAAAAGTATACGAATCAGATGCTTCATGAAATTAAGAGAAACTAAATTGTTTAATCATTTCACAATTGGTACTACAAAATTTTTGCTGAGTAAGCAAAACCTTAGAAGTTCTATTTATATTTTACAAAGATTGCATATCAAGAAACATTTTTGGTAAAATTAACAAACATAATTTTAGTTTTTATTTTTTCATGAACATAATTTTGAAAATATTGATAAGCAATCAGAAGAACAAAAATTAGGGCTTTCTTGACTTCAAAAACAAATTTGCATAGGTGGAAATTAATATTCTTATTGAAAAATATTTGTTGAGAATGGTAAATGTTACTCCAACATGAATGCATATACTTGATTTTTAAAAAAATTCAGGGAATAAATATCTTGAGTTAAATGATGTCTTGTTATTCTTCATGTGTGTTTTCTTGTAAATTTTCTATCTTTGAACTCATATCAATTTTCAACAATTTCATAAAACCTTTTAGAAGGTTCTGAACTAAATTCACCTAAACTTTTATTTATCTAATATTCTTTTCTGATTTGCTTCCCTGGGTGGCCCTTTTCTTGCTTTTTTTTTGTATTATTTGTTTTGAATTAGTTATAAAAGGAAACTAGTAAATCCAGAGCTAAAACTATTGAAAGATTTTGTCAGCCTTTGATGAAAACCAAAACATAACCTAGATTTCAAATCACAAAACAACTGATTGGACCATATTATGCCAATTGATTTATTATTACTTTACGTTTAACTCCTGAAGTTCATATCAGAAATCAATGAAAACAATTTCAGGATTTCTGAGAATTTGTGATCTCAAATGCATTATTATGTCAAAGTTCACCGGTCATTTGATTGGCTTAGTCAAAGTCCAGGTATAGCTCTCATGTTTTGCAGAGGAAAACTCTGACTAGACCATATAATTTAATATTATAGTAGACAAACAACCTTCAATTTAAAGCTAACTCAAACCCCTACAAGTAGTTAGCTAAATTAAGATTTCAGATATTGTCTATTGTGTGAGCATCGGTTAGTGCTTGACATAGCATGCTGACTGTACCATACGACACCTATAGTTGGTACAGGTTGGCAAGGAAAGGTGCAAAACCCTTTGAATACAATATATAAAGATATGCTAGTTAAAACTATTTTTTAAAAATTATAAACTACAGAGAATGGCTTTATTAGGAAAAAATGGCATGTTTTTAACCATTAAAGGTTTGACCCTTTTCAACACTCCACAATGTGGCTATATTGGATATGCCTATTGTTTTGTATAACATTATTACCAACACTTTTTGTTGGTAGAGAAGCTTGTGTGGAATTCTAGAAGCTAAAAATCAAGACATATTTTCCTCTCCAACAAAAGAGTTATACATTTGCCAACAAAATGGAGATTGATATTATGCTCACATCCTTATCTTGGTGAAACATGAAGGAAGTTAGATACTGTTAAGCATACTTTCTCGTATTTATTATTCACAATGTTGTATACATATGTTTTTAGTAAATTAGATCCTACAAAAATAGTGCAATTTTCTATTCTTATATAGTGCTTTTTCATCAATCAACAATCTAGTGAAGAGAAACAGGCATGCACAATGCACACAGACAAGGGAAGAAATAATTGGTTAGGGAGAGAAGAAAAGGTGAACTAGATAAACAAGACAAGCTCACTAAGTGGTCATGGTGACCACATAAGGTCCTGCACCTTTTCACCGAAAGTTTAAGTTAAAGCTGGATTTAGATCTTCTATCAAAGATAATACCTGAAATGTTACTCATAGCATTTTGGTTCAGCGGATCTATATATATATATATATTATAGAGGGAGAGAGTACACAGGATCACAAGGGAAGGGAAGAATCTCAGAAACAAAATGGAAGGTAGACATGCACCTATTCGTGATTGGAACCCTATACTTCAGCTCATATGTGTGCATTTCTAAACTCGTAACTACACATAAAAGTGGAGGTGTCCTCACACAGTTGCCACATTTAAGTCATACCCAGTGCTTCCTATAGCTATATGTAATTTTCTCCTCTCCACGTCACTGTTTCTTTAATATTGATTATAATCACCAATTAATAACGAAGGACAGTATAAGGAGGTAGAGAACCTAGTACTACCAGTACTATTAAATGCTCAGTCCAATAAAGATGAGTACTCAGATACAAAAAATAAAACATAAATTGGAAAGTAGAATATACAATCAAAACTGCGATGATAATTAAAATGCATATTTGTCTACAAAACTTGCTAAGTAAACTACTTGAATCTAACCTTGTACACAATGATAGTGCAAGTTCATAAAGGAGCTGAAAATGAGACACCATGGGAGGATAGTTAATTGAAGCCCTTCGAATTGCAGCCTCTTTAGCTACCCTCAACCATCCAGGAGTTGCAATATTTGCTGCCTCCCCACAATTAAATCCTACCAACAAGAAGAAAGAGGATTTCATGATTCATGAATCTAAATAATGACCTGATATTAGTTATTAGACTGAAATCTCAGAACATCAAACTAGTGTCTTATAGTTATTGAGAAAAATCACTACAATAAAGTTAATAGATGAGTGACCAAAAAATCATTGTCAGACATCAACCATAGTCATGGAAATGTGCACATTCATAAGCATAGTAAGACTGCATTAACTAGGGACACCAAGACGATGAACTAGGTAGAAAATATTATTATCTAATGAACAAATACAGTTTTGGCAGGTTATTGAGTTTAAACTGTTCAATTTAACTTCCTTCAACATGGAACAAACATTAAATATAAACACATTGTGCAAACTTACAATACCTTTTATTTGTCACTTTTGGATGAAAGACCAAGACAGCTAAAAAGCTAAAGAACACAATCGGAGTTATCCACCTTGCAGGACATGGTGCATCAATTGGATGAAAGAACCAGACTGATGAAAACAAATGGTAGAGTAGGCATTTAGTAACTGTACAACAAAAGAATTCCTAATGACCTCAAGGACAGGCACATAATTATCTATGCATAAATTCATGCTATACAATAGGTCCTACGCTTCAACTCTCGCCAAAATACCAAGCCCTTGTTCCATTGTCAGTCGCTGGTATGTCTCCACCAACCTCATTCTCATTCGCACTCATATTTCCAAATCTATTGTACTTGCATGACTTGTGCATGCAAATATTAGAAATAACATTAACGTCACTACGATCATAGAGCAGTGTTTTTTTTAATTTGTAAAATTGACATTTAGCTGAAGTTTTCATCTTTCTCCTTTTCCTAATGGCTGGTGGTTATGAAACTTCTAAATTATCATTCATGATAGAATTTTCCTATGATTCCTAGAGTTATCCTCAAAAATCGCATGCACAAATAATGTCAACAAAGCAAAGAAAGTTTCTGCATCTATAAACTTCTGCATATTCAAGCACACACCATAATCTTATCATATCCTCGTACCATAATCTTAATGATCACATCATGGTTCACACCCTTCCCTTCTCTTGCACACCCTCAAACCATACAAGCATGACATCTCTAATTTTCTTTAAGACATGATACATGGTTATCATGTTTAATTCCTGTGTCTTTCTGTGTATAAATATCATCATACCTGAGTGTGTACATATGCCTGTTTCTATCATGTCTTGATATATATAAAAAACTCCTTTTATTAAAAAGACCCAACATGTTGGTTCTTGGTCAAATCTAAATGTTAGAATCCTAAAAATGATGCTAAGAATCAAGGTTTTCTGTGTCAACCCCATGCCATCCAATACCAGCAATACTGTACTAACCTCATACAGTACCTTCCTGTACCGATATATGGTACAACTGATGTCTCGTCTCCAACAGTGTACCATGTGTTGTTACAGAGGTGTACCACACTAACCCCATACCAATATGCCAAAAGATTGGTGTCTAGTACCAAGACCAAAAACTTTTCCAAGAACTCTCACTTGACTCATACTCGACCCTCCACCATATATTAGCCTCAAATTTCACCTTTTTTATCCCAAGGGAAAAGCCCTGTAGCATGAGTGAAGCACTTATATGGAAAAAATATAAGATATGAGATCAATTATAATGTAAAATGCAGCAAAAGAAGGGAAGTGTTGGGAAGTTGGTTTGGAGGTAATAAAAGGATGCTATAAACAACTGCAGTTCTTCATTTTTTTGGGGATATCATTGGCATAATTTTGCTCTGCTCCTTGAACAACTAAAGAGTCCAGATACTAATGCATCCTCTAAGTCCATATTAATTCATCCACATTGAGTATGTGCACAAAAAGAACAACTGTACTAGGGATTCTATCATAGACACTCTAAGAAAAAAAAGAGTTTAAGAAAATTTCGAGTCATAGATGCCTACCAAGACTGAATCCTGTATGATAAGATCCTGGGAAAGTGACAACAAACTCTCCAGCATTTTGCACCAATCTGCTATTAAAAACAAAGACTTATATGCTCACCAGTTATGGATATGTATATTAAAAAAACTAGAAAATATTTGCCAAAACTAGAGAAAATAAAAAATAAAAAAAGGGTAGATATGACAACCATCACCTGCAGCAAGGGATTCCTGCACCAATAAGCACTTCAGGAGTCATGACAGTGGTCTTCTCACCTAGTAATGCAAAAGTCACTGCAATGAATGCAATCAAAAATGCAAATAGTTAGACAACATGGTCTCCTGATCAACTACTGGTCTACCAAAAGTATAAACTTGTAAAAGCCAAAATTCATAGCCAAGAAAGACCACTCTAACACATCACCTCATGCAACAAACAAAATCAATATTTCATTGAAATTGAATAGATGGGCTTTATCATATATACATTATTAAAAGCTTTGTTGTTTTAGTAGTTTGTGGGGTTTGAGAATACGGCATTAGGATCCCCTAAAAAGCAGCTACTAAGCAACTGCTCATAACTCTTACCTTAAACCAGCATGCTCTTGAAGGGTACTTCCAGATGGTTTCGTGAAGTTGAGCCAATTAAATAAACTCCTGACTAGGGAAAAAAACTTGCAAGCTATTTTAGTCACTTGTTTTGTATATTTTGGCAATGCCATGTATCGTTGCATGTCAATGCATGCAAATATCATGTCACAATGCCACAGACCTGACCAACACCAACACAATATAAGTTATCAATGAAATGCATTCTGTTCTTTGCAACCAAAAATCATAGGTTCCTTTGAACTCCAATACCATGAAAATATGAAGCAGGCATTCGGTCTTCATTACAATAATATAAAGAAATATAGGTTGAAGAACAGAAAGAGAAGAAGAGAAGGAAAAAATGTACAAAAAATAAGTCATTACATGATTTTTCAGAGAATATGCAAACCTGTAAACGACATCTGAAGGTCAATCAGTTTGTAGATTCAGGCATTTAGGAAAACTTACAATTCTCGATAATGGATTGTATAGACTGCTACCAATCCTTCTCTATAGACACATTAGAAAATTATATATAAACAAGTCAAGTATTAGACTTAAGTTGGATTAACAGAATAAAGGAAAAAAATAGTGATTGCAAGCAATTATTGTTGCAAATTTCAGCAAAACGAACACTTAGAGAAATGACTATAGCTTCTTCATCTGGTTTCTCATTTCCAAGATTCTTTTCATGCTGCAAAGCTAACTCTCTAGTATTCATAAATGTCAAAAGGGTCAAGTTGCTAAAAACTCTTCATTATCTAACCTTCTAGACAGCCTAACAAAGAGTTAAGCAGTTTAAAAAGAAGATACAATATGAACTTAAAAACAGGCCACTGCACATAAAACAATCATGTGAAAAATAATCTATCAACGATACTGATTGGACAGCCGAAGCTATATTATAATTAAGAGGGGTCATAATTATTGATCTAGGTTTGAAAGCATAGAAGACAGAATATAACTTTTACAATTAAAAAGGATGATGATAATGATGGTAGAGTTGACAATGGGCCGGGTTTAAGCTCGAGACCCGCAAGTATTTACCCAATGGGTCCAGATTTGGTACTAACATAGGACTCGTTTACCCGGATCAGGACCTGTCTAACTATAATATAAACGGATAGAATCTGGATATTTAATATCCAAAACCGATTGCCTGAGACTTGGATAATATAATATAATATAATAATTATATATATTAAAAATATTGTGAACCATTGGATCAAAGATCCAATGGTTCAAAATCTACATAGGGAGGCTAAACTTAAAAGAACAGAAACCCTAGCTGCCTGCTGCCCTGAGTGCCCTCTCTATAACTCCCTGGCTCGGCAACTCCCCCCTTTCCACCCACTAGCAGACCGACATCATCCAATCATCGGACGTCTCCTCCCCGTCCTCCCCTCCCCGTTCACCTCCTGGCTCCCTCTCCCTCCACCTCCTCCGCCTATGACCTATCGGCCCCCCTTGCATCCGAGCCCCACCACTATTTCTTGCCAGCCACCACTATTTCTTGCAAGCCACCACTACTCCGACATCATCCCTTGCAACTGCTTCATCTCCTCCCCATCCTCCCCCTTCTCCTCTTGGCATCCTCACCCTCCACCTCCTCCACCTATCAGCCCTCCTCGCATCCAAGCCCTGCAGCTACCTCTCGCTAACCGCCGCTGCCCTGACATCATTCCCTGCGGCTGCACCATCTCCTCCCCTCCCCCTTCTCCTCCTAACTCCATCGCCCTCCATTTCCTCTGCCTATCAGCCCTCCTCGCATCCAAGCTCCACCACTACCTCTCACCGACTGCCACTGCCCCGACGGATTAGAAGCGCATCTTCTATGGAGGATGCTCTAGGAATTGCTAGAAGTTCCATCCAGGTTGGTGCCACGGTCTAGTATGGAAATCATGCAACCTCCATTTCACCAATAATAAAAGCCATCATGGCTATTTTCATGAATATTTTAAAATTTATGTTTATGATCCTTTTCTTGCATTAATAATTTTGCCTTATATTTGATATCTTTGAATAAGTGATTACTCTAGTTATTATTAGATGCTGCTTTTGTGAAGTAGCTTGAAAGCTTTTTCCTTTTCATTTGTTCTGTTTTCAACCAAATGTTTTAAATTAGGGTTAAGATGTTTGGATTTAAGGTCATAGAGATACTAATTAAAAGAGGACTGACATAGAGATAAATTTATCACTTATAATCTCCATGCTTGAAGAAGCGAGTAGCTAAATTGATTACAAGTTTATATTCTCTGCGTGATATTTTTAAGAATTTGTGGTTTAAAATTCAGGTTCTTGAAACTTTGAATGTAATTTTCGGATTCTGAATCCAGGTACGGATACCCTGGACTTATTAGGGTCTGGGTCTGGTACTTCAAGATCAAACCCGTCGGGTATTCAGGTTCAGGTCCGGGTTCGATAATTAACGTTGGATCCAGGTCTGTTATCTAGATTCCAATCTGAATTCGATCCGTTGACAGCTCTAGATGATGGCAATGATTATAAATAAAGAGAAAAAGAAAAAGAATATATTTAGGTGGATCTTTGATGGTAAAAAGAATACATCCAAAAAGATGTAAGGATAAAAGGAGAGAAAGACATCAAGTACAAGGGGGAAGGGTACACATGACATGACATGACATGACAAGAGGTGAGGATGGGTGCATGTAGGGCCAAAAAAATGGCTACTTTTCACTATTCTTAGCACTTTTAGGTGTACTCACTTGTAGCAAAATTCATCATTATAAACAAAATCCTAAACATTATAGACTGCTACTCGTGTGCTAGCTATTTTATGTAAAATTTAGTGATACGAAATATTGGATATCCTGAGTTTACCTAATAACTAATAAATCATTATTCTAAACAATTAGGTGATGACATTGTTTCCATTTTGCTTCCTCAATTCTTAAGTTTTCGTACTAACTACTAGATCAGCAACAGGCTCATATTTAGATCTAATACTGGTGAAGCTTTCTTTCAATTGCCACATTTTCAGGATTTCAGTACACCTTATTTGTTACCAGCAACTATTACCTTTAGATCAAGATTTGCACCCATCGATTTACATCAGACACTTCAGTTTTTGTTGGCAACTGGACAAAAATAGTGGAAGAAACAGGTGCAACAACACTCGATCCATCAATATGACCTCACAATTCATGATCCTTAAGTTACAAGCACAAAAAGGACTAGTCCACTGTGCTTGGTTGACTACAGTAACAGGTGTAACACACGGAATGTTCATGACTACGAGTCTATGAATTGAATCACATAGTCAAAAGGAGGACTTCTGGAGTAAACTAAGCTTGCTGTCCGGAAAAGGAAATGAACATGTGGAAGTATGAAATGTATTCGATAGAAGCAGAATGCAAGGCTGAAAGAGAAAAAAGTCGCCAAGAAGAAAAGCCCCGTACTCACCGAGACGATTCACCTCCCCTCCGTACCCGTGCACCCGAACGACCTCCTCGAACGCGAGCGCCGCATCCCTGGGCACGCCATACCACGTCTTGCCGGCCCCCGTGTGCAGGTAATTCAAGCTGTGGAGCTCGTGGTCCTCGACATGCCAGGCGAACCAGCTAAACATCATGGCCACATACACCATGGGGGAGGTCACTCCAGGGATCTCCTCCTTCATGAAGCACAGCAGGGAACCCTTGGCCCTGGACACCCCCCGCATGTTCCACGCGGTAACCCCGACGTGGGCCGCCTCCTCCTCCTCCTCCACCCCCCGCCAGCGGCGGGCGGCCCCGAGGGGGGCAAAGCCAGAGCCGGGCATGTCGTTGGCGTACTCGACGGAGAAGGGCTTGTCGGCGCAGGCCTTCCAGAAGAGGGTCTCGATCTCGAGCGGGGAGAGGAAACTAGAGGCGGCCTTCTTGGCCTTCTTGAGATAAGCGCGCTCGAATTGCTTGGCCTTGGTCTCGAATTGCTGGAGCGTGTAGTGCTCGCCGCTCTGCCAGACGGGCTTCTGGACGGGGCGGGGACGGCGGGGGCAGAAGCCGATCTGCTGCTGGCGGGTAGTGAAGGTGGGGGGCTTCTTGGGGTTGGGCTCGCGGGCGGCGAAGGAGCGGTTGAGGTTAGCGACGGTGGTCTTCCTGGGCGGCGCCGGTAGCGGGGGGACGATCTTGCAGATGCCGAAGGACGACGCCTCCTTCTCGATCTTGAGGATGTAGGCGATGGGGTCCTGGAACTCGGCCAGGGTGGGGTGGTACTCGGGAGCCAACGGCAGGGATTTCAGCCATTGGGGCACCTCCGTGGGGGGAGGAGGAAGAGGAGGAGGAAGCGTTGGGTCTGCCGAAGCTCCTGCCGCCGCCGCTGCTGCCATCTCTGCTCCTGCCGCCGCCGCTGCTGCCAGGAGCGAGAAAGATGGAGCGGGATTTCATCTCATTTTTCGCAATGGGCGAGTCTGGGTGGAGAGGGTAGAAGGGATTCTTACGGCTTTTTCTTACCCTGCCGCTCTTCACCTTTGGGAAGGGCGAGGAGAGAGAAGGTTAGGACTCGGGCAAGTGGGTTGGGAGGCGAGGTTTTTGTGCCTGGGGGGGGGGGGGGGTGCGCAGTGGGGAAATGGGGTTTAAATAATCGGAGCTGTTACGGTAATAAATAGCATTGATGCCATTGTCATTTTGAAATTGAAAGGTTATGCTGCTTATTTATCCAAAAAGGGCATGCCGCTTTTTGTCCGCTCTCTTCTTTATTTTATTCTATTTTCAATCTTGTTTTCGGACACGCACTCTTCTGGATGGGTGCGGCCGGGGATACCACGGCTTAGGGGTCGATCCAGGGGGAGGGCTGGGTCGCTGGGATTGGGAAAGGAGTGGCGGTGGGGTGGCCTTCGAAGCGGACAAAATCATGTGCGAGTTAAGTATTTTAATTCCTTAACGCAACGGTCTCTTTTACCGCCCAGTGACCAGGAAGTTCATCTGGACGACAACCCACTTGGGAGGACCTTTAGATATCGGTGTCGAAATTTACGGTGGTGATTTCATCTGCTTCGAAGGGCACTCGACTGTGATGGTTGATTTTAAGAACACCGTTATCTTATATTTAACCAAGATACATTTTTCGAGAAGTGGCTGGTAGCATTGGCCGCTGGAATAAATAATCGTGTACCTGGTTTTGCACCAGAGTTACATAAATACTAGACTTGATTGGTGCCAAAAACATTGTCTTCGTAAATTATAAAGCCGATGTAACATCTAGACATTTTTAGGTTATCGCCCGTAAGTGATTAGGATACAAGAAACGTGGAACAATAAAACTGATGTATTGCATGTCTATCAAAAGCATGTTGGATATTGAACAATAAAACTTAGCCTTTATTGGATAATAAATTGAAAAGAATCAATTATATTTTTGACGTATTGCATGTCTATCAAAAGCATTCACGATAGTTTGGAAACCTGTATACGTTAGTTACTTGATGTAAGCATCTTAGACACTATCAGGTTGTTATAATTAAATCAAATATAATATGATGTGGCAAGAAGCTGACGTATCGACGTACATTCCCAGTCAAATGCCATGTCATGAGATCCGTCATGGTGGACATCCCATCTCAGACTTTTTTGACCGGGCCGAGCTCCTTCAGATCAACGGGGTTGCCCGTCAAAGACGGGCTCCGTCCTCCTCCAGGTCAGTCCCCGCCAAGTCGTATGCCTAGGACGGAGCCGAGCTCAAGTCCCACCAGAGGCAGACCTTCTGAGCTCGAGGTCGGGCCCCGTGGTCTGGAGTTGAGCTCAAGCCTCCTCCGCTACGTGGCGCCCCTTCAAGGCCAGGTCCCCTGAGCTGGGCACGCCTTATCCACCTCTGCAGGCCCGAGCTCGGTCAAAGATGGGCCCTCCCTTGGCCTGGAATCGAGCTCGGCCCTCCTCCGCATAGCTGAGCCATGATGAGGCGGGTCCGCTGCAAGCAGGCCCCATCTTCCCAGCTCGGCCCTTAGCACAAATCGAAGTACCAACCGCCGAAGAAGCCGCGCCTCTCCTCCGAGGACCGTACAACAGCACCCGCCACGTCGCCATAAATGCTCACAGCCGTCGCCCACACTAGAAAGAAAGGAAGCTCACATCAATGTGCCACACCCTCTGCCGACTTGCCGTACAAACGGAGAAAAGACCCAACCAAAGAGCACGAGTTCCGAGACCGGCGGCACGACAGTCGAGGTCCTGCCAGGCTTCCAGGAAGGGCAAAATAGAAGGAATGTCAGAGGCATATCGAAGCTTCTCCAACTACCCAATCAAGGAGGCATCCCGTCTACGGCACGACACCTCGTCGTACCAGCCTGACAGCACGGGAGAACCCCGAGGCAAGTCAAAGTGGAAGACTCAGCTAAAGTAAAAAAAGAGAGAGGTAACAACAACAAAAAGGAGGGAGGAGATATTTTTTCCTTACAAGCAAGAACAACACAATCACCACAAAGAGAAAGAAGAGAGAGGGGAGAGGCCAGAGAGGAGGGCAAGACCACCTCGGCCACCACATCTCCTAGCTTACTCACACTCTCATACACTCCACACACTCCTCCTAGCATGGAGCTCATCTAGAGGGCCTCGACCAGGAGGATCTGTTCTCCTGGATCGTCACTGACTTGATCGTCGGAGTGCCCCCGCCGGAATCCCCGGCCCGGATCACTGACGTTGGCTGTCTTGCAGGTTCCGAGGCACCGGAGGCATCTCCGGTGGGCGAACGCATACCACCCGACTCTATCAGTAGCTATGGGCCACGACGATCCGGGCGGCAACAGATTGGCGCGCCAGGTAGGGGGGCCACAAAACAACACTTGATCCAGTTTAGGCCCTGTTTGGCTAGTCCATTAGGAGGATAGTGACCACCAGGGCAAGGGGAGCTTCTCCCAGTCGTGCGGAGGCATCCCCTTCTTACGGGAACCCGCACGGATCGGAGACGGAAGTACCTGCCCCGGTTCAACCGCCCCCACTGGAGACCCAGCTGACTGCACTTGCCCAGCAGATGCATACTCTCACTGCGGCAGTGCGCCAGCTTTAGCATCAGCATCAGCATCAGTCCCTGGCTACGCACCAGCAACCAGAGACCCCCGCGGCCCATGCCAAGCACCCCGCGACAGCCTAAGTTCCTTCCACAGGAGGTTTTCGCAGCCGCGGGCAGCTACAGACCCTTGGGGTACCCACCTAGCCCCGATGAAACGACGGCGGGTCAGCTTTACTGATGAAAAAAGTTGCTCACCACACCTTGATCGGGGGTACCTAAACCCCGCCAAGGCCGGAAGGACAAAGCCCCTCGCCGTGGGCGCCGCGCGTCCGTGTCACCTTCACCGTCTCCCTCAGCGAAGGGGTCCACAGACGAAGCCATCACGTGCATGGCGGAGAAGCGCCTGGAGGAGAATGACCGCAAGCGGCAGAGTTTGCTCGCCGGTTCGCCAACTTGCCCGGCTCCGCTAGCGAGCCAGCGGGCTATGATGCCCGCCCTCCTTTCTCCCAGGAGATCCAGGCGGAGCCAATTCCTCGCTAGTTTCGCATGCCGCAGGTGGATCCTTACGACGGGACCACCGACTCCCTGGACCACCTGGAAAGTTACCGGGCCCTCATGAGGGTCCAGGGGGCTATTGACGCTCTCTTGTGCGTCGCCTTTCCTGCTACCATTTGGAAGGCTGCTCGAGTATGGTTCACCCGCCTCGAGCCGGAAAGTATCAATTCTTTTGCCCAATTGGGGCAGAAGTTCGTGGCCCATTTTGATGCATGTCGAAAGGTGCCACGTGAAGTAGACAGCCTCTTCTCCATCAGGCAGCAAGACCGTGAGCTGCTACAAGACTATATGGCTCACTTCAAGGCCGCTGCATTGGAGATCTACAGCCTAGAGGAGCTGGTGGCGATGCTGCCTCTAAAGCGAGGGCTCAGGACTTCCCGCCTGACCTACTCGCTTGACAAGAAGCCCCAGAAGACCTACGCCGAGCTGCTCTTCCGGGCCAAGAAGTACATCCGCGTCGAGGAGGCGGACAGTACAAGGCATGAGCTTGATGGGAAGCCGCTGAGGGGGCCGGCACATGCCGAGGTGCCTGGCACGAGAAGGCCAGAACCGCCAGCTCAGAGCTCCCGACTGGTACTAAGGCCAAGGAACGCTCCCATCCCTCCGGGTAACTTCACTCTCCTTCTTGCTCCTAGAATGAATATCCTTATGGAGATCGAGGGCGAGACTTATCTGAGGCGTCCTGCATCGTTGAAGCCATCCTTCACCTGGGATAAGACGAAGTACTGTCGCTTCCACCGTGACCACGGCCACGACACCGAGGAATGCCGCAATCTCAAGTGGGAGATCGAAGAGCTCATCAAGAGAGGCTACCTCGGAAAGGAATGCCGCAATCCGAGTTCCCACCTAAGGCGGACCCCTCGAGATCGGGCCCCATGGTTAGGAGTCGAGCTCAGCCTCCTCCGCCACAAGGTGCCCCTCCGAGCTCAGGTCCCCTGGGCTGGGTGGCACCCCGGCACCGAGCTCGTCTGAGGTCGGGCCCCGTGGTAAGGAGTCGAGCTCAGCCTCCTCCGTCACGAAGCGCCCCTCTGCGACCGAGCTCGGTCTGCCTCCGTCCTGCCGAGCAGCACCTAGGCGAGTCTACCGCAGACAGGCCCTGCCTCTCCAGCTCGGCCCCCTATTTAGGCCAATATGTTGGTTGTCAGGGGAGCCCTACCTCTCCTCCAAGGATAGTGGCGACGCTCCCGAGGGCCGTACGATACCAACCATGCCGCAATCAAGGCTCCATACCTTCCGCTGATCTGCCGTACAACCGGAGAAAAGATCCTACCGGAGAGCATGGATCCCAAGACTGGCGGCCCGTCAATCGATACCCCGACAGACTCCCAGGAGAGGGATAAGCGGAAGGAATGTCAGAAATCTACGGAGGCTTCCCCGATTGTCACAACAGGAGAGACGTCCCATCCACGTCACGGTACCTCGCCACACACGACAGCACGGGGAGATTCTAAAACAAACCAAGGTAGAAACTTTCGCCAAAAAACTAAGCAAAAAGGTATCGGCATCTAACCTCAAGAAGAGATATTCATATCATACTCTCAATTGAAGAGAGGAACCAGAGTGACACAAGGGAAGAAGGCCATAGAGGAGGGCAAGACCACCTCGGCCAACACCATTCCCAGCTCGTCCTCATCTTCCACTCACACTATATTCACTCCTCCTAGCATGGAGCTCATCCAGAGGGGCTCGACCTGGAGGACATGTTCCTCTGGATCACCACTGACTTGACCGTTGGAGTGCCCCCGTCGGAATCCCCGGCCCGGGTCACTGACGTTGCTTCCTTGCAGGTCCTGAGGCACGGGAGGCGTTACCAGGCGGGTGGACGCGACCCGCCTAATGCCATCAGCAGCTACGAGCCACGACGATCCGGGCGGCAACACTATCCATACGGGACCTTGCGGTGTTCGTTGGCTGCAGTAATTTTATTGTATGAGTAGGGTGTTCACTTGTAGGGATCTATCAACCTTAGTAGTAAAGTATAATCCTATGCAAGCTTAATGAGACTAAGTCCAGAAGTCTATGGCCATAGTAGGGTGATAATGAAAATATGTTTTCATTAGTATCACAATTGGACTTGAGTCGATTAAGTTAAGCATATGACTGATGGGTTTGACGAGTATCCGTAACCAACATCATGTCGGGATTTTGATAGAGGAACCGAATCACATGGTAACTATACCTAGGGGTTCCAATCTTATTCTACTGGGTTGCCACTACATACTGCTATGTATCACTGATAGATTATGAGAGTTCGTTAGGATCATTCTCGGATTGATGATTCTAATTAGGGTTGAGCTGAAATTATTTCAGTCCATCGAAAGGAGTTTCGATGATGTATAATGAAGATTATAGCATGTCTCATTACTAGATAAGATAGGACCTGAGGGGTCATACACATTAGGAGCTCAAGTAACCAATCAGCAAATCAATTTGGACCTAATTGTAAGTGTTACAATTAATATTTGACCTATTTATAAATGTTACAATTAATTGATTATGGATTAATTATTAATTAATTTAAATTAGATTTAATTTAATTGAGTTAGACTCAATTAATTAATCATAATTGATTTGGGTAAATGTCCGCTTCGAAATGGTTCGATCGGATTTTAAATCGACTTCAGTTTAACTATAAAATCATTACATTTGGACTAAGACCTAGAGTCCAGTTAGACTGGGACTCTCTCTCTTTGTCTCCCCTTCCCTCCACACGCCAAAGTGGGCCCCCATTTATTTTGTGTGACAAATGAAGGATGGGGCGTGAATTAGGTGGGTGGTAATAGAGTTTAGGCGTGGAGAAATTAAGAGAGGGAAGAGTCCTCTTCCACTCATCTTAAAATTCAAACCTAAACCATATTAAACCAAACTCCTTTATTTATGGCATGTAGAATTGGGGAGATTTACCATGAAAAGAAATAAAAGAAGGGAAAAAGGGGTGGCCAAATACATGGTTTTGTTTTTGGCATGATTTCCTTTTGGACGTTTTATTTGAGAGTGTCTCTCCTAGCGCTTAGTGTTCTTCTCCCCTTTTATGAGATTCCTTCTTCCTTCTGTGAGATCTAGAGAGATGCTCTACTAGAGAAAGAAGAGAGGAAAGGGTTCAAATATCTTGTATAGTTTGATTTGCAAGACAGAAGCCTAAAGTCGGTTCGGATTTGGATCGGCACAGTTTTTAAAGCAAGCGATTTGCTGAAAGAGGAGAGGGCTGCAAGGATCTAGCAGTCCAGTGCCCTCTATGACTCGGTTGCGAGAGCTTCATGTGGATACCAGCAGAGGCCAGGCGATTGCGCGGCTACGATAGAATCCCGGCTTTTCAGTAGCGAATATGTACGGTTTTTAGAGCAGGCCCGGATAGCGATCCAGGTAAGTATTTGATGCTTAAAATAATTTTTATTTCAGATCTAATATTTTTCTTATATTATGTAGCATGTTAGGAATTTATGATAAATAAATTATATTTATTTATGAATTGTATAATTAGATATAAATTATTTTTATATCTGCTTCCGCTGTGACAGGTTGCTGATGCCTGTTTAATTGTAATTTATTGTTCCTGGAAGAATTCCAACAGTGGTATCAGAGCCAGGTTCTCTCTTTAATATGCATGCATGAGAATATGATCTGAAAAATATTCATATGATATAAATAATTATAATTGTATTAGATCTATGTTGAACATAAGATTGTTTTAGCATAGAATTTTATGTTTTGAAAAATTATTTTCAAAATTAAAATCATAATTTTCAGATCTGAAATTAAATTTAATAATCTGAAATTAAATTGATCAAATATTGCACAAAGTGACATAAGGTTGTCCTGCTATAGGTTTACCCCCTATAGTGCAAAGGTTGTCCTACTTTGATGTACACTGGTTTTGAAAAAGGATTTTCAAAAGGGTTTTGAATGGTTTATGATTATTGATATTGATGTATGCGATGCACCAATTTAGGGTTTAGATCTTAAATGTGATTCATGATCATAAGCCATTAAAATCATGCACTTGAACCTAATTTTAAAATTAATTTGATCTAGAAAATCAAATTGTGTGCATGAGGGTTTGGGTTGAACAAATTAGGTCTAGTGATTGGGCTGTGTGATTAGGGCTTGATTAGATCAACTAGTAACCCTAATATGATTTCGAGCAAGTGACTTAACCTAATCGGATAATGATTAGGATTAGGTCAAGTGTGCTCAAAATTATTTTTAGATGTAGTCTGGTCAGATCGATTCATAATAGTGAATCAATAAGTTAAGACCTAATTTGGCTCAGTGATGAGCCCAGATCATTAGATGACCTAATTAAACCTTATCAGCTAATTAGTGTCTAAGAAAGGTTTTGATCATGGTTTGCTAATTGGGGCTAACTCTTTCTTGACCAACTAGTTTGGCGGAAAGAGGGTATATTGGCAGAACCCTCTCATGGATCAAACTGATCAGGCCAATTTGGTTGATTAAGTTTTCAAAAGGATCACTTTTGATTTGAGTTCACCCATGCTAACTATTTTTAGTCAGACATGAGATTGTGCTGACTGAATGTAATTAGTCAGATATGAGATTATTCTGACTTAATGTAATTGGTTAGTCATGATTTGGATAATCAATTTAGAAGAGACCTGAACCTAAGCTCCCAATAAATATTAAGTCATAGGTCTTCCACCAGTATAGGTATGCGGGTGTCCTACTAGTATTGATTATTCTCAGCTAGTTATAGTGGTCTAGTTGCATCGGGAAGACACAACCACCCTATTAGGCATGAGATGTTGTTAGGCACTGATGGGGTCGGGCCCAATAAACGGGCATATTAAGGGACTCAATGACAGCTTTGTCTAGCAAGAATGGTGGGTCTGACTTAACTAATGATTTGACCAATAAACGGGCACGTTGAGGTTCCATGATTTAGAGACCAAGAGCTATTACTTGTATTAGATATATTGGACAAGAGTTGGCCACTTATTGGTGTAGCATGTTACCAATAACCGTATACGGTGCGGTCTGCACATCGATGGGACCGTAGCACCTACTAGAAACCTAGAGTCGCATGGTTTTCGCATCTCCAACGGGAGTATGAGAGATTCGAGAAAATAATGGGAGTTCTAAAATTATTTCTTAAAGCCCCAAGAATATTTTTTATGATTAAGTATAAAGCATTTAATTTGAATCTTCTACTCTTGTAGTTAACCATGTCTGCTTCAAATCCCTTAGTCCGTATTCTAGAGACAAACCAACTAGTAGGCCTCAATTTTAAAGATTGGTTGAGAAACTTCAAAATTATTTTGAGTTATGAGAAGTTGGGCTATGTGCTTGACCAGGAACCCTCTATCTTACCTGACCATCCAAATGCTCGTCAAACGATTGCATATGAGAAATGGATGGAAGATGATAATAAGGTTAAGTGTTATATGTTAGCCTCAATGTCAAATGAATTGAGAGCCAACATGAGGATATGTCAATTGCTAAATCGATTTTGATTCACCTACAAAAGTTATATGGTGAACAAGTCGGATTGCACGCTACGAAGTGTCGAAAAGGCTTTTCAACAACAAGTTGCATGAAGGGCAGTCAATGCATGATCATTGTTTGACAATGATTAAGGACATCGAACAGCTTGAGAAGCTGGGCATTCCTATTCACAAGGAGCTTCAAGTGGATTTGATCCTCCAGTCCTTAACTAGTTTATATGCTCAATTTGTAATGAACTATAATATGAACAAGTTAAATTACACTTTGCCTGAATTATTGAACATGCTGGTAAGTAATGAGGGGACCTTAAAGAGTTCAAGGGGCTCTGTTTTCTTTGTGGAGCAGTCTTCCTCCAAAAGAAAGTCTACATGGAAGAAGAAGAAACCTACGAAGAAGCAGAAGAAGGAGGTTGCACCTTCTGAAGGTAAGCCTATACTCGTTATTGAATCTAACCTAACAGTTTCATCTACTTCCAGTTGGATTTTAGACTCTGGCTCTGGTACTCGTATATGCATTTCAATGCAGGGCCTGGAAAGAAGTAGAATGCTGAGAGAAGGTGAGATGGTCCTGCATGTCGGAAATGGAGCAAAAGTTACTGCTCAAGCCGTTGGATCATATTTTCTAGTGTTACCTTTAGGATTTAGATTTAACCGTTGGATCATAGTTCGGTTCTGGTACGAAGAGATGCCAATCATTCACAAAAACTGATTTATTACACTAGCAAAGTGTTGCATGAAGCTGAAGTCCGATATCTCATAATACAAAAGATTATCTTTTCTCTAGTAGTTGCAGCGAAGCGTCTTCGGCCTTATTTCCAAGCCCATCCTATTATGGTTATAACATATCAACCCTTAAAGGCCATACTTCGTTGTCCTAATACTTCAGGAAGAATAGCTAAGTGGGCTGTTAATTTAGGGAAATTCGATATTGAATATCAGCCCAGATCATCAATGAAGGCACAAATTTTGGCTGATTTTATAGCTGAGTGCACATGAGGATATGAAGAGGACCAACCAAGAGCCGAAGAGGAAAGAACCGAAGACAATTCGGAGTTTATTTGGATGTTGCATGTTGATGGTGCTTCGAATGCCAATGGTTGTGGGGCAGGTTTAATTCTTGCTGGACCAAATGGACAGGTTATTGAATATGCTCTTCGATTTTCTTTTCAAACATCAAATAATCAGGCAGAGTATGAAGCACTCATTGCCAGACTTAGAATCTCCCAGAAGCTGGAGATCAAAAGGGTCAAAGTTTTTTCGGATTCACAGTTGGTGGTGAATTAAGTGAAAGGTGATTTTGAAGCTCGAAATCCAAATATGATCCAGTACCTAGAAAAGGTCCGAAGCCTAGCATCTGGGTTGGAATATTTTGATATTGTTCATGTGCCAAGAACAGAGAATTCTCGGGCAGATGCTCTTTCAAGACTCGCAACCACTGCACCAGATTTTTTTGGGAGGACATATGTGGAATATCTTGAAGACCCTAGCATATCAAAATCCCCAGCTGAAATATGTCAGGTTGAACAGGAACCTTCATGGATGGATCCGATTATCAAATTCTTAAAAGACGGTATCTTGCCCGAAGACAAACTCGAAGCTAAACGGCTTCGGTGGACGACCTCTCAATATGTCATCTTGGATGAAGCATTGTATAAGAGGTCTTTTACACAACCTTTGTTGAATGTTTAGGTCTATCCGATATAGATTACGCACTCAGAGAAGTGCATGAAGAAATATGTGGAGATCATTTGGGAGGCAGATCTTTGGCATACAAAATAATCCGTCAAGGTTACTATTGACCAACTATCCAGAAGGATTCTGTGGAATTTGTTCGAAAATGTGATCATTGTCAGAGATATGCCAATGTACAAAGACGGCCTGCTAATCAATTAACTCCGTTAACAGTGCCCTAGCCTTTCGCACAATGGGGAATAGACATTCTTGATCCGTTTCCTCCGGCTTCTGGGCAACGGAAGTTCCTTATAATGGCTATTGATTACTTTACAAAATGGGTTGAGACTGAAGCGTTGGCACAGATTACTGAAGCAAAAGTTGAAACTTTTGTGAGGAATTTCATCATCTTCCATTTCGGAATTCCCTATTCTATAATAACTGACAATGGAAGACAGTTTGACAATCCGAGATTCAAGAGCTTCTGCACTCAATATCATATTCTTCATAAGCTTACTTCAGTAGCACATCCTCAGTATAATGGAGAAGCTGAAGTGACAAACAGGACTATTCTTCATGACCTTAAAACCCGATTAAATGATGCTAAGGGTTCATGGGCTGATGAGTTAAATTCAGTTCTTTGGGCATATCGAACTATTCCTAGAACAGCCACCGGTGAATCTCCATTTCATCTTTCTTATGGTACTGAAGCAATCATTCCTATAGAGGTCTCTTTGCACTCTCTTCGGATTGATCATTATGAGGAACCCAAAAATTCTGAACGCCAAAAAGTTGACCTGGATCTACTGCAAGGCACACGACTTCAGGCACAGTTAAGAATGGCTGCATATCAACAGAAAATGGTGAGATACTACAACTCTCGCGTAAAAGAACGAACCTTTCTTCTTGAAGATTTAGTTTTACGGAGATCGAAAGTATCCAAACCAACTGAGCAAGGTAAACTTTCTTCTACATGGGAAGGGCCATACTGGATTAAAAAGGTTCTTCGACCCGAAACTTACCGGTTGGAAACTTTGGAAGGTGTTCTATTACCTTGACCATGGAATGTACAAAATCTCCATAAATATTATCAATAAAAGTTTCATTCAAGGTCGTCAATACATGTTTAATCTGCCTATCTTCATTCTATTTCTTAAAGGCATTATAATGATCTCTGTGGTCTACTATATGAAATGCCGAGGTAAGCATACCTAACCTATCTTATTTTTCTTAAAGGCATGAGGATGATCTCCGGATCTACATCATAAAGTGCCGAGTTGAGCTCAAAACAGTCCATCTTAAAAAAAAAGGTATGAGGATGATCTCCAGATCTACTTCACAAAGTGCCGAGTTGGGCTCAAAACAGTTCATCTTAAAAAAAAAGGCATGAGGATGATCTTTGAATCTACCTCACAAAGTACCGAGTTGGGCTTAAAACAGTCCATCTTAATAAAAAAGGCATGAGGATGATCTCCGGATCTACCTCACGAAGTGCCGAGGTGGGCATGATCAGCCTGTCTTAGTCCCAATGCAAAAAGGCATGAGGATGATCTCGGGATCTACCTCACCAAATGTCGAGGTAGGCCCGATCAGCCTATCTTAATTCTCAAATAACTCAAGGTATTCTTTTATTCTAAGTCCGAAGACTTAGCATATTTTCAAGTCCAAAGACTTGACTTATATCTGGAATTCTTTTATCCTAAGTCCGAAGACTTAGTGTATTTTCAAGTTCAAAGACTTGATTATTATCTGAAATTCTTTTATCCTAAGTTCGAAGACTTAGTATATTTTCAAGTCCAAAGACTTGATTATTATCTGGAATTCTTTTATCCTAATTCCGAAGACTTAGTGTATTTTCAAGTCCAAAGACTTGATTATTATATAAAACTCTTTTATCTTAAGTCCGAAGACTTGGTGTATTTTCAAGTCCGAAGACTTGATTATTATCTGGAATTCTTTTATCCTAAGTCCAAAGACTTGGTGTATTTTCAAGTCCGAAGACTTGATTATTATCTGAAATTCTTTTATCCTAAGTTCGAAGACTTAGTATATTTTCAAGTCCGAAAACTTGATTTATATATGGATTTCTTTTATCCTAAGTCTGAAGACTTGATTCTTATATGGTATTCTTTATCCTAAGTCCGTAGGCTTAGTGAAAATTTGAATCCGAAGACTTGGTTATTATCTAGTATTCTTTTGTCCCAAATCCAAAGAACTTATATTTTCCAGGTCCGAAGACTCGGTATTATGTATCTCAGAATTCTTAATTATACAAAAACTTCATACTTAAAAAATTTCTATCCAGCCACATGCAATTGAAAATTCCAAAAGGAGTTTTTCATTGATGACAATTTTCTTACATCCCAAAAAGAGGAGAAAAAGAAAAGTTACAAGTCTTCTATTGGAGCCTCATCGGTAAGATCAATAGGACCCGCCACCTCTTCGATCATTGTTGGTGCTTCAGAGTCCTTTGGGGGTTCAAGCACAGTTGGACTTTCAAGATCAAACAGTTGAATACTTGAAATATTCAAGTCTGGGTAGAGTTTTTGCACCTCCTCAACTCCATCGTTGAAGCCTCCTTGATAACTATGAGTCCCTGCATCAATCATTTCGGCTTCAAAGGCTGGAGATGCTTAGTAATTCTCTATTGCTTTCCTTAGTTGATCTTTCAAAGATCGGATTTCTTCGATAGCCTCTTCTTTTCTTTTGGAAGCCTCTTCGGAAAGTTCGTTAGCTTTCTTAAGTGAGGCTTCCAAGGACCGAATCTTGGCTTTCCTCTTCTTGGACTTCGCCTCTTGTTCAGAACGCTCTGATCGGATTTTTTCTATTTCGGCTTTCAGATTCTGAACCGAAGCATCACTCTAGGCGAGCTTCTCCTCCATAGCGTGCTTTTGCTCTTCAACTATAGCCTTCTTGGCTTTGGCTGTTTTTACTTTTTCTTTCATTTTTCTATAAGTTATTCTGAAGTCGAAGATGCTTTCCTCCATATGAGTGATATCGTGCATCATCTGCAATAACAAGCTGAAAACTTAGTAGTTTTAGACCTAAGTTTGACAGGGCAAGTAGATGTTTATCTTCAGTGCAGATGAGAACACTGAATCAGAAATCTCTTCAATACACTGGGACTTAACTTTGTCCCAATCTTTCGGAAGAAGAGTGCGCTTCATCAGTTCTCTTGCTAATTCGGGATTCTCCAAGCCCTCTTGGTCCGAGAAGATAGTAAAATCTACATTACATCCCCCCTCTGAAGTAGCGTTCCACCTAGGATCTTCTTCGGATCGGTACTTTGACCTTTCCTGACTTTTATCTTTCGGAGGGGCGATCACAAATTCCTTATTGAAAGCCATGTCACGCTGATCCGTAGTTGGCATCGATCAAGGACTCCTCGGAGGGGGCATCCTCGGAGATGGGCAAGGTCAGATGGAATTGGAGAAGCAGAAGGAACATCTTCATCTGATGAGGGCCTCATCGGAGGTGCGTTGGAACCCTCCTCAGCCCTTCTCTTTTTCCTAACTTCGGTCGTTGAGGGAGCAGCCACTGCTCTCTTCCTGGAAGCCTGCCAAACTTTTTCGAGCTGTGGCTTCATTTTCTTACTTGCAATCAAGAACAAGAATTCCGTCATATACATATACATGGAGAAAGGAAGCAAGAAAGGTTCGGAGACCGCTAATTCTATACCTAATGTCGGGACTTCGCTGATATGGGCACGATGAAGGTTTTCTTCTTTCAGCAATTCTTTAAGAGAAGGGATTTCTGGCTCCGATAAGGTCTCGAAGTCTTTGGCATCGGCTTTCAGGACTCTCTTACCGGCATTTGCATCCAAACGCGGAGTTCTCCATTCGGTATTGAATCCCCAATGGGGGTAATATACAAAAAAGAAGGACAGTTTCCACCCATGTATTGCAATGGGAGTCCCTTTTAGTAGTCTTCGGCCTGGCCGAGGACCTATGACCCACCACCCTTTTCCGTGAAAGTCTCTTTTCAACATAAACAAAGAGATGAATAGAGATGTCTTCAGCTCTATTTTTCTAAGTTTGCAAAGAACTATGAACCCGCAAATGTTCCTAAAATTATTGGGGGTCAATTGAGTCGGGACTATTTGATAGAGGTTGAAATTTTTTGTGAAGAAAGGATGAAGTGGAAGCCAAAGACCAGCCTTGAAGTGGTCTTCATATATAGCGATGGAGTGCATTGGAGGTTTATCTACCTTTTCTTCGAGTTCTGGAAGAATCATATGGAAAGTCCGTGGGATATGGTAACATTGCTTAACTTCTTCTATTCTAGCAAGGGAAAAAGAACTTCTAACGGAATCCGGTGATCATTCCGGGCTCCTTTTCCTACCAGAACCCTTTCTCTCACTGGTTTCACCTCCTAACGGATTCCTACCAGCCCCACCTTCCGGTGAGTTCCTGCCGGTTTCCCTTTTCGGCGGTTTCCTATTGCTTTCACCTCCCGGTGAGCCTTTGCTAGAACTAAAAGAAAGGTTCCTAGAGATTTCTGACATTCTGAAGAAGGAAGCAGAAGGAGGGAAGAAGGACCTCTAACCTGTGAAAAAATAAAAATGGTGGACCGCGAGGGAAGATGACGGACTACAAGGAAAGACAACATATTGCAAGGAAAACTGGGATTCCAAGGGCACAAGCACGAAGAAAAGTTTTTTCTCTCAAGTTCTCTCCCCTTTTATAGGTGAAGGTAATGGATCTTCGAGGCGGTTCGGAGATCTGAATGATTATGCACCGTATCGACGGTTTCGATCGTGGGTACGGCCTTCTAGAAAATTCATTAATGAGACAAGTTGTTGCAATCTGTGTGAAACCCCGTTATTGGCTGAGATTACGCCAACAAAGCTATCATGCTCCGGATGACTGCCACGTGTCCGATCCCAATCAAATAAAAATCTCTTTCTTGAGAATTTTCTAAGACTTTTTCGGAATCGAGGCATTTCTTTTGAGGCAACCCATGATGGGATGACACGTGTCTTCGCCACGTTTTATCGCTCCACCAGGCAGTTATGGCGAAAGACGTGTCATGACTCAGTGCCATCATTACCTGACAGTTATCACTAGAAGATAAATTTAAAGTACTCCCATTCTTCGAAACTTAATCATTTCGAACTTGGGAGTGGAGGATAGCTGTTATGATATCCCAATTTTTATTTCAATAATATTAATTATTGGACCGCTTTCTGGACCAGTTTTAATTTTTATTTTGGTTTATTGGTCAAATCAGTTGGCAAAGGGTCTTCGGCTTCGTATTATTATTTTGGTTCGAAGACCATGCTTAATATCTTTAGCTTTATCTGTCCTGAAGGATATTATTAACTCTGGGTCTTCGTCTTCGTATTATTATCTCAGTCCGAAGACGATATTTAATGTCTTCGGTTTCGTATTATTATCTCGGTCCGAAGACCATGCTTAATATTTATGGCCTTATTTCCGTTCTGGAAGATATTATTAACTATGGGTCTTCGACTTTGTACACCCACCTTGATCCGAAGACTATATCTAATATCTATGGTTTCGTATCTATGATTGAGGAGATAAGTTTGTTTACTGTCTTCGGCTTCGTACATCCACCTTGATCCGAAGACTTAGCCTAACACCCTTATCTATGGCTCTAAGCCAGGTTTATTTACTCCATTATCCTCGGCTTCGTACAATTACCTTGATCCGAAGACCTGACCTCCCAGGCGAATATCTTCGGCTTTATTCCCTCAATATGATCCGGAGACTGTAAGTATTTATTTTTGTTACTTCCAAAAGAATCCGGAGTGTGAAGCTAACATTCCCTTCAGGAGCGCTACTAAAGAGAATGTAAAGCTCACTTCGGATCCATGCTTAAAGAAAAGATTCTGGAGCATGTGGGTTTCTTGGACAAACAGTTAAAATCTGTTTGGATTGTTGCAACCACCCACATGGTCCGAAACCTCAGATTGAACAAACCCCGAGTGTAACGACTTTTCCGACAGCCACTACTTACAGTTATGAAGTGGTTACGTTCGTCAACCTCCATAACTGTAAGTAGTTACGTTGGAGCCTATAAATACTGGTAAGAGGGGACACCCAAGGGAATCCTTCTGCTCTCTTTCTCCTGGCATTTGCGAATTTCTCTTTTCCTCCTTGCTTTCAAAACTCTCCATTCTACTGTTGCCTGAGTTCTTTCTGACTTAGGCACGGAGTGTCCCCCGCCGGAAAATCTCCGGTCAGGGACTTCTTTTGCATGTATCTGTCGACGGCGATCCGGCGGAAGAACCACTCCATCCGGTTAACAAAGGTTCAGCATCAACACGCGGGTTATCAATAATATAGATTACTAGTAATATATATTACATATAATGTGGATTATTATATTTTATATATGCAGGTAACGTTACATAATATAAAATTAAATTTCTAAACTACCCATAAATTCAATCTATATTTTATTTTATAATAATATAATTTTTTATATTTTTATCTAATTATTAAAAATATAATTTTATATTTTATATTAAAAATAAAAAATATATTAAAAAATAAAAAATCGTATTGTGCCTTTCCTTCTCTTTTCTCGATTGTACTTGGCCAGCACACCCAATGACAAAGAATAACCTCCTAGTAATGACTTCCTCGACCTTGCGAGCCTTGATGATGGCAACCCACTCTCTCATAAGCTCGGGCAATGGCTTTCCCTCGTCGCGAGGTTCAATGATGGCATCCCATCTCTTGTGAGCCTCGATGAACATGACCCCCTCCCCAACAAGTCCCGGTGATGGTGACTCCCTCCCCAATCTTTGTGACAATGACCTCCTCCCCACGAGCCCTAATGATAGCAATCTCCTCCCCAATCCCCATGAGCCTCCTGCGCCTTCGCTGTCAGCTCCTCTTAATCGATTGACTGGTAGTGAGGGGGCCGAAGGATGGTTGACGGGCGACGAGGGGGAAGACGTTGACGAGCGTTGGAGGGGTTGCCAAGAGAGGCACGAAAGGAAGAGGAAGGGAGAAGGGGAGGTAATATTATCCAAAAGATTAGCTAGAAAGGTGGTAATCTGGATTGCTATCATTTTTAAAAGTAATCCAAATTGCTTCATAGGAGATAATTTAGATTACTTGATAATCTATGTTTTCATTAAAAAAGTCTTATCAAATGCCCAATGTGATGGGGTCCATTTAAATTACCAACAATGTAAATAGATTGCTAGCTATCAAATGCAACCTTATATTTTTTATCATTAATAAAAAAATTATTTTAATAATTTATAAAAAAAATATTTAGTATATAATATGAAAGAATAAATAAATGTTGCAATAAAACTTATCTCCATATTTGAGATGCAATTCAACGATGGAGTATAATATAAAATAAAGATTTAAGCACCATTGACAAATATCATAATAACCTAAGATATAAAAACCATTTATTAAAATAATACAACTCTACATGTGTAGCCAATGCCATGAAAGTTTTCATATAAATAAAATAATTATAAAATAAACCTTTAATCTCTATATCCAAGTAAAATTCAAAATTTATTAAGATTTTGATAAAATATATAATAAAGATAAGAAACATTCACTACCGATCTAAAAAAATAGATCGCGTTGTAACTCGTTTCTAATCTTACCACCGGGTATAAGTAGCATAGATAAAACTCTATTTACTGACTCTTCCGAAAAAAATTTGTGCAAGAATAAGTTGGTTCCACCTTCTTTCTTTTTTATTTTTTTTTTCATTAGATATAACAAAAAAATTAATAAAAAGTATTTTTAATTACCATAATATCAATCAAAATTGGTCATAATTGTTAGTGTTGGAGAGAACAACCACGAATCCTAAAGTATATTTAAGGTGCACCATCCCCTGTACACCGTCTGATGTTTAATCAACCGTCTTTCAACTATATTTAGCAAATTTTAAATATAAAATATAGTAAATAATTTCAATTTTGATTCTACTTTGATACAGAAAGTTTGCCTGGTTCGGGTATCAGCCAGAGTGTGACAATGATAGTTTGGGTTTGGTTGCCTGTTGATGGAGTTTTGGAAGCCAAAGAAATTAATGGAGAAAGCATCGGATGATAATAAACCTATCATTATATGGATGATTTTATGGTTCATTGCTGGAAAATGGGATTTGCAAGGCTTTGGGTGGAGCTTAACTCCTCGAAATCCTTGAAGTTGGGGATTTTTATTGAAGGGCACAAGGAGATTTTTGGCAATCTTTTTGTTCATGAAAATATGCAGACCATCTACTACCAGTGTAGCAAGCTAGGTCATGTTGTCGACAACTACACGCTTCACTAAAAAGAGTCGAAGATTGAGGGACGATCCTTGTAGCTAGAGAATTTTTGCCCTTCCTCTCTGGCCGAGGATGGAGGTACGATGGCTAGCAAGTCATTGACGACACTCATTCGACCGTAGCTCAAACTATAGGCTTCCACTTCGAGGACCCGGTAGACTCATCCAACTAGGGTTCCATTCAAAACAAGGAATGAGACTTAGTCTGACCTAGACTCGTCAGGTTTGAGCTTATCCCCTGCATGTCTGGGCTCACCTAGGTTGAGATGAAGCTGGCCCGGCTTGCCACCCTACTCCGACGGGTGATAGAAGCCAACCAAATTTATCCCGAGCGAAGAATTAGAACGACCGGGTTACCATAGCAGTGGTTAGAATATTTTTTTTAAAAAATATATAGAATGTCCTTTTTGCAGTTATATTCCAAATCAAGATCGAATTTTATTACATTTTCATTTTGTCATAATAAACTAACGGACCAGATCAACGGGCTTATTCTCCAAGGACCAAGAGCTCCTCCACCCTTCCAATGGTTTGATGGACGGTGGATGGGGTCCGGCTCAGCAATTTATCGCGGTCGCGTTTAATGTCGGTCGCAGCATGTGGGGACGTAAACCGGTCCCGGCTTGCTCTGAGCTTTTCGGCCTCTTATCCCCCCATCTCTCGACAAGCCCGAGTTTTCTTGTTAGGGTTCCACTTCGGCGCCTCTCGTCCTCGCATTTTAACGGCGCCGGCGACAGCCGTGGTCGATCCGGATTCCGGACCGCCTCGCTCCCCAATTTCTTCGTCCATCCTCTACTTCCCTAATTCTTGTCAGATTCTTCTTGACCCTGGGGAGCGATGTTCGGCGCCATACTCCCCCTCCCCGCCCCGCCGTCCGACGGCAATCTCGGCCCCCTCCCACCTGCCCAACTCCCCGACGAGAACAACGATGACAACAAAGCCAAAGAAGACCAACCCGCCGCCCCTCTTGTGCCGGCGGTGGCGACCCACACGAGGACCATCGGCATCATCCACCCTCCCCCCGACATCCGGATGATCATCGAGAAGACGGCCATTTTCGTCGCCAAGAACGGCCCCGAGTTCGAGAAGCGCATCCTCGCCAACAACGCCGGCAACGCCAAGTTCAACTTCCTCATTCCATCCGACCCCTACCACGCCTACTACCAGCACCGCGTCTCCGAATTCCGCTCCCAGATCCAATCCTCCCAACCCCCAGCCTCCGGCGCCGATTCCTCCCAGCAGGAGCAGCAGCCGCCCGGTCCCCCCGATTCTTCCGCCCCGGCCGCGCCTTCTGGCGATGCCGCCGCCAAGCCCGACCCCGCCGCTCCGTTCCGCATCCCCCCTCGGAAGGTCCTCGAGCCGCCCGAGGCCGAGCAGTACACCGTCCGGCTCCCCGAGGGGATTACCGGGGAGGAGCTGGACATCATCAAGCTCACCGCCCAGTTCGTCGCCCGGAACGGGAAGGGCTTCTTGAATAATCTCTCGAATCGGGAGGCCACCAACCCGCAGTTCCACTTCCTGCGGCCGACCCACAGCATGTTCACCTTCTTCACCGCGCTCACGGACGCCTACTCCAAGGTGCTCATGCCGCCCAAGGGGGTCGCGGAGAAGCTGCGGAACGGGGTGACCGACATGACGACGGTGCTCGAGCGGTGCCTGCACCGCCTCGAGTGGGAGCGTTCCCAGGAGCAGGCGAGGCAGAAGGCCGAGGACGAGATCGAGCAGGAGAGGCTCCAGATGGCGATGATCGACTGGCATGATTTCGTCGTGGTGGAGACCATCGAGTTCGCCGACGACGAGGATGAGGAGCTTCCGATGCCGATGACACTGGAGGAGGTTATCAGGAGGAGCAAGATGTCATCTTTGGATGATCAAGTGCCGATCGAGACCGTCGAGCCAGGAAAGGAGGTGGAGATGGAGATGGACGAGGAGGAGGTCCAGCTTGTAGAAGAAGGCATGAGGGCCGCGAGACTGGATGAGAATGGCGAGGTTGAGAACAAGAGCAAAGCAGAGGCGGCGCCTGCGGATGAACCGGAGCCTCCGATGAGGATAGTAAAGAACTGGAAGCGGCCGGAGGAGAGGATCCCGGCGGAAAGAGACCCGACCAAGTTTGTCATCTCCCCGATCACCGGCGAGCTGATTCCGATCAATGAGATGGCCGAGCACATGCGAATCTCGCTCATAGATCCCAAGTACAAGGAGCAGAAGGAGAGGATGATGGCTAAGATCCGGGAGACGACCCTTGCTGCCGACGATGAGATCTCTAGGAACATCGTGGGGCTCGCACGAACCCGTCCTGATATCTTTGGGACCACGGAGGAAGAAGTCTCGAATGCTGTTAAGGCGGAGATCGCGAAGAAGAAAGATGAGCAGCCTAAGCAGGTCATATGGGATGGGCACTCCAGTAGCATTGGCCGCACTGCGACTCAAGCCTTGTCCCAGAGTCTTTCCGGCGAGGAACAAGCGGATGCTAACAATAATGATATCGAGAGGACTCTTCCAGGCCCTGCTGCTCCTCCTCCAAAGCCTGGTGTACCTTCAGTGCGTCCCCTCCCGCCACCGCCGGGATTGGTTCTGAATATTCCTCGTTTTCCTCCAAATGCAGCCCCTTATTCTGCAGCTGCTGCCAGTGGAGTTATGGTTGCCCCGCCGCCTAGGCCTGGAATTGTCCCAGTAATTCCATCCGTGAGGCCTCCTGGTCCACCAATGCCTATGACTTCAACCCAGCAGCCTGTTATGATGAACCGGCCACCAATGCCCCCGGCGATCTCGGTGAACCCACCTACTATTCCTGTACCACCACCCCCTGGATCGCAGTTCACTCCTTTGGTGGCTTCCCGACCATTTATGCCCATGCCACCTCCTAACATGCCAATGGTCCTGCCGCCCCCTTTTCCACAAGGGCTGCCACCACCACCTCCTCCCGAGGAAGCTCCTCCACCACTACCTGATGAGCCGGAGCCAAAGAGGCTAAGGACTGATGATGTCTCGCTCGTACCAGAGGATCAATTCCTTGCTCAGCATCCGGTAATGCCTCTAGGACCTTGCACATTTCCTGCTGTTATATGCTTCTTTTTTCTTCAAGATTTTAGTTATGTATTTATTTCAATCATTCAATGGATTAACTAATGATTGCAGGCTAAACAACTAATTCTACCTTTTACTTTTGTAGGGACCTGTTCGCATTTCGGTTTCTGTTCCCAATGTTGACGAAGGAAACTTGAAAGGCCAGCTGCTGGAGATCATGATCCGGTCTTTGTCCGAGACTGTTGGCAGTCTCAAGGAGAAGATTGCTGGAGAGATTCAACTTCCTGCTAATAAGCAGAAATTAAGCAGCCGGGCAGGATTTCTAAAAGACAATCTTACTCTTGCTTATTACAACATTGGTGCTGGAGAAACACTAACTCTTGCACTAAGGGAGCGTGGTGGAAGAAAGAAATGATCTCTCCATTTGTTGCATTGGAAGGTCACCATGGAATGACTCAGCCATTATGCTGCAGAATTAGTGGTACTTATTAGTTATGGGAATAGATGGGATTGTATGATGAGTATGCTTCAGAGTTCAGACTTTTGCTTTCAGGAGGTGGATATTTAAACTTACCTGTATGTTAGTAACTGATGAAATTCCCGATTGTTAGTGCAGATGTGCAATTTGTTGTGATCTTTTCTGCTGTGTTATTGCGGAACCCCATGTCTTCCTCCAGAGTGCAAGGTGGCCATGGCATTATCTATTTCTATTGGTGTACTTATGGTGTCCACTACCTTCATTTTTATCTCTTTCATAACTGGTGCATCTCTTGTGGATGTTTTACAACTATAAATGATGTTATGGGTCTATTGAATATTTTTGATGTCAATGCCTTGTCCTGTATAATTTCTTATCTACTGCATGGTTCAAAGGTTCTACGTTCGATAGGGGAGCTTCTAAAAGGTTGGTTATAGTATTCTGGGTGTTGCTTAGTTTTTATTATAAAGGTCGATGATGCTTCTTATACGTACAACGCCTTTTACACCATGTTCAGCAGTTCCCATTTAGGACCGAGTGGGTTACAGCTAAATGTTTTATGTGGTATACTTTTCTTTTCTTTTTAGGTTTGAACCTTTATATAAATTTATGTATAGAGTCTGCAGCATGCACACAGTTTCTGATGCCTTGCCCTGCAGTTTTAAGATTTCCTCGTATATGTTAGCTTCATGACCTAAGAAAATAGACTCATAATCTGATTATGGTTATGTGAGTTTGAGAGCCATTGTGAGAGCATTTTAAACTAGCTCTCAACCTAAAGGTGCCCATTCATGAAATAGTATCGGACTTTTGACCAAAGCAATTAGTGCAAGGAAGGTGCCTGTTATAAATCTTACAAGGCTGTTCAGAGGGAATGGGGACCTTGTTACTTTTTAAAGTTTAATTTCCATGCAAGCAGATGGGTGACCTCCAATTTGAAGTCTAGATGAAGAGGTGAGGAGATACCTTTTTATATGCAAACCAAGTTCATCTGCAAGGTGAATTACGAGCCACATTCAAATCTAAATCCAGTGTCTTCTGCCTTAAATATGGCTGTAGATTGTTTCTTCGAAATTTCATAATAAACTTCATACATCTGCTCTCTCTGAAAGAGTCGCAGATGCGAGTTATTATTATTGTCAATGGCCTTTCCTAAAATGCACTTTATAGCGCCAAGCTAGGAGGTGCATAATCAAATCATTTTTACAAAACAGAAGGGGCAAAAATATTTCTGAAGCAAGAACATGGCCAAGGCCTTTTGTCGGTGGGTAGTTTTACTAGCATCGGTGTGAAGAAATATGCTGCATAGTGCATACAACATTGTTTCAGAAGTAGGAATATTTAAACTTTCTTGGGCAATTGCAGTTTGATCTTGAATGTCCTGACATTAGCATATTAATATTCATCTAACCTAGGCAACCTCTTTTATGGAGATTATGACAAATGTCATGTGAACTAAAAAAAGTTGTTCTTGTATTTAGGAGTGAGGAAATCTTTGTAAGTTTGATCTGTATATTTTCTCTGGCCTGAAATGGCAGGGTTAGCATTTGATGTTGGTGATGGAGTCATGCATGTTTGTACCGTTCTGCATGGTCACTATTGGGAGCAGTATCAAATATTTCCGGTTGCAGGCAATGATGTTTTTGTTTTGCATCTTTGACAGGTACAAGACTATCTCTTCTTCATGTTTGCAAGGTCAGTACTACTCTGTTTCACACAGGTGCATGTGATTCCTGTTATGTTTCTGATATTTTTAGACTGATATTGTAAGTAGTTAATAAAAGTGTCTGACTGTACTGGATTGCTATTTCAGGAAGAAATATTTTCTTTCAAAATGAAACATTGTGAAATAATATTTGCTTTCTGAAACATTGGGAAATAATATTTGCTTTCTGTATCTTTGATAACTAATCTTGTACAACAACCCATTTTCCACTGACATACTTTCTTCTCTGTATCTTTGATGATCATCTTGTGTAACAACTCATTGTTTTATTTACATTTGCAACTTCATAAATATTTTTTTATTAACTATGGTCCCTTACCATGAAGCAATGCAATTCTTGTTCATGTTTAGGGGTGCGTTATAATTTGCTGAGCTCAAGTCTTTTGCTTCCCTCTTCATCAGTTGACTGGAGAAAAAAAAAAACAGTAAAATAATTTCTGTTATTTGGCTTATATTTAAACAAACCAGTTATAATGCATGTGCAGATGTGGCTACCATTAAAGATTTCAGATATAGGAAAAAGTTTACAGAAATTTTAGCATGTATGAGATGCTAATATGCCTTCCTCATGGAATTGTTTAAGATTTATTTGGTATATTGCATTCATATTTTGCATAAGCTTAAGTTTTGTCATGACAAACAAATAACAATGAAGTTGGATTTTTGAGAATCTGGGACACTTGTTATGCATAGAATCATTGACGTCCCAATTCAAGGATGGCTAAAACCTTGCAATGTTAAGATCCTTGCATGGTTAAAACCCTTGGGATGAATCTAATTAGGGGTGTCATGGGAATTGAAGTTTGGGAAGTCAACTGCTTTTATATAACGTTAGGATATATATTTTTTCAATTATCCTTTTTTTAAATTATGACTGCTGCTATTAACCGGTATGATGGTGTATTATAAATTGTAATGGCAATAGAAAATGAATATACAATAGATTTTTGTATAAATCAAACCTTTTTCACAGACAGATTTTAAAACAGTTATCAAATTACATGAAAGGGCATAGCTATGAATTCTATCGCAGTTAATTCGAAGGTTAAGACTGCTCGGCTAGCATGACCTCTAAGCCTACATGTTCGAGTCAAGCTTGGCTCAGCCTTAAACCATCTTAAGTCGCTGGAGTCATACCCAAGTTGTCATCTAGCTCACCTTGTTCCATACCATGGCTGCTTCATAGCTTTTAAATGAATCCAGCCCAGGCCTTGGACTATATAACTCAGCAATGATGGTGCAAAGTGCTGAGTTAACAAGCATCCTATGCGCCAGATGGGGTGGAAGCATGCATTTGGTGCCAAGTTTCCGTCAATTTTCCTTCAATTTTTTGTAAAGCTGCATTGCAGGATCATTTGTTGGGCTAATGGCTTTTGCAGACACACTAATTATAGTGCGATGCCACCCTCAAAGTTTCGACATGACATGATCAGTTCATAATATATTGTGACATATAATATTCTGCATGTTGCTGGGTTTAAGGTATTGTTCGATGAAATTTTACTGCTAGCCATTTTGCTGCTTTCATGTCACAACGTATCACCATGTAACCTATCGTTGCTATATGACATGACATGTGGATAACCGTTGGGTACTGCTTTGAAAGATGCACGGAGGACAAAGTATCCTTTGTATCTTGTGTTGTTGTTCCTGCTCTCATTAAAAACCCACACCATAAAAGCTATTTTAGGTTTAATCTGACAGCTCATTTCTGTATCCTTTTTTTAATCATCAGCTAAAAGGAAATTCTTTTGGCGTTTAAGATCGTAAAAAGCTGCAGAACTCTTATTTGAGCAAAACAAACCTTCTTCAATATATCGGTTGACTTTATCGTTGTTTTATTTTCAAG
This sequence comes from Areca catechu, assembly GCA_021397845.1. Taxonomy (NCBI): domain Eukaryota; kingdom Viridiplantae; phylum Streptophyta; class Magnoliopsida; order Arecales; family Arecaceae; genus Areca; species Areca catechu. The sequence continues at coordinate 19,906,227 of CM038040.1, forward strand.
AACTTTCTTTGATTGAATGCGGAACTCAGGTTGCGGTTTTCATAGTATTTGAACGCGAGGAGATGTGCTTGCCTGTCCTTATTTTTGTTTTGATTGTTGATAAGAGAGGTATTACCAAAGAATAAAAATACAAAAAAAAAAAAAAAAAAAAAGATCGATTCAATCATTAGTATGCAGCTTTCCCCAAAAAAATGAGATATATATTCAGAGTCTATTAGATCTTTTAACAATAACTCTTCCCTTACTATTAAGGGAGAATTTGTCTCCTTTTGGTTGGACTGGTCTGGGTTGATGGTGTTAGGATATTATTCTAAGAAATATTCTTGATTTGGACTAGGATATTGTTCGTGAAGAGCACATTAAAATTTGCAATCGGCCACATTAGAATTTTACGGTTGAAGGAAATTTTATTTTTTTGAATTTTAGGAAAAATACTAATGCCAATCTTTTAAAACCTATTTTTTATTTTTCTATAATATTTAATTCTTATTTTGATTTCAACTTTGATGGCAAACCATGTGTAGGGTGACATGGCCCTTCCCGTTCTTATCCATTTTAATTTTAATTTCGATTATAAATTAAATATATGGGATGATATGGCCATTCCACTTGTAGTTTATTTTAATTTTGATTTTGATCATAAATTAAATGTATCTGTTGATGCTAAATCCTCATCGACCGGATGGAATGGCTTGCCTATTGGTTCGCCATCGATGGGAGCCTGCAAAACAAATCTCTTGACAGGAATTTATTTGGTGGGGGACATTTCAATGCCAAGGTTAACAAGAATTTAGATGAATGGAGAACTTGAGAGCAGAATGTGATGGAAAGGAAGAAGGTGGCTTTGAAAGAGCTGGTTGGAAATTAGCTCTAACTTGCCAGTTGTCAGCTTACATCGAGTGTCCCCTCTTACCAATATTTATAGGCGCGACCGTAATTACTTATGGTTATGAGAGTTGTTAATGAAACTTTTTCATAACAATAATTAGTGGCGGTCAGAAAATTAGTTATCTCATGATTATCTAAGCCGGAGCTATTGATCACGTGGGTAGTTATAACAACCAGAACAATCTTTAATCATTTCGGGTTGAAGGATTGTTCTGGTGCTACATATGCACTCTTTTATAGGAGAATTCAAAGTGGGCTTAACTATCTCTTCGGATTGTATTCCTTGGAATGGTCTAAAGGGATGTTGGTTATATGCTTCGAGTTTATCCTTTATAAGTAAACTAAAAAATAAATGGTTACCGAAAGGATGAATCAACCAGTTTTAGAGGCATACTCTTCGGACTAAGCTAAAGACATGAAGCCGAAGAAATGATAGCAATATACCTTAGAGGCATACTCTTCGGACCAAGTTGGAGACATGAAGCCGAAAAAATGATAGCAATATACTTTAGAGGCATACTCTTCGGACAAAGTTGAAGACATGAAACCTATGGAATAATATACTTTAGAGGTATACTCTTCGGACCAAGCTAAAGATATGAAACCGAAGAAATGATAGCAATATATTTTAAAGGCATACTCTTCGGACCAAGCTGATAAACTAAAAATTAAAATTGGCTCGTTGATGGACCGGTAAAAATTTAAATTAAATTGAATTATCATAATAGTACCCAAATGTAGATATCCTGGCCACTAAAAGTCTTAATTATTGTGAAATTTTAATTTATTTTATTGACAACTTGGGACGAGCCTTTTCCTTGAGGCAACTTGTTTTACACATACGTGTACTTAGAAATATATTTTATTTGTTTAAACTATATAATTTCTCTTGCTATTTTGGATGCTGAGAAGAGGGCATTAACTTTGCCCTTCATTGTTGCCTTACATTTCTGCATTCATCCACTTCTTGTCACTGGCCTCTTAGCATCATGCCAGAAGGGAGGGCCACTTCCAGCAGCTTCAACTTTGAAGTTTCCATTCTTTCAATGCCTAAAATTAAAGTAACTTTTTGTATAACTACAGAGATTACTGAACGTTATTCTTCCTAATCTTTGTAAGTCATTCTAGCAATAATTATCAAACAAACCATAATTATTCATGAGGTACTTAGTAGTATGGTCGCAAATTTGGTTTTCAGGAATAATTAGACAAGACTGATATGTTTGAATTTCAGAAAAAATATCTAGCTACTTTGAAATTAATCAAAAAAAATAAAAAAAATCATATATATATATATATATATATATATATATTAGGATATGATATATTTAATTTATTTGTGTTGGATCGATTAGAAATGAACTTGATTGATCAAGTAACAGATCAATGCCAAAGAGGCACAAGACCGATCAATGCTCAAGAGGCACAAGACCGATCAATGCCAAAGAAGTGCAAAGCTGATCAATGTTCAAGAGACACAAAGCCGATCAATATCCAAGGAGCACAAGACCGATCAATGCCCAAGAGACACAGGATGATCGATAATTCTGGTGTTATATTAACCAATCTGATAAATTGGTCAAAGAAGGTAAACAATGAGGACTATCATGGATAACGATCAATGCACGTGCTAATCCACTAACGAACTAACCGTTTACAGTTTTCTTAGCTGGATTCGGTTAGGATCATAGCCTATAAATACCGGTGAGTAAGGGGCTTCCGGAGGGAAGTCCAAAAGTTCAAAAAATAAAGGAACTATCGCACACACCCATAGCTCAAATTTTCTCTTAGATCTTATCTGTTTGCTCTGGGTACTGTGACTGACTTGAGTGTCGGAGTGTCCCCTAACCGGAACTTTCCCGGTGAGAGGACTTGTTTGCAGGATTGGAGGAAGAACAATCCGGTGATCAAAGGCACTCATCATACAATGAAGAGGAGCTAGATCAATTGGCTAAAATCATCTCCAACGAATCCGATTCAAGCTTGGGCATCACAGTAACCTGGACACAATATATTGGCGCACCAGGAAGGGGCTCGACATAAGAGTTTTCAGAAATCTGAAGGGAAAGATGGTGAAAGGTAGAATGCGAAATTTTCCTGTTGAAGAGGTTCATCATTCTCCGAGAGAGAATGATCCTATCTTGGATGGAGTTGATGTTGCTCCTGCTGATAATTTGGATCAAGGGCAACCGGGTATTCTCTTTAATAAAATGGAGGTACTCACTGCGGTGGTCCAGAATCTCCAAGAAATGGCTGCAAGTGGACCGCCACGACCCGTTGCTTTAAGAAGCAGCCGGCGATCTTCTCTTCATGTGAGCAGATGCCCGGGTCCAAGTCGACGTTCACCTTGTCAACATTCTTCAAGGCGACACTCTCCCCTGAAATGATATCATCAATCTCACAATCATGCGGAAAGATGGGACAAGGGGAAGTGCCTTCGATCTTACTCAAGCTCTTCCAGCGAATCAACCCTTGAAAGTGCTCAACAAACTCTAGACGCTGGAAGAATTGATCATTTTGTAAGAAAATTTAGAAAGTTGGAACTGCAAATCGCCAGGCTTGGTGAACAAAGGAAGATGGAAGATGTGATTTCTACCTATGATATCATGCCTCCTTTCTCCAAGAAGATAATGGAGGAAAAGATTTCTCGTCACTTTAAAATTCCTCAAATAGAGCCATACGATGGATCGGCTGATCCTCTCGACCATTTGGGCAGTTTTAAAGCCCACATGCTAATCCAAAGAGCTTCGGATGCACTTCACTGCCTTGCTTTCTTAGCGACTCTTAAAAAGGCAGCAAGAATGTGGTACTCTAGCCTCCAACCAGGCACCGTTCATTCTTTCGGGTAGTTGGAAAGGCTATTCATTTCTCATTTCAGAACAAGTAGAAGGATGCCAAGAAACTCTAATAGTCTTTTCTTTATTTAGCAACAAGAAGGAGATACTTTAAGAGATTATGTGGCAAGATTCAATTATGCTACGTTGAAGATCCCAGATCTCAATGAGCATGTGGCATTGTCTGCCATAAAAAAGGGACTGCGAGCCTCCAGGTTCACATTCTCTTTAGATAAAAAATTTTCAGTTAGCTATTCGGAATGTTGGCCCATGCCCAAAAATATGCTCAAGTCGAAGAACAAGCCTTGAGCCGATGCCAAGTAGAAAGAAAATCGGCACCGACCAAGAAGAATATCAAGGATGATGGGCTCCGATCCCCTTGAGTCTGACCAATTCAACGGCAAGCTCAAAAGCCCAAAAACTCGATCGGCAGAAGCTATGCCAACAAGTTTGATGCCTACACTCCCTTGACTCTTCTAAGAGAAAAAATACTGATGAAAATAGAAAAAGAAAATTTCTTTCAAAGGCCAAGGCCAATGCGAGCTCCATCCACTATGCACAATAGAGCTAAATATTGTCAATTCCACCACGATCATGGACACACTACAGAAGAGTGTATCCAATTCAAGGATGAAATTGAAGATCTTATCAAACACGATTACTTGGACAAGTATGTTCATAATCAAAATTAGAATCGACCGATTGAAGCAACGGCACCCAGGCCGATGGCCCCAAGAATGATTATCGATGGCACGGAGCTATCCAATCAACAACCAACCGACGGAATGGTCGGAATGATCCACCACCAATCATGTTATGAAGATGGCAGAACTTCGAAAAGATTCCGAAGAAGCATTAGCTTCTCTGATGATGATCTACAAAGAATTTAAATGCCACATGATGACCCTGTAGTGATTTCCACAATAATTGCAAATTATGATGTACGCCGAATCTTGATTGATAATGGAAGTTCCACTGAGATTTTGCTTTATGATGCATTTGCTAAAATGAACTTACCTTTTGACAAGTTATGAAGAACTCGTACGTCGTTAACTGGATTTGGTGGAAATTCCATAGGAGTAGAAGGAGAAATAGAGCTTCCCATGACCCTCGGAATAGTACCAAAATAGAAAACTCTCCATCTCACCTTTATGGTTATTCGAAAGTCTTCTACGTATAATGCCATCTTAGGGCAACCCGTCCTGAACAAATCTCAAGCCATCGTATCACTTATCACCTGTTGGTGAGATTCCTGATCCAAAATGGGATCAGAGAAGTAAAAGGAGATCAACAGATGGCTCGTTAATGTTTAATGATTCAGAACCAACAATACGTTGGCAGATTAACTTCGGAGCAATAGATCCACGTGATTAGATTGAAGGAACGGGCGCTCCAGTAGAAAGAACCATCTCTGCACCTTTGATAAGAGACGATCCGACCAAGACTGTTCAAATTGGAAGCTCACTTAATGAAGATCAAAGAAAAGAATTGATCGACTTCTTGCAAAAGAATGCTAATATATTTGCATGGACGGCTGCCGATATGTTGGAGATTCCCCCAGAAGTGATCACGCATGAACTTAAAGTGGATCCACTAAGTTGGCCAGTCCATCAAAAGAAGAGAAATTTTGCCCCAGAGAGGCAAAAAGTCATCAATAAGGGGTAGCCAAGTTACTTGACATCGGGTTCATTAGAGAAGTTCACTATCCCAATTGGCTTGCCAACGTAGTGATGGTAAGGAAAGCCAATGGAAAGTAAAGGATATGCATAGATTACGCAGATCTTAATAAAACATGTCTTAAAGACAGTTTTTCCTTGTCCAAAATCGATCAACTTGTTGATGCTACAGCAGGACATAAGTTCTTGAGTTTTATGGATGTATTTTCTGGGTATAATCAGATACGAATGAGTATAGAAGATGAGGAAAAGACATCCTTTGTTACGGACCGGGGTATATATTGTTATAAGGTAATGCCTTTTGGTCTTAAAAATGCCGGAGCCACATATCAGATATTGGTGAACAAGATCTTTGAAGATCAGATTGGTAGGACCATGGAAGTGTATGGAGATGACATGATCATCAAAAATAATCAGGTCGATGATCATATTAAAGATCTATAGAGAGCCTTCGATACTTTACGAAGACATCGCATGAAATTAAATCCCACTAAGTGTGTTTTTGGTGTGACCTCCGGAAAGTTCTTGAACTTCATGGTTACAAAGCGAGGGATTGAAGCTAATCCAAAAAAGATCCGAGCCATATTAGACATGAGGCATCTTGTTAGCAAAATGGAGATTCAACAATTGACTGGACGAATTGCTTCGTTAAGTCAATTTATTTATCGTTTGGCCGAAAGGTGCTTGCCATTCTTTAAAGCCTTGCGCCACTCTAAAGAATTTGATTGGTCAGACAACTGTCAGTAAGCATTTGAGGAGCTTAAAAAGTATCTGATGAGTCCGATCTTGTTATCTAAGCCAGAAGAAGGGGAAAGTCTATATCTCTACTTGGCTACATTCGATAAAGCAATTAGTTCAGTATTGGTAAGGAAAGAATTCAATGGGTCATACAAACCCATCTATTACATCAGCAAGGTTTTTTACGATTCTGAGACAAGATATCCAAAACTCCAAAAAATTGTTTACACTTTGATGATATCAGCAAAGCGTCTCAGACCATACTTCCAATCTCGTCTGATCATCATATTAACTAATCAGCCTTTAAAGACTATTTTACAATATCCTGATACTTCTAGCCAAATGGCAAAGTGGGTTATAAAGCTGAGTGAATATGATATTACTTATCAACCTCGCTCTGCAATGAAAGCCCAGGTGTTTGCTGACTTCATAGCCGAGTATACTTGGAATAACAATGAAGACGAAGCTCAAGCATCCGTTGAAGCAGAGAAGACTGATCTTCCTTGGATTCTCCATGTGGATGAAGCTTCAAATTTTTCAGGTTGTGGAGCTGGATTGATTTTGTTTAGTCCAAGTGGAGATGTCATAGAATATGCTCTCCGATTCTTCTTTAGAACTTTGAATAACCAAGCTGAATATGAGACTCTTCTGGTTGGATTGAGAATTGCAAAATAACTAAATATTCGAAAATTGAAAGTACTATCTGATTCTCAGTTAATCGTCAATCAGGTAAAATGAGACTTCGAAGTTCGTGATGCAACCTTGGCCCTATATTTAGAAAAAGTTCAAGAGCTTGGAGCCTTGTTTGATTATTGGGACATCATCCATGTTCCTAGAGCTGAAAATTTTCAAGCTGATTCATTATCTCGATTAGCCACTTCGACATATGATTCAATGGGTCAGATTTTCGTAGAACACTTGGAAGTTCCCAATATCTCTGAGGATAATCAAGAAAGGGTTCTTCAGATTGAACCAGAACTAAACTGGATGAGCCTTATAATCGAGTATTTAACTGAAGGAGTTCTACCAGAAAATAATATGGAAGCTAAGCTACTTCGCAAGGCTGCTTCTCAAACATCATCTTGGATGGTTCATTATACAAAAAGTCGTTCTCTCAGCCACTACTGAAATGCTTGTCTCCTTCAGATGCTGAGTATGCTCTAAAGGAAGTTCATGAAGGCATATGCGGGGACCATTTGGGAGGCAGATCACTAGCCTATAAAATCATAAGACAAGGATATTATTGGCCGACTATACAGAAGGACGCAATGGATTTTGTAAGAAAATGTGATCCATGTTAAAAGTATGCAAATATACAAAGACGTCCTGCCAATCAGTTGACATAATTAACTGTTTCATGGCCATTTACTCAGTGGAGGATGGATATTCTTGGTCCATTTCTCCCGATCTCTGGACAACAAAAATTTTTGATCATAGCTATCGACTATTTTACCAAGTGGGTAGAAGCCGAGCCTTTAGCCCAAATTACTGAAACTAAAGTTGAGTCATTCGTTAGAAATGCTATCATATATAGATTTGGGATTCCGCACACCATCACTATTGATAATGGAAGGCAGTTCGATAATAAAAAAATTAGTGATTTTTGCTCTCGATTCCACATTCTTCACAAGTTAACTTTCATCGGACACCCACAAGCTAATGGAGAGGTGGAGGTAACCAATAGGACCATCCTTCATGGATTGAAGACCCGATTGAATAAAGTTAAAGGACTTTGGGCCGATGAACTCAATTTCGTCCTTTGGGCTTATCGCACATCTCCTCGATCCACTACGGGGGAATCTCTGTTCAACCTCACTTATGGAAGCGAAGCCATGTTGCCCATAGAAATTATTCTTCGTTCTAGGAGAACAGACTGCTTAGAGGGGTCGAGTAATGCCAACCAAAGAAGAGTTGATTTAGATATGCTTGAAAGCTCCAGGTTACAAGTACAATTAAGAACGACAGTATATCAATAAAGGGTTGCTCGATATTACAATTCAAGAGTCAAAGCTCGAGTCTTTCGGCCAGGAGATATTGTACTGTATAAAATGATGATATCCCGACTGACTGATCAGGGCAAACTTGCCCCAAATTGGGAAGGTCCCTATCGTGTCGTTGAAGTTGTGTGACCTGAGACTTATCGAATTGAAAGCCTAGATGGCTATCAAATGACTCGACCTTGGAATGTAGAAATCTTCGTAAGTATCATCAATAAAGAGATTTCCTCTTTTCCATTTTCCTATCTGAAGAAAAATATTGAGTTGATACATCTTACAAATTATAAGGTTGGCCTGATATGCTAACCACAATCTGATAAATAGAATTGGTCTGACCCACCATCTCATCGATATATTAATATCATAATAATCAATCAATTAAAAGGTTGGCCTGATACGCTGACCACAATCCGACAAATAGAGTTGGTCTGACTCACCATCGTATCAGTATACTAATATCGGAATAATCGATCATATGTAAGGTTGACCTAACGTGTTGACCACAGTTCACCACATTGATATGTCCAATACATTGGAAGGATGGTCTAATATATAGCTGGCTTAATGTGCTAACTATGAAATACTAGAAAGAAAGGATTTCATTGATAATCAATTAAAAGGAAACTTTGGTTCATAAAAAAATTGTGATTACAAGTACTATTTAGCTTTTTCTTGAATGGGTACTTCTTCGGCTGGGGGAGCTATCGGATCATTGATCGACTTTTTCGCTTCATCTTCTTTCATAATCCTATCTATGGAAACGAAGGAAACATCGAGATCAGGATATAACTTTTTGATCTTTTCGATGCAGTCTTCAAAGCCGATCTTGTAACCCTCCGTCCCTGCTTTGTCTATTTCATCATTAAAAGCTTCGAAATTTTTAAAATTTTCAATTATGTGAAGGCTCTCTTGAATTGCCAAAGTAGCCTTTTGTTCCGCTTGTTTCAGTTTTTGTTCCGCTTGTTTCAATTTTTGTTCAGGGAAAGCAATTTTCTCTTCCATACTTGACTTTTGGCTCATCCACCTGTTGGAGTTTCTTTCTCCTTTTTTGTGCATCGGCTAGAAGCTTTGTGACCTGATCTTCAACCATTCTTAATTGTCTCTTCAACGACAAGTTCGCTCCGGTTGCTTGGACTAACTTCAATTCTAAAGCTGTTCGACATGCATCGGCCTTGTCTTTTTTTTCTTTGATCGATATCAACTGATTTCGAATATTTATCTGAGAATTGGTTGATTGAAGCCTGTCTTCCTCGACCATGAAAATATCATTGATGAACTGACAAAAAGGATGAGGATGCTATTAGAACATAATAGAAAATCCTTTGAAGGAAGAACTAATATTTACCTTCAGTATTCCTGGATAAATGAAGGAGAAAATATTTTCCACTCCACGCCTATGTGTCGCTTCCCAATCCTTCCGAAGAATGGTAGATTGAAACATAGTCTTTGCCAGTTTTGGGTTATCAAAACTTGCATCTGCAACAATCATTTGGATGCTCTTGCCATCATCCAGATCGAATGACGCTTCGGTGATCAGGGCTTTACCTTTCTCCGTCGAAGTTGGTCTGACAGACGGACCGCTTTCTAGTTCTCTCAATGAAGGATCAGGTAGCTATAATTTCTCTTCATCAAACAAAGACGCGACATATTCGGATGATTCTTGCTTGGCAAAAATATTTCTTGATAAGCGAGCTCTTTTTATGCATGATCTTTGTTCTCTAAATCATATGGATTTGGCTCTCTTCTTGAGTGCCTGACGAAGTCTCTCACTATCTGGTTTCATCTTCAAGATATAATGAAAGCTTCTTCAAGATTTTTCGAAACAGAGATGTTCAAAGAAGAAGATGCTTAAAATACTTGAAGTAAAATTGGCCTGAGAGGCAGGTCCGATATCCCTTTATATAGAGAGCGCCAATGATCAAGATTCATGATCCAAATTTTGAGGGGTCTTGAGATCACGACACATCTATAACCTCAATTTGGTGGGTATTCATATGTCATTACTGATTCTCAGAAAATCAGTTATGGAAGGAGAAAAGATAGTATTTGGTTTGAATTTGAATAATGTATAGTTTCTGGAATACTGACCGGCACGGTTTCACGATCTGCAGAATAACTACCCTTCCAATAAGAAGGTGGCATTTGATGAAAATGATATGCCCATTTTATTATGGTATATCAAAATTAATATCGAAAATATCTCATAAAGATTCTTCTTCTCGAAAAATAGAGGAAGAAAAGAGAAGCATTTGATAAATCCGACTGAAATATCGGATTATCATAGGCTTTGATAAGCCTGGAAAGTTAAATAACATGTTGCTATGATTAACCTGAGGGCCGATTGATTTAAAGATCAGCTCCCTTAAAGGTACAATGATTGATAATCTCTTCTTTAGAAGAGTTGGGTAATTATATTTTTCAACAAACCTTTCTCATCAATGATTTTGGTTTATCGGATTTATTCGAAATTGATTTGGTCAGATCTTTCCGAATGCTTTAACACTATTTATAATCTGACAATGTTAGATAACCGTTCGTATAGTTCGAATAACTTCATATTTAAACTAGTTTTTTTAAGATTTCTTTGAATGGTCCGATGGTTTTATACTTTAGAAAGTTTTTACTTGAGAATGTTAGGACTTTTACTTATAAAATTGTTACTTATCGGGCAATTTACCATATTTGGTATTTAGCTAGGATTCTTTCAAAAGGATGTTTACCTTATTTGAAGTTCAACGATTTTTATTTTAAAAAAGGATCGGATAAATTGATTTGTTATTTTGGTTTGCATTCATTGCATGGTCATATGGTTTAGAAGACAAGAATGAAAGAAAAGTTTTTCATTTCATATCAAAACTAGGACAAATTCATACATCGATTATATAAATTAACTTTCTACATTATGTTCGACTACATCAACTTCTCTAATCTGCTCTGGAACGAAGACTGGTATTGCTTCTTCTTGAGTTGAGGTATTCATTGTCGGCTCTTCAAGTTGATGTTCAGCTTGTTCTTCAGCCTGACCTTCTTCATCGGATACTTTCTCGATTTTGGAAACATCCAGATCAGGGTAACATCTTTTTATCTTGTTTAGGCAATCTTCATAGCCAAAGTCGTAGCTCTTGACACCAGCCTCGTGAAGCTTATCTTGGAAAGTCGACGATCTTTCATATTTTTCAACGGCCTCGTGAAGCTTATCTTGGAAAGCCGATAATCTTTCATAGTTTTCAATGGCTTCCTTAGCAGCTTGTTCTATTTTCTTTTCTGCTATCGCAGCCCTCTCTTCAGCTTTCTCAAGTTTAGCTGTAGCTGATCGAAGCTTCTTCTTCTTCTTCTTTAGCTTCGACTCCATATCAGCTAACTTCAACTGAGCTGCTTTAAGTTTGATTTCTAGAGCTGATGCTTGGATTGCACTTTCCTCTAATTTCTTTTCCATGGCTGACTTTAACTCTTTGGCAACCTCTTTCTCCACCTTGGTCGCGTCTATCTCATTACGCATCATCAGACGGAGTTGGTTGAAACTCTTCAAGCTTTTTTTCATTATAGTGACTCCATAGATAAGTTGCATATATTCATAGTTGATTTGATCAGATTTTAAAAAAAATCATTTACTTAATCATTTGAAATAAAGTTGGTATTATACCTTGAGCATCGTAGGATGAAGTGACGAGATCGTCTCGTCTATTTGCTGGGACTTGATTGTTTCCTAGTCTTTCGGAAGAATGGTAGCCCTCAAAAGACGATGGGCTAATGCCAGGTCATTCAGACCCGATTCATCTATATAGATATTAAAGTTGATGGTGGTGTCTTCGGCAGAGAGTCTCTCTTCTTCTTCCACCATCGGAGCTTTTTCTTTATCAGCTTGGCTAGTTGGAGATGATGATGGACCAGCTACAAGAATTTTGACTGATCGCCTCTCCTGCAAGGGAGGCTGAAGAGAAGCAGAAATAGGTACGTCGTCTTCGTTCGATACACTCGTTATCAGTATTGGAGACTCTAGTGCCGATGAAGCAGTCGATTTTGCCTTTCTGGGTTTCTTGGCCTCTCCTCCCCTTTAATTGGTCGGAGCGGCCACAACCTTTCTTTTCTTCGACATCTGTCGAAGCCTTTGAACGTCCACCATGATGGTTGTATCTGCACAATCCGATGAATTGGATGTTAGAATTAATCATCAAGAGATAAATGAGGAAATAACATCGGCAGTAAGATACCTAGAGAAGGATTGGGACTGATTTCAGCTGAAAATAATCCTTTCTCGTTGAGAAGTTGTTTTATTGGGGGAATCTCTATTCCCGTAAGCTTCTCATAATCTTCCTTATCTGCTGTCAATATCTTTTTACTATCATTTGGAGTTAATCGGGGTTCCTTACGACTAATGTTGAAGTTCCAAGAATTCTTAGAAACTATATGAAAAAAGCATGGCTTCCAGTCACGAATGGTCGAAGGAAGCCCAACAATGAATTTCCGACCATGGCGTAGGTTGATCACCCACCACCCTTGGCCATGGAAATCCCATTTCAATATGAACAAGGCAGTAAAAGGAGAAGTTTTGGAGATTATGTCTGCATCCTTGCAAAAGATCAAGAAGGTGCAAATTATTCGGATGCTGTTGGGGGTCAACTGAGCAGGAAGTACATGGTATAACCTAAAAATCTGGATAAAGAAAGGATGGAGCAGAAATCTAAGCCTGCTTTTAAATATTCTTCATAAACTACCAAGCTACCTAGGGGTGGCCGATCTATTTGTTCTTCACAGTTCAGGATGACTAATACGAAGTCATCTGAGATATTATAATATTTTTTCAGTGTAAGGACCCTATGTTCTGTCAAAGAGGTCCTAATGGCATCTATTCTAACTGATTCGGCTTGTTTCTTCTTCTTTTAAGAAGTAGAACCCTTGGATTTGTTGGTACGATTGGTCTCTAAGATTCTAGTCATGGAAAAAAAAGGACGAAAAAGAAAGATTAACCCAAAAAAGAAGCAAAGGAAGAGAAGAGGCCAACTGGAGGGAATTCTTTTGCTCCTAAGATGAAGAAACTGATATGGTAGAAAACCTATTTTTCTGGAGGAGATAGTACTTATATAGTGGCATTTGATGGTTAAAATTTTTTTCTCGAATAGCGAGATTAATTCTGATTGTACCACCTGTCCTTGATATCCGATGAAAAGATACGACTCTTCGAAAAATTGAAGCGACTATTCATGATCTGATGGCAGACGTATCAATGACGGGATGCTTGCATTTATTCGATGATGATGATCTTTCGACCTTTGTAAATTTCAAGAATTGCAATGATGGCTGCAGGTTATGGCTGTCAGTTTTATATAACCGCTTCTCCTATTAGAGATCGACACGTCATTATGATGTTCTACTCAAGAATATGGGCATCGGTTCAAAAAAAAGAAAAAGAAAAAGAAAAAGAAAGTGAAAAGAAACTTCGGACAACTTTTGACAACTTCTGACATTTATTTAATAAATGCAGAAGCTGGAGGGACTAGTGTTGGGATATGACAGATTTAACCTGTTACAGCCGTGACAGTGACGTGGACAGGCTCAGGTATCGCCAAATGAGAGCAAGCCACGTGTAAGTTTCCCCGCCGGATTTTGCGCCACGTCCACATGGCTAGGAGCGGCAAAGACCGCACCACCCTACGACTGTCTAAAGCAAACCGCCCTCGCCGAGGTCAAGCTCGGCCCGGAGTTCCTCTACCACTTCATCGGCGCCCGGGCCCGGAGGGTTCCGACCGAGTGAGGTCGGCCGAAGTCGAGCGGTCCCCTGCCGCCTCGCCAGGTGTCCACCCAGGAGGGGTCCACCTGAGCCGAGGTCGGCCGGTCCTTCGCCTTTCGCCAGGTGGCCACCCGGAGACGGGCCCACCTCGGCCGAAGCCAGGCCCACCTCGGTCGAAGCCAGGCGACCCCCTGCCGCCTCGCCAGGTGTCCGCCCAGGAGGGGTCCACCTGAGCCGAGGTCGGCCGATCCTTCGCCTTTCGCCAGGTGGCCACCCGGGGACGGGCCCACCTCGGCCGAAGCCAGGCGACCCCCTGCCGCCTCGCCAGGTGTCCGCCCAGGAGGGGTCCACCTGAGCCGAGGTCGGCCGATCCTTCGCCTTTCGCCAGGTGGCCACCCGGAGACGGGCCCACCTCGGCCGAAGCCAGGCGACCCCCTGCCGCCTCGCCAGGTGTCCGCCCAGGAGGGGTCCACCTGAGCCAAGGTCGGCCGATCCCTTGCCTCTCGCCAGTTGGCCCCCGGAGACGGGTCCAGCTCAGCCGAGGTCAGACCGCTCGTACGGAGAGGCCCCCGGGGAGAGAGACGGGTCCCGAGACCACCCCTCGGGCCGTACAGACCCCAGACGGCATCCCGTACGGAGGGCGGCGGCACGCGGAACGTCACTTGCATCGGCCCGGCAGGTCCCGCAGCCGAGAGACCCGATCCTGACAGAACAGGCCCCATAAACGGATGGCGCCCACGCTCGGGGAAGGGAGCGCTCTCACAGAGCCCGAGGCCTGACGACCGGCCGCTCTGCCAGCGCCGCCCTCCCTCTTTTTCTCTCCTGTCTTTGCCTTTTCCCTGCTGGGCCCGGCGGACGAGGCCGGAAAGCCGCCTGGCCTCCTTCACCAAAAAGGGAAAAGGAAGAAAAACAGGGGAGGGGAGTTTCCGAGGAGGAAAAGGACAAGCGCACGATGGAGGGAGATAAAGAGGGAAGAATCTGGGGACTACAAGGTAAGCCAATTAGCCTGGGGACAAGGGAGGAGCACCGGCACAAGGCCTTGCGTCGAGAGAGAAACCAGGGATCCCGAGAGGGGAACACTGGGCGTGAGTTCGGCAAGCAAGCCCAGCCGAAATTCCGGTCCCCAGAGCGCTTCCTTCACCAATTAACTCTCTAAATCTGGGACCCTCTCGAGGGCCCGGGTGGGAGAGTCTGTTCCTTCTCGTCGTCTACTGACTTGACCGTCGGAGCTCCCTCGCCGGGATCCCCGGCCAGGGTCTTCTAACCCCTTTTTTGCAGGTTCCCCGCGGGAAGGGAGGCTCCCTCGCCAGGCGGTCAGGAAGGATCAGCTGATCCGCGGCACGGGCGCGGCGACGAGAGCGGCAACATAACCTATTTGTGTTGGATCGATTAGAAATGAACTTGGTTGATCAAATAACAGATCAATGCTAAAGAAGCACAAGGCCGATCAATGCCAAAGAGGCACAAGGCCAATCAATGCCAAAGAGGCACAAGGCCGATCAATGTCCAAGAGGCACAAAGCCGATCAATGTCCAAGAGGCACAAGGCCGATCAATGTCAAAGAAGCGCAAAGCTGATCAATGTCCAAGAGGCACAAAACCGATCAATGCCCAAGGAGTACAAGACCGACCAATGCCTAGGAGGCACAAGGCCGATCAATAATCCTGGTGTTATGTTGACCAATCTGATAAATTGGTCAAAGAAAGCAAACAATGAGGACTATAATGAATAACGATCAATGCACGTGCTAATCCACTAATGAACTAATCGTTTACAGTTTTCTTGGCTGAATTCGGTTAGGATCGTAGCCTATAAATATCGGTGAGTAAGGGGCTTCCGGGAGAAGTCCAGAAGTTCAAAAAATAGAGGAACTCTTGCACACACCCATAGCTCAAATTTTTTCTCATATCTTATCTGTTTACACTGGGTACTGTGACTGACTTGAGCGTCGGAGTTCCCCTACCGGAACTTTCCCGATGAAAGGACTTGCTTGCAGGATTGGAAAAAGAATAATTCGATGATCAAAGGCACTCATCAGATAATGAAGAGGAGCTAGATCAATTGGCTGAAATTATCTCCAATGAATCCGATTCAAACTTGGGCATTACAGCAACCTGGACACAATAATATATATATATAAAAGTTTCTCGTAATTTTAGTGGAGGATATAAACTTTCAAAAGAGTTGTTTAAAAAAATTAGAAAAAAGATGGAAGAAGAAAAAAAAGGAAAAAAAATTGTTTAGAAATTTTAATCTCAAAATCGGAGTTTTGGCGCTTCAAACAGAAGAAGAAGAAAGTTGATGAAAAAAAAAAAAAAACAGTTTTATTTCGTTATAATCCATGCTAGCGAATATTTTAATAGTATATAAAAAAAAGAGGATCAACCGTGTGTATAGAAAAATAATAATAATAAATTACATAGTGGCATCCATTCTTTCTACTATTTTATTATTCTGTTCTTGAGCGTGTCTGTCCGATCCATCCCATCCAATTGTTTCCAAGGCATTTATTTTATTTTATTTCTTCTAAAATCCAGTATGTCGCGCTTTATTCATGAAATCTATTCATGAAATCTACGAACATTTCAAATATTTCATGATCCAATCATCAATAAAACATCGACCAATTTGTTTAGCCTTCATATTTTTCAGCACCAAGTCTGACTTCAACAAGAATCATTATTTCACCAGCATATATATCATAAATATATATGATGGTGAAGGTGAAATATGCTAGAAGCTACACACAAGTTTATCACCTCACAATAACTTCCCAGGCACTGGAATAGAAGAAGAAAAGAGCCAACTCTTCACACAACCAATTAACGGCAAAGATAACTGACCTTACAATGTTTAACAATTGTCATCTCTATGATTCGGTCCATCATTTCTGAATTGCATTCAGTAACAAAAACCCTTAGACAAGTTCATTATTTTTTTAGATCCATAGTCTAATACAGACGAAAGATGTTTCGCATCAATCATCTGAAGAAGGTTATGCTAAAAGAAGTTGACATATAAAACTGCTGTCAAGACCAAACAGAAGATTAATCATCTTGAGAATGTTTCACATCAATCATCTTAAGAAAGTCTCTGTTTATCTTTAGGCATCACTTTTGTGTTTTTCTACAAGTTGTCGAGATTGACATATAAAACCACTGCCATCACTTTCTCTCACCAGGATGAGTTACTAATACTTCAATGAATTCAAATGTAACCTACATAACTAACACAACAGGAGTGAAAAAGAAAAGTTAAACCACCTTTTGAATCTAGGAAAAGTATATTTCAGCATTTGCTGAAACCCTTGGAATATTTTGCAGTTCTTCAGTAAGAATGAGAAGCAATTCCGAAATTAACATCCAATTGATGGGATCTTGGGTATTGATGGCACTGATGAACATTTTGTCCAGCATCTTACAACTCTTAAGAACAACTTCCAGCAGCTTAATTTCTATCTCACAGTCCTTCAGGATTTCATCAACGTTGAGACTTGCTTCAACTGCAGTAGTACAAAAAAGGCCGTGTATCCGGACAGTCTTGAGATGAAAGCTGGACGACATGGCAAATTCTAACATTTTCCAACCTTCACTCTCAGTAATGTCACACTCTGTCCTAACCTAAAATGTCAAGGTAGAAATATTAAACGTGGGAAAAAAAAAGTAATGTACTGTTTACAGTCAAGTCTTGAGTTTTTCCTTACATATCCAACCATTTTCTGAATATCTACAATAAAAGTCTCCAGAAAATATGAATTGTGCAGCAAATAGGCCATCCCTTTAATTTCCCATCTGTTCAAACTAGTACCCAATTCCAGACATGTAGTACTCAAAGGTGAATTATCAAGAATTAACTTGTCTCTCAAAGCCACATACTGTACACAGTGAAACAAGCATAAATGGTTATCTTTTGATGAAACCATAGTTTAGCCAGAATCGTACTTCATATGAAGTCATTGAATCAATAAATGGTATTCAGAAGTCTATACACCTTAAACATAAGACTAATGAAAGGACAGGTGAAAATTTCTAACCATAACTAGAAGGCATTGAGACAAGTGAGTTTATCAAAGCCCACCTCAATAAAACTGTAGTTGTCATTTCTAGCCGAGCCAGAAACTAATGCTTTTCTAGCTTCTTGAGATTCTTAGCATACAAACTGGACTAAATGTAACATTTAGGCTACCAGATCATGACGTTTTGTTCTGGAAGTATCAAAAGCATGCTGACAAGTTTCATAGAAGGTAAAGGGATACCAAGCCTGGGAGGTTTTCCAGTCAGAACAGAAAAGACTTAAAACTGAGGGGTGCTCTCCTAGGAATTTCACAACGTCAGGATGGTCAGGTGATTCAAAGTTCAAATAGACATGCTACAAAGTGTCTGTAAAACAGCAGATTTGCCCACATGTTATAGATGACATGCTCAAATAGTCTAGCTATGGCATTGTTCTGCACAATTCTTTGTTTGCAACTATCATCTCTTGCAGTGTGCCTTAACGAACAACACTTTTGTTGTTGAACCTAGCATAACTATAGCAAATTTATAAATTTATCTTCGAAAGTTAGCTTGACTTTAGTACAAAACTGAAGAATGCCAACATCTACTTTCTTTGAACTGCTTCCAAGTATAAAAGAACTTTAAGAGTATTTCTCCATAATTGCATTTTATGTTGCAGACAAAAAGGTAGATCTCTTTAATTGACAACTGGTCCCATGAGCTTCATAGACCCTGCTTTCAAATCAGAGTCTTGTTCCACAGGTAATACCAATTTTATTGGGATAACTCTTGGATGATCATCCAAATCATAACGTAACTCCACACCACTTGATCCTCGTTATGTAATCATGAATTGTGTCCAGGAAAACTTAAGCAAATAATAGTGTGGCACCGTTCTTTTTCTATAAGCTTTACAAATGGTGACAAACATAATGTTTTTAAGTAATTATCACATTTTTATCATATAAAATGGTGATCGAATATTAGCAATGAAGTTAGAAAAGAGGTACCAATAGTCATGACGATCTAATTCTCACTTATGATGTATTTTAAAGAAGTATGTACATTTATTGGTTTTTCAAAGTTCTTTCCATCATTTTTTTAATTGATCCATGTCCAAGAATTCATGATCTCTCTCTTTCTTTTATAGGACCAACAAGGGATTGCCTAAACCTGTGCCTAAGGACTTATCAATAAGTTTAATCAAGGTTTAAAATCAAAAATTTTACTTCTTGTCTGGTATTCAGAGGCAGAGCAGAAGAGAAAGATTTTGATTGTAAGACCGATAAGGGTTCAATATCAACTCGTACAAAAAATTTGAAAGATAGAAAAAAGTATGCCAAGAAATTTATTGCAGGATGTAGAAAACTAATGTTACGAATAGCATGCAAAATGAAGAAGATAATAGTTGAAGATAATTAAAATAGAAGACAAAAGAGGGATTTGAAAGAAAGATTACGAGGAACAAGAGGGCCAGACCTGGGCTTAGAACTTCAAACTGCTTCATACAGTTTATGTACAATTTCTCATGGCTAGCCTCGGGGACTTTTTTATTTTTCAATGACATCTTCCAAATATTTTATGACTCTTGATAACCAAGTAAATTTCTTTTGCAAATTTTGGAATCCAACATATATCTACGTATAAAGATCCATGAAACAACAAAACATTAAGAGATGGACTACGCTCCCCTGAGATGTGAGGATATCCACTCCACTTGAGACCAAAATCAAAAGTGGGGCATTCAAGTCAAGGAAAATGAAATTAAAGAGGGGAAGAAAAATAAGTATTCAATTCTGAGTTGAAATACAAATACAGTTATGGAGAGTAAGAATGTTAAAAACCATGGAATTAGCAAATGCTATATGAAATTGAAGAATTTTGAATAGGAACAACAAGGTTCATAATTGACCAAGAGATATACCAACCAGAATGAATTATAGAATTTTAGAGAGATTAATGAACAAATATAAAAATATTTGTGCAGTGCAAGTGAAGTTGAGAGGTACCCTTAAGTTGTTATAAAGCAAAAATTGGGCCTTTGAGGTTTTTGGATTAAGAAAGACACAAGATGATAAAATATGTGTGCATCAATACAAGTCTAGCAGAGAATATAATTTTGATATGGACATATGTTAAACTAGAAAAGACTATGAAGTTATGAGAGGTACTCCTAAGCTGTCATGTGACCTTAGATGCCTCTATGCATGAAGAGAAAAAACTTATGATTGCAAAAATGTATGACAATAATGGTTGTATACTTGCATTTTTCTATGGTCTAGAGTGCTACAAATTAACAAGGTCCATGCATTGGTGATGGGTATAAGAGAGATGGAAAGTTGAGATGGAGGGGTTACATAAGCTACAAAGAGGTAGATAATTACAGAGTATGTTGATGCAATTTTAAGATCTTATACCAATCGATGATGTAAGAGTAGAACGAGGTGATAGATAATTACAGAGTTTGTTGATGCAATTTTAAGATTTTATACCAATCGATGATGTAAGAGTAGAACGAGGTGATAAGGTCACTTCCAGAAAAAAACTTTAAAGGTTTTGTCAAGGAAAGAAGCTTGAAATTGTCAAATTGCCAAAGGGGTTCACCTTCAAAAAATTAAATGCAAGTTGCCAAAAGTCTTCATTTACATTCCTATGAAGATATGCACAACCTAACATAGATCTTAGCTTGAATTTTGATTTAAATTTACCTATCTCCAAATCAATTTTCATGAAAGACTTTGATGGTTGAGACCAATTTTCCCTTATTAACAGTGCTTTTAAGTGAAATCCCCATCCAATGTTCAGAAGGGCTGGCCAGAAATTTTAATGGTGTTCTACTTTTTTGCCTTCTCCTTTCATGGTTTTGCAACTAACGTTGAAGCTGAGATGAGAGCTGTCACCGAGGAATTGACTTTGTGTTACAAAAAGGTTTTGTGAAAATCCAAGTAGAATTTGTTTCCTCCAATTTCCTTGATCCTACTTAGAATTTTTTTGGCTGATTTTAACAGCTTTTGGAATGTTTGGTATGAGCTTTTAAAATTAGGGAGTTGGAAGCTTCGATAAGTCTTCAGATATCACATGCATTTAAAGATGTGAAAATGACTGCTGACTACCTTGCTAATCATGTCCATGATCAAGAACAAAGTGACAGTTAGTGTTTAAGCTATGCAAACATCAAATGTAATAAAAAAATATCAATCCTTTTGATGTTTTATGTCTTGTATAGCTCTTTTCAGCAACTTCAATCTCTTTTGTATCTCTTCTTTTCCATTCAAAAAAACTGGTGGGGTCAGCCAAAGCCCCACAAACCATGACGTGATATTGATAAAAAAGAATAAAAGAATAAAAGAGCAATATAAGTATATTAATCTTTAAAAATATCTGAAGGCAGAATGCCCAACGTTATCTGATCAATTAATAAACCAACATAGGAATAACATTAAAATAATCACATAAGAAAGAAATGACCAGAAGAATATAATATCCTGCTTTTCGGATTCCTAAAGTTTGAAAAGCTGATATGCTTATCTGTTCCCAGGAAAACAACCATAAGGTATTACCATGCCCTACTTTTTGAAGAAAAACCAGATCACAATGAAGAGGACTTTCTATGGCTTATATTTTGCAAAGACAACACACGTAAATTAAGGCAAGATTTAAATAGAAATGGGAAGATTGAACATCAGATAGAATGAAAAGTATGAGAAAAATCAATGCAGATAATGACAGAAATAGCAAAAGTACATTAAAATATACACTTTGTCAGATTTACATGCAAAAAGAAATGCAAATAAATGAAATATAGAAATGCTCCATTTGCTACATATAAATCTATAATATATCATATATATGTATATATAGAGAGAGAGAGAGCTAGGCTAGAATTAGATTGATCGGATTTGGACTAAGATCTGGTCAGGTCAAAACTGGATAATGGAGATTCTACATTGATAATTCAAGTAGTTGAATATGATCTACTATCTCAAAACTGCTTATACACCAAAATCATATGATTTGGAGATTCTTAACCTATGTATTAAATGATCAAAAAAAATATATTTAATCTAATTTAAATTAGGCTGTCTAATTTTTGACTACATGATGCATAAGCTAGGGATTTTTAAATCATATGATTTTTTGTGTGCAAGCAGCTTTGAGGTAGCAGATCACATTCAATGATTTAAATCATCGATCTATGACCCCCATTATAGAGTTTGACCTGTCTAGATCTGAGTCCAAATCCGATTGATCAGATTCTAGCCTAACTCTCTCTCTCTTTATATATATATATATATATGTATATAAGAATAGAAAAAGGCATTGCTCGATGCTTTGGTACTTGTCTGCTGCATTTCAGTTATTTCATTCCCTTAACCCATTCAAAAACTCCAAATAGAAAAGGAATTTGTGGTTGACAAAGTCAATATTCTATATGTATGTCCATTAGATTTAGATGATATCAGGATTCTCAACTAAATGCATATTACAACCAAAGCTTGAAATATTGGAATTGGTGGAACTTTTGATGCCTACGTACCCGGATGCACCGTTGACAAAGTTTAAGACTTTTAACATGGCCGAGCCTTTCAAGAAGTTTCACCAACGTATAGCTTTCAACAAAAATATAATTTGGTTTGAACATGCCAATAAAATCAAGACAAGCATGTGTAGCAGATGATAAATTTTTAATAGAGTAACCAATCTTCCTCATATATCCACCGATTTCAATAGACAACAGGTATGGAGCATCAATTATTATCTCGGTGGGGGCATCAAGAACGTTAGATATGTCACATATCTTTAATTTTTCAAGTTTCTGATTTGGAGAACATATGCTGAGATGAATTCTACTATTGGATCCATGCAGTGTTAAACTTTCAAGAAGCGGGAAACCAGAAGTATTCAACTCTGGCACACATATGACATTGTAGAGCTCCAGTGTCCTCAGCGAGCCAAGACAAAAGGATGCCGGCACCATTAGAATACAGCCTCTCAATCTCAATGCTCTTAATGCACCATACTGGAAAAGGCAACCAGGCATCGGGTAGAAGAACATCTCGTGTATATCACCATCCTGGTATCCAGCAATATAATCCATATCTAGCTCTTCTACATCATGCTGCAAAGCAAAGCGGAGCCATGTATTAAGGAAGCAATGGTGGATGCAGGTGCAGTTGACACGAGCATGAAATTTCTTAATCTTTGGAGCATTGTAAAGCATCAGGCAACGGTCAATGAATGTTTCAATGTGTCGCTGTGTAAATCCGGGCTCATGGGTGCTGAAGTTCAGGACAGGAACCCGAGTTCACAAATGCCTCCATCTTCTGGAAAAAATTCTCATTTGGATGATCTGATACATTGGCAAGAATGATAGGACGTGGAGGAGGACATCATCGGGCAACTCACTGATCCTGTCCTCCATCTTCATCTCGACACGCTTCTTTCCCGGAGAGCCCTTCTGCTCTCCAGCATGATTCCTCGCCATGCTTCACTCTGCCACTACACTCCTGTGTATATTTTATATTCAAGACCATATTTAGCAATGAAGTCGCATGCAACGAGCAGCAAGAACAGCTGCATCCTCTTGGGAACCATAATTGCACAGAAATTAGGATTTATTGCAAGAATTATGGGTCCAACAAAAAAAAAATAAATAAATCAAGAAATGCGAAGGAAAGAGTGCATAGTTTATATTCAAGACTATAAATTATCATTCCGGTCTCATCCAATCGGCACCAAGAACAGCCGCATCCTTTTGGAAAATGTAATTGAACAAAAATTAAGATTTACCGCGAGGATTATCGGCCCACAAAGATCAAGAAACGCAAGGGAAAGGGATAAAATACGGAAAATTGAGATAAAACAGATACACCTAATTTAATTTTGTTTTCTTTATTTCCAACATAGAACGACAGAAGAAATCCATTTCTTCTTGCCATGTTAACATTTAGGAAAATAATTGGTATTAGAATAGAGCATATATTGGGAACTAACCTTCAATGCCGCACCTCCAACGCTCGAAGAAAAGGGAAGCGGAAGCTGCCGAACGAGGAATCTTGGAAATCCCTTCTTTTGAAAACCCTTCCAGGCACAGAAAAAAAAAAAAAAAAAACCCTGGAGCGCGGGAAGAAGTCCGAAAGGGAAACGCCCGTCCCAGAAGGCCGGTAAAATGCACGATGTCATCGTCGTGGGGGATGGATGATACGTTGGTCGGGTGAGACGCGATATGAACTGGATATAGACCCGAATTGGTAGGGTAGCCCATTTCAACTCTCATTGTGGTCAAGTCTACGCAAATTTAAGGGCCCAATCCCAGTTCCTGGACTAATTGTTGTCATGTAATCCATAAGGTTACCATTGGTTGGGCTGGCCCTGGATCTGGTAAGCCGAAGAACATAATTCATTGCATGTACCAGCATAGCCATAAACACACGGCCAATCATGATTGCTGATTTCCATACCGATACATCAAGATATGTGTTTGATGAAGGGGGTACACAGAAATCAGCTATTATTATTGGTTCTGTGCATGGCCTGGTACATGCAGTAGATAATTATTTCTTATTAGGATTTGAGATTGGAAAATAAAATATCATAATAAAATATACAAATATATGCTCTGAATTCGAGCATGAGATTTCTAATTCCTCGGTAGGTTGAATCTTGTCAAGTCTGGTTTGGGTCAAGTCTACACGTATTTTCTAAGAGCCCAATTGTAACACCCTAATTCTACAATATTACAATTATGACTATTTTCATAATTAAAGATAAGTCTATTCTAATACATCTTGGATTTGATTTGTCTAAAATGGTACTACCGATCAATCGAAACTTGACACGAGAAGGCTATTTGGTTCTTCACCTTGGCCAACCAATCCTTGTCACATGGCTACTTCGAAGATGAGCACAGAAACATTCAAATCTCTCTCCATTTGATGACGGCTGATTATAAAGGCAGATTGTCCGCTCTAATTATGATATCTATATCTCGCTAGATTACATCTCTCCTAAATGTGCCGGTAGTTATCTCTAACAAAGTTCTTCCATATCTCCGGATGCCAATCGCGATGGGTATTGACACTCACCTGCATAAACCTTTTCTCGATAACCTGTCAAGTCCAAGCGAGCCCAAACAAGGTTCTATCCCAACCGAGTCTTCGAGTCCCTCTTGTGAGCTTAGAGGAGATCCTAAATAGAGTCTCTCATATTTCCAAGTTGAGCACAGCTCGAACTCTCTCTTTTATCTTTTTTTCATTGAGAAGCTCAACTGTTACTCTGAGATGACCTGATATTGGTATTATAGGGCTCCCAGCTGTTTTACACAAACGTCAACTTATAAATATATTTTATTTTTTTAAACTATATAATTTCTCTTGCTATTTTGGAAGCAGAGAAGAGGGCATTAAATTTGCCCTTCACTGTTGCCTTACATTTCTGCATTCATCTCCTCCTTGTCACTAGCCTTCTGGCATCATTCAATAATAAGGGCCACTTCCAGCAGCTTCAACTTTCAGTGTTCCATTATTTCAATGCTTAAAATTAAAGCAGCTTTTTGTATAGCCGGATAGATTGCTGAATGTTATTCTTCCTAATCTTTGTAAGTCATTCTAGCAATAATTATTAAACAAACCAAAATTATTCATGAGGGACTTGGTAGTATGGTCACAAATTTGGTTTTCAGGAATAATTAGACAGGACTGATATATTTGGATTTCGAAAAAAAAATCTGGCTAGTTTGAAATAAATCTTAAAAAAATATAAAAAATCTTATATATATATATATATATATATATATATATATATATATATATATATATATATATATATATATATAGTTTCTAGTAATTTTTCTGGAAAATATAAACTTTCAGAGAGTTGTCTAAATAAATTAGAAAAATTGAAGAAAAAGAACATGTAGAGAAGAGTTCAGGAATTTTAATCTCATAAGAAGAAGAAGAAGAAGAAAATTGATGAAAAGAAACACTTATTTCATTACAATCCGTGCTAGTGAACATTTTAATAGTATATAATAAAAAAGAGAGGATTAATCTTGGCTATAGAAAAATAATAATAATAAATAAAATAGTGGCATCCGTTCTTTCTACTACCTTATTATTCTGCTCTTTAGCATGTCTGCCCGAACCATTCCATCCAATTATTTCCAAGGCATTTATTTGTTCTTGTTTTGAATATGATATGTCACGATTTATTCGTGAAATCTACAAATATTTCGAATATTTCATGATCCAATCATGAATAAAACATCGAACAATTTGTTTAGCCTCATATTTTCAGCACTAAGTCTGACTTCCACTTCAACAAGAATCATTATTTCACCGGCATATACATCATAAATATATATGATGGTGAAGGTGAAATATGCTAGAAACGACACACAAGTTTATCACCTCGCAATGTCTTCCCAGACAATGGAATAGAAGAAGAAAAGAGCCAACTCTTCACACAACCAATTAACTGAAAAGATAACTGACCTTACAATGTTTAACAATTGTCATCTCTATGATTCGGTCCATCATTACTGAATTGCATTCAGTAACAAAAACCCTTAGACAAGTTCATTATTTTCTTAGATCTATAGTCTAATACAGAGGAAAGATGTTTCGCATCATTTGTCTCAGGAAGGTTATGCTAAAAGAAGTTGACATATAAAACTGCTGTCAAGATCAAACAGAAGATTAATCATCTTGAGAATGTTTCACATCAATCACTTTGAGAACATCCGTGTCTATCTTTAGGCATGACTTTTTTGTTTTTCTACAAGTTGTCCAGATTGACATACAAAACCGCTGCCATCACTTTCTCTCACCAGGATGAGTTGCTAATACTTCAATGAATTCAAATGTAACCTACATAACTAACATAACAGGAGTGAAAAAGAAAAGTTAAACCACCCTTTGAATCTAAGACAAGTATATTTCAGCATTTGCTGAAACCCTTGGAAAATTTTGCAGTTCTTCAGTAAGAATGAGAAGCAATTCCGAAATTAACATCCAATTGATGGGATCTTGGGTATTGATGGAACTGATAAACATTTTGTCCAGCATCTTACAACTCTTAAGAACAACTTTCAGCAGCTTAATTTCTGTCCCACAGTCCTTCAGGATTTCATAAACGAAGAGACTTGCTTCAACTGTAGTAGTACAAAAAAGGTTGTATATCTGGACAGTCTTGAGATGAAAGAGGGACGACATGGCAAGTTCTAACATTTTCCAACGTTCACTCTCAGTAATGTCATAATCTCTTCTAACCTAAAATGTCAAGGTAGAAATATTAAACATGGGAAAAAAAAAGTAATGTACTGTTTACAGTCAAGCCTTGAATTTTTCCTTACATATCCAACCATTTTCTGAATATCTACAATAAGAGTCTCCAGAAAATATGAATTGTGCAGCAAATAGGTCATCCCTTTAATTTCCCATCTGTTCAAACTAGTACCCAATTCCAGACATGTAGTACTCAAAGGTGAATTTTTAAGAATTGACTTCCCCCTCAAAGCCACATCCTGTACACAGTGAAACAAGCACAAATGGTTATCCTTTGATGAAACCATAGGTTAGCCAGAGTCGTACTTCATATGAAGTCATTGAATCAATAAATGGTATTCAAAAGTCTATACAACTCAAACATTAGACTAATGAAAGGACAGGTAAAAATTTCTAACCATAACTAAAAGACATTGACACGAGTGAGCATATCAAATGGCCACATCAATAACATAGTAGTTTTCATTTCTAGCTGTGCCAGATACTAATGCTTTTCTAGCTTCTTGAGATTCTTTGTATACAAACTCCACTAAATGGAATATTTAGGCTACCTGATCATCATGTTTTGCTCTGGATGTATCAAAAGCATGATGACTAGTTTCATAGAAGGTAAAGGGGATACCAAGACTGGGACGTTTTCCAGTCAGACCAGAAAAGATTTAAAACAGAGGGGTGATCTCCTAGGAATTTCACAATGTCAGGATGGTCTGGTGATTCAAATTTCAAATTTCAAATAGACATGCTGCAAAGTGGCCGTATTCAGAAGCAAATATTCCCACATGTTACAGATGACATGCTCAAATAGTCTAGCTATGGCATTGTTCTGCAAAATTATTGTTTGCAACTATCATCTCTTGCAGCATGCCTTATTGAACACTTTTGTTGTTGAACCTAGCATAACTATAGCAAATTTACAAATTTTAGCTTTGAAAGTTGGCAACATTTTAGTACAAAATTGAGGAATGCCAACTCCTACTTTCTTTGAACTGCTTCCAAGTATAAAAGAACTTTAAGAGTATTTCTCCCTTATTGCATTTTATGTTGAGGATAAAAAGGTAGATCTGTTTACTTGACAACTGGCCCCATGAGCTTCATAGGCCCTGCTCTCAAATCAGTCTTGTTCCATAGGTAACACCAATTTTATTGGGATAACTCTTGGATGACCATCCAAATCATAATGTAACTCCGCACCACTTGATCCTCATTTGTAATCGTGAATTGTGTCCAGGAAAACTTAAGCAAATAATAGTGTGGTGCTGTTTTTTTCCATAAGCTTTAGAAATTGTGACATACGGAACGTTGTCAAGTAATTATCACAATTTTATCATATAAAATAAAAATAGAATAATAGTGATGAAATTAGACGAGATTAATGGAGGTACCAATAGTCATGACGATCTAATACTTATGATGTATTTTAAAGAAGTTTGTACATTTCTTGGTTTGTCAAAGTTCTTTCCATCATTATTTTAATTGATCATGTCCAAGAATTCATGATCTCTCTCTCTCTCTCTCTCTCTTATAGGACCAATAGGGGATTGCCTAAACCTGTGCATAAGGACTTATCAATAAGTTTAATCAAGTTTTTCAAATCAACAATTTTACTTGTTGTTTGGTATTCAGAGGTAGAGCAGAAGTTAGGTTTTGATTGTAAGACCAATAAGGGTTTAATGGCAACTATAAGGGTTCAATATCAACTCATACGAGAAATTTGAAAGATAGAAGATGCATGCCAAGAAATTTATTGTAGGATGTAGAAAACTAAAGCATCGAATAGCATGCAGAATGAAGAAGATAATAGTTGAAGATAATTAAAATAGAAGATAAAAGAGGTATTTAAAAGAAAGATTACGAGGAACAAGAGGGCCAAATCTGGTCTTAGATCTTCAAAATGCTTCATACAATTTATGTATGATTTCTCTTGTGACTAGCCTCAGGGACTTTTTTTATTTTTTAATGACATTTTCAAAGTAATTTAGGAGTCTTGATAACCAATAAAATAATCACTATAAAGATGTCTGAAATCTTTTTTCCTTTGCAAATTCTGGAATCCAACATATATCTATGTAAAAAGACCCATGAAACAACAAAACATTAAGAGATGAACCATGCTCCCCGTGAAAGGTGAGGATATCCACTCAAGTCAAAAATAAAAAATGGGGCATTCAAGTCAAGGAAAATGAAGTTAAAGAGGAGATGAAGAATGAGTATTCAATTCTGAGTTGAAATACAAATAGAGTTTTGGAGAGTAAGGATGTTAAAAACCATAGAATTAACAAATGCTATATGAAAATGAAGAATTTTGAATAGAAATGACAAAGTTCATAATTGACCAAGAGATATACCAACCAGAATGAATTATAGAATTTCAGAGAGATTAATGAACAAGTATTAAAAATATTTATTCAGTGCCAGTGAAGTTGAAAGGTACCCCTAAGTTGTTATAAAGCAAAAATGGAGCCCTTGAGGGTTTTGCATGAAGAAAGAGACACAAGATGATAAAAGGTGTGTGCATTGACATAAGTCTAGCAGAGAATATAATTTTGTTATGGACATATGTTAAACTAGAAAAGATGGTGAGTATGTTGATGCATATTGAAGATTTTATACAAACAAACAATATAACGATACAGAATCAAATCAGATGCTTTGATCCCTTGCAGAATTTTCAAAAGATCTTGATAAGGAGAGGGGTGTTGAATTTGCCAAGTGCCAAAAAAGAATGCACCAAATGATGATGAAATTTGTAAGGGAAAATTTAGAAACCTTGCCGTGAGAATAATTTAGCTTCAGACAAAAACTACTGGTGAATAAGCATTTGCAGTAACCACCCCAAAAGGCTTTGATAATAATTGTTGATAAAGGTCTTAATTTGTTTTTTTCTCTTTTTCAAGATAAAAGCAATCTAAGAACAATTTCTTAAATAAGAGTTTGGCACTATGAATTCAATGTATTATTTCATGTATAAACAGACGGCCTTATATGCAGCATATCGAAAAAAAACCACAATGAAAATGTGTTCATATATATATTTTTTAAAAACACCTTACAATCATCACACTTCACAATGTGAAAAGCAGCTATTTGTAAACAATCATATAAAAAGTGGAACTTGCATTTCTATAGAAAAAATATAAAACAGCAAAACCGCCTCATATCACCTAGTACTGGTGTACTGCTAGAAATGAGGGTGTGTACCTCACCCTGTACTACCCAGTTTTGGGTGGTAATGGGATAATAAGTAAGAAAAAAAGGGTTGGGACCTATATCAGCAACGGATGTGTACCATACCATACTGTACTAAACTACCAACATATCGATTCAGTGCCCGCTACTAAGATTGTGGACCTTGATCATCTATCTATATACTTATGTTTAGACCATACTTGGTTTCTCACTGCATATCAAAGCTTAAAAGTATTAGAATATAAGTGGATCTTTTGATGCCTACATTCCAAGATGCACCGATTACAAAGTTTAAGAGTAAATTCAGCACTAAATACAAACATAAAGATAGATTAGACACCTGCTGGACACATTTCATGATAAGCAAGTGTGGATTATCTCAATTAGGTTTAACAATCAAACTCATTGATCTATTCAACCCAAAGTAAACTCCTCAAAATCCATCCAAGAACAGTGGTAGCAGCATCCAACAGCAATAAGATTGATAGGCAAGGTCCAACTATGATAGAGGTAGACACCGGTACATTTTTTTTTTTTGTCTTTGAACTTTTTTGGTTTGTTCTTTCTCTTTCTTTTGCTTCCTCTTACCTCTATTTCTTTTGTCCCTGATTTCTTGCTATTGTTGCAGTTTTTTGTATCTCTGCAATATGACTTTTTTTTTAAAAAAATTTATGTAATGAACGAGATATTTTCTATTTAAAAATAAATTACAGGTACTTGTGTGCATTACTAATTATCAGCAATTACTAAAATTCTCAATCAACTAGCAATGATAATGCTTGTCAAACATAACACAGTTATTTATGTGAAAAGTCTATTCTACTGTTCCCCGTAACCATGTATTATTTTTGGAAGATTCATCACACTGGCATGTTTTATCATGTTGTCCTTGTATCATATATCCATGCCGGCACTTTATAGATCTATATCAAAGTGTTAAATAATAAAGATAAATATTGCATTCTAGTTGTTACACATCTTTATATGTTTTAAGTTGAAATCATCATTTAATTAACATCATTTACTTTCTAATGATGCACGGAAAAATGTTTTATAGAAGTAAATAGATAAACAAACAAGTATCTCTAGAAAGTATCCTTGACCATTTCATCCATCTTAAAGGAATGTAAGGGAGACATGCACTAGCTTCTTATGCAGAGTTTCCATGCTTTCTCGTTGGCCAATGCCATCTAGGTCCCCTTTCTAGGAAAAGAAAACCAGCACTTCCAGTTCCTTGAGTGAAGGAAAGAATCCAATTCCTACATTAAGCGAGCTATAAAGATTGAAGAAAAAGGTAATCAAAAAGGAATTTTGAAATCATCGATTTTATAAGTTTCTAGTAAGTAATGTTTGAATTTTGTGCCAACAAGTTCATTTCATTGTTCATTAGTAACTTAAATCAAGCATTCAATTTGAAGCTCTTGCCACCCTATATTGTCAAGGATAAAATATACTACTAAAACTTAAGAGGCATTATGTATCAGTTAATGACAATTAACAAGAAAATAAGCTTGAAAACAAATTGATAAGAAGTTGAAAAGTAATTGTTGGATTATGATCTGAAATAAAAAGGATAGCTTTAGAGGACAAGGATACAGGAAACCATAAAATTATCATGTACTATATGAAAATAGAATAATTTTAAATGAAAATAATTGTATGGTTACTACCGGGCAAAAAACTAGGCTGGAGATATCCCAACTAGAAAGCCTCGAACATGTTAATAAACAAACAACTTTTTAACAATATTTTTGCAGTGAATATGTAGTGAGAGGTACTTCTAAGCTGTATTGTGACCTTAGATGCTTCTATGCATAAAGAGAAAAAACTTATGATGGTAAAAATGTATGACAGTAATGGTTGCATTTTTCTACGGCCTAGAGTGCTACAAATTAGGAAGGTCCATGCATCGGAGATGGGTATGGGAGAGATAGAAAGTTGAGTTGGAGGGGTTACATAAGCTACAAAAAGGCAGATATGTATAGAGTGTGTTGATGCAATTTTAAGATTTTATGCCAATGGATGATGTAAGAGTAGAACGAGGTGATAAGGTCACTTCCAGAAAATAACTTTAAAGGTTTTGTCAAGGAAAGAAGCTTAAAATTGTCAAATTACCAAAGGGGTTCACCTTGAAAAATTAAATGAAAGTTGCCAAAAGTCTTCATTTACATTCCTATGAAGATATGAGCAACCTAATATAGATCTTTGCTTGGCTTTTGATTTAAATTTACCCATCTCCAAATCATTTTTCATGAAAGACTTTGATGGTTGAGACCCATTTTCCCTCTTGTTAAGCTAAATATTAACAGTGCTTTTAAGGGTAATCCCCATCCAGTGTTCAGGAAGGGCTGGCCACAAATTTTAATGTTCTACTTTTTTGCCTTCTCCTCCTTTCATGGTTTTGCAACTAATGTTGAAGCTGAGATGAGAGTTGTCAGTTGTCACTGAGGAATTGACTTTGTGTTGCTAAAAGGTTTTGTGAAAATCCAAGTTGAGTTTGATTCCTCCAATTTCCTTGATCCTACTTTGAATTCTTCTGGCTGATTTTAAGAGCTTTTGGAATGTTTGTTATGAGCTTTTAAAATTTAGGGAGTTGGAAGCCTCAGTGAGTCTTCAGATATCACATGCATTTAAAGAGGTGAATATGACTGCTGACTACCTTGCTAATCATGCCTATCATCTACAAAGTGACAGTTAGTGTTCAGAAGCTATGCAAATGTCAAATGTAATAAAATATATTGATCCTACTGATGTTTTGTCTTGTATAGCTCTTTTCAGCACCTTCAATCTCTTTTGTCTCTCTTCTTTTCCATTCAAATAAACTAATAGGGGTCAGCTAAAGCCCCACAAATGATAAGGTGATATTGATAAAAAGAAAAAAAAGAATAAAAGAGCAATATAAGCATATTAAACTTTAAAAATATCTGAAAGCAGAACGCCCAATGAAATCTCATCAAGTAGTAAACCAACATAGGAGTAACATTAAAATAATCACATCAAAAAAGAAATGACCAGAAGAATATGATATCCTGCTTTTTGGATTCATAAAGTGCGAAAAGCTGATATGCTTATCTGCTCCCAGGAAAACAACCATAAGGTATTACCATGCCCTACGTTTTGAAGAAAAATCAAATCACAATGAAGAGGACTTTCTACTGCTTATATTTTGCAAAGACAACACACAAATTAAGGCAGGATTTAAATATAAATGGGAAGATAGAACATTTGATAAAATGGAAAGTACAAGAAAAATCAATGCAGATAATGATAGAAATAGCAAAAGTACATTGAAATATAAACTTTATCAGATTTACATGCAAAAAGAAATGCAAATGAATGAAATATAGAAATGCTCCATTTGCTACACATAAATCTACAATTTATCATATATATATATATATATATATATAGAGAGAGAGAGAGAGAGAGCCAGGCAATAATCCGGTCAACTGTATTTGGACTTAGATGTGGTCAAATCAAAACTGGATAATGGAGGTCTTACATCGATGATCTAAATAGTTGGATATGATCTAATACCTCAGAATTACTTGCATATGAAAAATCTCATACAATTTGAAGACCACTAGACTATGTATTAAGTGATAAAAAATATATCTAATTTAATTTTACTTAAACTGTCTGACTTTTTACTACTTGATATACATACTATGAATTTTCAAATCATATGATTTTTGATATGCAAGCAGTATTGAGAGAATGGATCATATCCAATGGCTTGGATCATCGATGTAAAACACTTATTATAGAGTTTGACCTGACCGGATTGATTCTAGATCTGGTTGATTGAATTCTAGCCTAGCTCTCTCTATATATATGTGTGTGTGTGTGTGTGTGTGACAAGAAAAAGATATTGCTTTATTTGCTCGATGCTTTTGCACTTTTCTTCTGCATTTCAGTTATTTCATTCCTTCAAGCCATTCAAAAATTCCAAAAAGAAAAGGAATTTATAGTTGACAAAGTCAATATCTTATATCTATGTCCCTTAGATTTAGACAATATCGGGATTCTCAACTAAATGCATATTACAACCAAATCTTGAAATATTAGAATTGGTGGAACGTTTGATGCCCGCATACCCTGATGCACCGTTGACAAAGTTTAAGACTTTTAACATGGCTGAGACTTTGAAGAAGTTTCACCAACATATAGCCTTCAGGAAAAATATAAGCTGTTTTGAACATGCTCGTAAAATCAAGACAAGCATGTGTAGCAGATGATAAATTTTTAATAGAGTAACCAGTCCTCCTCATATATCCACCGATTTCAATAGACAACAGGTATGGAGCATCAATTTTTATCCTAGTGGGGAAATCAAGAACGTTAGATATGTCGCATATCTTTAATTTTTCAAGTTTCTGATTTGGAGAATATATGTGGAGATCAATTCCGCTGTTGGATCCATGCACTGTTAAACTTTCAAGAAGTGGGAAACCAGAAGTATTCAAGTCTGGCACACATAAGACATTGTAGAGCTCCAATGTCCTCAGCAAGCCAAGATGAAAGGATGCCAGTAGCGTTAGAATACAGCCTCTCAATCTCAATGCTCTTAATGCACCATACTCGAAAAGGTATCGATGCAGAGGATAGAAGAACATCTTGTGTATATCACCATCCCGGTATCCAGCAATATAATCCATATCTAGTTCTTCTACATCATGCTGCAAAGCAAAGCGGAGCCATGTATCAAGAAAGCAACGGTGGATGCGGGTGAAGTTGACACGAGCATGAAATTTCTTAATCTTTGGAGCATTGTAAAGCATCAGGCAACAGTCAATGAATGTTTCAACGTGCCACTGTGTGAATCGGGGCTCCTGGGTGCTGAAGTCCAAGACAGGAACCTGAGTCCACAAATGCCTCCATCTTCTGGACAAAATTCTCATTTGGACGATCTGATACATTGGCAAGAATGATAGGATGTGGAGGAGGACATCATCAGGCAACTCACTGATCCTGCCCTCCATCTTCATCTCGACATGCTTCTTTCCCGGAGAGCCCTTCTGCTCTCCAGCATGATTCCTCGCCATGTTTCCCTCTGCTACTACACTCCTGTGTATATTTTATATTCAAGACCATATTTAGCAATGAAGTCTCATGCAACAAGCAGCAAGAACAGCTGCATCCTCTTGGAAACCATAATTGCACAGAAATTAGGATTTATTGCAAGAATTATGGGTCCACCCAAAAAAAAAAAAAAAAAACAAGAAATGCAAAGGAAAGAGTGCATAGTTTATATTCAAGACTATAAATTAACAGCTCGGTCTCATCCAATCGGCACCAAGAACAGCCGCATCCTCTTGGAAAATGTAATTGAACAAAAATTAAGATTTACCGCGAGGATTATCGGGCACAAAGATCAAGAAACGCAAGGGAAAGGGATAAAATGCAGAAAATTGGGATAAAACAGATACACCTAATTTTCTTTTCTTTTCTTTTCTTTTTTTCCAATATAGAACGACAGAAGAAATCCATTTCTTCTTGACATGTTAACATTTAGGAAAATAATTGGTAATATTAGAATAGAGCATATATTGGGAACTAACCTTCAATGACGCACCTCCAACGCTCGAAGAAAAGGGAAGCGGAAGCTGCCGAACGAGGAATCTTGGAAATCCCTTCTTTTGGAAACCCTTCCGGACACCGGAAAAAAAAAAAAAACCCAGAGCGCGGGAAGAAGTCCGAAAGGCAGAAGCCCGTCCAAAAAGGCTGGTAAAATGCACGATGTGATCGACGGGGAGGATGGATGATAATATGATATGTTGGTTGGGTGAGACCTGATATGATCCGGATCCGACCCGAATTGGTTAAGGTGCGGGATATAGACCTCCAGGTTCCTGCACTAATTCAACCATCTCTACGACGTATCGGCTCCCATCTTCGCATGCGCGCACTCCGCAACCATGGCTCTGCCCGTTGGACCGCTCCCCGGCATACACATCCCCCCGTGTAGAACCGATACACCTCGAGCCCATGGCGGAGACCGTGCCAGTACTGGCCCATGTACCGGCTTTCCCGGCCCAGGTCTCTACCCCATACCCATCGTACTTCTCGTCGACCCAGTCCCCTTCGTATCTCCCGCTCACGTAGTAGTAGTGGACCCCGCTTCCCGAGCGCTTGCGTTGGTGTAACTCCCCCTCGTAGACGTCCCCGTTGCTGTAGACCTGGACTCCAAGGCCCGAGGCCGGGCGGCGGTCGGCCCTGGTCTTGTCGTCGGAGGAGCCAATGGACCAGAGGACGGGAGATGGGGACTGGCGGCGGGGAAGGTGGTGACGGGGGAGGAGGGCGGAGGAGCGGGAGAGGAGGAGGCGCATGGAGGGGAAGGGGAAGGTGTTGAGGGAGAGAGCGAGGAGGAGGAGGAGGAGGACGGAGGAGAAGGCAATTGCGGAGAGGAAGTCGAGAAGGAGGGACCGGCCAGAGACGGCGCCGGGGGGGGGGGGGAGAGAACGAGGTAAAGGAACGGGAGGGAGAGGAGGAGAGGAACGCGGAGGCGGAGGTGGAGGCGGCGGACGAGGTAA
Organism: Areca catechu; assembly: GCA_021397845.1. Classification (NCBI taxonomy): domain Eukaryota; kingdom Viridiplantae; phylum Streptophyta; class Magnoliopsida; order Arecales; family Arecaceae; genus Areca; species Areca catechu. The sequence continues at coordinate 19,943,086 of CM038040.1, forward strand.
CGGAAGGCGGAGCGCGTGGAGGCGGCGGAAAAGTGGGGGAGGAGGCGCGGGTGGTGGTGGTGGTAGACGGGGACGGGGGCGGGGGTGGGGGAGGGGGAGGATCGGCAGTGGTGGCGGGCGGCGGCGGGGGATGCGTTCATGACCGGGCGCTTGTGGGGGGTGGAGGGGAGGAGGTGGGGTGCATGGTGGGGATCGGAATTAGGGTTAGGGTTAGAATTATTAGGGCTGTGGATTTGGAGGAAAGAAGAAGGAGGGTGGTGGTGGTGATAGAGGGGGATGAGAGGGTTGGGCGAGCGGCGGAATCGGAGGAGAGACCGAAGCTTTCCTTGCCGATCTGAGCCTCTGGTGTCTTGTGATGCATTTAATGAGACGGAGATGGTCGATGCTGATGCTGATGCTGATGCTGATGCGGCCGCTTCTTCCCCTTATTCATCACTTTTTCCTTTCTTGTATATTTTTCCTCTCTTTTCCGCTCCCTTTCTTCGCCCACACTATCAAGCTGCTTGTTAGTATTTGATGATGTCTCTGTATGTGTATTAATGATAAATTCCTCTAAGACTTTGGGATTTGAGGGGGTGGGGAGTGATTATTTTGTTTGATGAGAGGGAAGGAAGGGGATGAAAAGGTTGCTGTTTTTATGTGGGAGAAGGGCAGGTTGGGGAGTCAGAAATGTCCCAGAGATTTTGGTAAATAATTCCAAGATGATTTCTCCGGTCCTTCCAGATTTCTTTTTTAATTTCTAATTTGTCGTCAGAAAATTTAATGAAGGGTCAAAGGGAGAGTTAGATCGTCTAAGTATTTTTATTTTTTTAAAAATAGAAGGTGAAAAATATACTTGCTAATTTTATACTGTCGAGTGATAACGTTTGGTCCTTTTTGCCTTTTTTTAGATTCATGACAAATGGAAGGCAGGCATGAGGATGACTGGTGAGTGGTGACATAGAATATAAGCTCTTAGCCTCTTACCCATGCAATTAATATAAGATATTTTGCCAACTTAGCCACTCGGCATCCTCACAATAACAGAGTGTTTATGGTGTTATTTTTTAATCTAATATACTACTTTTATTATTATTATTATTATTATTATTATTATTATTATTATGAAAACGGATAAGTCATGATTAACGGGTAGTACATAAAACAAAAACAAAAAGTAAAATGTCTCTAAAAGTATTAGTTCATAATACATCCATAGAATAGAATGCTGAGCAATGGATTTAATCCAAAGTTTACATCGGGCATTCATGCCATTGGGTTTGATTTCCAATAATAATTCTATCATTTATATTTTTTCTAAAAAATCTTCATTATAGGATAAACGGTTTGGAATTTGTAAGCCATGATAATTATGTAGTTGCCGACGAGAATTTTCTGGTAAGGTATCATAGTCGATTAAAACTCCTTAATATCATTTTTCATTTGCCTTCTATTTACTATCTACTACCATGAAACCTGTATTCCGTTCATGACATTCATATACAATTTTATTTGAATAATGTTCAAGGTAGATCACCTCTTCATATGACAAATTAAATCAGAAATCTTGGCATTAATCTACCTAATCGTTTTTATTTTCAGGCAGGAAAAATGCTCCGATAATTTTTAAGCTGTACCACCTCTTTCTGTGACAAATTTAATTAGAGATGAACTATCAAATAGGGGACAAAGGAAGGTCCTGCACCGGCGCTTGTCTAAGAGATCATCAACTAGATTCTTACAATACCGTATAAAACAATTTATTCCTCTCAAAGACTAATCTTGATCCAATTTTATTAAGCAATTGTTTAGAGAGAGCCCGTTCAAATATTCTTTCAAATGTAACGGCTTAACTCACCAGAAGGAAAAAAAAAAAAAAAATCAGGGACAGAGAGGTCCGAGCATTGGATAAACATGACATTACTCTATGCCTCATGTTTAACTTACTTGCTTATCAAGAGAAAAAAATGATGGGAGCTTTAAATATTTTCGGGCTTAGAAGGCAGCTCGTGGTTTTTTGAGCAATGTTAGGCCAACAACTGATGTGACATCCATCTCTTGTTTACATTTGGAGTGATACATGACATGCTGCCATCTCTTGTTTGCATTTGGAGTGATACATGACATGCTGCCAGATGGTTGAATAACTAATACACTTGGAGTGATCGTGTGGGATAAGGATACCATTGGTTGGGTTGTCTCTGGATCCGGTAAACCGAAGGACATAATACACTGCATGCACCAGCATAGCCGTAAACATGTACACAGCCAATCATGATTGCTGTTTTTTATGATAATGCATCAAGATATGTATTTGATGAATGGGGTTCATGGAAATCTCTATTATTATTGGTTATGTGCATGGCCACATGATGCATGCGATGCGATGTAGATAATTATTTTTTATTAGGATTACAGGTTAAAAAATAAAATATCATAATATAATATATAAATATATGCCCTGGATTTGTTACAGCACGAGATTAAAATCCAAACCTGATTCCATGGTGGGTTGAATCTTGTCAAAGTCTGGTTTGGCTCAAGTCTGCATATATTTTCCACCCTAATTCTAGATTATTATAATTATGACTATTTTTATAATTGAGCTAAATCTATTTTGATACATCTTGGATCCGATTTGTTTGATACGACACTACCAATTGGAGCCTGACACGAATCGGCTATTTAGTTCTTCACCTTAGCCCACGTAGATATTTCGAAGGCGCATAGAGACATTCAAAATTGTTAAACATCTTTTCTATCTAAGAGATATCCTTCCAAATTTAGATGTTCCTATATGGAATGTATTGATATGTAACCATGTTTGGCTAATCCTATTTAGGATATTTTGGTAGGCATTTATCTTATGTATGCCATTAAGTATAAATTTAATGGGATGAATCCCAAGCATAATAATATAAGAATTTCAAGCTCCAACATGATATCAGAGCAAGGTTCCTATTTCACCTTATCCCTAACTATTCCAACCCTATTCCAATCCTATTCCCATCTTATTCCCGCCCTATTCCCTTCTTTTTCTTAAGGGCCGCCCTAATCCCCTTCCTCTCCCTCTCCCTCGATCCCGACCCCGGTGGCCGGCGGCCCTCTCTCTCAACCTCTCCCTCTCCCTCTCCCCCGATCCCGACCCGCTGCTACCACCAATGCCTCCCACCGCCCCTGCCCCCGCCGACGCCTCCTTCGTTAGCGCCCCCATCCATCGCTGCTCCCATGCCCTTGCCCCATCGTCTTCCCTCATCGGCGTGCCCTGCGCATCCGCTGCTCCCTGCCATTCGCTGCCCCCTGCTCCTCCGACGATTCCCCACGGCCGCGTCATCGCTCTCCTTCCTTCGTCCTCCCAGCACCGTCTCCGACAAGCCCGCCCCGCATCGGCCCCTGCCACCCCTCCTGCTGCCGAACCTCACTGGCGAGCCCCCAGGCCCCTCGATCCCCCCAAATCCGCCGATCCCTTTTGACCTCCCCTTGAATCGAGGGATTTTGGCCTAGGATTTGGCCTCCTCCGACTCCGACGGCTATGAGCACGATCCCAGCAACCCTCAACAGGGGTCCGAGCCCCATCTTGGCCTCCTCCGACTCCGGCAGCTACGTGTTCACGTTGTTTTCTTTTTGAGGCTATCTTTGCAGCCCCATGGCCAGATAGATCCCCGGATCTCCACCTCCAGAGCATAGAGATCATCTCCCTTCTCCCAATAAGCACTCTTTATTCTCTGCAGCGGCTTCGTAAGGAAAAAAAAGGGGATCTACTCCACTAGATATACTACCTGACCCATCTGTGGTTTTCAAACGACTCTACTTGGTTTATCATGACTGATGTCACTCAGCCGATTATGGTTCACTTGAATGGAACTAACTATCACCAATTGTTCTTCATGATGAAAATCTTTCTAAAAGGACGTGGACTTTGGTGGTATATTACTAGTGAAATTCTATGCCCAAATGCATCTGGAGAGTCTTTTGCTACATGGAACATTGACAATAACAAAATCATGACATGGATTTCTAATACTATCAGTCCCTCCATCATCCTACACTTCAACAAATTTGACACTACAAAGGAAGTGTGGGACTTCCTTGCCAAGCAATATAATCAGACAAATTTTGCTCTCAAATATAAGCTTGAATTGGACATTCGTAATCTTAAGCAACAACCAGAGTAGTCCATGATTGACTTTCACTCTCAGATGTCTCTGATTTGGGATCAACTTGTCTTGATGGAGTCCAAGTGGACCCATGATGCAGAACTTTATTATCAATTTCGAGAAGAGTTTCGTCTTGTCCAGTTCCAATGGCTTTTCGCGATAAGTTTGAGTTTGTTTGGGCTTCTATTCTTTATAGATCTCCTCTTCCAACTGTTGACACTGCCCTTTCCGAGTTAATTACTGAAGAAACCCGAAAGAAGATCGTCTTCTCCAACTATGATGGCTCTCTAATCTTATTTGTACGGATTAAATCAAAGGGAATGTCTCAAATTTAGTGTCACTCATGCAAGAAGTTTGGCCAAATTGCTCGTAACTGTTAGGCATCTACTTCTCGTCTCCAGGTTGCATCCTCCATGTAGTGTACCTACTGTAAGAAAGTTGGACATGTTGTTTGGAATTGCCTCATCCAAACTCTAACAACATGAGAACCAAAACACGAAGTTCTGGAGATCGCTCATCCTCCGCTGTTGCTACTGTTATGCTAGAGCTTACAGCCCAAGCAGCCACATCACTTACTCCCAATGATATCCAAACAATGATTCATCAGGCTCTCTCTATTGGTACTCCTGCAGCCTCATCTTCTTCTTCTGACACCTCCATTCTGCCAGGTAAGTGGTTCTTTGATTCAAATGCCTCTAATCATATGACTTTCAACTATGACATCTTCCAACATGTTTCCTCTCTTTCTTTTCCATCCCATATTCAAATTGCAAATGAATCACTCATTACTGCTAGCCATAGTAGAACCATTCACTCTCCTAACCTATACCTTTCTGATGTTCTTTTTGATACTAAACTTTCTATGAATCTTATTTTTATTGGTCAATTATGTGACAAAGAACTTAGAGTTACATTTTCTCCTTCTGGTTGTGTTGTGCAGGATTGCTCGATGGGAAGGAAGTTGGAATAGATCGTAAGATTGGTCGACTTTTTGTTTTGGATAGGCTTTATGTTCCTCCTAGTTTTGGTACCCACTCTGTCGCTGCTGTTTCCACTAATAATTCTTCTTTTATGTCTTGGCACGATCGTTTAGGTCATCTTTTCTTTTTAAAGTTATTTCAATTAATTCATAAAAGATTGCTAGGTTCTGTTTCTATAATAAAAGAACCATGTTGTATTCATTGCAAATTATTAAAACAATCCGCTTTACATTTTTCTTTAAGTCACTCAACTACTATTGCTCCTTTTGATCTTATTCACTCTGATGTATGGAATCCTGCCCCTATATCCTTTATGGATGGTTTTGCTTATTATGTTATTTTCATTGATGATTTCACTCGTTATACCTATGTTTTGCATGCTCACTCTGAAGTTTTAAAAGTTTATATTGAATTTGCCATCATGATCAAAACATAATTTTCTAAACACATAAAAATCTTTCGCTCTGACTCTGATGGCGAATATCTTTCAAAATCATTCAACGATTATCTTAAATCTCAGGGCATACTTTTACGGTTATCTTGTATTGAAACTCCTCAACAAAATTTTTTCAATAATTATCTTAAATCATTCAACGACTACTATTAACACTCACCTATGTAAACATTTTTTTCAAGAATCTTCTAAGTTAAGTCCAAACAAGCCTCCATCCCAACCGAGTCTCTCTTGCGAGCTTAGAGAAGATCCCAAACAGTCTCTCATAGTTTCAAGTTAAGTACAATCCCAATAGAACTTATGTCTCTTGGACTCATGGAACTCTCTTCTTTTCTATCATCGCAGATCACACTCTTTCTACGGACTATGGCTTCTTCTGTTTATTCTCTCTATCTTTTACCATTGAGAAACTCTACTGTTACTTTGAGGTGATTTGATGTAGGTGTCCAAGGGTCCCGCATCGAGAAACCCCCGGCAAACGGACTTTCTCTGCTTGTGGTATTTCAAGGTGATATCAAAAGTCCCTCCAGTATCAACTGCCTCAAGATTTGTGGCTAGCTACTTGGATCGCTACCCTTAGTTCTCCATCTCAATCGCTGAATTTGGTGGCAACAAAAAATTAAAAAATAAATAAAAGGTCATGTAAGTGAAAGTGGGCAAAACCATATTAATCATATGCATCTTGTAATATGAGGGAACTTTATTGTATGAACTAGCATTACAAGTAGCAAACAAACCTTCAGGAGGGACTTGGTAGCACAGTCACAAATTCAGTTTTCATGAATAATTAGGCAAGGTTGATATGTTTGAATTTCAAAAAAAATCTGCTAGTTTAAAATAAATCTAAAAAAACTATATATATAAAGAAATTATATATAAAAAGAAAAAGGTAGAAAAGATTTAGTAATTTTAATGCCATAAAGGGAGTTTTGGGGCTTCAAACAAACCTAAAAAGAAGAAGAAGAAAAGAATTGATGAAAAGAAACAGTTTTCCATGCTAGTGATTATTTTAATAATATATTAAAAAAATCAACCATGGCTGTAGAAAAATAATAATAATAAATTAAATTACGGCATCCATTTTTTCTACTATCTTGTTATTCTGCTCTTTAGCATGTTTGTCCGATTGATTCCGTCCAATTGTTTCCAAAGCTTTCATTCATTTATTTATTTTATCTGATATCTCACAATTTATTCATGAAATCTTCTAATCTTTCAAATATATCATGATCCAATCATGAATAAAACATCGAACAATGTATTTAGCCTTCATATTTTCAGCACCAAGTCCGACCTCAACAAGAATCATTATTTCACCAGCATATATATCACAAATATGTATACATGATGGTGAAGGTGAAATATGCTAAAAACTACACACAAGTTTATCACCTCACATTGTCTTCCCAGGGAATGGAATAGAAGAGGAAAAGAGCCAACTCTTCACGCAACCAATTAACTGCAAAGACAACTGACCTTACAATGCTTAACAATTTTCAGCTCTATGATTCAGTCCATTTCTGAATTGCATTCAGTAACAAAACTCTTACACAAGTCCATTATTTCCTTAGATCTATGTAGGCTAGTAGAGAAGAAAAAATGTTTCACATCAATCATCTCGAGAAGGTTATGCTAAAAGCAGTTGACATATAAAGCTGCCATCAAATAAAACAGAAGATAAATCATCTTGAGAATGTTTCACATCAATCATCTTGAGAATGTTAATGTTTATCTTTAGGCATCACTTTTTTGGTTTTCTACAAGAAGTTGTCCAGATTGACATATAAAACCGCTGCCATCACTTTCTCTCATCAGGATGAGTTGCTAAAAGATAAAAATACTAAACATACTTCAATGAATTTGAATGTAACCTACATAGCTAACATAACAGGAACGAAAAAAGAGAAGTTAAACCACCCTTTGAATCTAAGACAAGTATATTTCAGCATTTGCTGAAACCCATGGAAAATTTTGCAGTTCTTCAGTAAGACTGAGAAACAATTCTGCAATTAACATCCATTTGGTAGGGTCTTGGATATTGATGGTGCTGATAAACATTTTGTCCAGCATCTTACAACTCTTAAGAACAACTTTCAGTAGCTTAATTTCTTTCTCACGGTACTTAAGGATTTTGTCAATGACGTTTCTTGTTTCACCACTCAAAGAAACTATATCAGTACAAAAAAAATTATATATCCAAACAGTCTTGAGATGCAAGAGGCATGACATGGCATGTTGTAACATTTCCCAGCCTTCACTCCCAGCAATGTTTCTTCTAACCTAAAATGTCAAGGTAGAAACATTAAACATGGGGGAAAAATGTAGTGTACTGTTTATAGTTGAGCCTTGAATTTTTCCTTACATATCCAAATATTTTCTGAATATCCACAATAAGAGTCTCCAGATAATGCAAATTGTTCAGCAACTGTGTCATCCCTCTAATTTCCCTTCTGCTTAAACTAGTACCCAATGCCAGACATGTAGTCCTAAAAGGTGAATTTTCAAGAATTGACTCATCCTTCAAATCAATATCCTGTATACAGTAAAAAAAGCATAAATGAATATCTTCCGAGGAAACCATAGTTTAGCCAGAATCATACTTCATATTAAGACATTGAATCAATAAATGGTATTCAGAAGTCTATACACCTTAAACATAAGACTATTGAAACTTTGAAAGGACAGGTTAAAATTTCTAACCATAACTAAAAAGCCTTGAGACAAGTGGGTATATCAAGTGCCCACATCAATAAAACTGCAGTATTCATTTCTAGCTGAGTCAGACAGAAACAAGAGTTGACAGAGATACTAATGCTTTTCTGACTTCTTGGGATTCTTTGCATAAAAAAAGGACTAAGTGAAACATTTTAGGCTACCTGATCATCATGTTAAGATCTGGAAGTATCAAAAGCATGTTGACAAGTTTCACATAAAGTAAAGGGATACCAAACGAGGGAGGTTTTCCAGTCAGAACATAAAAGATTTGAAACAGAGGGGTGCCCTCCTAGGGATGGGCAGTGATGCAGGGTTAGAATAGACATGCTACAAAGTGGCCGTATTCAGAAGCAGCTTTCCCCACCCATTACGGACGACATGCTCAAGTAGTCAAGCTATGGCATTGTTCTGCAAAATTCATGATTGCAACTATCATCTCTTGCAGCATGCCTCAACGAACAGCACTTTTGTTGCTGAACCTAGCATAACTATAGCAAATTTATAAATTTTAGCTTTGAAAGTTGGCATAACTTGAGTACAGAATTGAAGAATGCCAACTTCCACTTTATTTGAACTGCTTCCAAGTCCAATAGAACTTTGAGTATTGCATCTTACATCACGGACAAAAAGGTAGATCTCTTTACTTGACAACTGGCCCCTTGAGTTTCGTGGGCCCTCCTCTCAAATCACAGTCTTGTTCCACATGTAACACCAATTTTATTGGGATAAATTTTGGATGATTATCCCAATGATAATGTAAACCCACACCACCTGATCATTGTTATGTAATTGTGAATTGTGTCCAGAAAAACTCAAGCAAATAACAGTGTAATGCCGTTCTTTTTCTATAAGCTTTAGAAAATGTGAGAATGTCGTCAAGTAATTATCACATTTTATCATATAAAATGGTAATGCACTAATAGTGATGAAGTTAGATGAGATTAATAGAGGAACCAATAGTCATGACGATCTAATTCTCACTTGTGATCTATTTCTAAAGAAGTATGTGCATTTCCTGGTTTTACAAAGTTCTTTCCATCATTATTTTAATTGATCGATGTACAAGAACTCATGGTCCCTCCCTCTCTTCTATAGGATTAATAAGCCTGTGCATAAGGACTAATCAATAAGTCTAATGAAGGTTTAATAACAACAATTTAACCTGCAGTCTGGTATTCAGAGGCAGGGCAGAAGACTAGGGTTTTGATTGAAAGACAAATAGGTGAAGATAATTAAATAGAAGATAAAAGAGGGATTTGAAAGAGAGGTTAGGAGGAAACAAGAGGGCCAGTTCAGGCCTTAGATCTTCAAACCGCTTCATACAATTTATATACAATATCTCTTGTCGCTAGACTCGGTGCCTTTTTTATCTTTTAATGACATTTTCCAAGTAATTTAGGACTCTTGATAACCAAGTAAATAATCCCTATAAAGATATTAGAAATCTTTTTTCTTTTGCACATTTTGGATCCAACATAAATCTATGTATGAAGACACATGAATCAACAAAGCATGAAGGGATGGACTATGCTCCTCCTGAGAGGCGAGGATATCCACTCCCCTTGAGTCCAAATCAAGAATAGGGCATTCAAATCAAGGAACTGTTGTATTTCCACTCAATTCTGAGTGGAAATACAAATACAGCTTTGGAGAGTAAGAATGTGAAAAAAAACCATAGAATTAACAACTGCTATATGAAATTGAAGAATTTTGAATAGAAATGACAAGGTTCATAATTGACCAAGAGATACACCAACCAGAATGTATTATAGAATTTTAGAGAGAAAAAGTGAACAAATATAAAAATATTTATGCAGTGCAAGTGAAGTTGAGAGGTACCCTAAGTTGTTATAAATCAAAGATGGGGCCTTTGAAGTTTTTGCATGAAGAAAGACACAAGATGATGAAGGGTGTGTGCATCAATACAAGTCCAGCAGAGTATGTTACATAAACTAGAAAAGGTAGACTGTGAGAATGTTGATGCAAATTGATGATTTTAGACCAACAAAATATAATTTGTTACAGAATCAAATCAGATGCTTAGATCCCTTGCAGAATTTTCAAAAGATCTGATAAGGAGAGGATCTTAATTTGTCAAGTTCCAAAAAAAAAAAAAAGAAAACCCAAATGATGATGAAGTTTGTAAGGGAGAATTTAGAAACCTTGCCTTGAGAATGATTTAGCTCCAAACAAAAACTACTGGTGAATAAGCCATTGTAGTGATAACCCCAAAAGGCTTAGATAAGAATTGTTGATAAAGGTCTTAATTTTTTTTTCTTTTTCAAGATATAAGCAATCTAAGAACAATTTCTTAAATAAGAGTTTGAAACTATGAATTCAAGTGTTATTTCATGTAAACAGATGTCCTTATTTGCAATATCAAAAAATCAAATTGAAATTGTCTTTAATTTTTTTTTAAAAAAAAAACCTATAATCATCACATTTCACAATGCAAAAAGCTGCTATTTGTAATCAATCACATAAAAAGTGAAATTTACATTTCTACAGAAAAAAAATAAAAAAACTAGATGACATTGAACTGAGCAAAATTGTACAGTATCAACCAGTAGGGCCTGAAATGAGGGTGTGTACAACCCTCTACCATGCAGTTTTGGGAGGTAACGTGATAAAAAGTAAGAAAAAAAGGGTTGGGACCTGTCTTGGCATTGGATGTGTACCATACCATACTATACCAAACTACCAATGTATAGACACCATACCATACCATACAAAACTACTAATGTATCAGTTTGGTACCCAGTACCAAGATTCCAGATCTTGATTATCTATCTATATCCTCATGTTTAGACCATACTAGGTTTCTCACTACATATCAAAAATTAAATGTTAGAATAAGTGGATGTTTTGATGCTTGCATACCAGGATGCCCTAATTACAGTTTGAGTAAATTTTAGTAGCAAATACAAACATAAAGTAGACACTGATAAGTTTAAGAATAAACACCTGCTAGACACATTTCATGATAAGTGTGTGGATTATCTCAATTAGGTTTAACAATCAAACTCATTGATTTTTTCAACCCAAATTAAACTCATCAAAATCCATGAAAGAACAGCAGCAGTACAACCCGACAGTGATAAGACTGATAGGCAAGGTCCAGCTATGATGGACTTAGACACTGATAAGTTTTTCTTTTTTCTCTCAACTTTCTTAGTTTGTCCTTTCTCCTTTTGCTTCCTCTTAGCTCGCTTTCTTTTGTCCCTTCTTTCTTGCTATTGTTGCAGCTCTCCGTATCTCTGCAGTATGAGTTGGTGTTTTAAACCTTCTGTAATAAATGATATCTTTTCTATTTATAAATAAATCACAAGAACTTGTGTGTATTACTAATTATCATCGATTACTAGAAGTTTCAATAAACTAGAAATGATAATGCTCGTCAAACATAACATAGTTATTTATGTGAAAAGTCTATTCTACTGTTACCCTGATAACCATGTATTATTTTTCAAGGATTCACCATATTGGCATGTTTTATCATGTTGTTCTTGTATCATATATCCATGCCAACATTTTATATATAGATCTATGTGTTAAATAATAAAGATAAATATTCCAGTCTGGCTGTTACGCATCTTTATAATTTTTAAGTTGAAATCATCATTTAATTAACATCATTTACTTTTTAATGATGCATGGAAAAAAATGTTTATAGAAGTAAATAGATTAACAAAAAAGTAACTCTAGCAAGTATGCTTTGAATTGAGCTTCACCATTGAATCACTAAACCATTTTATCCAGCTTGAAGGAATGCAAGGGAGACATGCACTAGCTTCTTATGCAGAGCTGGCCTGCCTTCTCATTGGCCAATGCTATCTAGGTCCCCTCTCTAGGAAAAGAGAATTGGCACTTCTGGTTCCTTGAGTGAAGGAAAGAATCCAAATCCTACACTAAGTTAACTATGAAGATTGAAGAAAAGGGTAATCAAAAGGAATTTTGAAATCATCGATTTTATAGTTTTGTGGCTAAAAGTTCATTTCATTGTTCATTAGTAACTTAAATCAAGCATTCAATCTGAAATTCCTGCCTCCCAATATTGTCATGGGTAAAATATACTACTAAAACTTAGGAGGCATCATGTGTCATGTAATGACTATTAACAAAAAAATGAGGTTGAAAACAAATTGAAATTTATGAGAAGCTGGAAAGTAATTATCAGATTATGATTTGAAATAAAAAGGAAAGGTTTAGAGGATGAGGATATAGGAAACCATAAAATTAGCATGTACTCTATGAACATAGAATAATTTTCAACAAAAATAATTGTACAGGGTTATTATTGAGCAAGAAATATCCCAACTAGAAATTCTCGAACATATTAATAAATGAACAACTTTTTAACAACATTTTTGCAATGCATATGAAGTTGTGAAAGGTACTCCTAAGCTGTCTAGTGCGGACACCAGTTTGCATGCCACCATCTAGCTTGACTAAGCCAGACCCATTTACCTTATAATTTTGTTAGTAAGAGTTTTTAATTTCAGCAAGTTGTTATTTTTCCATTATATTAGTTTTAGCAGCTGCTATGTTATTTCGGATCGTCACATGTGCTACATAGATACCACCTCAACACTACATCACCACCTAAGTTAAAGTCCCAATGGACTTCTAGTGTTGTCCAAAGAGAGTACTAGAAGATCAGCCTAAAAAGTCCACATATCCGTTGATTGGTATGATGATATGTTCAAGTTTATCAGAAGATCGCACTATCCATGGTCCAAGTAAAATTCGCTTATTAAAGTTTGGATTGTTTTAAATTGTTAGTGTTTGGAACTTTGGATTGTTTTAGACTTTTATTATTTTGTTTATAAATACCTATGTATTGGAACTTTTGGAATAGAATGAAATTTGAGAAAAAAATAAAACTGTTGCTTTCTTTCCCAATCTAGATATTCTCTCTTCTCCCTCTTGGTTCTTCCCCTTTCTCTCTATGAGCTTCTCTTCTTTTTGTGCTTATTCTCATTCCTGCACCAAATACTAAATCCTAAACTCTTCTACACACCACCATCCCTCCACAAGCCAAGAAATCAATCCGAAGTGATGCTCGATGAAGCCAAACTCTGGATTCACGAAGATCTTCCATGGATTGGAGTCGCCATCACTTTCGATAGTCTAACTCTTCTAAAGTTGAATCGAGCAATCATCTGAGCGATACCTTTATAAATCTTTTGAGAAGATTGTTATTGCCGGTAAGAAAATTCTTTCTTGAATATTGTTAAATTTAAACTTGAACTGCAAGGCCTAATCAAAAAGGAGATTTCTCAACCACCTTCGATCCTAGCCTTTTAAGATCAAAGGAATATTTACATATGCTAGAAAGATCTATCTACTCTCATCATTACTCTTCTTAAAAAAAAAGATTTAGATCTTGATTAAATTTGCTTATGCTTATTCATCTTGATTGATGATATTTTTATTTATTTCATTTAAAAAAAATAGTTACATCTTCATCAACATACTTGTCCCGTATTAGATTGGTATCAAAGCACTAGATTCTAATTAGGTTTTGCATTATGTATTATTTTCTATTTCATGCAACAGTCCTTGCAAGATTTATTCTTATTTACACAAAAATCAAAAATATATATTTTTTATTGTTTTGAAAACCTTATTCGACAAAGAATGCACTATTAAAATTTCTCTTCAAAATCCCATCATTTTATTATCCAAAATTATTTGCAAACTCTGTTATTCGCGTACGGGACTTTGTTCTGCATTGTTTTCTGTTTTGCGCAATAGTCTTTACAAAATTCATTTTTATCTAAAAAAAATCAAAAAAAATATACTTTTATTGTTTTGGAAACCTTATTCGACAAGAAATCCATTCGAAAAACTTCTCTTCAAAATTCCATCATTTTATTATCCAAAATTATTTGCAAACTCTGTTATTCACGTATAGAACTCTATTTATGTGCAATAGTCTTTTCAAAATTCATATTTATCCTAAAAAAATCAAAAAATATATTTTTTACTGTTTTTGAAACGTTATTAATAATAAGTCCATCTCTAAAACTTCTCCTCGAAATTCTATCATTTTGTTATCCAAAATTATCTGCAAACTCCATTGTTCACATATAGGACTCTGTTTTGTGCAGGTAGCGAAAGGAAATTCATAATTTATTATATAAGAATCAAAAAATTATCAAATTTATTTTGCTGGAAATTAGATTTTTGTAAGACTCCAAACCCTGATTGTTTGATTCCATACATAGGTTAAGATCATTTCTAAATTTGACTAGCAATACAGAACTTGTCTTATTGAAATTCTGGTTGTGCTGCATTGCATTGTTCATAATATAATTAAGGGCACATCCATTATTAAAAGATAAGGTGAAAATTTCATCACCCTTTCTTAGCTCACAAGCCACCAAGTTGCATCTTAGAATCTAAACTTTAATTTAAAATTAATTAGACCTCTAGGGTTCAACTAAGTCGGTTCGTATAATTCATTAAGACTTAGTATAAGTTAAGCCTACAATCCACTCTCGATACCGGTGTCTAAGATAAGCAATTAAGTGGCAAACTCCCAAGCTAGCTCGTGGTTACTTAATTAGGACATTGAGAGAGCAAGGGGAGCCTTCCACGACTACACTCCTTACCTAGCTGGTTGACAGAATTGGATGGTAGACTCAGCTTGTGCTTTGTTCGATTCGTTGCACATCGAACTTTAGATCCAAGCAACCCTTAGACTTATTGTATTGCATGTGTACCGGAGCCGGAACCAAGTACCCACCCATATGACCATATCGGAACGATCAAGTCCAAGCAGTAATCCTATGATAAAGGCCATCCTGGAGAGGCTAGACAACTTGACCCATTTAATATAGAATTATGGCCAAAGAATAGGAGACTTAGAGGATGCTCGAAGACACCAAACTGCAGAATTAAATCCAGTGACCCCTCTAGTGCCTTTAGCTTAGACTAAGCAAACCTCACCTTAAGGTTTAAGGTTAGGTCTTCAAGTGGGCCAGCATTTAGAAGGTCAAGCCCAGCATGAACCTATTGATCTGGATGACTGAATAGTAAGGAATGCAAAAGTTGATGCACCTAGTTTTGGTGGGCATTTAGATCTAAAGGAATATTTAGACCGGAAAGCGGGCATGGACCACTTCTTTGAGTTGTACAATATGACTGAAGGTAGGAAGTTCCGGTATGCTAAGATGAAATTTTCGGTTAGGCCAAGATGTAATGGCACAATATTCAGGTCTTGATTGAACACTATAAGCATGAGCCTATAGAAACTTAGATAGAGATGAAGGAAAAATTATGAGAGAAGTACCTACCTATATCTTATCGGTAGTGATTAATGGATCAATGGCAATGACTAACCCAAGGTAACCGACCCGTATCTGAATATATAATCAAATTCGATGAATTCCAGATGCGATGTGGTGTTAACGAGGAAAGACTTGTGACACTATCTAGATTTAAAACCGGGCGACGTGAGAAACTCCAGCGTGAGCTTTATTTACATGAAGTCATGACCCTAGATCACGCATACTAGATAGCACAGGATGCTGAGAGGTACCATCGTTCGATAGCTCGAAGGAGCAAGCCTGTTTGGTTAATACCCTCGGGACCAAGACCAGGACCAAGTCAAATCCCTATCCGAAGACCCTAGAATCCAACCCCTAATCTGCTAATGAGTAAAGAAGAAAAGAATAAGAGTATTCTAGGAGAGGGACCGAGAGTCATGAGATACTTTAGGTGTTAAGGATTTGGTCATATAGCAGCTCAGTGCCCTACCCATGTCCTTTTTATCGATGATCCAAACTTGAAACTGACAAGCCAGAGATAGTAGAGTCTGAAAAGGAGGAAGTATACGAACCAGACTTGGACCTGGTCAAAGAATTTGAGGAAGTTGAACAAATCTTAGCACTAGTAAGGCTAGAGCCTAAGTAGAGATTGGGAGTTGTTAGATGTGTCTTAACCCAATCCAAGGAGAGTGAGTACTAGAAAAGGACGGCTATCTTTCATACCTATATTAGGTATTAGGGTAAGCCCTGCAAAGTTATCCTAGATAGTGAAAGTTGCATTAATGCAATTTCTTCTAATACCGTATCCCGACTAGGATTGACCCCTGTATTCCACCCGACTCAATATATGGTCTCGTGGGTGGATGCATCATCCATCCCTATTACATGGAAATGCTTGGTCCCCATTCAGTTTAGTTCATATGAAGGTATGGTGCAATGTGTTACCAATGAAGGTTAGCAACATCATTTTAGGAAGACCATGACTATTTGACCATGATGTGACCTTGTTTGGTAGGTCAAACTCATGTAGTCTTAAGGACAAGGATAAGAAGATCACCATTAAAGCTGTCCAACCAAGGATTACATCCAAGAAGGCACCCAAAAGGTCTAAAGAGAGAAATGGAAAGAAGAATTTACATCTAATTAGTGCCCGAAACTTGGAAAAGAAGATTAAAGATGGAACACCTATTTGGGCCTTAACTTGCAAAGAGTCCTTAAAGGACCCTCAAATTAAACATCCATTAGAAGTAGGGACCCTTCTAGAAGAATTTAAGGATGTCTTTCCTGAAGAGGTACCCGATCAACTACCATCCATGTTAGACATCCAACATGTGATTGACCTAGTCCTTGGATCCACCTTACCCAACTTGCCCCACTATAGATTAAACCCAACTGAGCACATTGAGTTGCAAAGACAAGGAGTTACTAGGCAAAGGATTCATTAAGAAAAGTTTAAGCCCATGTGTTGTGCCCAAGGAACGCAGTACCGTCCCGTACCGCCCGGTACGGGGCGTACCGTACCGGCAGCTAGCTGGTACGGTTCATCCTAATAAAATGGTCCGGCCTCCGAACTGTTAAAAAAATAAAAAAATTAATTTCCGTACTGATACGAACCGTCCGGTTCAACCCGGTACTGCTCGGTTTAGGTCCATTTTTTGCTTTGGGGGGAGGGAAAGATGGTTTTTAATATCAAAAAGAGCCCCAGCACACATGCCAGTACAGTACAGTACATACCGTACCATACCATACCGCCCACCTTTCGAAACGGGTCCCGGTACCGGTATGGGAACCCTGGTTGTGCCTGCATTATTAACACACAAGAAGGATGGGTCATGAAAGATGTGTGTAGACAGTAGGGCGATCAACAAAATTACTATAAAGTATAGATTTCCTATACCTCGGTTGGATGACATGTTAAATATGATGGCTGGTTCCATCATCTTTTCTAAGATTGACCTTAAGAGTGGATACTATCAGGTTAGGATTAGACCAGAGATGAATTGAAGACCGCCTTCAAGACGAAGGATGGTTTATATGAATTATTGGTCATGCCATTTGGCTTGTCCAATGCATCTAGCACTTTTATGAGGATTATGACTCAGGTATTGCACCCTTCATTGGATTATTTGTGGTCATGTACTTCAATGATATCCTTATTTTTAATCAATCAAGAGAGGACCATTTTGGTCATTTACGACAAGTCTGTTTGACCCTTAGATTTGAGAGTTTATATGAAAATCTTAATAAATGTACTTCATGATCGATAAGATTATTTTCTTAGGAATAATCATAATATCTGAGGGAATAACTGTAGATCCTGAAAAGATTCGAGCTATAGTTGAATGGTTGTACCAAAAAGTATTTACGATGTTCGAGATTTTCATGGTTTAGCTACTTTTTATCGTCGATTTGTTAAAGGATTCAGCTTGATTATGGCTCCTATCACAGACTGTATTCGTAAGGGAATATTTGAGTGAACAAAATCGACTAATAAGGCTTTTCGAGAGATTAAGGAGAAAATGATTCAAACCCCTATCCTACGACTACCTGATTTTAATAAAGTTTTTGAGATTAAATGTGATGCATCAGGTGTAGGAATAGGAGTGTTGATTCAAGAAGGCCATCCTATTGCATCTTCAGTAAGAAATTAAATGAGACTAAGCAAAAATATTCTATATATGATAAAGAATTTCATGCGATAGTATAGGCTTTGAAGCTTTGGAGACATTATTTATTGCCTTCTAAGTTTGTCTTGTATTCAGATCATGAAGCCCTTAGGCTCCTAAAGTCACAAAAAAAACTGAACCATAAACATGCTAAGTGGGTTGAGTTTCTTCAATTCTATATATACGTAGGATCTGCAAACAAAGTTGTGGATGCTCTAAGTCGTAGGATCATCCTTTCGTTTGCTGTTAGTATTAGAGTTGTGGGATTTGAGAAGTTAAAGAAAAAATATTTTGACTATCCTGACTTTAAAAAGATTTATGCTACTATACAACAAGGACCGTCTAGAAACTTTAGTGACTATATTTTTCATGATGGATTCTTATTTAGAAACAATAGACCATAGCCCAGTGTCTTATGTGTGCTATAGCGAAACATCTTAAACAAAACACTGGCCTATATACACCATTGTCTATTCCCGACCGTTCATGGCAAGATGTTAGCATTGATTTTGTCCTAGGCTTGCCCCGAACTATACGTAAGAACGATTCCATTTATGCTGTAGTGGATAGGTTTTCAAAAATGGTTCATTTTTTGCCATGTCCTAAAACTTCAGATGCATCTAGAATAGCTCGATTATACTTTAATGAGGTTGTGAGATTGCATGGTCTACTTAAGTCCATTGTTTCAAACCGTGACATTAGGTTCTTGAATTATTTTTGAAAAACTTTGTGGCATTTGCTCAGAACAAAACTAAATTTCTCATCTGCATATCACTCCCGGACTGATAGCCAAATTGAAGTAGTTAATAAGAGTTTAGGCAACCCTCTTAGAAGTCTAGTTGGAGAACATGTCAGTAATTGGGATTTAGTTTTATCCTGAGCCAAGTTTGTTTGTAACAATTTTGTCTTTAGGCCTATTGGTAAGAGTCCATTTGAAGTCATATATATATGGTTATCATCCCCACAAGCCAGTAGACTTAATCCCATTATCATGGCATGCTAAGTCATCAGAAGATGTAGTCATTTGCACAATATTTTAAGGATCTACATGAATACATTAAAAACAAAATTAATGTCAGCAATCAAATGTATAAGCAGCTTGCAAATTCACATCGTAGATCTTATGACTATGCTGAAGGAGATTATGTAATGATTCGAGTAAGACCGGAGTGGTTTCCACTGGGAACCATTAAGAAACTTCATGCACATGAAGCTGGACCTTTCAAATCTTAATGAAATTAGGATCGAATGCTTATATTGTAGATTTACCTTCTAATTATGGCACAAGCTCAACATTCAATATATTGGACCTAATAAAATATAAGGAGCCAATAACGATACCCAGTGATCCATTTGAGTTTGATCCTTTTATTAAGAGTGAACCCCATCATGAATGTCCATGGCCCATTATTCCAAGGAAACATGATCGCATCGATAAGATTTTAGATGAGTAGATTGTGTTAACTAGAAGGCGTGGATATCAGCGATATTTAATCTGATATCAAGGCCGACCTAAATCCAAGGTGCATGGATCATCTGAGAGGAGCTGCAAAGGATTGACCAGATCAGCTTGAGCAATTTCAGAGTCGTAGTGGACCATACTCGTCGAAGCTGAGTTTTCTCCATCCCAGGGGAATTGGTGCGGACATCAGTTCACAAGCCACCATCTGGCTTGACTAAGCCAGATCCATCTACCTTATAATTTTATTAGTAAGAGTTTTTAATTTCAGCAAGTTGTTATTTTTTCAATGTATTAGTTTTAGCAGCTGCTATGTTATTTCGGATCGTCACATGTACCACATGGATACCACCTCAACATTGCATCACCACCTAAGTTGGAGCCCGATTAAACTTCTGATGTCATCCAAAGAGAATACTAGAAGATCAGCCTAAGAAGTCCATATGGCAGTCGTTGATTGGTATGATGACATTGTTCAAGTTTATCAGAAGATGGCGCTATCCACAGTCCAAGTAGAATTTGCTTGTTAGAGTTTGGTTTATTTTAAATTTAATGTTTGGATTGTTTTAGACTTTTATTATTTTGTTTATAAATACATATGTATTGGAACTTTTAGAATAGAATGAAATTTGAGAAAAAAATAAAGCTGTTACTTTCTTCCCCAATCTAGATATTCTCTTATTGCTCTTGGTTCTTCCCCTTTCTCCCTCTGAGCTTCTCTTCTTTCTGTGCTTATTCTCACCCCTATACCAAATACTAAATTCTAAACTCTTCTACATGCCCCCATCCCTCCACAAGCCGAGAAATCAATCCGAAGTGATGCTCGAAGGTACCATATTCTAGATTCACGAAGATCTTCCATAAATTGGAATCATCATCACTTTCGATAGTCTAACTCTTTTAAAGTCGAATCGAGCAATCATCTGAGCGATACCTTCATAAATCTTTTGAGAAGATCATTATCGCCGGTAAGGAAATTCTTTTTTGAATATTGTTAGATCTGAACTTAAACTGCAAAGCCTAATCAAGAAGGAGATTTCTCAATCGCCTTTGTCCCTAGCCTCTTAAGATCAAAGAAACATCTACATATACTAAGAAGATCTATCTACTCTCATCATTACTCTTCTTCTTAAAAAAAATGATTTAGATTTTAATTAAATTTGCTTCTACTTATTCATCTTAATTGCTGATATTTTTATTCATTTTATTTAAAAAATTAGTTGCATCTTCATCCGTATACTTATCCTGCATTACTGTCAGGTGGCCTTAGATGCTGCTATGCATGAAGAGAAAAGCTTATAATGGTAAAAATGTATGACAGTAATGGTTGCATTTTTCTATGGCTTAGAGTGCTACAAATTAAAAAGGACAATGCATTGGTGATGTTATAGGTAAGACAGGAAAGTTGAGGTGGAGGGGTTACATGAGCTGCAAAAGGCAGATAATTACTGAGCATGTTGATGCAATTTTAAGATTGTATGCCAATAGATGACGTAAGCATGAAATGAGGTGATAAGGTCCCTTCCAACAAAAAACTTCAAAGGTTTTGTCAAGGAAAGAAGCTTGAAACTGTTAAATGAAAGTTGCAAGCAGAAACTTTAAAAGCATTACCTTCATGAACTATGTAGCTCTAGATAGGAATGAATGGTGAGAAAGGATTTCCAATACCCATCACATATAGCTTAAATACGAAATATTGCCAGAAGTCTTTGTTTACATTCCTATGAAGATATGAGCAACCTAACATAGATCTTTGCTTGACTTTTGATTTAAATTTACCTATCTCCAAATCCTTTTCCATGAAAGACTTTAATGGTTGAGACCCATTTTCCCTTTTGAAATCCCCATCTGGTGCTCAGGAAGTGCTGGGTAGAAATTTTAATTGTGTTCTACTTTTTTGCCTTCTCCTTCTTTCATGGTTTTGCAACTAATGTTGAAGCTGAGATGAGAGCTGTCACTGAGGAATTGACTTTTGCGTTTGCCAAAGGTTTTATGAAAATCCAAGTAGAGACCGATTCCTCCAATTTCCTTGACCTATTTAGAATTTTTCTGGCTGACTTTAACTGCTTGTTGAATGTTTGGTATAAGCTTTAAAATTTAGGGAGTTGGAAGCTTCAATAAATCCTCAGATATCACATGCATTTAAAAAGGTGAATATGGCCACTGACTACCCTGCTAATCATAAAAGTGACAGTTAGTGTTCACAAGCCATGCAAACATCAAATGTAATAAAAAATATTCATCTTTCTGATGTTTTATTTCTTGTATAGCTCTTTTGAGCACCCTCAATCCCTTTTGTATCCCTTCTTTTCCATTCAAATAAATTGGTAGCTGTTAGCAAAAACCCCAACTCACAATTAGGTGATATTGATCAAAAAAGAAAAAAAAAATAACAAAAGATAAATCTAAGCATATTAAACTTCAAAAATGACTGAATGCAGAATGCCCAATGATATCTCATCAATTAACAAACCAACTTAGGAGTAACATCAAAATAACCACATAAGAACGAAATGTCTAGAAGAATGGAATATCCTGACTTTTCAAATCATAAAGTGTGAAAAGGTGATATGTTTATCTGTTCCCAGGAAAACAACCATAAAGCATTACCCTGCCTTATATTTTGCAGAAAAATCAGATCACAATGAAGAGGACTTTCAACTGCTTCTATTTTGCAAAAGCAACACATAAATTAAGGCAGAAGTTAAATATAAATGGGAAGATTGAAGATTTGAAAATTTTGAAAGTATGAGAAAAAAATCAATGCAGATAATGACAGAAATAGCGAACTACACTGAAATATAAAATTTATCAGATTTACATGAAAAAAGAAATGCAAATGAATGAAATATAAAAATGCTCCATTTGCTACATATAAATCTATAATTTATCATATATATATATATATATATATATATATATATATATATATATATATATATATATATATATATATATATATATATATATGAGATTTGAAAAAGATGTTGCTCCATTTGCTCAATACTTTTTTACTTGTCTTCTGCATTACAGTTATCTCATTCCTTTGAGCCATTCAAAATTCCAAAAAGAAAAAGAATTTGCAGTTGACAATGTCAATATCTTATATTTATGTCCCCTAGATTTAGATGATATCAGGATGCTCAACTAAATGCATATCACAACCAAAGCTTGAAATATTGGAATTAGTGGAAGTTTTGATGCCTGCATACCTGGATGCACCATGGACAGAGTTCAAGACTTTTAACATGGCTAAGACTTTCAAGAAGTTTCACGAACATTTGGTCTTCAAAATAATAAACTGTTCTGAACATGTCCGTAAAATCAAGACAAGCATGTGTAACAGATGATAAGTTTTTTATATAGTAACCAAACTTCCGCATATATCCACTGATTTCAATAGACGACAGGTGTGGAGCATCAATTATTAGATCACTGGCTGCATAAAGAACATCATGGACGTCGCATATCTTTAACATTTCCAGTTTCTGATTTGGAGAATATATGCTGAGATGACTTCTGTTGTTGCATCCATGCAGTAATAAACTTTCAAGAAGAGGGCAACCAGAAGTATTCAACTCTGATGCAAATATGACATGGTAGAGCTCCAGTGTCCTCAGTGAGCCAAGACAAAAGGATGCCGGCAGCTTTAGCTCACAGAATCTCAATCTCAATGCTCTTAATGCACCACAATGGAAAAGGCATCCAGGCATCAGATAGAGGAAAAGAAAGTGTGCATTGCTACCATGGCATCCAGCAATATAATCCATATCTAGCTCCTCTACATCATGCTGCACAGCAAAGCGGAGCCATGTATCGAGATAGCAACGGTGGATGTTGGTGAAGTCGACACAAGCATGAAATTTCCTAATCTTTGGAGCATTGTGAAGCATCAGGCAACAGTTAATGGATGATTCAATTCCCCAATGTGTGAATTGCGGCAAGAGGGTTCTGAAGTCCAAGACAGGAACCCGAGTCCACAAGTGCCTCCATCTTCTGGACAAAATGCTCGTTTGGACGACCTGACACATTGGCAAGAATGACAGGATGTGGAGAAGCATGACATCGGGCAACTTACTGATCCTGTCCTCCATCTTCATCTCGACACACTTCTTCCCCGAAGAGCCCTTCTGCTCTCCAGGATCATTCCTCGCCATGCTTCACTCTACTACACTCCTGTGTATATTTTGTATTCAAGAACATATTTAGCAATGAAATCTCATGCAACTAGCAGCAAGGACAGCTGCTTCCTCTTAGAAACCATAATTGCAGAAAAATTAGGATTTATTGCAAGAATTATGGGTCCACAAAAAAAAAAAAAAATCAAGATGCAAAAAAAGAGTGTGTGTTTTATATTCAAGACTATACTTATCAACTCAGTCTCATCCAATTAGCAGCAAGAACAGCTGCATCCTCTTGGAAACAATGATTGAACAGAATTTTGGACTTAATGCAAGCATTTATCATGGGTCTCCAAAAGAAAAAAAAAATCAAGAAATGCGAAAGGAAAAAGTGTATATTTTATGTTCAAGACCATATTTATCAACTCGGGCTCATCCAATCAGCAACAAGAAAAGCTACAGTCCAAAAGAAATTAGGATTTATTGCAAGAACCACGGTCCAAAAGAAATTAGGATTTATTGCAAGAACTACGGTCCAAAAGAAAACAAGAAATGCAAAGGACAGAGCGTACGTGTTATATTCAAGACTATACTTATCAACTCAGTCTCATCCAATTAGCAGCAAGAACACCTGCATCCCGTTGGAAACCATAATCGTTCAGAAATTAGGATTTACTGCAAGAATTATGGGTCCAACAAAATCAAGAAATGCAAGGGAAATTCATATTTTACATTCAAGACTATAATTATCAGCTCAGTCTCATCCAATCAGCAGCAAGAACAACTGCATCCTCTTTGAAACCATAATTGAACAGAAATTAGTATTCACCGTAAGAATTATGGGCCCACAGAAATCAAAAAATACAGAAAATTATAATAAAATAAATACACCTAATTTTCTTCTTTTTTTCCAGCATAGAACCGCAGTAAATATCCATTTCTTCTTGTCATATTAACAAGTAGGAAAATCATTAGTACTAAAATAGAGCATATATTGGGAACAAACCTACAATGCTGCACCTCCAACGCTCGAAGAAAGGGAAGAGGAAGGTGGAATCTTGGAAATCCCTTCTCTTTTTGGTACAGATCTTGGAAACCCTTTTGCAAAGAAACAGAAACCAAAAAAACAAAAAAAATCACCCGAGCGCGGGAAGAAGTCCGAAAGGCTAAAGGCCGTCCCAAAAGACTTGGATAAAATGCGAGATGCGATCGGTTGGGAGGATGGGTGATACGTTGGCCGGGTGAGATCCGATATGATCCGGATCCGACCCGAATTCGTTAAGGTATGGACCCTGATCCAATTCCTTGGTAGTTAGTTAGCTCATGACTCATGTCAATTCTCATTTGGACCGGATCTAGGCAAATTTAAGAGTTCCAAACCCAGTTTCCTGGACTAATTGTTGTCATACAAGTCATTAGAGTCCATTGGTTGGGCCATCCCCTGGATTTGGTGAACTTGGAGCACATGAGAAATTATTGCCTACATTCGATGCACTAGCCTGGTTGTACATGCATCCAATCACGACTACTGATTTCTATGACAATGCATTAAGATCTGTGCTTGGTGAATTGAATCCACAAAAATAAGCACCTGGGATAGGATGCATGCATAGCGCACTTGATGAATGCCGTGCTGGCAATAAATTTTTAATTAATTTTTTGGGTTAGAAAATAAAATGTTATAGGAAAACATACAAATATATGTTTGTATGAGATTTAAACCTAGATCTGATTCCTTGGTGGTTTGAATAATTCAAGTCTGGTTTGGATCATGTTTTTCTAAGAGCCCAATTGTAGCACCCTAATTATATAACAATGTAGATATGTCTACTTTTTAAATTGAGTTAAATCCCTTCTATCTTATACTCATGAGCCTGCCGTTGAATCAGTTAAGCAATGTTAATTATATGAATTTATCTTAAGATTAAGTAACTTAATAAATGAAAGGAAATTATTTACAAAATTCATATATAATTTTAAAAAATACAGACATTGAATTGCAAATGCTAGATAGAAGGATGCCTCATGCTTTTATAGACCACCAGCTCATGCCTCTCATCGAGAAGCTCTCAAGTAAATGACGAAGTCATGCCTTCCGCTGCCACGTGCTTGGTAGATATCATGCATGTATTAAATAATCATCTCATACTTATGTCTTCTCACGTCGAGACGGCTATCTTGTACTTGAAATTAGGAATAAATTAATAGTTAGTACTATTTTACTATGTGCATCTTGAATCATTTAATAAAAAACCATCATATCACTCAAAAATAATATTTTTTATTGAAAATAGCAAAAATTATCAACAAACCAATCATAATTAAAAAAAACTTTCCTTTATTCAAAATTTTCAACTAAGTTTTGATATATGGTGCACCTTTTTTCAAGAATAGATGATATGTTGTTTTTTTTAATTGGATGATTCGACGTACACATGATAAAATGGTTCTAACTAATATTTTTTTGAAAATAAACTACTAAATTATCTGATAAACAAGGTCCAAATAAATTAGGATAAACGTCGGAGCATATGCATGGTTGATAACATGCAAGGGATAATATGGTGTGTTATCCATCATGGGATTTGGTGTGCTCCATTTGATATGGGGATAGCAACGGGTCGAGTTTGGATCGGGTCATCCAAAATTCATACCCATACTGCTAAAAAATTATCCGTTCCATATCCGTCCTATACCCGTCGCGGGTTGGGTCGAGTATAAAAAAATCATGTTTGAATCAGGTCGGGTCGGATATACTCGGACTCATAAAATCTAGTTTATTTAAAATCTAAATGGATCAGGTCGGGTCGGGTATATCCATCCCATATCCAATTTATTTAAATATTTTATAAACATAATTTTTTTTATATATAAACGGATCAGGTTCGGATCGGGTACGGATAGTAGTACATCCCGATCCGAATTCAAGTTGAATTTTTTTTATATGACTCGTATTCATTTATAAATTAGATGGATCAAATTTTACCCATCTCGTTAAAATTGAATCATATCTATTGGATCGATAAAAATAACGTCCCTAATCTAATATTATCTGAATAATATTTAGACCGTTTTGCGGACACCACGCTTTTGGTACCCATGCACATTTTAGGGCACTCACTATGCGTGTAATACCCGGTGAAAAAAAAAAATTTAAGAACAAGACTCCTGACCTTTTACTTCTCCGGGAGGAGTCCGAAATCGAACCGGACTTGAATTTGTCCGGCTATAAAGAGAGGAACGGTACCGGAGCCTCCGCCGTCTCCGCCCACCCAATGTTTCCTTCTTCTCCGACTCCAATGACATCCACAAGTGGTTTCTCCTCTACTCCCGAATGCTCTCTGGCATCGACGACCTCCATGGCGTCGGATTCTCCCTCCCTTCGCTCCTCAAGACTTGCGGGAAGTCGTCGGCATTCTTCCAAGGCCAGCAGCTCCATGTGCAGGTATTGAAGACCCACTTCCAATCCGATCCATTTGTGTTCAACTCGATTCTCAGAATGTATTTGGATTTCAATGAACTAGACACCGCGAGATAGATGTTTGATAGAATGAGTCAGAGAGAGGTGATCTCTTGGAACTCGATGACTGCTAGCTATTTGAAAGCTGAGGATGTCGACCTGGCTTTGAGACTCTTCGTTTGAGACTCTTCGATGAAATGCCGCAAAAGGATATAACCTCATGGAATTCAGTGATTGGTGGGCTTATGAAGTGTGAAAGGTGCGATCATGCTGAGAAATTGTTTGAGAGTGTGGACCAAAGGGATGTTGTTACATGGATGGCTATGGTTTCTGGATATGTGCTTAATGGCCATTCAAAAGAAGCTCTGGAACTGTGTAGAAGAATGTTGGATGCTGGTGTGCAACCAGATGCCATTGCCATTGTTAATGTGCTCATGGCTATTGCTAACTTGGGATTTTGTGATGAAGGCAAATGGGTTCATGCCTATGTTTGTCGTAGTAATATTATGTTAGTCTCTGGGGTTCTTGAATCAGCTTTGATCGATATGTACTCCAAGTGTGGGCTTATAGACAATGCTTTCTCCGTCTTTCGAAGCATTTGTTGTGAGAGGCAGATAGGAGAATGGAATTCAACAATTTCTGGCCTTGCGATTCATGGTCTTGGTCGAGAAGCGGTAGAGATCTTTGATGAGATGCAGAGGATGGGAGTTGAACCCAATGATATCGCCTTGTTGGGGCTATTAAAGGCTTACAGCCATAGTGGTATGATTGGGGAGGGCCGATTCTCTTTCAAGCTCATGCAAGAAAGATATAGAATGGTGCATGGGATACAACACTATGGCTGTTTGATTGATCTTCTTAGCTGATCTGGATTGTTTGAGGAGGTGATCCACAGATTAAAGTTGGAAGGTTATGAGCTGGATCTGAGCAAGTCCTTGTAGATCTTGAGGAAGAAGAGAAAGAGGAGAGAGAAATAAGAAAGAGGAAGAAGAGAGAGGAATAAGAGAAAGAAAGAGAAAAAAATATAAATATTGAACGGAGAGATTGGAAAGTTTTTCTCTCTGAAAATTTGTGAAGTAAGGGTATTAGCGGGTGGACTATTGATGAAATTATAGTAAAAGATTTTGGATTTATCGTTACTATAAAATTATTTATTTATATTAAAAATTATTATTATAGGAAAAGAGCTTTCTGAGCAGAAGGGCGTTGGACGAGCTTCGGGTACAGATTGATATTGGATACATTTGGATTAACTCTTGAAAGGTAAGGATTTCTGGACATGATCATCAATTATATATATATATATATATATATATATATATGGCATGATTTGATCAGCATTGACATGCATGGTTATTTTCAAATGGTATATTTTGACTTTTTATGATGGATAGTATGATTGATATTATTATTTATATTCCTATATACCATGTTTTATCAAGCAAAGTTATCTTTGGATGTGTTAAACCATGATGTCGGTTATTGAAAAACTTAAAGTGACATGACTTGACTACATGATATGAATTGATAAAGTATTAATCAAGAAAATAAGATGCTACGTTTCGAATCCAGCACCGGTATCGACTACATGACCGGTCGCACAATTCTAGATTTTATTCTAGAGATCATGCCAGACCTAGGTATACAAGAGTCACATCATTTAAAATCACATCAATTAAATCAACATTATCTAAACAATTAAATAAATAGCTGAATAGTCCACATATTTAATTAAAGACCACTAAATAGTCAATTTACTTATTACATGGGTACCAGCAACAGAACTAACTAAACTATCTAAGATCTTGGTATTCAGTCTCATGCTTGGCCCGACCTTTACTATGCATCTTGCATCTCTGAAAAAAATAGAATTATATATTTTAATTTGAGGTTGAGGCATTAATGTTCATCTGAAAGAAATTTAAAGAATTTACAATATAGATAGATAGTGATGACCAAAATAAAAATGCTATATCATATTGTTATATAAAGGTCGTATGAGGAAAGCATTCTAATAGGAGGATTATCTGAAAGCTCGAGGATGATGTTAAGATTGTGTATTTCTAAAACTGGACCATCATAATGTTTTTGTAAAGTTAATTAAAGATAATTAATCACATCAAAAGGTTAGTATTTTTTTGGAAGAACTCAAGAAAATTCGATATGTATTATAAATGGAAAAGATCAAGTTTTGAGTATTATATAATTTCGTTACGTTAAGACTTGAGAAATAAGTACCTTAAGAGGCAGACTAATTGAGAGTTTGAGAATATCATGAGGGTTAGTTATTTTTAAAGATTAAAATCTCAATAAAGCTAATTTCGAGGATGAAATTATTTTAATGGGGGGAGAATGTAAAATCCAGGCTTTTTGAACCGAAGTCGGCAGGCCCAGCCAACCTCAACCCAAAATGCAGAAAAAAAGGATGAGAGTCGGAAAATAGGGGACTCGTCCTCCCCTCTTTTCGGCAAGAAAGTTCGTCAGAAATGGTGCTAGGACAGCCATGGAGGAGGACTTCGTTGGTGACGAGGTTGGGGTGGGTTAGGACTCTGATTGATAGGATTTTTCTTTCTCAAATGGCAAGGAAATCCCGGATTTATTTTTCTTTAAATCTCCCTCACCGTCGCCAACCGAGCCCCATAGAGTCTTCTTCCATGCCGTCTTTCTCCTCTCTGGTGAGCGACGAAGAGCTCCTTCAATGTCGGTGAATCTTTTTTTCCTTATTTCAATTTTAAGGAGGGTTTAATCAGGATTTTGGTTGGATTTCCGGTTTGGTTTTGCTTAGGCTGTACATCATCGACGGTGGCTGCATCGTCGTCTTCCCTCCAGTCTGCCAACCCCTCTTCTCAGTAACCACCTTCCATGGCCACCGCCGGTAACCATGGGGAGGCCGGTTCGGTTGAGTCGAGGAAGAAAGCAGGGATTCGGGAGAAGAGAAGAAAGAAGCAAGAGAAGAGAAGAAAGAAAGAAAGAAAGAGAAAAATAAAAGAAAAAGGAAAAAAGAGAGAAAAAAAAAAGAAAGAAATAGGATAGAGAAAGAAGAGAGAGAAAAAATAATAAATAATTAGTGAGAAGGGGAGATCGAAAAGTTTCTCTCTGAAAATTTAAAATTTTATGGGTAAAAGATTTTGGATTTATAATTACTCTAGGATTATTTATTTATATTAAAAATTATTATTGTAGGGGTAACCTTCTGAGCAGAAGGATATTGTGCGGGTTTCGGGTACAGGTTGATATCGGATATTTTTAGATTAATTTTTGAAAGTAAGGATTTCTAGACATGAATACCAGTTTATACATATATCTTATATGGCATGATTTGATCCGTGCACATGAGCATTAACATGCATGATTGTTTTCGCATGGTATGTTTTGACTTCTCATGATGGATAGTATGATTGATATTATTATTATTGTTCATGTATACCATGTTTCATCAAGCATAACTACTTTTGATGGTTTGGACTATTGAAGAAATTCCTAGGCACTGATACCACTTGCTGGGAATCCGGATCAGTGTTTACGTGGCGAAAACAGCGAGGGAAAGATCAAGAACCAATTTTCTTGATCAAGAACCAGCAACAATCTGTTCTTGGATTCAATATCATGCAGCAAAGGATATATAGAGAAGAGATATATGAGAAAAATAGAGATTGTATTCCTTTGAAGAAAAACTTTGTTACAAAACAAGAACTAGAACACCGGCGCCTCCTCTTACCAACCGAGAAGACCCACGTGAAAAAACTCTCATGCACAAGACATCACCCTTCTCCAAACCTTAAGCCATATCTCACCAAGCCCCAACGGTCCAAGAACTGAGATGCTCCATGCATGAAGTCCCCATGCACCTTCCTCTCTTTTTTTTTAAATTATTGGCCTCCCACATCCAGAAGACACTATCCAGGAACGTGAGCCAAGCCTTACGGTCCTTCTCAAGATCGTGGATGCCCCAAAGGGGGCGATCCCCTACAAACGCCTCTCAAAATCGGAGACCCCTCTCACGCCAAACCGAAGAGCACCTTCCATTGCATGCTCTCTCTCTTAATATAGAGTGGGCGGTGGTTATGGATCTTGATCTTGGTCTTCTTGGTCTTTTTGTTGGACTAAAACATCTTGGGTTATTAGGCTTCAACTTCTTGGACCCAAATTGATTAGTTTTCTCTAGGTAGTTAGGCTTCTAAGTGGTTACAACCAACCAACTAACCACCTAACTAACTAGCTATCCTACTAACCTCTTGGACACAACTCCATAACCCAATGGGGTCATGTTACAATCTTTCAAAAAACTTTCTCCTAAGTCACATGAAAAAAAATACTCAATCCTAGATCAAGCCCTTGGCCCAGCATGCCGTGATCTAAATATAACTCAGAGCCTCTTGGAACACCTCCAGGAATTCCTTGAAATACCTCCAAGAAATGCTTGGCACGCCTCCAAGCTCCCAGGGATCGCCTCCAACATCCTTGCCATGGCCTTCCAAGTCTCTTCAAGGCGTGGGAGCATCACGCAAAATTTTACAATCTTCACCTTGGTGCCCCTAAGCCTTGGCAAACCTGATAATGTTCTCCTACACAACCCTGCTGTAATTGTGTATCCTGACAGCCTCTTGTGCGGATCTCCTTACCTCTGCCAACACCCTTCAGCTGTTGTGCACCCTTGGAGGCCTTTGAGATGACCGTCTTCTCAGCTGAAGATCCTTGCTTGTATCCTGGCACCACCATTATAGCCTTCTTTCTACTTGGTTGCTGCACCAGTCTTTTCCTTAGACTTTCCTGGAGAGACCACAGCGAAACTGGGCTGGTACTTGCTGTAACTGGAGCTCTACCTGACACCATCTTCTCAGAGCCATACCTATCTTTGCATACTCTGCTCCACCTGGCTAAGTGCACCCCTAGTGCTTGTGCTAGGATATGGCCAGTATCCCTGCACCTCCTGCACTGAACTTGTGTCGAATCCTGCTCCACCCGTGAAGCCACCTCTCCCTGGTGCTCTACCTGAAACTAAAGTCTCCCTGATGCCACAGAAAGAAATCCCGAGGCCAGCCACTCAACGCTACCCTACGGAGCCTGCACCTGAATCTTGTACCCAGTTGTTGCCTCCTCAGACCCTTCGCATCCCGCGAATCCCTCCGAGACCGTTTTAGATACACTGCATCCTGCAGGCTCCTCTGAAATCCAGGAGCTCATCCTAACTCCTCTAATGCAACGACTGAACATAGCAACCATCTTCATAGGCTGTTCCATCATGTCCCA
This sequence comes from Areca catechu, assembly GCA_021397845.1. Lineage (NCBI taxonomy): Eukaryota > Viridiplantae > Streptophyta > Magnoliopsida > Arecales > Arecaceae > Areca > Areca catechu. Next base: position 19,975,601 of record CM038040.1, read on the forward strand.
CTCATCCCTAGGCCAATCTCGCCATACTAGAATACTCCCGGCTGCATGATGCCCCTGGCGCTCCCTGAGACTTCCCCTGTCTCCCTGAGTCACCATCTCCATTAGCTCCAGTCTTTGTCCCTAGGCCAATTCCGCCTCTGCTGATATACTCCGGTCTTCCTGAGATATCCGTCTTCCGAGATCCATCTCCAATCACACGGGATACCACACCCATGTACAGCTCCTTTATTATTTCTTGAATCCTCCTCTCCCACGCTCGAACCCCGCTCTGATACCAATTATTGAAGAAATTTCTAAGCACTGATACTACTTGCTAGGAATCCGGATTAGCACCTACGCAATGGAAACAGCGAGGAAAAGATCAAGAACCAACCTTCTTGATCAAGAACAAGCAACAACCTGTTCTTGGATTCAATATCATGCAACAAAGAAGATATAGAGAAGAGATGTAGGAGAAAAATAGAGATTGTATTTCTTTGGAAAAGAATCTTGTTACAAAACAAGAATCAGGACACCGTCACCCCCTCACCAACCGAGAAGATCCATGTGAAAAAACCCTCACGCACAAGATGCCACCCTTCTCCAAAGCTGAAGCTATCTCTCACCAAGCCCCAATGGTCCAAGAACTAAGATGCTCCATGCATGAAGTCCCCACGTGCCTTCCTCTCTTTTCTCTTGAACTGTCGGCCTCCCACATCTAGAAGACGCTATTCAAGACCGTGAGCTAAGCCTCACGATCCTTCTCAAAATCGTGGACGCCCCAAAGGGGGCAATCCCCATGGATGCCTCTAAAAATCGAAGACCCTTACACCAAATCGGAGAGCACCTTCCATCGCACGCCCCTCTTTCTTAATATAGAGTGGACGGTGGTTATGGATCTTGATCTTGGTCTTCTTGTTGGGCTAAGACATCTTGGGTTGTTAGGCTTCAACTTCCTGGGCCCAACCCCATAATCCAATTGGGTTATGTTACAATCTCTCAAAAAACTCTCTCCTAAGTTATATGAGAAAAACATTCAACCCTGGATCAAGCTCTTGGCTTAGCATGCCGTGATCCAAATATGACTCAGAGCCTCCTGGAACACCTCCAAGAATCGTTTGGCATGCCTCCAAGCTTTCAGGGATCACCTCCAGCATCCCTGCCATGGCTTTCCAAGTCTCTCGAAGGCTTGGAAGCACCATGCAAGTGTCGACACTTCCAAGTATCGACACTTGACTTGACCAGTGTAGAAACTTGTCCAAATTTAATATTTGAGTCGTTCAAGGTCTTCAATATATGTTTTAAGGTCAATCACTTGAAATTCCATGACTTTTTAAACTGAAAACATATATTTCTTCATTCAACATAGATGAGTACTAAGATCTGATATTCACTTAAAAATATAATTAGTACTCATATATACTTAAGTGTTTTGTCAATCATCAAAATCAAACCAGAGTCAACATTATCTTCTTAACCAAGAAATGTAGAGACACTAATATGACATACAGGTGAAATGTACGACGTCTCACTGAACGTGACCATCTGCAAAGCTCCCTTCTGTCAAAGGGTTGCTCGCGAAGGGATATGGATATACGCGTCCTTTAGACCTGAGGTCATCATGGTAGCTTACAAGCAACTCACTGTACTTTGATACTGGACTACCTGGATTTCTAATCCAGTGACGGAAGGTTTCTGGGTACAGTCAAGTATTTGTGGAGCAGTGGTGGATCAAGATGGGATTGACCCCTCTAAATGGTTTGGAGTGAATGATTCACTGTCTCAATTTAGCAAAACCTTGGCCATGATAGTTATTGTGAGGAATCACAGAACTTGTAAGGTTGAGACACGATATGGATGTACTAAATTAGGGTGGCAGTCAAATCATAGGTCATCCTGAGCATTATGAGGTCAAAGGGATGAATTATGCGGTAACCATATGCCAGAGGTTCCAGAGAGTTGCTCTGCATTTTTGACCAATCTGGATGTCGGGTATCATTGCTAGATGATGACTTTGTCTGGTACTGGAAACGTTCCAGTGCTACTGGCTTAGTGTTCGAACTTATGGGGTCACACACCATAGGGGTTTCTACCTGATCTAAAGGCCGATCGATGATTAAGAATTGTTTAGCATCACTATGGGATCAATATGATTGACCATGATCCAAATGTCGACACTTCTATAAGTCGACACTTGGCTGTGACGAGAATTTTTCATTAATTCGATTAGTGAATTTTTGGAAGACTTATTTGTAATGTGATTGCAATATGATGGGTCAAGCCAAATGTGATTTGGCTTAGGATCAAATTAGATTTGATTTGTCATGCTCACTTTCTTTTAAAAGATTCAAATTTGAATTTTGAATTCAAATTTAAAATCTTTGTTGAAATTGGCTCCAAGATTTTTTATGGAATGCATTATTTGGAATGCAGATTTTCTCCCATATAAACCTAAAGCTAATTTGGTTCAACCCTTAACCCTCTTCCCCAATCACTCCTTCCATATCTCTCTCTCTTCGCTGCTACTAGAAATAGGTGTTTTTGTAGGGGCAGCAGAGTTAGTTGAGATTGACTTTTGCTGGACTTTTCTCTGAGAGGGAGGGAAGGTATCCTTAGAGTGGGGTTTAAGAGGATTTGGGTTTTGGGTTTGAGCCTACCTAGCAATCAAGCTAGGGTTTGGGAAGAAAGAGTTAGTTGAGAAGGGTTCCACTTCTACTTCTCCCCATTGTTCCCCAACCAGATTTTCCGGCGGCTTCAAAAAAGTCTTGCAGGTCCAAGGAAGGAAAAGATCAGCCTCGAGGATCTTGAGGAGCTAGCACTCCAAGGAAGTTGATTGGGATCGAGCCCTGGTATGAACTACCCGCAGAGGCCAGACATTTGTATGGCTCAGCGGCTCTTCATCACCTGCATCCAAAGGTTAAATGTAACGTATCATTTCCTTTTCTTTGCTCTTGATATTTTTACATGCACTTTTATTATGTCAGATCCTGTTGCAGGCAGATTGGTAGATCGACTTGATCGATCTACCAGGTCTTTCACTGTGCTGTGCTTTAAAATAGTTTTAAAATATAGTCTGTCTGCCAGCTATGCCTTTTAAACTTTCACATCCACCTTATCAGCTGGCATGTGGTTTGCCAGTCCCGTAGAGATGGAGGTTTGGGTATCCACTCCCTTGTCTCGATGCGGGAAGTCCTGTATGCCAGACATGTGACGAGATTCCTGTTATGTCCAAATAGCCTCTGGACGGGGATGATGAGATAGAGATATGGCCCCTTGTGCCATAATGAGCTCCATCGATCTCGTAAGAGATGTTTAGCCATTTGGAGAGCGATGATGACCACTGCTCATGCTGTCCTCCCCAACACTAGATGGGTTTTGGAGAATGTCACATCTATTAGTTTCATGTCTGATCCTTGGATAGCGAATGTTCCACTATCTCGCTGGTCGACATTCATTGCCATGGACATTGATGACTCTATTTCATTCCTGACATATTGCTTAGGGATGCCTTGCAGTGGAATCCTATTCAAGTTATTCGTGTTTTTGGTCATATTATAGGAGTATGGAGTTTATCTATTCCACTGCATGTTCATGACTGTACTGACATTAGGGTATGGAGGATCTTAGCTATTCCTAGAGCTGCCACGTCCGATCTACTTTCCCTGTTCATCCAGGTACCTCAGCGAACTCTTGATCTTGCATGGATTTGGAGAGTTCGGGTCCATCGTAGAGTGAGCCTTTTCTTATAAAAAGTGGCTTGGGGATGTCTTCCTACTAGAGCCTTCCTTAGCTCTAGAGGAATGTGCGTCCCTTCCTACTGTTCAATCTGTGGGTTGGAGGACGAGACCTTGGCCCATGTTCTTTTCCTTTATCAGCATGCAACCCATATTTGGAGGATGGCTGGTCTCCAACCATTATTCATCATGTTGTGGATTATGTTGATTATTTCTTGGGGTTTCTCTGCCTGGCCACAAGCAATGCTGCTGCCACTTTCATTGCTTATACTGCGTATCACATCTGGCTCATCAAGAATGATATAGTCTTCAACTCCACTACTCCTTCCGCCAGATTTGTTGTGGAGAAAGCTCGAAGTCATGCCGATGAATATTTGATGTCGATCATGGCGTCTTCAGAGGCCTGGGGCTTCCGCATCGCTCCTTGAGCACCTTGTGGGGTTTTCGTCTCTTGGAAGCCCCCACCTCCGAACTACGCCACGGTCAACTTCGATGGGAGTGTCTTGGGCACTCACGGGAGAGCCAGCTTTATCATCCGTGGACCGAGTCTCGGTGTCATTACAGTGGGGGGCCATCATCTCATTGAGCCAACTATCCCGTCTGTTGAGCTCCGGGGAGCTTGGGCCGGTATTGTCTATGCTCGGATGATTCTACAGGCTAACCATCTCATTATGGAGGGTGACTCTGCTACTGTCATTGCTTAGATTCAGGAGACCAGAAGGTCCAGGCCGCGGCATCCTCTCTTTCATGATATCGGACTTCTCCTTCAGAGTTACTCGTCTTCTATCATTAGACATATATATCGGGAGGCTAACTCGGCTGCTAATTGGGTTGCCTCCTTCGTCACTCATCACTTGGGCTCAGTTTTGTAGACTGATTTGGAGCATATCCCAAGATTTTTTCGTGATATTGTACTTTCTGATTTTTTTTATTGTATTCATGTTAGATCCTTAATATGAATGCAACGATTTACCCAAAAAAAATAAAAATGTAGGTGCTTGTCGGAATAAAACATTTCAATTAGTATTGTTGCTTGTCTGTCATTCTCTTGACCAGGTGCTTTAACAAAGAGCCAAATTAAGCACTTGTTTGAACTAGCATCTTGATTGTGTTGTCTTATACTCATAGCATCTTAATTGTTTGAACTTATTGGAGTCATGGCTTTGCAGCGCCGCCAATCGGATCGGAGGCGGGTGGCAAACCCTTGCGAAGCTCCTCTTCTTCTGCTGCGGCTGCTCCCTTCCTCGAGAGTCGAGAGTCGAGACCTTTCATGCCAAGCTCAAGGAGACCTTCTTCCTCGTCCCGACGGTCCCTTCCGGAAATTCAAGCAACAAAGAGGGTTCCGTAGCCCGGTGGCGATAACTGCGAACCCTCCCAGCAGGTCGACACAACGACGGCGGCAACCCCTCCTGGCCTCTCACCCCCGGGATCCCTGTATCTATCTAAATCTCTACGGAGTGATGGCATCGTTCGGCATCATGGGTTTCGGAGTGGCAACGGCGAGCGGGAGGGTGTTCGCTGCGACTGCGGCAAAGAGCACGGGGGGAAGCGGGGATGAGAAGGGGAAGAGGGAATGCCTGCCGGCTCTACTCTCTCTCTCTCTCTCTCTGTTGAGAGAAAAATAAAAAAAAAAGGGATTGAGGGAGGAGGACTCACCGCTGATGGCCCGATGTGGGAAGAGGGAATGCCTGCCGCGGAAGAAGAAGCGGAGAACGGGACAGTCGGAGTCACCGGACAGTCGAGACTGGTGACTCGGACCACTCGATGATGATGTTCTTGAGGTGAGGGATTGGGACGGGCGCTTGGTTTTAATTGTATAAAGGATGGGGCAATGGTGGACTTCTATAAGGGAAGAAGGGTGAGGAAAGGAGGAAGGGAAGTGATACAGTGGGTGAGAGAGATTGGCGTTGGGTGAGGAGAGGATGGAGGTGGAACCCTCATGGGATGGATCCGCCTCTCTTCTCCATGGGGTTCTTTCGTTCTCCGAGACAAGGGAGAGAGAACGAAAGCTATATTTATATTTATATTTATATTTATATGAGAGTAGAGGTGTCAAAATGGGCTTGTTTGATTTTTTTATTTTCAAAACTTCCTGGCCCACGGGCTGATCCATCCCTAACCCATTTCAACCCATGAGCTACAAGGACCGGGCCAAAAAGCCCGATTATATAAATGGGTTATGTTTTTCCTGTTCGGCCCGGTTCATTTATAGGATCAAATGGGCTAGTCCATGGGTTCTAGTCTATTTTGACAGGTCTATCCACCAATCTGATATACCAGAGGAATATGTAACAAGCCTTTACAATACAATGAATGCTTCAATAGTGTTTACATAATCATGTTGATCTACTTTGCTCTCATTGATCTGGTAGAGTTGGGGGGGATGTTTTCGTATCATCTTCTGGTTCCACCAAAACTATTGGGAATTTCATCAAGGCTAGTTTTGAGTGTCTCATGAAGATTTGTGGATTCCTGACACTTACCCCAACAAATATATTATCAGGTCAATCATCCATGGGCAACTAGAAATTATATTGCTTATAATGGTCCTCTCAAGTATACTTTGGATCGTCCAATAAGAAGCTAATACATCGTTAATACCTCATTTATTGTTAAAAAATATATGTTCTTATATTTAAGCTTGATAAAAAATTTTGAATTGAAAAAAAGTTTCACTTTCAATCATGGCTAGCTAATAACTTTCACCATTTTGAATATAAAAATATATATTTTCTTGGATGCTGTGGAGGCTTTTTATTGAATGGTCCAATGTGCATGTGATAGGATAATTTTAACTAATAATTTTTCAAGGATGATTGTTGTGGTATCAACTACACTGAAATTACTCTCATCGGGATTCCCTCATATGGAATATGGATCTTTATTTCCACGATCACAATTATTAGTATTGATACCATTAAGAGAAGAAATAAGAGAAAAAATAAAATAAAGGCACAATCAGTTGGATATGTAAGGTTTTATTATGAGAAAAAAATATAATACGGAACTCACACTCCCAATTCCTAATAGTTTTCTCAATAAAAAATTCTAAATCTATTTCGCAGTTCTCAACTCTTAGTCCATATAGACTTTCTGGAGATTCTTTATCACTCTTTTGATTTTACATCATTTACCTATATTTTTATAGCTTTTGATGCAAAGAGCATCTTATTAGAAGTCCAATAATTCAAATCATGTCCAAATCAAAGACCTGTAGTTTTTGCAATTTATAATTGAATTCCAAATCAACTCTTGATGATTGATCGCACTACATACCAAAAATCATGTAAAACAGAACTAGATCAACTCAGATCACATCGATGGATGGACGTGGCCATCGGATCTTTGTGCAATCTGTGCTTGGTCACCCAATTGCATGATCATCGTGCGTAAACCACAGAAATCTCGTCATAGACTGCCTCGCATCACGTAGATTGTTGCACCACGACAGGAAACAAGAGGACCGCTACCTTTGCTTGGGTCGGGCTAGCCACCTATGCTCATGCTCACACTCACACGCATCGTGTTGAGCCATGCTGGCCTACAGGTCGGTCTACTAGATCTGATCTCTTTGTTTTTTTTTTTTTTTTGAACTTCTTTATCTGTTTGGATTTTTTTCAGGACCCAATTTAAGATGTTTTTCCAACAAGATAACACGTTCTTAAAAAGACTATCTTCGTCTTTAATCCATCTAGCCGTTTTGCCATTCAAGTATCTAAAGATGATGGTGCTTTCTTTGGCAAGGATCCCTCCAAGATTGATTGGAGTGATGCTTATATATATTTTTTCATAATTTTGTTTTCTTACAAGTCTTTGCAATATATATATATATATTTTTTGATAAAGCAAAAGAAGAGGGGGATAAATTTTTGCGTAGCTGTCCTCGTTGGATTCTAATCCCGTCAGGTTATGTTCGATTTGGATCATAATTTTTTCATTATCGATGAATACGTCAGTCTGATATCACTAAGACGTTGCTGGGATATATAAAATATTTTTTCTAGATCTTGGACCGATATGGTTGATTTACTCTGTACCGTTCTACAGTTGGGACCGGCATTAATCAAAACAAACAAGCTTCAACAGGTCTTCGACGCCATGAGGGCTATTTACAACTACATACAGTTGGGACCGGCATTAATCAAAACAAACAAGCTTCAACAGGTCTTCGACGCCATGAGGGCTATTTACAACTACATACAGACTAAGTTCGTGTTCTAGATCTCTTTAGTGCGGTATGTAATTAATTGGTTGACAAAAAGATGCCCCTAATATCAATAGTAGCGTGTTATCACTAATGTTTTTGTTAAAAATTAAGGATTGAAAAGTAATGAAGGATCATTGAAAAAAAAAAATCACTGCTAGGACCTTAAACATAATACTAATAGTTTCGCCAATTACACTAAATATAAACACATATAAACACTAAATGGGGTGAAGCTAGGACTTTAAACACATATAAACACATTTACTGCTAGGACCTTTAACACATAAAGAAAACTGCATATAAACACTAAATGATTGGGCATTTCATTTAGTGTTTAGACAGCTCTTATCACCAAAATGGATACCATGCATCTTGTGACCTAGAAAATCATAGTTTGGACCTTAATATAATCTTGAGAGTCCAGCTATTACCATAACTTAGAATGCAAGCAGCTGGTCTTTGGCCCATGAACACCAAAATGGATTATTAGATGATTTTGTGCTTCGATCGGTTGATTTACGTTTGCTGCGTAGATACCAATGTTGTGCCCCATCAAATCAGTGATGGTAATAAATTAAGCTTAATGGGGCGAAGCTCGATTGAGAATGACGATACCTCATGTGCATAAAAGGAAAAAATTAACTACCGGGATACTTTTTCTATGCTGCATGGGCTGCTACGCACTTCGATATTATCGAACTCCTCCTATGGTTGTTTCCATAACAGCATATTCCTAATTTTATCATTGACCTGTTAACCATTTTTTTTTAATAACGAAAAGGGATGGGGATAAATCCCGATATAGCTATCTCGCAGGCTCCCGTCCTACCAGATAATGTTCGATGCAAAATACTCAGATTTGCACGGTCTTTCCTCATCTAAAGATGAGTACATCAACCTGACACCACTAAGATGCTGGCTAGTAGAAATTTCAATAGCAAACTTATTCCTTAGCTAGTGAAAAATCCATACTTTTATCAAGAGGATCCAGACTAACGATCATATTAGGGACCTAAAGGAGATCTTCGGCATATTACAAAAGCATCGGATGAAGCTTAATCCGACCAAGTGTGATTTTGGAGTTACTTCAGGAAAGTTTCTCGATTTTCTTGTTACCAATCTAATCCAAAGAAAATTTGAGCAATCCTCGACACGAGATACCCATCTAATAAGGAGGTACAACAACTGACTGGACGGATTGTATCATTAAGGCGATTCATTTCTCGGTCGGCAGAAATGTATCTTCCTTTCTTCAAAGCCCTACGATAAACAAGGAGCTTCGAGTGGTCAAAAAATTATCGACAAGTCTTTGAAGAATTGAAGAAGTACTTAATTAATCCGACTCTACTTTCGAAGCTTGAAGAAGGAAAAAGATTATACCTTTACCTCTCTGCTTTGGTTGAGGCTGTCGGCTTGGTGCTCGTCAGGAAGGAACCTGAAGGCATCCATAAGCCGATCTACTATACCAGCAAAGTACTACACGATGTCGAGATGAGATATCCGAAAGTATACAAATTGATATATGCTTTGGTAATAGTAGCAAAGCACCTAAGACCATATTTCTAGTCTCATCCTATCACCATGCTAACGGATCAACCGGTGAGGGCTATCTTGCAATGCTCCAACACTCCAGGCAGGATAGCCAAATTGGCCATCAAGTTGGGAGAATTTGATATCGCATATCAACCCCGACCAGCAATGAGGGTCCAAGTCTTGGCTGATTTCATTACCGAATGTACTTGGAGTAATGAAGAAGGGGAAAGCCAAATAGATGTTAGAGAAGCTAAAGATAACTCCGATTCCACGTGGATCCTCCATGTGAACGAAGCATCTAACTCCTATGGTTACAGAGCAGGGCTGATTATAGCCGACCCCGATGGAGATATCATGGAGTACGCTCACTGTTTCTCTTTCTAAGTATTAAATAATCAAGTAGAATATGAGGCTCTTCTAGCAAGACTTAGAATTGCCAGAGAATTAGACATTCAAAAGATGAGAGTCTTCTCGGACTCCTAATGATGGTGAACCGAGTAAAGAAGATTTTGAAGCCCGAGATACTACTATGGCAAAGTATTTGGAGAAGGTATGAGACCTTGTTATCCAATTTGAATCTCTTGACATTTCTCATGTTCCACGAACCGAGAACTCTCGAGTTGATGCATTATCCTGGTTAGCCACCACGGTTCCCGACTTCTTGGATCGAACTTTCATTGAATACCTGGAAGCTCCTAGTATTATAATTTGAGAGAGTATGGAAATACACCAGTAGAGCAAGAGCCTAGCTGGATGGATCCGATTATTGGATATTTGAATGAAGGGATCTTACCAGAAGATGCTACTGAAGCTAAACGGATTTGGTAGATGGCTTTGCAATACATTGTCTTAGAGGGGACTCTTTATAAGAGGTCCTTCATGCAACCCTTGCCGAAGTGCTTAGGGCCTTCGGATGCTGATTACGTCCTGAGAAAAGTCATGTAGGCATATGTGGCGATCATCTAGGGAACAGATCTCTGGTTTATAAGATTATACGCTGGGGATACTATTAGCCGACCATCCAGAAAGATGCTGCTGACTTTGTAAGAAGGTGTAACCAGTGTCAAAGGTATTCTAATATTCAGAGGCATCCGGTAAGTCAACTGACCCAGTTGGTCGACCCTTAGCCTTTCATCCGATGAAGAATGGACATCCTCGGTCCTTTTCCTCCAACCTCTGGTCAGAGAAAATTTGTAGTCATTGCCATCAATTATTTCACTAAATGGGTTGAAGCCGAACCTTTAACTCATATTACTGAGAGGAAAAGTTGAGAGCTTCATCAGAAACTCCATAATCTGCCAGTTCGGAATCTATTATGCATTATCATCAACAATGGAAGACAGTTTGATAATCAAAAGTTGAAAGACTTTTATGCCTAATAACACATCCTCCATAAATTGACCTCTGTCAAATATCCTCAAACAAATGGCAAAGTCGAAGTGACCAATCAGACGATTCTCCATGACCTGAAGACTCGACTGAATGAGACAAAAAGACTAAGGACCGAAGAACTGAATTCGGTTCTTTGAGCATACTAGACAACTCCCCGATCTACTATTGGAGAGTCACCATTCAACCTAACATATGGGAGCGAGGCAACAATATTGGTAAAAGTTACTCTCCGATCTAGGAGGGTGGACCACTTCAAGAAGCTGGACAATTCAAAACGGAGAAGAGCCGACTTGGACTTGCTTGAGAGCACAAGACTCCAGGTATAGCAAAGGATGGCCATATGCTGATAGAAGGTTGCCCGATACTACAACTCACGGGTGAAGTTCGGTCCCGGGACTTGGTGTTGCGGAGAGCTGAAGTATCTTGACCTACAGAGCTGGGAAAACTTACTCCTAATTAGGAAGGCTCTTACCGGATCACTAGGGTGATACGATCCGGAACTTATTGGATCGAAAGCCTAGATGGCTATTGAATGGCCCAACCATGGAATGTAGAAAATTTGTACAAGTATTATCAATAAAAAGCTCTTTTCATATTCCTTATAGAAGTAGTATTCTATCAAGAACAGTCGGATTAATTTGTCGACTCATATCTTAAGAAAAAGAGTTGGCCTAGTCAACCGACTTAATCGGTATGTCCGATAATCACAAAAGTTGGCCTAGTCAGCCGGTTTAATCGGTATGTCTGACAAGAACAAAGTTGGCCTAATCAGCCAACCCGATCAGTATTTTCGATAGCTAAAAAAAATTGGCCTAGCCCGTCGACTCACACCCGACGCAATATGAACTAGTCTAATCAACCAGCCTGATCGGTATACTTAAGATCAAAAAAATTGATCTTAATCAACTTAATTGATATATTCAATGGTGATCGACCCAGTCAGCTAAGCTCAACTTAGCCACTAGTCCAAATCTATCATATTCCTAATCCACTGAAGAGCCGGTACTTAGCAAAAGAATGATATCAACATCGCAAGAAAATACCTAAGGTAATATCTGACAAGTTTCTACTTAGAAATGTTTACACACAGAATTCAAAGGCAAGAAGACACTGAAGGAGAAAGGGATATGTTGTATCAACGGGGGTGGGGATGGGCGGTGCCACAATGAAGGAGAAGAAGAAGATTGGGGGGAGGGGGTGGGTGGTGTCGGTGGGGGTGGCGGAGGGGTTGGATGATGCTGGCGAGGGTGGGGGAGGTGATGGGTTGCTCTATGAGTAAGGAGAAGAAGGGGAGGGAGGAGGAGGTGGGCGATTCCGGCAAGTATGAAGGATGGGATGGATGGTGCTGGCAAGGATAGCAAGAGCGAAGGAAGGGATGGGCATTGCCAACGGGTAGGAGGGGGTGAGCGATGCTTGCAGGGGCGAGGGAGGGGGTGGGTGGTGTTGGCAAGGCAGTGGAGGTGGTGGTCGGTGTTAGCTAGGATGGATAAGGGTGGGAGAATGAAAGAAAAAAAAGAAAATATATATTTAATAAATAAATAAAATATAAAAATATTTTTATAAATAAGATATAAATTTAATTTAGAAATAATATGATAATTTAATTTTATAATATGTAATATTATTTGTATGTATCAAATATAATAATTCACGTTACTTGTAATTTAATATTGCTGGCAATTTTAATTATCTTTCAAAATTATCTGGCAATGCATCAAATATAATTTTAATTCATTCTAAAGAGTGATTAGGTAAAGATGTCATGCAAGATTAGCAAAAGTTCCCTGCATGCTACTTAAAAGTGCCATATCATCATGGTGATAACATCACGAAGGGCCGACCAAACAAGCGGTCATATGTTTCTACTCGATCAAGGTGGGGACGAGATGTCTTTCCTGACAGGTGGTAAGGGAAGCTTCCATTCGTTCTAACATCTCCTCCGGTCGCTCCATTTCAGGAAGCTTGGCAGAGCCTCGATCCGGGGGTCGCCGTCCTAGGGGTTCGTGCTTTCTGGCTAGCCCATCTTCCTGGAAGTACGGCCGGACAGGTAGTTATGGCAGTATAGGGGACGCCGTTTCGTAGTCCTCGAGCGGCTCGCTGGTGTCCCGAGATGGCAAGGCTTGCTCCGGTCTGGATGCTCCGAGCTCGTGTGGCCATCTTGATGGAAGGGGGAAGACTGCGGGCCCGGTCCAGAGGGTTGCACTCGGAGAGGCTCCACATTGGTGGGTGAGCGTTGAGCTCGACCTCGACCACAGGGCACTAACCTCCGAGGGTCTCGCTCTGGAGGGCAGGAGGTGGACCCGGTCCAGAGGGCGCGTGCTCGGAGAGGCTCCACATTGACGGGTGAGCGCTGAGCTCGACCTCGACCACAGGGCACTAACCTCCGAGGGTCTCGCTCTGGAGGGCAGAAGGCAGACTCGGTCTAGAGGGCGCGCGCTCGGAGAGGCTCCACATTGGCGGGTTAGCGCTGAGCTCGACCTCGACCACAGGGCTCTAACCTCCGAGGGTCTCGCTCTAGAGGGCAGAAGGTGGACCCGGTCCAGAGGGCGCGCGCTCGGAGAGGCTCCACATTGACAGGTGAGCGCTGAGCTCGACCTCGACCACAGGGCTCTAACCTCCGAGGGTCTCGCTCTGGAGGGCAGAAGGCGGACCCGGTCCAGAGGGCGCGCGCTCAGAGAGGCTCCACATTGGCGGGTGAGTGCTAAGCTCGATCTCGACCACAGGGTACTAACCTCTGAGGGTCTCGCTTTGGAGGGCAGAAGGTGGACCCGGTCCAGAGGGCGCGCGCTCGGAGAGGCTCCATATTGGCGGGTGAGCGCTGAGCTCGACCTCGACCATAGAGCTCTAACCTCCGAGGGTCTCGCTCTGGAGGGCAAAGGGCGGCTCCGGCCTAGGCATTCCGAGCTCGCGGGCCCAACCTGGCGGAGAACGGAGCTCGGCTCGTTGCCTTGAGGGAGCTCAGCTCAGCTCGGCAGAACGGTCCGGGCTGAGGCGTTGCCTTGGCATCCGACGCGGCGGTCTCCTTTGACGTGGCGCCTGTCAACTACCCATGCTAGCGGTCTTGCCACATCATTTGTCCCCCACTCCCGAGACTTGTTGGTGCACGACGCTCAGGCCAAAGTGAGTAATGGTAGTGCTGATGTGGAAAGGTAGAAACTCGGCACGATGATGGCCGTGGTTGCCGGCGCTTCGATGGATGGCCCTACCGGCCAGTGCGGAGGTGCCACGTGGCCATGTTCGAGGAGTAGTTAATGTAGGCGCAGAATTCTGAGCAGCTGGGATGCCCTTTTCATCGATGGGCAGCACGTGGCACGGATCCGTTGGCGAGGGGGTCATGACATCATGGATTTGATGGGCCCTTTAGGAATGAAAAGAAAAATTTTTACTCAAAATTCCCATCTGTTCAAACCCTTCGTGCTTGTTGCAGTACCCGGACCCTTCCTTCTCCGCGATCCGCTTTCATTCTTCTCTTCTCTAGGGAACCATATTGGCCATGTTCTTCTTCCTTCTTTTCCTTTGGGGTAGGCTTCTTCTTCTGAGTCTAGTCTTCCTCCTTCTTAGGTTACTTTTGCAGCATGTCTTGTCCCGATCCTTCCGTCCAAGGGATAGTGCTTTCCTCATCCGACGAGGAGTCGGAGGGGACACAGTTTAGGATTAGCAGGAGGTTGGCCCTTCCCCCCCCCCCCCCCCGAGTCCATTAGGGAGTGGGGGGCGGCTTCTACTCATCCTTTCCTACTCGAACTAGCTCCCGAGTCTGTCCGGTCAACAGGTCCGGGTGGGGTTGCTTCGACGATTTCCGCCACGGAGCTGGGGGCCATCCGGGATGTCTATGGCATCCCATCTTCTGTTCGGCTCATGATCCCCCGCCCAAGGGAGCGCGTCACTTCTAGTAGCCCGGGCCGTCTAGCCTTTTATGAGGAGACCTTCTGCGGGGGTCTCCGATTTCCCTTTCACCCCTTCTTCCTATCTGTTATGAGCAACTACCGTTTAGTTCCCGCACAGTTGGTGCCGAACGCCATCAGGGTCATCTTCTCCTTCATTATACTCTGCCATGTCCACAGGTTCGTCGTCCGGTTCTCCTTGTTCAGGGCATTTTTCATCTTGAAATGCCACTCGACCGAGGATGGGTGGTGGTCCTTGTCCTCCCGCCCGAAGGGCATAAGATTCGAGCTCCCCTCTTCCATCAAAGGGTGGAAGAGTAAATTTTTCTTCGCAGACGTCGAGGGGGTTGACTGGGCCTGGAGCGAGCTGGATCGGTCCCTTAACCGGATCTCCGCGGTTGATGCAGCTGATCGGGATGACTACGAGTAGCTTCGCACCGCCCAGATCCCCTCTTTGGAGGTCCTGCTGTCGAAGCAGAACCTTTCTGATGCCAGGGTCGATCCATCGACGGGGCCGGGTGAGTCCAATTCTTTCTTCCATATGTGTTTTTTCTTTTCTTCACTTTAGGCTAACCCATTTGGCTCCTGCGTGCAAGGATGATCTTCTCGGAGGGTGACCTGTTGCCACTCTCCCGGAAGAGGCCGCCCACCGGGGTGGCCACTAAGCCTCCCACGAGGCGGGCCCGGGTTGAGGGTGTGCCGGTGTCTGCTTCCGCCGTGCTCGCCGCCCCGAAGGGGAAGGAGGTCGAGGGATGGACGAGGTCACAGGTCGAACCCCCCGATCTAGAGCCCGAGGCGACCGTCCAGGTTGATGCTGCCGTTGCCGTCGCGCCACCCTGCTCTCTGGGTCCGAGGATGGTTGAGGCCGAGGGGGGAGAGGCCCGTACTGGAGCTCCTCCCGCGACGGGGCCGGGTCCCCGACCGGTTCCTGGGGGTCCTACCACCGGAGGGATGGGCGCACCTGCTCCCCGAGAGAGCAGGAGGGACGAGGCTAGGCGCCGCCTCCCATTCAAGCTGGGGCCAAAAAGCTTCTTGGCTGACAATCGCGCCCTAGCCGCTCGCATGATGGATTTCTCCATCCGGCCATGCGATCGGGAGGAGATGGATGGGCTGCCGATTGGAGCTGTGATCGATAGCATCTTTCCCTATCTTTATACGGTAAGCAACTTTACTCTCTTTTTTTCTCCTTTCTTTTTCTTTTTTTTTTGAACTTCTCATATGATGCAGATGGGTGTCGAGGTCCTTTTCATCAGGAGCTGCTGCCGAAATTGGGAGCGAGCTGAGCAGCAACAGGCGGCCGAGATCGCGTCGCTGAAGGCTGACCTGAAGGGGAGGGTCGACTCCGAAGGGGTGCTTGACCGACGGGTCAAGGACCTCGAGAGGCAGCTCGCCGACTCTGAGGGGCGAGCGAAGGAGCTCCAGGAGTGCCTCGACCGCTAGCAGGGGCAGTCGAGGAAGAAGGTCGAGGGCTTGCCGACGCCGAGCAGCGGTTGGGCATGTTCAACACCGAGGTGGCCTGGCAGAAGGAGATCGCCCAGTCCCTCCAGGCCCGGCTGGCGACGGAGAAGGAGAAGTCGGCCGCGGCCTAGAGGGCAGCCGAGGAGGCAGCCAGGTCAGCTATGGACGCCAAGCATGAGGTGGCCACAGCGAGGAAGCCGAGGAGGCGGTTGCAAGGTACAGGGCCTCGGAGGAGTTCCTCGTCGAGATCCAACAGACGGCGTCGGACTCCTTCTTTAAGGGCTTCATGTACCTGCGCCGCTTGGTCGAGGGGTTCGTCTCGGCCGAGGGTCGTAGCCGCCTCGACTATCCCGGCACTTCAGACCAGGAGGCGGGCGCTAAGGAGGCCGTTGCTCCCGAGTCTTCTGCGCCAGTCGAGGTCAGGGCCGTGCCATCCAAACTCGGAGCTGCGCAGCCGAAAGTCCCTGCTAATGGAGACTCCTAGCCCGGCGGTCCAGTCGAGCAGTAGTTGTTTTCATTCCCTTTGCACTTTGTCTTTTCTTTTCTGTACTTGGCAAGGCTGCCTGGCATGTCGGGGGCCCGCAGGATGCTTGTAACTGACACTCAATCAATAAAGCTTAAGTTTTCTTGCAACCATTTTTCTTGTTTGGCTCTTTCTTTCTTTCTCTCTTTCTTTCACTCCCCTTCTTCTTCTTTCCTTTTGATGAGTGGGGAGATCAGAGAGGAGGGCCTCACCTTGCGTGGAGTTAAGTTATTATTAGACTCCAACGCCTGCAAGTCGGGTGCAAGCTGACAGCACTTGAGAGCTGCTGGGCTCGAAGGTGCTGTCAACCGAGAGCTGTGTGGCTCGGGGCTCTCTAGGCCGGAGATCTGAGCTCCGGTCTTGAGTAGGCATCCTGGAGCTAAGCTTGGGGACATTGGTGACTGAGAGCTACTTGGCTCGAAGTTCTCTTGGCCGGAGATTTAAGCTCCAGTCTTGAGTAGACATCCTAGAGCTGGGCTCGGGGACGTTGTTGACTGAGAAGTGGTGGCTTGTTCCTCTCTCGTTCTCTTTCTTTCCTTCCCCCTCCTTTTTTCCTTTTTCTTCTTTCTTCTTTTTTTTTTTTGGAGTGGGGAGATCAGAGAAGAGGGTTCTTGCCGTGTTCCCCTCTCGTTCTCTTTCTTTCCTTCCCCTCTCATCTTCTTTTCGAGTGGAGAGATCAGAGAAGAGGGTTCTTGTCGTGTTCCCCTCTCGTTCTCTTTCTTTCCTTCCCCTCTCGTCTTCTTTTCGAGTGGGGAGATCAGAGAAGAGGGTTCTTGCTGTGTTCCCCTCTCGTTCTCTTTTTTTTCTTCCCATCTCGTCTTCTTTTCGAGTGGGGAGATCAAAGAAGAGGGTCACAGGACTTGATCGCCTTGGAGCTAGGCTCGAGGCGTTGATGGGAGCTACTTGGCCCCATAATCCCTTGGCATCTCGGAGCTGGGCTCGGAGATGTTCGAGATTGAGAGCGGCTTGGCTCGAAGGTCCCTTGGCCGGAGGTCTGAGCTCCGGTCTTGGGCTAGCGTCCTGGAGTTGGGCTCGGGGACGTTGTTGATTGAGAGCTGCATGGCTCGAAGGTCCCTTGGTCGGAGGTCTGAGCTCCAGTCTTGGGCTAGCATCTTGGAGCTGGGCTTGGGGATGTTGTTGATTGAGAGCTGCATGGCTCGAAGGTCCCTTGGCCGGAGGTCTGAGCTCCGATCTTGGGCTAGCATCCTGGAGCTGGGCTCGGGGACGTTGATTGAGAGCTGCATGGCTCGAAGGTCCTTTGGCCGGAGGTCTGAGCTCCGGTCTTGGGCTAGCATCCTGGAGCTGGGCTCGGGGATGTTGTTGATTGAGAGCTGCAGGGCTCGAAGGTCTCTTGGCCGGAGGTCTGAGCTCCGGTCTTGGGCTAGCATCCTAGAGCTGGGCTCGGGGACGTTGTTGATTGAGAGCTGCATGGCTCGAAGGTTCCTTGGCCAAAGGTCTGAGCTCCAGTCTTGGGCTAGCATCCCGGAGCTGGGCTCGGGGACGTTGTTGATTGAGAGCTGCATGGCTCGAAGGTCCCTTGGCTGGAGGTCTGAGCTCCGGTCTTGAGCTAGCGTCCTAGAGCTGGCTCGAGGACGTTGTCGATTGAGAGATGCAGGGCTCGAAGGTCCCTTGGTCGGAGGTCTGAGCTCCGGTCTTGGGCTAGCGTCCTGAAGCTAGGCTCGGGGACGTTGTTGATTGAGAGCTGCATGGCTCGAAGGTTCCTTGGCCGGAGGTCTGAGCTCCGGTCTTGGGCTAGCATCCTAGAGCTGGGCTCGGGGACGTTGTTGATTGAGAGCTGCATGGCTCGAAGGTCCCTTGGCCGGAGGTCTGAGCTTCGGTCTTGGGCTAGCACCCTAGAGCTGGGCTTGGGGACGTCGCTGGAACTTTCCTGCAAGACAGATAGACACTTGTGCAAGGAAAAAACCATTGTCATTATTATTATGGTTGGGAGACCTTACATTGCTGATAGTATTTTCGCAAGTTGCAGGCATTCCACATTCTGGGGAACCTGATGCCGCCGAGATCTTCAAGGTAGTAAGTCACTTGTGAGAGGACCTCAGCCACTTTGTAGGGGCCTTCCCAATTTGGTGAGAGCTTGCCGCACTCCCTGGGCTGAGACGCCTCCGCCCGCCATAACACCAAGTCTCCGGGCTTGAAAGCTTTTGGCCTGACGCGAGTGTTGCAGTACTAGGCTACTCGTTGCCGGTAGACTGCCATCTGTAGGCGGGCTTTGTCCCTTGCCTCTTCAAGAAGGTCCAGGTTAAGCAGGAGCTGCGTCGAGTTCCGCGTTTCGTCGTACTGCTGCACCCGCAACGTGGGCACGCCGAGCTCGACCGGGATGACCGCTTCGATACTGAAAATAAGGCTGAAGGGCATCTCGTTTGTCGCTATCCTGGGCGTTGTGTGGTAGGCTCACAGGAGCTTGGGAGTTCTTCTGCCCACCTGCCCTTGGCTTGGTCCAGCCAGTCTTGAGTCCTTGAAGGATGGTCCAGTTAGTCACCTCGACTTTTCCATTTATTTGAGGGTGAGCCACCGAGGTGAACCGGTGTTGGATGCCGTGCTCGGTGCAAAATCCTTCGAACTCGCGATTATCGAACTGTCGCCCGTTGTTAGTGATGATACAACGAGGGAGCCCGAAGTGGTAAATGATTGACTTCCAGAAGAATTGGCGGATATTGGCTTCTGCGATCTGAGCTAGCGGCTCTGCTTCGACCCACTTGGTAAAGTAGTCGATTGCCACCAGCAGGAACTTTCGCTGTCCTGGTGCTGAGGGAAACGGTCCCAAGATGTCAATTCCCTACCGGGCAAAGGGCCAAGGGACTGAGAGTTGGGAGATCGGCGCCACCGGTTGATGCTGTATGTTGGCATGGCGCTGGCATTTGTCATACCTTTTAATGAAGTCGACGGCGTCCTCCCTCATAGTCTCCCAAAAGTATCCCTGGCGGAGGGCTTTGTAAGCTAGTGTTCTCCCTTCCACGTGGTTTCCGTAGAGGCCTTCATGTATCTTTTGGAGCACGAAGGTTGCCTCGACAGGCCTGAGGCATCTCAGGAGTGGGTAAGAGTAAGATCGGCGGTAAAGCTAGCCTTCCATTAGAACGAACCGGGAGGCCTTCTTCTTGATGAGGGCAGCTTCCGCGCGGTTTTCGGGCAAGGTGCCGTCAGTGATGTACCGGATGTACTTGTCCATCCAGCTCGGCTCGGGGGTGACTTGATGTACCTCTGCCGAGCTCTCGTAGCTGGGACTTTTGAGGTACTTGATGTAGGCACGTCCCAGCGACGAGTCCGGCAAGGTCGCGAGCCTGAACAGCGCATCCGCACGCACATTCTCCCCTCAGGGGATGTGGAAGATGCTGAAGCGTCTGAGGCCTGCCGTGCTTGTGCGGACCCGCTCCAGGTACTTCATCATATGGGCATCCCTCGCTTCATATTCTCCGGAGACTTGTCCGGCGACCAGTTGGGAGTCGGTGAAGACTTTCAAGTCCCACACACCTAGCTCGCGGGAGGCTCTCAGGCCCGCGAGGAGTGCCTCGTACTCCTCCTGGTTATTAGTCACGGCGAACTTGAAGCGAAGGGCGCATTCCGCCACAATCCCATCGCTGTTCGTTACGATGAGGCCTTCTCCGCTCTCGCCGGAATTGGATGCTTCATCTACGTGGAGGATCCGGGGCTCTTCTCCTAGCCCGGGCTCCGTTGCTGTCTGCTTTGGCTCCTCGGCGAACCCGGTGTACTCGACCACGAAGTCGACTAGGACTTGGGCCTTTTGTGAAGATCTCAGTCGGTACGCTATGTCGAATTCGTTGAGCAGCAGGGACCACTTAGCCAACCTCCCGGATGTCTCGGGTTGGGTGAGGATGGTCCTCAGCGGCTGGTCCGTCACGATCACTATTGGGTGTACTTGGAAGTAGGGCCTGAGGCGCTTAGCAGATATTATTAGTGCAAAAATGAGTTTCTCGGAACGAGTATACCTGATCTCCACGTCGCGGAAGATTTTGTTGGTATAGTACACCGGCTTTTGAGATTTGTCCTCGTCTATGCAGACAAGAACCGAGTTGACAGCTCCCGGTGTAACCGCCAGATACAGCAAAAGCTCCTCTCCCTCCTTCGGCCTAGAGAGCAACGGAGGGGAGGCGAGGAAGTTCTTCATCTCCTTGAAGGCTGTCCTGCACTCCTCGGTCCAGGTGAAGTCGTGCATCTTGCGCAGCACCTTAAAAAATGGTAGGCAACGATCAGCCGACCTCGAGATGAATCTGCTGAGGGCGGTGATACGTCCCGTCAGGCACTGGATCTGCTTCTTGGAGGTCGGGTGCTCTATGTCGATGATGGCCTGCACCTTCTTCGGGTTTGCTTCGATGCCCCTCTGGGTGACCAT
This sequence comes from Areca catechu, assembly GCA_021397845.1. Lineage (NCBI taxonomy): Eukaryota > Viridiplantae > Streptophyta > Magnoliopsida > Arecales > Arecaceae > Areca > Areca catechu. Next base: position 19,996,677 of record CM038040.1, read on the forward strand.
GAAGCCAAGAAATTTTCCTGCTGCCATCCCGAAGGCGCACTTCGCCGGGTTCAGCTTCATCTGATATTGCCGCAGGTTATGGAAGGACTCGACGAGGTCAGCTACATGGCTTGAGCCCGGCCTGCTCATAACGAGTATGTCATCCACATATACTTGCATGTTGCGGCCTATTTGGTCCTTGAAGACCTTACTGACCATGCGCTGATATGTAGCTCCTGCATTTTTCAGACCAAAAAGCATCATCCTGTAACAGTATGTTCCTTGGTCGGTGACGAAGGCGGTGTGCTCCTCGTCTTCTGGATGCATGCGGATATGATTGTACCCGGAGAATGCATCCATGAAGGTGAGCAACCGGTGGCCAGAGGTGGTATCCACCAGCTGGTCGATCTTCGGGAGAGGGAAGCTGTCCTTCGGGCAAGCTTTGTTGAGGTCGGTGTAGTCGACACAAATCCTTCATTTGCCATTATTCTTCCTGAGCATCATTAAATTCGCCAGCCAGCTCAGGTATTGGACCTCTCGAACGAAACCGGCAGCTAGGAGTTTATCAACTTCCTCCTTGATAGCTGCCTGTCTCTCCAGGATGAAACTTCTCTTCTTCTGCCGAACTGGTTTGTGCTTTGGGTCAATACTCAATTTGTGGGTAATGATGTCAGGAGGGATACCTGGCATATCCACCGCCGTCCAGGCGAACACATCTGCATTCGTCCACAGGAATTCAAGTAGTTGGGCTCTCTCCTCCTTGGGTAGCTGGGCTCCGACCTGCACCATCTTCGTGGGGTCATCCCCAAGCGGGTGGAAAGTAGGCGCTCGACCGAGCCTCCCCTGGGGTCTTGGGCCCTCTGGTCGAGGTCATCCGCGCTGGGGTCGTCCTGGGGGACCCTGGCCCCAGCGAGGGTCTGGAAACAATGTTGCACCAGCTAGGGTGCTCCCCTCATTTCCCCGACACCGTAGGGAGTTGGGAACTGTACAAGTAGCCTCTTGGTGGAGACAACGGCGTCGAGCAAGTTAAACCCGGGCCGACCCAATATCACGTTGTAGGCAGAAGGGAGCCTTACTACCGTGAAAGTCATCATGACGGTGCTCTGCCGAGGTGGGGTCCGGCAGTGACCGGGGGAGTGATTTCTCCTTCTACCCTCACGGAGTCGCCCGTAAAACCAACAAGGGGTGTATGCATGGGCTTAAGCTGATCTGGGGAGAGATTCATCTTGGAGAAGGCATCATAAAAAGCATGTCTGTGGAGCTTCCACTATCAACCATGATGCGCTTTACAGGGTACTTCATGATCGTCATCTCGACGACCACGGCGTCATTATTTACATTTTTCTCCCCGTCTTTCCCCTCCCTCATAAAGGGAAGTACATTCTCAGAACCCCCTGCCCCCCGGGTCCTCTTGGACGCACACGCAGCTCCCCAGGAGATCATGCCCACCGGCTTCTCGGTTGGGCGGTTGTCGATAGTTGGAGTTGGCGAAAGAGCGACGAGCGCCTGGGACTCCGCTTGAGGTCTGCCCCCCATGAACCTTTTGAGGTAGCCTCTCTTGATGAGTTCCTCAATCTCCCACTTAAGGTTGCGGCATTCCTCGGTATCGTGGCGTGGTCGCAGTAAAAGCGACAATACTTCGTCTTGTCACGGCTGGCGAAGGTCTTCAACGGAGGCGGGCGTCTCAGGTAGTCCTCGCCTTCGATCTCCATGAGGATTTTTGTCCTCGGGGTGAGGAGAGGGGTGTAACCCCCTCGGGAACGGGGGCCTCTCTCGGTCTCGGTCGGTCCCTCCGAGAGCTTGGAGCCTGGGGTGCTGGCTTCCGGGTTCCGAACGCTTCGACAGGGGCCGACTTCTTCAGGGGTCCTCCGTCGAGCTCCCGCCTCGTACGTCCGCCTCCTCGGCGTGGATGTACTTTTGGACCCGGAGAATGAGCTCGGAGTAGGTCTTGGAGGGCTTCTTATCCAGCGAATAGGTCAGGCGGGAGGTCCTGAGCCCTCGCTTCAGTGCCAGCTTGGCGACTAGCTATTTGAGATTGTAAATCTCCAACGCGGCAGCCTTGAAGCGGGCCACGTAGTCCCGCAGGGGCTCGCGGTCCTGTTGCCAGATGGAGAAGAGGCTGTCTGCCTATCGTGGCAACTTCCTGCAAGCGTCGAAGTGAGCCACGAACTTCTGCCCTAGCTGGACAAAGGAGCTGATGCTCTCCGGCTCCAAACGGGTGAACCACACCCGGGCGGCTTTCCGGAGAGTAGCAGGAAAAGCGACGCAGAGAAGAGCATCGGTGGCTCCCTAGACCCTCATGAGGGTCCAGTAACTTTCCAGATGGTCCAGGGGGTCAGTGGTCCCATCGTAAGGATCCACCTGTGGCATCCGGAACCGGTATGGGATCGGCTCCGCTTGGATTTCTTGGAAGAATGGGGGACGGGCATCGTAGCCCATTGGCTCATTAGCGGAGCCCTGCATGCGGGCAAACTCGGCCAGCTTGCATTTATGTTCCTTCAGACGCCTTTTCGCCATGCGCCTGACGGCTTCATCAGTGGACCCCTCCGCCGAAGGAGACGGAGAAGGTGACATAGGTACATTGCACCCGTGACGGGGGGTCTTGCTTTTCCTACCTTGGTGGGATCTGGGCGTCTTCTGTCCGAGGCTTGGTGAGCGGCTCTCTCTGTCGGCAGAGTCGGCTCGTTGCCTCTTCGCCGGAGCTTGATGGCTACCCCGGTTGTCGGTGGTGGCCCGTGGTTGCGACGGCCTTTCTTGGAAGGAGCGCAGGCTGTCGCGGGAAGTTGCGGTGTGGGCCATCGGAGTCCCTGGCTGTTGGCGGGTAGCCACGGACCGGTGCTGGTGCTGAAGCTGGCGCACTGCCATGGCAATGACTTGCATTTGCTAGGTGAGTGCAGCCAACTGGGCTTCTTGCGAAGGTGGCTGAACCAGCACGGATGGCTCCGCTTCTTGGTGGTGTGGGTTCCCTCGGGAGGGGGAATCCCCCGCACGACCGGTGGAGGCCTCTCTTACCCTGGTTGTCATTATCCTTCCGCCTGGCTTGCTTGTGGAGAGATGGAGGGTTTAATCCGCCTGCCCTACCTGGCGCGCCAATCTGTTGCCGCTAAGATCGCCGTGGCCCGTAGCTATTGCCGGCGCCGGAGTGCGCTCCCTTCGCTGGCTGGCGGTCCTCTGCTCCTGTACCTGCGAAACAGAGGTTAGTGACCCAGGCCGGGGTTTCTGGCGGGGGCACTCCGACGGTCAAGTCAGTGACGATCCAGAGGAACAGATCCTCCTGGTCTGGCCCCTCTTGATGGACTCTGCACTAGGAGGAGTAAAAGATGTGTGTAAAGATGAAAACATTGCAGGGGGAGAATGATAGCGGGGACAGAGGGGTTTCCTGTTCCTCCGCCTCTCCTTGTATCCCTCGTTTTCCTTCGACTGTGGTGGTGGTGGTGGCGCTTCGCCCTCTTGGTCGAGCTTGCGCTTGTGTTTGTGGTTGATTGCTGTTGTTACCTCCCCCCTTTTTGGGGGTGTCGATTGTTCTTTGTAGTTGAAAATTGGCCGTTTGGGCGCTCGCCTCGGGATCTTCATTGGGCTGGCAGGCACGTGCGGCAGGATTTCGTGCCGTGGACGAGACGTCTTTCCTGACAGGTGGTAGGGGAAGCTTCTATTCGTTCTGACGTCCCCTCCGGTCGCCCCATTCCGGGAAGCTTGGCAGAGCCTCGATCCGGGGGTCGCCGCCCTAGGGGTTCGTGCTTTCTGGTTGGCCCATTCTCCTGGAAGTACGGCCGGATAGGTAGTTATGGCGGTATGGGGGGCGCCGTTCCGTAGTCCTCGGGCGGCTCGCCGGTGTCCTGGGATGGCAGGGCTTGCTCCAGTCTGGATGCCCCGAGCTCGTGTGGCCATCTTGATGGAAGGGATAAGAGTGCGGGCCCGGTCCAGAGGGCGCGCGCTCGGAGAGGCTCCATATTGATGGGTGAGTGCTGAGCTCGACCTCGATCACAGGGCACTAACCTCCGAGGGTCTCGCTCTGGAGGGCAGAAGGCGGACCCGGTCCAGAGTGCGCGCGCTCGGAGAGGCTTTACATTGGCGGGTGAGCGCTGAGCTCGACCTCGACCACAGGACTCTAACCTTCGAGGGTCTCGCTCTGGAGGGCAAAAGGCGTACCCGGTCCAGAGGGCGCGCGCTCGGAGAGGCTCCATATTGGCGGGTGAGCGCCGAGCTCGACCTCGATCACAAGGCTCTAATCTCTGAGGGTCTCGCTTTGGAGGGCAGAAGGCGGACCTGGTCCAGAGGGCGCGCGCTCGAAGAGGCTCCACATTGGCGGGTGAGTGCTGAGCTCAACCTCGATCACAGGGCTCTAACCTCCGAGGGTCTCGTTCTGGAGGGTAGAGGGCGGCTCCGGCCTAGGCATCCCGAGCTCGCGGGCCTGACCTGGCGGAGGACGGAGCTCGGCTCGTTGCCTTGAGGGAGCTCGGCTTAGCTCGGCAGAACGGTACGGGTTGAGACGTTGCCTTGGCGTCTGACGCGGCGGTCTCCTTTGACGTGGCGCCTGTCAGCTACCCACGTCAGCGATCTCACCACATCAGCAGTATATATCATAAAACCATTATATATATATATATAAAATTGGATCGTAATAAATATATATCTATCATCTATCTATTATATATATAACTAAATTTCTATTACTTAAATTCAATAACTATCATGTATCATCTTTTTTTAATTATTTTCTTTATAACAATGAAAATTATATAAGCAAAAGAGTCTCACTTAGTTTTGGAAAGAATTTTTTTTCAAAAATTTATACTAGATTTTTATGGCTTAATTTTGAAAGAAATTTCATAAATATAAAAATTTAATAAATAATAAATTTTAATAAATAGTTTTTGAATTATACCAAATATTAAAATTGCTATATTTCGTGCATCGTATGGTCTAGCATCTAGTTATATATAATTAAAATTTTACTATCTTGATTTAAATGATGCAATGTATTATTTTTTTATTTTTTTTTTCCGTTCATTTTTTTCTCTTTAAATTTAAAATTTTAAACAATTTTATTTTTTTCAAAATTTGTTATTTTTTATTCTTTTCGTATTCTTTTATTTTTTTCCTTTATTTTCTACTAAATCTTTAAATTTAAAATTTAAAATAAAAAATAATTTTATTTTCTTGAAATATATCCATCTTTTTCTTCTTTCAAATTATTTTATTTTCTTTATCTCATTTTTTATAAATTAATTAAAAATAATAAAAAATAAAAAAATATTGATGATCATATAATACATTCATCACCTGATACATATCAAATATATATATAATCAATATATATTTAGATTAAGTATAATTACTAACCTTTCTGCTAGAAAATTATGTCTATAATGATGTTCTTCTTCACAGAAGTTCGGATAATCTAAGAGTTTCAATTCTGACAGTGATCGCAGCCATTTGTGTATTATATAAAAATCATCATTGCATGGGCCGTTTATCATACAACAAAGTCATTAACCTGTGTATAATATAAGTTATATATATATATATAATCATGATCGTCGTACAATACATTAGATGGTTGAAATTGTTATTGCAACGCCGGACCTCTCCTGAAATAAAGAGGATGCCCGCTTTACTTGGCAACCCAATATGGTCAAAAACTGAGGAAAAAATCTAATTGGTTTCTTGCATACATTTTTTATGCGGACATCTCTATTTTATTCGTGTCGTTGTTCCTAAGCTCTTTGTTTTTTTTTTTTTTTTCTTTCTATTTTTTTTATGTTGGTGTTGAACTGGAATCAAATCCAAGGCTCGTCAACATACATCGGAAGGGGATGTCTCTCTTCGCCCAAGTAATGGAACTCCCTTTCATCAGCCATCTCAAAGTACAACCTGCATGGCTCCTTCTACTCCTATTTCTGGGTTTCCTTCCTCTCCTCCAAACTTCCATTACTCTTCTCAGATGGTCCTACGCCACTTTCCTCAGGCCAGGGAAGGACCTCAAAGCCTATGGCTCGTGGGCACTCGTCACCGGAGCCACCGACGGCATCGGGAAGGCCTTCGCCTTCCAACTAGCACAAACAGGACTCGACCTCGTATTGATCGGTAGAAATCCAAACAAGCTTCGACAAGTCTCCGAGGAGATAAAAGCCAAGCATCCCTGCACCGAGATCAGACTCGTGGTCATAGATTTGGCCGGTGAGTTATCAAATGGGATTCGACGTCTCGAGGAGGAGATCAAAGGGCTGGATGTAGGGATCCTGGTGAACAACGCCGGCACGGCGACCCCACGGTTGATGTACTTCGATGAGCTGGAGGAGGGGCTGTGGGAAGGCATCGTGAAGGTGAACGTGGAGGCGACGACGAGGGTCACACGGGCCGTCCTTTCGGGGATGGCAAGGAGAGGGAGAGGCGCTGTGGTTAACATTGGCTCCGGATCTTCCGTGGTAGTGCCTTCGTTTCCTCTCGCTGCTGTGTATGCTGCTACCAAAGCGTACGTTCCGGCCCCTATGCTTGTGTTTTTTTCTTTTATGGGATTTTTTCTAAAATTTTATCACAACTAACGGAGTCTTTGGATCGTTGCTTGAGAAAAGTGGTGATTTATAAGATGGAGAATAATGAGCAATGATGAAAAATAACATTATTATTATTGGCTTAGATCAATATTGTCTATAGGATAAATTATTTCTAAACTTTTAACAAAAGGCCAGAAGAGAGTTGGGACATTGAACTGATATGGATATTTTAAATTGAAGAAAATATTTTGATTGAATGAACAGTGGCCTAGGAAAATAATCATCATTTAATTTACTGTTTATCTGCCTGAATAACGTGACATTTATTTATATCTACCTGAAGCAAGCAGCAAGTTTTTTTTTTTTTTTCCCCCGGGAAACAAGCTCCAATTTTTTGAATATATATATGTTGAACCAGCAGAACTTCTGGATAAATATACATTTAGTTACACATCTCCGGTCAATATGGGAAAAAATTATTGTCCATGGTTGGGATTGTATTTTTCATGTAAAAAGATGATTTTTCTTTTTGTATTTGTGTGATGTTAATTATTGGATGTTGCTTTAAAAATTATTACAGGGATTTGAATTTATTTTCTTTGTGCAAAAGAATAATTATTGTTATCATCAAAAAAATAATTATTTTTTTTTCGTGATGTCAAATATTAGATTGTATTTTGCACATGATGTTAATTTTATAAAAAAAAATATTGCTTACACCGTGAATTGTATTTTTTTATATAAATTTTTTTTCGACGCATATTATTGGATCATTCTTTGCTTATTTTTCGAAACATGGTTTATACCATTGATGAAGCTAAAAAACTGGTGTACTTTAAAAAAAATTGTAAAATATGATCTGATAATTGATGTTGAAAAAAAAAAATTAATTATTATTTCATTACATCCATTATAAGCAGTCAATTAAGATGGCTAATATAATTAGTAAATATATATTATGATGCGTGTGTGCAGGCCGTGTAGTACAGGTAATAATTGTTATCAAGATGTCTAGTAGAGTTGATGGAAATATTCATTGTTGATTTATGAAAGATACTGTCCTGTCCTGTCCAAAAAAAATCAGAAGATAAATATTTTTATTTATATATAATTATTAAAATTTATGACAAGCATTAAAGAGGGCGCAGATCGTGGGATATGATATATCGTATATACCGTATGGTTGGATGTGCGGCTGCACGCAAAACGACACGATTCCGCATAGCTGTCCATTGCTCGATGGAGCGCGTTCTCATTTACTCTCGTCATTGTAGCCTGTAGATAAGGGTACGGTGATCATCGCGCGGACCGCCGTAATGGGGGAGCTAAAGTCTCGCCAGATCTTCGTTCACACCTTTCCAACTTGCAGTCACGAGATGAGTATTTTTCACTTTTTCGATATATCGCGCTGGCTACCGGACCGTGTCCATGTTGTTGCATTTATTCAGCCTGAAATAGTAGGACAAGGCCAGGTTCACTGCAGATCGTAGGATATACGCCCGATTCAATAAAGATATGACACGGATATAGATATCAAAGTTTTAAATTTTTAGTTATAAAAGATATTAACCGATCCTATCCGACTTGTTGGGATCCCTAAGATTTTGATAATTTTATTTAATAATAAATTATTGATAATTAATTTTTTTACTATATTAATATGTTTTATATATTTTTTATAATAATTTAAATTATTTAATAATATGAATTATTTCTAAAAAAGAATAATAATTTAGATTATCATCTTTCATTTATCTTTCTTTTATACTATAATTGTAATATCCAGTCTGTTGATGCTGAATTTCCGTCGATCGGATGGAATGATTCTTTCGCTGGATCGTTGTGAACTGGAACCTGCAAAACAGATTCCTGACCGGAGGTTTTCTGGCGGGGGACACATAGATGCCAAAGTCAGAAGGGACTCAGGCAGCAGCAGAATGGAAAGCTTGAAAACAGAGAGTGAGAAATAAAAGAATTCGAACTTCTAGGTATCAGATCAGACCTCTCTCGAGTATCCCCTCTTACCTGTATTTATAGGCTCCAATCGTAACTACTTACAGTTACGCAAGTTGGCAAATGCAACTACTTCGTAACTGCAAGCAGTGGCGGTCGGAGAATCAGTTATTTCGGAGCTTATCCGTTTGGAGGATGTCAACCATGTGGACGGTTACAGTTGCCAAGACAGAGTTAGCTATCCTGAGAGCGAAAAAGGCCCATATGCTTAATATGACTCCTTTTGTTTAGAACAAATCCGAAGCAAACGCAACATTTCCCTTAGTAGCGCTCCTAAAGAGAATACTGGCTACATGCTTCATTGAAGTCTTTTTGGAAATAACGAAAGTAAACATTTACAGTCCGAAAAATAAGGCAATAGGCTCTTTGGATTATACTGAAAGAATAAAGCCAAAGATCTTCGATTGGTAGACGTGGTCTTCGAATCAAAGATAAGAAGCCGAAGACATAGAACCAAAAGTATGAAGCGCATGGCATAGTCTTCGGATCAAAATAAAAAATACGAAGCCGAAGACACGGGTTAATAAACCTTGCTTTTAAAGAGGTAAAGATATGAAAGTGTGAACTTGGCACGGTCTTCGGACTAAGTTAAAAGCATGAAGCTAATCTTAACCAAAAGCCGTAGATGTAAAGAATCTATATAAGGTTTTCGGACTAAGACAAAAGTATGAAGCTGAAGACAAGAATAATAAGTTTAACTTCACCTTACATAATAAGGATACGAAGCTATAGGCATAAAGGCATTAGGCAAGGTCTTCGGACTTAAAAGAAGATATGAAGCCGAAGACAAGAATACCCTTTTACGAATCGGAACTTTTATCAACTCAAGGGATCTTCTCCGTTGCAGATATCATAACAGCTGTCTCCCGCTCCCAAGTTCGAAATGATTTAATTTCAAAAATTGGGAGTATTTCTGTTTTGTCTTTTACCAGAAAACGTTGTATCATGATGACGCCGTACCTTGGCATGTCCTTTCGCAATAACCTCCTGGCGGCATGCGGGACGTGGAGAAGACACGCATCACCGCCCCATTAGTTGCTTCAAACAAAACGCCTCGAATTTGGAGAATCTCGAGAAATCTTTTTAGGAAAAGGTGTTTATTCATCCAAGGCGGGACACCTGGCAGTCGTCTGTCGATTGATCACAGCTAGGAAGAGATCACGACCATCCACGTCATTTCATAGAAATTGCGATTATGGCCCTATTAATTAGAAAATCGTACCCACGATCGATGCCAGCGATACGGCGCACGATCGAGGCGGTCTCCGAAGCATCCCGAAACTCATTCTTCCAACCATAAAAGGGAAGAAGGTATCAGAGGAAGAACTTTCTTCGCACCTGAGCCTCAAGTTTCGCAGCCTGCTACCCTTCCCTGCGATCCGCCATTTTTGTCCTTTCAAAGGTTAGAGGTCTTTCTTCTCCTTCTTTCTTCTTTGTTTACAATGTCAGAAGTCTCTTGGAGTCTTTCTCCCAGTCCTAGCAGAGGTTCACCGGGAGGTGAAACCGATAGGGAATTGCCGGAAAGGGATACCGGCAGGAGTTCACCGGAAGGTGGGGTAGGTAGATGTCCATCGGGAGGGGAATCTAGTAGGGGAAGAGGTTCCTGTTGGAAAAGAAGCCCGGAACGATCGTCGAATTTTGTTACCGGCTCCTTTTCCCTTGCAAAAATAGAAGAAGTAAAACAATGCTATCATATCCCATGGACCTTTCACATGATCCTTCCAAAGGCCGAAGAAAGGGTAGATAAACCTCCTTTGCAATCTATTGCCATATACGAAGACCACTTGAAAGCTGGTCTTCGGCTCCCTCTCCACCCTTTTTTCACAAAGATTTTTAACTTGTACCAAATAGTTCCGGCTCAACTGACTCCTAATAGTTTTACAAATATCTGCGGGTTTTTGGTCCTCTGTAAATTTAGGAACATAGTGCCGAAGACTTCTCTGTTCACCTCCTTATTTATGTTAAAGAGAGACTTTTATGGCAAAGGATGGTGGGTTATAGGTCCGCGGCTTGGTCGAAGATTGATAAAAGGATGCCTCAGTGCGATACATGGGTGGAAGCCTAGCTTCTTTTTTGTGTATTACCCTCATTGGGGATTTAATACTGACTGGAAGGCTCCGCGTTTGAGTGCAAACGTTGGAAAAAAGGTCCTGAAGGTCGATGTAAGGGATTTTGAAACTTTATCAGAGCCGAAAATTCCTTCTTTTAAAGAATTGCTGAAGGAGGAGAACCTTCATCGAGCTCACATCAGCGAAGTCCCAGAGTTAGGTATAGAAATAGTGGTCTTCGGATCTTTATTCCCTCCAAGCTTTCTCCTTTCCTTTTATATGATAATATCTTCTGGCTGTAGGTAAAAAAATGAAGCCTCCACTCGAGAAAGTTAGACAGGCTTCCCGAAAAAGGCCAGTGGCTGCTCCAGCCACAAATGAGGTCCGCAAGAAAAAGAGAGCCGAAGAGGGCTCAAGCACCCCTCCAACGAGGGCCACATTGAATGAAGGCATTCCTGCTTCCTCTCTGCCTGAAACCGCTAGAAGCCCATCTCCTAGGATATCTTCTCCGAGAAGTCCTCATCCGATGCCGACTCCGGAGCAGCGGGATTTGTCATTCAACAAAGAATCAATAATTGCACCTCCCAAGGGGAGAAGACAAGAAAGAGCAAAGGCTCGCTCTGAAAATGACCCCAGATGGAATGCTTCTTCGGAGGGGGGGTGCAATGTAGACTTGACGGTGTTCTCGGACCGAGAGGGCCTGGAGAATCCGGAGTTGGCCAGGGAGTTGATGAAACGGACCCTGCTTCCGAAAGACTGTGACAAAACTAAGTCCCGGTGCATCGAAGAGATTTCTGATTCAGTGTTCTCATCATCATTGAAGGTAACTATTTGCTGGTTCTTTTCAAAACACAAGTTTGTTGTCGCTAACTCTTTAGCTTGTTTTGTAGATGATGCATGACATTACTCTCATGGAGGAGAGTATTTTTGACTTTAGGAAAAGTTATAAAGGGATGAAAGAAAAAGTAAAAGCGGCTGGAATTGAGAAGGCCGTAGCCGAAGAGCATATACGGGCTATGGAGGAAAGCTTGCTCAGAGCGACGCCTTGGCTCAGAATTTAAAAGCTGAAGTGAAGAAACTTCAATCAAAGAACTCTGAGCAAGAAGCGAGGCTTAAAAAGAGGAAAAATAAGATTCGCTCTTTGGAAGCTCTCATTAAAGATGCTTTTCAGAAGTTCGAGGAAGAAAAGAAAAATTCCGAAGAAGCCGCTGAAGAAAATCACTCTCTAAAAAGTCAACTGGAGAGGGCGATAGAAAATTTCAATGCCTCTTCAGCTTTTGAAGCCGAGATGGTCGAAGCTAGGACCCACAGTTATAAAGGAGGCTTCAATGATGGGGTAGAAGAAGTGAAAAGGCTTTACCCAGATTTGGACACTTCGGAAATTCAGTTATTTGATACCGAAGGTCCAGATGAGCTCGAATCACAAAAGGATCCCGAAGCGCCACCAACAGCTGAAGAGATGGTGGATCCAATGCTCCTTCTGAAGACACCCCATTAGTGAATGTTTAGCAATTTTTCCCTTTCTGAAATGTAAACAACCTTATCAATGAAGATCTTTTTCAATGAAAATCTTTCTTTTCTCTTTTGAATGCATGTAAATGGATGAGAATCTCCCAAGTGTAAAGTCTTCGGATAATTAAGAACTCCGAAGCAAATGAAATGATAATAAGTCTCCGGACTCAGAATAATAATTCTTTAAGAAATAAAAATCCAAATCCGATCCTAGATCATATCATATTGGACAATATCCGTGGGATAAGAAGAATTTCGAATGCCATAGAATCGAGACGAGTAGATACCAACCTCAAATAATAACCAAGTCCTCGAACTTGAAAATATACTAAGCCTTCGGAGATAGAAAATAAGCTAAGTCTTCGGACTTAGAAAATAAGCTGTCTTCTTCTTAGAAAATAAACTAAGTCTTCGGACTTAGAAAATAAACTGAGTCTTCGGACTTAGAAATAATTGAAAGGAAGTAATCTCTTGGATGAGAATATCAAGTCTTCGGACTTGAGAAAATTCCAAATAATTAAGATAAGAGAGTATCATCTCTAGATGAAAACATCAAGTCTTCGAACTTGAGAATAGGATAGACCGCGTGGGCCATTCGCTTTTTGACCAAGGGTTAAGATAAGCTGATCAGGCACACCTCGGCATTTCGTAGGGTAGATGCCTTTATTAGAGAATAAGACAGGCTAATCAGGCCTACCTTGGTCCTTTGTAGGATAGATCGCGTAGATCATCCTTATATCTTTTGATAAAGATTAAGACAGGCTGATGAGGCTCACCTCGGCACTTCGTAGGGTAGATCACGTAGATCTTCTTTATGCCTTTTGATTAAGATAGGCTGATCAAGCCCAACTCGGCACTTCATGGGGTAGATCACGAAGATCATCCTTATGTCTTTAGGAAAAGAAAAAATAAGATAGGCTAGAAAAGCTTACCTTGGCATTTCGAGCGGTAGATCACGGAGATTATCCTTATACCTTTAAGAGAAAAAATAAGACAGAAATATTAAATCCATCTTGATGGCCTTAAATAAAACCTTTATTGATAATACTTGCGGAGGTTTTGTACGTTCCAAGGTTGAGGTAACAGAACACCTTCCAAGGTTTCCAACTTATAAGTTCCAGGCCGAATAACCTCTTTAATTCGGTACGGTCCTTCCTACGTAGGAGAAAGTTTACCCTGTTCTATTGGCTTAGATACTTCAGACTTTCGCAGAACTAGATCTTCAGGAAGAAAGACCCGTTCTTTTACACGAGAGTTGTAGTATCCTGCAACTTTTTGTTGGTACATAGTCATTTTTAATTGGACCTGAAGCCGTGTGCCTTGTAATAAATCCAGGTCAACCCTTCGGCGTTCAGAATTTTCGGGCTCTTTAAACTGACCAATCCGCAGAGATTGCAAAGATACCTTTATAGGAAGAACCGCTTCGGTGCCATAAGACAAATGAAACGGAGATTCGCCGGTGGCTGTTCGAGGAGTGGTTCGATATGCCCAGAGAACTGAGTTCAACTCATCAGCCCATGATCCCTTAGCATCATTCAGCCTAGTCTTCAAACCATGAAGGATAGTTCTGTTTGTTACTTCGGCTTCTCCGTTGCACCGAGGATGCCCTACCAAAGTAAGTTTGTAAAGGATATGATACTGAGTGCAAAAATCTTTGAACTTCGGATTATCAAACTGTCTTCCATTGTCAGTTATAATAGAATAAGAAATTCCGAAGCGGAAGATGAAGTTTCTTACAAAATTTTCAACTTTTGCCTCAGTAATCTGTGCCAATGCTTCGGCCTCGACCCACTTTGTGAAATAGTCAATAGCCACAATAAGAAACTTCCGCTATCCGGAAGCTGGAGGAAACGGACCAAGAATGTCCATTCCCCACTGTGCAAAAGGCCAGGAAGTTGTCAAAGGAGTTAACTGGCTTGCGTGCCGCCATTGTACATTGTAGTATCTTTGACAATGATCACATCTTCGGACAAATTCTGCAGAATCTTTTTAGATAGTTGGCCAATAATAACCTTGACGGATTATTTTGTATGCCAAGGATCTGCCCCCAAGATGATCTTCACAAATTTTTTCATGCACTTCCCTGAGTGCATATTCAGCATCGGATGGGTCTAGGCACTTCAGCAAAGGCTGAGTAAAGGACCTTTTATACAATGCCTCATTCAGAATCACATACTGAGAAGCTGTCCAACGAAGCCGTTTTCCTTCTCAGATCCACAACTCTTGCAATCTGTGCTTGCATAGATTTAAACTTTTCCTCAAATTCATACTTGATCTCTTTCTGCCTATCCTCCTTCAATACGAGGTTTCTAGAAGAAACAGAGGGAGATCGCCGGACCCTTTTTTCTCCATCGCGATCCCATGCTTGTCGATCTGATGGAGAGGCACGGTGGCTACGGGATGACCGGATCTGTGAAAAACTGGGGGCGATTTCCTGATGTCGACCCTCCTTCAAAGATTGGTGACCGGAAGGTGAAACTGCTGGTGGTGGTGGCTGTCGAGCTGCAGCCTCATGTAGATATTGAACCAAAGCTGTCAGAGCTTCAACTTTATTCTGAAGGTCCTCAAACTGTTGCTGACCCACCATTATCATGGAGGGCTGAATTCCTTGATCTGCCAGAAAATCGCCTGCTGGAAGGCCATTCACCGGAAGAACCGGCTGCTCCTGGCTCGTGAAAGCATTTCGAGCTTTCCCTTTCACCATTCTTGTTCGAATGAAGCTTTCCTTTGATCAAGAGGGCGGAATTCTTTCCCTACCTGGTGCGCCAATCTATTGACGCTGAATCTCCGTCAACCGGATGGAGTGATTTTTTCGCTGGATCGCTGTGAACCGGAACCTGCAAAACAGATCCCTGACCGGAGATTTTTCGACGGGGGACACTCCGATGCCAAAGTCAGAAGGGACTCAGGCAGCAGCAGAATGAAAAGCTTGAAAATAGAGTGGGAAAGAAAAGAATTTGAACTTCTAGGTATCAGATCAGACCTCTCTCGAGTGTCCCATCTTACCTGTATTTATAGGTTCCAATCGTAACTACTTACAGTTACGCAAGTTGGCAAATGCAACTACTTCGTAACTGCAAGCGGTGGCGGTTGGAGAATCAGTTATTTCGGAGCTTATCCGTTCTGAGGATGTCAACCATGTGGGCGGTTACAGCTGCCAAGACAGAGTTAGCTGTCCTGAGAGCGAAAAAGGCCCACATGCTTAATATGACTCCTTTCGTTTAGAACAAATCCGAAGCAAATGCAACATTCCCCTTAGTAGCGCTCCTAATGAGAATGTTGGCTACATGCTTCATAGAAGTCTTTTTGGAAATAACGAAAGTAAACACTTACAATCCAAAAAATAAGGCAATAGGCTCTTTGGATTATACTGAAAGAATAAAGCCAAAGATCTTCGATTGGTAGACATGGTCTTCGAATCAAATATAAGAAGCTGAAGACATAGAACCAAAAGTATGAAGTCGCATGGCATAGTCTTCGGATCAAAATAAAAGAAATGAAGCCGAGGACGCGGGTTAATAAACCTTGCTTTTAAAGAGGTAAAGATATGAAAGTGTGAACTTGGCACGGTCTTTGGACTAAGTTAAAAGCATGAAGCTAATCTTAACCAAAAGCCGTAGACGTAAAGAATCTATATAAGGTATTCGGACCAAGGCAAAAGTATGAAGCCGAAAACAAGAATAATAAGTAAGGATACGAAGCTGTAGGCATAAAGGCATTAGGCAAGGTCTTCGGACTTAAAAGAAGATATGAAGCCGAAGACAAGAATACTCTTTTACGAACCGGAACTTTTATCAAATCAAGGGATCTTCTCCGTTGCAGATATCATAACACGGCCTATATATTTTTTTTAAAAAAAGAAGGCTTCCATGGAGGTCTTTCTCTTCTTCGACTTCGTTAAGAAAGTGGAGTCTAAAGCACTCCAAAGATTCTATAAAAGGATCTCTCCTCCCTCTACTTATCATGTTCCGAATTTCATTCATGCCGGTGAGAAGGAGCTTTCAATTTTTTCCGATTTTAGTAATGAACCTTCAAAATTTCTTCAATGATCGGCCATGGGGACCTCATCGAAACTGAGACAAGCCTGCTTCCTCTTTTTCCCTTCTTTCAGGTGAGTCGTTGTCAAGATTGGGACCGGCGAGATGCCAGATCCGTGACAACGTCTCATGTTTTTTTTTCTTTTTCTTAATCCCGGCGATGGGAGCAACTACCAAGGTGGCCTCACCGCTATTGAGAGTTGTTGCCGGTGGCTAGCTCGAGGCCCTCTGTCCCTATGATTAGGAGAAAGAGGAAAGAGGGGAGGGGAAAAACAAAACATTCGGTTCAAGGAAGAAGAAGAGAGATGAAGAAAAAAAGAAAAAAAGAAAACAAGAAAAGAAAAAGAAATGGAAGAAAAAGAAAAAAGAAATAAAGAAAATGAATTTTTTCTCTCTTTTCTTTCTTTCTAGTTTCTTCCCCGTTTCTTTCTCTAAAAGTTTCTCTTTTTGGGGTTGGGATTGTTGTAAAATTAGAATCAGGGATCGATGGATAGACCTTGATGAATCTTGATAGAGGGTTATAGGTTGATAATCGTTATACCATAAAATTTATTTATTAATATTAAGATTGATTCTATAAAAAAATAATTTTTCAGGTAGGAAGACGTAGGGCGAGTTTCTTAGCATCTAGATCGAGAATCCGGGTATAGATTGGTATCTGGCATGTTAAATCTTTCTCTGATAAAAGTAAAGATTTTTGTACTTGATTACTGTTTATAAATATATATTGTATTGTATGATTTTAATCTTTGGACATGAGCATTAGCTTGCATGATTGTTTATGTATTATATATTTTGATTTTTTATGATGAACATTTGTGATTGCCGATATTACTATTTATATTTTTTATATGATATATTCTTATCAAATATGATTATTTTTGGATGAATTAGATTGTGATTTCGATTATTGGAAAACTTGAAAAGAGCATGATTTGATAACATGTTTGAGATTTGATAAAGTAATAATTAAGAAAAAGGGGTATTTGGACTAGTCACGCCACGGGTAGTACTATGGTTATTGAGATTGCCAGTCACGGATTGAAGCATGGCTCTGAGATTGCTAGTCACAAATTAAAGTATGATAATGAGATTGCTGGTCACAGATTGAAACGTGACACTAAGATTATCAATCACGGGTTGAAACGTGGCACCGAGAATAGTCCTGCCATGGATAGGAATGTGGTATTTCAGATTGCCAATCATGGATTGAAACATGACTATCGATTAAATAAGAATATAAAAAGAATAAGACATGGTTTTATCATATATGAGGTTGAGTTATTTGGATTGCATGATATAATATTTTATAATTTCTTGTTCTATTATTATTTTTTTATTATTTTAAATTATATTATTATTGGTGTGAGTGTATGAAATTCTTACTAGACTGTAAAGTTTACATTCCTTGGTTTTCTTTCTTTTCAAAGTTGTGCAGGATATTCAAGCTTGGCGGTGGATTGAATTCGTGGTGAAATGATGAATAGATAGAGAATTGTTAATACCGATTAGATGATTGAAGGATGACTGAATTTGTAAATATATAAGTTATATTATTTTATTTACATTAGATATACTTTTATAAATTTTGATCAATAGTATTCTTGGAAATTGAAGTTATAATGGATTTTTTTAAAGTCTTGCATGATCTCTAGGATGTATTTTAGGATTCATGCAATCGGTTGCATGATCGACCCTGGTACTGGATTCAGGACGTGATAGAATGGTATCAGAGCTAGGTTATGATTACATGGGATTGTAATATAAATGATTAGAATATGATATAGATGATATCGAAACTTAAATTATGATTACTTGAGATTGTGACATAAGTGATTAGAATATGATATTAATGATATCGAAATTCAAGTTATAATCACTTGAGATCGTAGCTAAAGAATATTTGTGCTTTAGGTTAATGATCATCAAGAATGATGATAGTAGTATAAATGGATTGAAATTTGGATTTTTGATCACTAAGAATTGTGATACATTTTATGTCTAAAATTTGGCATATAATAAGTGTCCAAATAATGAGTATGGAAAAGCTGGATAAAGAATATCTTTGATTTATTTTGATAAGTGGAGTTTGACCTGAATGTTAGAGGTGCTGTCATTTAGATATAGGACATGACATTATGTTGATAGGTTATGTACTATCATATGCACTATTTCAAATTTGGGTTTTATCAACAAGTTGAGTAGAGTATGGCCTAAGAAAGAGTTTTATGATAAAATATTCTTCGAGGATTAAACCCGTATATAGATAAGGAATAAAATTGGTTTGTAGTGGAAAAATATATTTAGGATATTGTAAATACGTATAATTTCTTATTGATGGATTTGATTTTATTAAGAGGATATGGGATATGCGACGCGGTGGAATCTTTGATAATTTAAATTATCATCTCTTGATTGGATTATTTAATCTTCCTTATATTTGTTAGAGATTATTTGGTATATTAAACTTCAAGACAAATTTAAGATCTATGAGAAGATCTAGGTTATCTTGTTATTGATATTGCATTGAGCGAAGAAATTGATTTTGGGAGACTTATATGAGTTTTGCTTATGAGGGACAAAATTTCAAGTAGTAGTTAATTGATGTTAAGAATTATAATAAGATAGCTCTATGAACAATAACATGATTAATCTTATTTATAAAAATATTAATTGAATCATTTACTTTGTTAGAGTCAAAAATTAACTTTCTAAAAAAAAATTGATTTTGATTGTCTAATTGAATTGCCAAGAAGAGTATGATTTATTCGGGCTTGGACTAGTGTTATCAATGCCTTGAAAAGATAAAGAAATTAATTTTGGTAGACTTCTATGGGTTATATAAGGGACTGGATTTAGGTCGGTTAATATATCGATAATAAAGGTAATGATGAAGGAAATTTTATGTGAATGGCTGAATTAATTTTTATTTATAGGGATATTGACTTGAGTTCTAATTTATTAGAGTTCAAGGTTAATCTTTTAAAAAGAGAGATTGATTTGTAATTGTTTAAAGGGTTAATTGACTTTAAATTATTTTGGATTTATGAAGTTCTAGAAAGGTGGTGAAGTTTATGTAACGATTTTAAATGTACAATATGGATCAAGGTTTAACTTGATATGATATACCCGATGTCTTGGACATGGCAAAGAGACTTAAAAGCTTTTATTTTATTTTGATCAAAAATTTTAGATCTTTGGTACCAATGTAAGGTGATTATTTTTTGGAGGATTCATTTAGTAAACCTAGATAGTTCAGTAAATTATATCAGAGTACGTAGTGGAAGCGTATTGGTTTGAATTATTTTAAAACTAATTAAGAACATTAACTCTAGCTTCGAAAATATTATAATGGGAGAGTTGATTTAAATTTTAATAAAAAAATTGAGTAATAAATGAAAGGATAATATTATTGATTCTTTGGCTAGTCTATATGTATAGTCATGCAATTTTCATCAGTAGGTTCTCTTAGTATGGAGAACTTCAAAGAAAATTTTGGACATCTTCAAATTTAGAATAAACAAGTGATTATTCTTTTACCAGGCTTGGATCTGGAATATTTTTGATACTAAGCTTCTCTAGTTATGACATTGTAATTTCATTATTTGAAGGAGGCTTGAGGTTTCTATAAGATAAAAGACTAATTGTAAAATCATGAAAAATGTTAAGAGAAGAAAGAATTCTAAAGATCATGATAAGTGTCTAATACTCGAGCTTCTTCTATTTTTGGTTAAAAGTAGATTGGGTCGATTATATTTTTCATGTGGAGTTAATCAAAAGAAATAAATTTTATCAACGAAGAATTATATATTTTAATTCAAGATTGAGATATTAATGTTTATTTGAAAGAAATTGAAGGAATTTAATATTTATTGCGGATGGTAAGGATCAAAATTGAAATACCATATAATTTTGTTATGTTAAGATCTTATGAAGAAAACATTTTAAGATGAATATTATTTAGAAGCTCAAGGATGATATTAAGGTTGGATATTTCTAAAGTCTAGACTATCATGATTTTCTTGTAGAATTAATCAAGAATAATTAATTACATTGACATTAAAATGTTAGTATTATTTTGGAAGAGTTCAAGAGAATTCGATATAATATTATAGTTAGAAAATGATATAGTCTTGAGATATGAGGGTTAAGTATTTGCAAAGTTTAAATCTCAAGTAAGTTAATTTCGAGAACGAAATTATTTTAAGGAGAAGAGAATGTAATACCTAGTCTAAAACAAAAAAAGGAGAAGGAAGACTCTAATCGGAAGTATTTTTCTTCTCTGGCTCCATTAAGGCATCCAAGACAGCCCCAAAATTCTATAAAAGGACCTTTCCTCCTTCCGCTTGCCATGCCCTAAATTCCTTTCATGCTGGCAAGGAATAGCTTCTGATTTCCTTTGATTTTGGCAATGAACCTTCGAGATTTCTTCGACGATTGATCATGGGGGTCTTATTGGAATTGAGGTAAATCTGCTCCCTCTTCTTCCCTTCTTTCGGATGAGTCGTCGTTGAGATTGGGACTGGCAGGGTACCAGATCCATGACAACACAGGATCTCCCCTGATTTCTTTTTTCTTTTTCTTGATCCATCGACCGCCGATGATGGAAGCAGCTACCAGGGTGGCCTTGCTGCTGTTAGGAGTCATCGGTGGCTAGATCGAGGGCCTCTGCCCTTGTGGTTGGAAGAAAGGAGGAAAGGAGGGGAGGGGAAAAACAAAGCCTTCGATCCAGGGAAGAAGAGAGAAGAAGAAAAGAAAAAGAAGATGAGAAAAGAAAAAGAAGGGAAAAACAAGAAAAAAAAGGAAGAAAGAAAAAAAAAAATTTCTCCTCTCTTCTCTCTCTAGTTTCTCTTCACTCTCTCTAAAAATGTTTTTCTAGGGATTGGAAAGTTGTGAAGTTGGGATCAGGGATCGGTGGATGGATTTTGATAAATCTTGATAGAAGGATTTAGGTCGATAATTGTTATACCATAAAATTTATTTATTAATATTAAGATTGATTATGTAGAAAAAAATTTTGGATAGGAAAACATCGGGCGAGTTCCTTAGCATCTAGATCTAGGATTCGGGATGGATTGGTATCTAGCATATTAAATCTATCTCCAATAAAAATAAGGATTTTTGTACATGATCACCAGTTTATAAATATATTTTACATGATATGATTTTGATCCTTAGACATGGGCATTGGCATGCATGATTGTTTATGCATTATATATTTTGATTTCTTATGATGGATATTTGTGATTGTCGTTATTATTATTTATATTTTTCGTATGATATATTCCTATCAAACATGATTATTTTTGGAGATTTGAATTGTAATTCTGGTTATTGAAAAACTTGAAAAGAGCATGATTTGACATGTTTGAGATTTGATAATGATAATTAAGAAAAAGAGATGTTTGGACTAGCTATGCCATGGGCAAGATCATGGTTGTTGAGATTGCCAATCATGGATTAAAGCGTGATACTAAGATTGCTAGTCACAGGCTGATGTGTGACAATGATATTGCTAGTCACAGGCTAAAGTATGACATTGAAATTGCCAGTTATAGGTCGAAGCATGATACCAAGAACAGCCCCGCCATGGACAAGAACGTGGTATTTGAGACTACCGGTCATGGATCGAAGCATGACCATGATTAGTCCAAAATCTTAAAGAAGACTGTTGATTGAATCGGAATATTAAAAGAATGAGATATGATTTTATCATATATGATGGTTAAGTTATTTTGGTTGCACGACATGATATTTTATGATATTTTATTATTTCTTTATTATTTTCAAATAATATTATTATTGGTATGAGTATATGGAATCCTTACATGACTGTAGAGCTCATACCCTTACTTTTCTTTCTTTTCGGAGTTGTGCAGGATATTTGAACTTGACGGTAGACTGGATTTGTGATGAAATGATGAATAGATAAAGAGTCGTTAATATCAATCAGATGAATAAAAAATGACTAAATTTGTAAATATATAAGTTATATTATTTTCTTTACATTAGATATTCTCTTATGAATTATGATCAATAGCATTCTTGGAAATTAAAGTTGTAATGAATTTTTTAAAGGCTTTGCATGATCTCTAGGATATATTTTAGAATTTATGTGACCGATCATGTGGTCGATCTAGGTATTGGAATCGGAACTTGATAATAATATAATATAAAATTATAATAATATATAATAATATAATAATTTTATTAGTACTTCATAATATAATATATAATATATAATATATAATATTTTAATATTATAATATAATATATTATAAATAATATAATATTAAAATATTATAATAATATAATATAATATATTTTATTTATAATATTATTATAATATAATATAATGTATAATGTAATATATAAGTTTAATATATTATTAAATATATTTAAATAATATATTAAATATATTATCTATTTAATATATAATTTTTATATTAAATTTATTTAGTATAAATAATAATTTTTTAGTTTTTATATAAAAATATAAAATACATATTATTTTATATATTTTGTAATATAAAATATAAAAAATTATATTTTTAATAAATAGATAAAATATAAAAATATATTTTTATAAATAAAATATAGATTTAATTTATGGATATTTTAAAATTTTAATTTTATATTATATAATATTACTTGCATGTACCAAATATAATAATCTGCATTATCTGTAATCTACATTACAGATAATCTACATTACTAGTAATCAATATCACCTTTTTAAGATTGCTTGGCAATACATAAAACGAACCTAATAGTTAGGATAGAAATATTGCTTAGTATAACCATGAAGACATTGAAATTAACTAGCATGATGGGTCTTAATTGATCAAAGCAAGTTTCTAATTTCTCGTTAAGGTGAGAATCTCAATTTCTTCGGCCATGTTAACAAATTTCATTCTTATTTGGTATTGTTGCCGTCTTTACCGTCATGGCCCGCAGCTCAGATGTGGCGCCGGATGACAGCCTCGTTACCTGGAATCCAGCAGTTCCCGGTCGTGTAAAACAAAGTTAGAGACCCGGGCCGGGGATCCCGACGAGACCACTCCGACGATCAAGTCAGCGGACGGTAAAGAGGAATAGATCCTCCAAGGCAGCTCCCTTTTTGGTCACCACGCTTGAAAGAGAGTTTTTAGTAAAGGATGGAGTAGGATGGGTAGAAGAGGAGTAAGTCTCGAGCTGTGACGGCCGTGTCCGTCGGAACTCTCTCCGGGAGTTTTGCGGTAGCCTCCGTGCGCTCTCTTCACTTCTATCTCCTTCTCCGTCTTTTCCTTGCTTACCCCCTTCTCGCCCGTTGGGTCCTTTTAGATCATCGGCACTTCTTGCTTCTTACCTCGATTTTTCCCCTCCTGGGGTGCTCAATGGTCAACGGCATCCGTTGGCCATGCTCCCGAGGTCATTTCCCTTTATAGTAGGGAGTTATGTTGTGAGCCTTGTTTTTCCGGTGGGTTATCATGGTTGGAAAAGTTTAACAGGGCCTCGATCCGGGGGTAGCCGTCCTCAGGTCCGAGGTCCCTGATGCGGCCTTCTTCTTCTTGGTGGTTTAGATGGTCGGCTGTAGGACCCGGTGCCTCGATCGGGGCACACCTTCCTAATTGGTGCAAACGATGGTAGGCGCATCTTGCTAGCTTTGGGGTGCCTAACTGGACGCGCCGGCTCCGATGGCAGACTTGGTGCTGACACCTTTGTCCTTTTGATGAAGCTTCCAAGGAGCGAGCTCGACTTCGGCCGAGGTGGGCTCGACAATTGGGGAGCCATCTGGTGAAGGAGCAGAGATGGCTCGACTTCGGTCGAGGTGGGCTTGACCCTTGGGGAGCCACCTGGCGAAGGAGCGGAGAGAGCTCGACTTCGGTCGAGGTGGGCTCGACCCTTGGAGAGCCACCTAGTGAAGGAGTGGAGGTAGCTTGACTTCGGCCGAGGTGGGCTCGACCCTTGGGGAACCACCTGGCGAAGGAGCTGAGGGAGCTCAACGTAGGCCGAGGTGGGCTTGACCCTTGGGGAGCCACCTGGCAAAGGAGCTGAGATGCCGAGCTCGACCTCGGCCGAGGTGGGCTCGATCTTTGGAGAGCCACCTGGCGAAGGAGTTCGGAAAGAATCCGACGTGGCGATATTTACCCGCTTCGCTGCCAGCTGGATCCGAGGTGTGCTCCACATCAGCGGTCTTGCCATATCAGGTATGAACACAAGAAATTACACTGTTGGTATGTTAAATCAATCCAAATGGTCTGGCCATTGGTTTCTACAGGGACTAGTGCAACTAAGGTTCCTTTTTCCACGAGGGGATTGCTCGATCTTTGGAGAGCCACCTGGCGAAGGAGTTCGGAAAGAATCCGACGTGGCGATATTTACCCGCTTCGCTGCCAGCTGGATCCGAGGTGTGCTCCACATCAGCGATCTTGCCATATCAGGTATGAACACAAGAAATTACACTGTTGGTATGTTAAATCAATCCAAATGGTCTGCTCATTGGTTTCTACAGGGACTAGTGCAACTAAGGTTCCTTTTTCCACAAGGGGATTGTTTAGGCCATCATTCTCACCAAAGGAATTATTGCTGACTTCCTGGCTTCTTATCTCCTTTCTGGTGCTATTCATATTATGGGCCAAATTTATGAGAAAAATGCTTCATTTCCTCTGAAACCTTCTTGAAACATCTTCAGCTCATGATTTATTCTAAATCATCCAAGGCAAAGTTGGCACTTTGGTACCTAATTAACCACCAAATCACCAAGCACCCATGTACGGACCTTAGAAAAACAGGTCTATACCCTTTCTAGATTTCAGGGAGTTCATTGAGGAAACATGTCAGCATTCAATCTAAAGGGTTCGGGTTGTATTTGTAATACCCAATCACAAAAAAAAAGGAAGACTCCCGATCGGAGTCTTCCTCCCTCTTGTCCGACTCCCATAAGGAATGGAAGTCCTTACCTCCGATTCTATAAAGAACAGGGAAGCCCTAAACCCCTATAAGAAGACCTCTCATTCCTTGAGCCATCTATCCTAAACCATTTGTGCCGGCGAGGAAGAGCTTCGAATTCCATTGACTTCGATGACGAGATTTGAGATTTTTTCAGTGATCGATGTGGAAACTTTGTCGGAATTGAGGTAAGCTAGCTTCTCCTTCTTCCCTTTCTTCCAGATGGGTTGCCATGGGGTATTGGCCAACGAAGCACCGGGCTGGAGGTTCGAACAGGGTCTTCCCTGCTTCAACTTCTTTTTCTCTTGACTGCTAACCACCGGCGATGGGAGCAGTCGCCGAGATGGTCTCACTGTTGTCGGATTCATTGTTAGTGGTTAACTCGAGGACTTCCACCGTTGTGAATGGGAGGGAAGAGGAAAGGGGAGGATTTCCCCTGTTCAGCCTAGCGAAAGAAGGGAAGGAGAAAGGAGAAGGGAAAAGAAAACAAAAAGGAATGAAGAAAAAAAGAAAAGAAAACAAAAGAAGAAGAAAAAGAACAAAAAAAAGAGAGAAAAGGAAAGGGAAAGAGGAGAGAGAAGAGGATATAGAAAGAAGAGAGAGGAGAGAGAAAAAAGTAAGATAAATAAATAAATATTTAAGGGGGAGATCTAAAAGTTTTCTTTCAAGGAATTTGTGAAATTAGGTATCAGCGGGTGGATCATGGCGAGTGGATCACGGATAGAATTCGGGTCGAAGGTTTTGGATGTATAATTATTATAGAGTTATTTATTGATATTAAAATTATTATTATAGGAAGATAGTTTTTTGAGCAGAATGGTGCATAGCAAGTTCCTGGTACGAATTGATATTAGGTGTATTTAGTTTATCTCTAGTGAGGTAAGAATTTCTGGACACGATCACCAGTTTATAAATATATTTTATATTTGACTAGCCATGCCATGAGCAGGACCATGGTTACTTAGATTATCCGTCGCAGGCTGAAGTATGACAATGAGATTATCAGTCACAGACTGAAGTATGACACTGAGATTGTCAGTCACAGGATGAAGTGTGACAATGAGATTACCAATCATAGGCTGAAGTATGATAATGAGCTTGCTAGTCATAGGCTGAAGTGTGATACTGAGATTGCTAATCATGGGCTGAAGCATGACCGTGGTTAGTCTAGAATCCTAAAGAAGATGAACAACTAAACTGGAATATAAAGAGGAGACAGATTTATCAAATGAGATGGATTGTTTTGGTTGCATGACATAGTATTCTTTGTTTTACTCGTATTTTATTGTTATTTTTAAATTGTATCCATATTGGTGTGTGATTGTATAAAATCCTTACTGGGTTGTAAAGCTCACTCTTCACTTTTTCTATTTTTTTCAGAGTCATAGGATGCATAGCAAGGGTCGGATCGAGCATGAGACTGAGCACCAGAGTTTGTAGATTGCTTAATTAGTTCTATTTCTGATACCTATATAACGAATAAGTTGATCATTTAGTGATCATGAATTGAATGAGTTGATCATTTAATTATTAAGAATTTGTTTTAATGATATTTGATTATTTAAATTTAATTTTTAAAGATGATGAAAATCTTATGTAGTTAGGCCTAGCATTATCTCTAGGGTGATGCCTAGGTTTTGTGTAGCCGGGTGCGAGGCCGATCCTGGTGCTGGCTTCGGGGCGTGATAGTATCTTTCATGAAAGAATGATTGATGTTCGGATTCTATCTTTGGATCATGCAATGGCTACTTCGAGAGTTGTGCAGATTGATGAATGGAGGACTTTTGGAACACCAGCTTTCTTGCACCAGAAACTATCATGGCAAAGATTGGCTTTCACAATTATTTTTAGGCTTTTGTTTCCTCTTTTTTTTTTTTTATGGTTGAAACAGAGGTAATTATCTTTCAAAAAAAAAAAAAATTTCTTGCATGGTTAAGTTGATTATAGTGTTCTCATCAACAAATACTCGCAGATTTATTTTCACTTTTCTCCTTTTTTGACTATTGACTTATCTCCAGAGAACTAAAAATCTAGAGTAATTGAGAAAATGGTGAAAATCCTAGATTAGAGTGAGGGTTGGACTGGGAAAATAGAATCATGGGACATTGATTACCTGTTCTCTTATGAAAACAAGACTCAAGAAAATGATAAGGAGTAATAACTACATTATCTAAACTAAAAAGCAGAACATTTTAGGCTTCTTTGTCTTGTTAGCTATTGTTGAAGAGAGAGGCAAGATTTAGACCATATAGTAGTAAGCTATAACTTAATTTTACAAGGAAATGGAAGGAAATACATATTAAATAAGAACATCAAGATTAGTCAATACAACATAGGTTATTTACCACATGAATATTATATTTTATATTTATGTGAGATATAGAAGCCCGTTCATTGTATCATCATCATTTCCTTGATCAACTCTTCTTTAGATATAGTAGCAATGCTAAATCGCATTGAATTTTATCCTCTACTTTTAATATTATCTAAATAGCAATCAATAAATAATTAAGTCACTTTTGAAAAGCTCAACATAAATGAAACTAGAATCCCTCATATGTTAAATTTCTTTAGACTATCAACATCCGAACTTTTCTACTTAGACAACTATTTTTGCTTGCCCCCTCTCTCTATTTGTGTATGTGTTGATGAAACTGAAAGAGAGTCCTATTTTTACTGTCAGGTATGTTAATGAGTTCTCTAAAAGGCTATATCTTGAGTATAAGAGCATGGGGATTGATGTGCAGTGTCAGGTTAGTCATTCTATTCTTTAATTAGTGCATACATATTTTACTCTTCTTCATCAGCACTATAAGGTTTTGGTTAATACATTTTTTTCTTAACACCTTTAAACTTTGGTTCCCAATGGTTGTGAGTCCAATCTAACATGTATCTGCATTAAAATCCAACAAGATTACATAGTTTAGAGTCAATATTGTCACTATAATTGTCATCAACATGATCATAATTTTATTATGATTAACATGGGCTTTAGTTCGCTAAACTCACATAATTTTATTATGCCTCTAAGCGTGATGTATATTTTGGACCGGAAAGAAGGGGAGCAATATCGTTCATACCAATGCTAGGATATTAGCAAGTGGTTACATGTCCAAAGTTTTTCCCTCTATATTATGATGACCCAGAACTTCACATAAAAAACTTCCCGAGATATATTGTTTGAGTTTCTTAGTCCTGTATAAGTACAAAAATCTTCCATCACATAACCAGTGTGGGATTAAACATATACTTGTATTGATCCTCACACACTTTTGTCATATATTTAAGATGTTACAACCAGTGACATCTTAAATATATGACAAAAGGCTTTTACTGAAGAAGTCTAGTGTGTCTTGGAAGTTTTAGTCTAGTGTCCAAAAATTTTTTTAAAAAAAATGATTTCAACTAGGAGATACATTGTAAATCTTGTTCAATTCTTTGTTTCCAAACTTTTGTTTGCAAGGTACTCCCTTTTTTTTTTCTTGTGTATGTGTTGCTGGGTCATAAACAACATTAGAAAAAAAAAATCATGATGTATAATTTTCACATAATATTGTTGATGGTTTGCCATCTAGCTTTCCCATGTCCATTTATTAGAATTAATTATGATGTAAGAGATGAGGTAGAATCCAAAACATGTGGTGGTAGGATGCTCATCAAAGACTACATGTTGTAGAATCAAAATAATCCAATGATTATTAAAACTTTTCTCAAACTAATGACAGAAAAATAGTTGGTTGTCCTAGCCAGGTAATATGAATTTCATCCATCTACAATTTATAATTCAATAGAGCATTGAAAACAAAGAAGGAAAAACCATGTATAATCTTGACAGGACATAACATAATGGTAGTAGTAGTAGTAGTAATTTAAAATCAAACATTGACTACATAATTTTTAAAAATATTATATTAAGTTAAGATTTTCACATATTAGGAGTTTAATCATGTATTTATTTTCTTGTTATACCTGCTTTAAAATTTTGGATGCAGATTCCCTTATATGTGGCAACAAAAATGATTAAAACCAAGCAATGTTCTATGTTCATACCATCACCAGAAGGCTATGCTTCTGCTGCCATGCGTTGGATAGGATCTGAGCCACTGTGCACCCCTTATTGGCCTCATTACATTCAGTGGTGCTTGGTTTGTTTAGTTCCAGACTTCATCGTCAATTCATGGCTTCTAAATGTGGGGAATAGCCAAATTAAAAACTCGAGAAGGGAATGAAAAGTCTCTTGATGTTTTCTTTAATAAAAATTATGTACTGAATAAGGCTGGTAACGATTTCCCAAAAGGTATGAAGCATAAAGACATGTATTTAATAAATATTTAGAATGGCACCGAACAAGTAACACTGCTATATATTGATGATTGGGGTCTTAGCTTCTGTCTTGGTATCCGTGAAGGTGTTTGATACCAGGGGATGTAGTTGTGATGGTTTTAATTTTATAAATATAGAAGTCTAAGCTACTAATCTCCCTTGTTTATCTATAAATGGATTGAGCAAAGAGTAGGTGCTTGCTAGTTCTGAACAGATAAAATGTTTCGATCAGTATTGTTGCTGGTGTTTGTCATTCTCGTACTTCACTGAAGATCCAGAAGGGTCTATTCGAGTTGGCATCTTAATTGTGTTTTCTTATTGTACAGGTACATATGGTTCATGATTGAAATTGGATTGGATTTGATACTGAAATGGATTAGGAATGAAAACTGGAATGACTATATTTTCCAGCATATTTGATTTGTGATGGGAATTGAAAATTGAAATGAAATTTGAATACCAGGAAAGAGTAGGGATTGGATTTTGAAATGCTGCAGTATTTTTATCCTTCTGAAATCAGAAAGGAAATGAAATTCTTTCTGACGAAACAGTTGGAATATGAACTACTTATTTTCTTTCTCATTTCATAAACCAATTCCTTCGAGGCGGTTGTTTCTTTCCGTGATTGGGCTAGTTGGCTGGTGATGTAGTCACAACATAATCGAGACCATTCCGAGATCAAAATGATGGCATCCTATGGGTACTTGCGAGTGAATGCAGCAACATAATAAATATTTTTATGAATGAAAATATGAACAATATCAAAACAAACCATTCGAGTTTGTTTTAATGCAAAATCGATGATCCATGTTCCAAATGCTAAGCCATTACATTAGTTGTGCATGATGGGACCTATATAGGGTGTAATGTGCTCCTGATCTCAAAAAAAGGAGAGAGAGAAAAAAAAAAAAACTCTGATGATGCGAGTTTGCCAGTCTATATTTGCAAACAATTATTGAATAAATGAAATGCAATGCAATGAATTAATTGTTTTATTAAAATACATGATCATCGGCATTTTATTTACGTAGGTTACTCGAATCATCTTGCATATCCATGCATTAACAATGCAACGAGGAAAGTTGGTCGATGGACTTTTTTCAGTCTCGGATCATGTCAATTTGTTAGTTTCAACGAAGGAACAAAGTCTACACTGCTATGAAGGTGTTAACAGGGCTTCTCATGGCTTGCGCCATTTCCATGGAACGAAGCTTTCTTTCTCTGATGGCCGGGTCCTCCAGCAGCAGCACCTTGTCCCTATCCTGAACCCCCACCATGTGAAGGTGATCACCATCCTCTCTCTCTTTCCCTCTAAATACGAGTCTTTGCTCTCTTGGCTCTAAGCCGGTTACCAAAGATAAGACCACCTTCAACTCTCCTGCATTGCAGTAAACAAATCGCCACCATGAGAAATGATTCAGAAGCCATAGAATCGAGCAAATTAATCTTGTAGGCCCTATTATAAATAAGTAGTAGCTTTACTACACTTACCATTGGCTGGCAGTTACCTTCATCTCAGCCTCGCATAAAGCTACATTTCAAGAATTTATGATTTGAAAAATTCTGAGTAGTATAAATTAATTTAAAATTGATCCTAGAAAGCTATTATTTGTTATTTCTTTTTTATCTTTTGTATCATTCTAGCTAGTTGTAATATGTTGTACATTTTTAATTATAAATATACATGACGATCATCTTACAATATATAGTGACATAAAAATAATTTTCTTTTAAAAAAAAAAGGTTTTTTTTTTTTTTTTTTTTTTTTTTTCCACATATTTTTGTTTCCCACACTCTTACCAAAAGTAGAAGTGGCTCCGATGGAGATGTCATGCCACCATGAACCGGTTGTGATCCTGAGTTGAATCGCTTCATCCTCCCGTCTTCCACTCGCTCTCTTCTGGACCAGCATGCCACCAGGCCTCAGCTCCCACTCGACGTCGCCCCGGTTGCAACCACCACCACCACCACCTCCTCCACCACCACCACCACCACCCTTGGAATTGCTCCTGAAAAGCCTCCTTGATCTTGACTTAATCATCTCTTGCTATCTCCCTGGCTGACTCCCTTCCTGCCTTTCTCCTTTGGTAGTAGGGAGAAGAAAAGAGAGACATGAAGTATACTTATAACGGCTAGGAGAGACCATGGAAGTAAGACAGGTGTGCATGAGGACAAAGTAGCCAGTGCTCGTAAGAAAGACAAGTCGTTCGTCTTAGGTGATGATAAAGAAAGCTAACATGGGAGGGGATCGTTTAAGCCCGAGATTACGGAGGCAGGGGAGTAGCACATGGGTTGGCAACACACAAAAGTCATATTAGCCGGCCGGTGGATTTTATGATAATCAAAAAAAAGTTCTCTTTTTTTTTTTTTTTTATGGGTAGAGCTCTGTTGGTAGCTAGGAGAGCATGGGATGGATACCATGGCAATGGTGGAGAGGTTGAGATGAGAATATATGTGGGAAACATAGGGATCAGCACTTTTTGTAAGCTTAATTTGGGAAGCATGGAGCTCATAGTTTGTTTGGTATGGTTTTGTTGTACATTGTCATGCATGTAATGGAGGTTGGGGGGGGATATATATATATATATATATATATATATATCTTTCATCCATGTGAAGGAGATGTAGCTCATGTCCTTTAGCTCTTTGGTAGTTAGGTTCATGAGCAAGGGTGACAATGAATGGGCTAAAGTATGGACAAATCTGTGTATCAAAGTCCAAATGATGCAATGCACACATATCTCAATCTGTGATAATGAAAAGATTTCAGATAAATGGATTCAATATCAAAGGTGATTTCGTTTAATTTGTTCCTCCATTCATGATAAGATTAATAAGCCTGAAAACATGGAGAACCATGTGCATCTGTATGACAATGAAATGCATGCATCTCTTGTTTCAATCTACCTATAGTTACCATTAAAAAAATCCCCATCACATGATTAGGTAGCCTATCTAGCAGATGGGTGCATTGCCAAACCAAATTTTTTGATGGGAATGAGATTGGCAAGGAGAGTTTTTCATGTTTTTTTTTTTTTTTGTTTGTCATATCATTGCTCCAAGTAGATTGTCCTATTTGGATAAGCTTGATTATTGATAGGATCTCCATCCTCTTGTTAGGAAGCAAAACTTGTTGATGCTAATCTAAGCTTGATTTGCTATGTATTAAGTTGCATATCACATAATTTCAAAACTTAGGAAATCGCATGTCCCGATACCATGATCCAATGTTTCAATTATATAATTACAATGGAAATTATGATCATATATGCTCGAAGTCAGATGTTGGTGGATTTTTCTAGGGAATACACAAAAGGGCAAATTACATTGTTATTATTAGTTGTTATAACTAAAAAAAGAATAATGATAATTAAAATAACAACATCACCGAATCTTGGTTCGGATCGTTGGGGATTTGAGTTCAAAGGTTATTGGCTCTTGCTTGAACCCTCACTTAAATAATACTTGAGTCCTGTTTTTGTGAGCAACAGGTTAGTCTGCACAAAGTTCTGAAGAGTGAAATGGGTTGGGTTTAAGGTAGTGGGGTGGAATAGGCCTCCTGGTCTGATCTAAAGGAAAATGATAATTATATTAATAATATTCATTTGATTATTGTTTTCCTCAATTGGTCAAAGGACAATCAAAACCAATTTTTAATGGTTCAATGATCAAGGTTAATTCAACCAATCGAATGAGTCTTCCGACCTTGTTAGTAATTTTAGACAATAATTGTAGGTTCTACCTGCCCCTAGGAAGCAGATTTCAAGTTTGAAAATAGTATAGATGATAGTAACTAAAACAAAATAATCAAGAAACTTCATTGAATGAAATATAATTCTAGAGAAGAACCTTAAAAACAAAAGCTTTTCTGCACAAAATCCAATTTCTGAATTTATCCACTACTACTAATCTGCATTGCATTTGATATAAACTGAAGTACGAGAGACAGAATGGTTCTAGTCTTCAACCATCGGTAATTCCACTGAAATAGCTTGAGCATTTGAACCAACATAGTGTGAGAAGATTGGCTTGTGCATATTTAATTTGTAACTATTCATTTTTCTAAACTAAAATGAAGATTTCATTTTCGGAAATTACTATTTCATCGAGCAGGGAAAATGTCAAATGCTGGCTATTATAACTTCCATGTACAGAAGCATTATAATGAAATATTCCCTCAATAATGATTGTTATCGAAATTGTCAGCCGTTATCTGTCATAGGAGTGTGATGCATCAGTTTTGAGATTTTTCGTATGAGATTTCGCCATCTTATTTTGATAATTCAGCTGATGACTGATGAGGCTAATACAACAATGCCCTAAATTCCAATGCACCATCTCAGCCAACATGAACCAAATGAATGAAGCATTAATTGGAGGAATAACTCAAACCATGCAGATTTCTAATCCAGTATAGCAATCATTCAACTTGAGATTTTTATTCTAGTATAGCATTTTCCATAAAATGAGATTGCAACTTAAAGGTGACTATGGCAATAGTTTGTTTTATTGGAGTCCTGTATGCAGTAAAGTTTAGCTTCAAGAATCTAGCAACATGTACAAGAGACATGAACAGAGAGAAGAAACTTCTTATTTCCATTATTTCTGATCTTGCTTCTTCCTGTACTACTTTCGATTCATCGATGAATATATCAGTAGGTTTCCACTATTTTGCAAGGAAGAAAAAAAGGAAAAAAAAAAATATTTGCGCAGCATACTGGCATGTTTCCTTCATATCAGCTTATATATATACATTAACAATATAATTAAGAAAGTCATGAAATCAGATGATTTCTTTCTTGGCCATTACAAGAAGAGACCCTTCTATCCTTGCATGCATTTCTTCATGTTATTAGTTTCTACAGAGGAAAAAGTACTGAAAACTTTACAACTTGATGCTATAGCATGGGCTTCTCATGACTTTGTCCATTGCCAATGACCAAAATTTCCTTCCATTGATAGTTGGATCCTCTAACAACACCACCTTGTCCATATCTTGAACCCCCACCATGTGAAGGTGATCATAATCCTCCCTCTCCTTGCGTCTGACTAGAAGCCTCTTCTCTCTTGTCTCCGAGCCAATCACAAAGGATGATGCCACCTTTCACTCCCCTGCATAATATACATGACAACCAAGTACAGCAATTAATATCTTAAATGAACCCTTCTAAGCCAATCGGCAAAACATTGGTCTCTAGGATCAATTATCAAGTTAGTGTTAGAAAAATTTAAAATTCTCTCTAATAATTAATTTTAAATTTTAAATTATTTAATCATTGGATTGTAATAATTTAATCA